>CM069157.1:7356386-7956386 GCA_035221665.1 Okamejei kenojei
GTGGTTGGTGCACGGAACCAGTTGGCAGAGGAGGTAGTTGAGGCAGTGACTATTGCAACGTTTAAAAACATTTAAGGTACATGGATAGGACAGGTTTTGAGGGACATGTGGCAAACACAGGCAGGCGGGACTAGCGAAGCTGGGGCATGTTGGCCGGTGTGGGCAAGTTGGGCCGAAGGGTCTGTTTCCACGCTCTATCACTCTATGACTTAAAACCCTCACTGAATGAAAATCTGCCTGTCAGAATATTGAAATATTTAATTTCCCCCATCCCCATACTATCCACTAACAACAGCTGAACAGATCTGTGAGGATAAATGTTTCAGATCTCCTAAACGTGAAGAGGTGTTACTTTTCATCACTGCCTACAGCCTGGCTTTGGTTTTTTTCTCCTCCGTGCCTCCTTGCTGAAGACGTCGCTCCCGCTATTCTACCTGCACCCGGGGAATTAATGTGTGTCTATCTGTGAGCGGGCTTGAGGGGCTGGCTCATGCACTGCTGCTTCAGTATCTCGGCCATTCTGTCCATAATAATCAACTAAGGAGCGTTAATTGGAACGCTCCTTGAAATCATGAGCTGCCAAGAAAAACTGTCCTTAATTTAACCCTGTGTGTAGGAAGGAACGGCAGACGCTGGTTTACACCGAAGATCGACGCAAAATGCGGGAGTAACTCAGCGGGACGTAATGGGCGACAATTTGGGTCGAGACCCTTCTTCAGATCTGAAGAAGGTTTTCTCGACCCGAAACGTCACCCAAACCTTCTATCCAGAGATGCTGCCTGGACCGCTGAGTTACTCCAGCATTTTGTGCCTATCTTAATTTAGCCCCTGTGGCACACAATTCATTAGTTTTAGTTGAGAGACACACCTCGCAAAACACGCCTCTGCGGCTCACCGGGTCCGCGCCGACCAGCGATCCCCGCACAATAACGCTATCCTACACGCACTGCGGACGAGTTGCAATTTTTCCCAAGCCGTGCTGTCAATTTGCACATTCCAGGGGGGATTGTACAAACTCCATGCCGACGGCACCCGTGGTCAGGATCGAACCCGGGTCTCTGGCGCTGTGAGGCAGCAGCTCTACTGTGCCCTTCACGTACCCTTGTTGAGTTGGCGGCTGTGACACGGTGTGGCATTCTGTTTGCCAACATTCCTCGATCCCAATGCAATGCTGTTTTCACACGGCTCCATACAATAATTCCCTGATATTCAAATGTTTGATTTCCAGATTTTTGCTGCATGCTGTTGACTCTTTGAGGTTTGTGCCTCCAACTTAGATAGGTATTTTTTTATAACCATAATGAATGGCGCAATGCTAATGGTGGACGGGAATGCACTGTAACTCAATAGCCACTGTGCCTTTGTACAACTGTCTTGCTTCATAAAGTTTTGCTTCAGTCAAGTCTAGTCAAGTTTATTGTCACGTGCTCAGTTATTGTAAGGTGCACCACAATGCAAACCTTACTTGCAGCAAAACATCTCAAAGAATGTTAGCAAATACTCACATTTGTCCTTAGAGAGGCTGCAACAAGACGGGGTGTCGAGTCATATAGCATGGAAACAGGCCCATTGGTCCAACTTGCCCACACCGACCAACATGCCCCATCTACACGAGTCCCACCCGTCTATGTTTGACCCATTTCCCTCTAAACCTGTCCTATCCATGTACCTCCATAAATGTTTCTTAAACTTTGCCATAATCCCTGCCTCAACTGCCTCTTCCGGCAGCTCGTTGCATACACCCACCACCCTTTGTGCAAAAAAAAAAAATCACCCCTCAGATTCCTATTAAATCTTTCCCTCCTCACATTAAACCTATGTGTCCTCTGGTTCTCGGTTCCCCTACTCTGGGCAAGAATCTCTACCCGATCTATTCCTCTCGCGATTTTGTAATTAAGCAATAAAAAGGGAGCGTCCATTCCAGCGAATGATTTCTGCGGTGAAGATGAGCAGATTTTCCAGGTAACGTCAAAAACTAATTTCACTTCTCTTCTTGGTGATCTTGCGAGTGCGAGAGGGTGGCTGGAAAGTGAACCTGTATTTGAACCAGACACGGGGAACGGCAGAGGCTGGAATAGAGTCACAGAGTGATACAGTGTGGAACCGGGCCATTTGACCCAACTGGCCCACACCGGCCAACAAGCCCCAGCTACACTAGTCCCACCTGCCCGGAGTGGCGCGCTGGCAGCGGCGGCTCAAGAGAGCTGTGGCGAGCTCGGAGCTCCAGTGTTCCAGCGGCGGGCGGCGGCAAGCTCCAGCTCCAGCTCCAGCGGCTCCAGCAGTTCCAGCTCCATCGGCTTTCCAGCGGCGCTCCAGCGGCGGCCCGGCTTCAGAGCTCCGGCGGCTCCAAACCTGATTGGAGCTGCGGTGGTGTTCCGGCATTCCGGCAACGGCGGCGTGACGCCTGGCTTCGGAGGCTCGGCCGCGGGCTGGTGGACGATGACATCGGAGGCCTGGATTGCCTCAGTACAGAGGGGGAACAAGTAGGGGAAAAAGACAAAGACTTTAAGACTTTTGCCTTCCACCACAGTGAGGAGGTGCCTGTGAACTCACTGTGGTGGATGTTAAATTATGTGTTTATTGTGTGTTTTGTTTTAATTTATTACATGTTATGACTGCAAGTAACAAATTTCTCAGACCGAACTGAATGACAATCAAGAATCTGAATCTGAATCTGACCTGCCCGCATTTGGCCCACATCCCTCCAAACCTGTCCTATCCATGTACCTGTCTAACTGTTTCTTAAACGTTGCGATAGTCCCTGCCTCAACTACCTCTTCTGACAGCTCGTTCCGAACACCCACCACCCTGTGTGTGGAAAAAGTTAACCCCCAGATTACTATTAAATCTTTTCCCCTTCACCTTGAACCTATGTCCTCTGGTCTTGGATGGCTCTGTTCGCAAACCGTGCTGTGATACGCCACGATAAAATGCTTTGTACGGCGCACCTGAATGTACCGGAGGAAGGGGGTCCAATCCCTCCAAACCTCTTATCCATTTACACAGGTACATGGATAGGACAGGTTGAGAGGAATCTTGAGCGAAGTACAAAGTGCTGGAGTGACTCAGCGGGTCAAGCAGCATCTGTGGAGAGAATGGATGGGCATCTGGAGACGGGCGTCACAACAGCCTGAAGGGTCCGGAATCCAAAATGCCGCCTGCTCATTCCAACCACAGATGCTGCTTGACCCGGAGTTACTCCAGCGCTGTGTGGTATGCATATAGTGGGATGGGATGTAACTGGTTGGTATCGCAGCCAGAGACGGAATCTCACCCTCACGGGCTGCTGTCAGACTGGCTCGTATTCTTTTAGTAACTAAAAAGGCAACTGCAGTTGCAGGTTTATACCTAAGATAGGCTCAAAGTGCTGGAGTAACTCGGCGGGTCCAGCAGCATCTCTGGAGAAATCGGTTGGTGACTTTTCGGGTTGGGACCCTTCTTCTGACTGTGTGTCTATCGGGTCTGAGGGTCAGGACGATGTAATTACAGGCCTGTGGGTGTGGATGACATATTCAGGAGCAGCCTCTCTGGTGTTATACTGAAGGAGCGCGATCTTTAGATAGATGGCTTTTAGATATCCAAGTCCAACCCATATTTGCAGTCGGCACTTTTTGAGCAAGAGGAGAGGGATTATTCCCAGGGGAATATTTATACCTTGGTGAGCATCAGTGAAGGAATTTATTACGTTGACGTGTACGGGTTTGCCCTGTGCTGAGGTTAGCCGCTGCATGTTCTACTTTACAATGGGAGCACTGATTACAGGTTGGTTGCACAATATTAGCAGCGAAAGCCACGGGAGATGAACAGCACCTCCTTCTGCACTCAATCTGTTTCCACTCTTCGGAACGCGAGCCTGTTACAGCAGTCGGCAGGATTGCAGTTAATTTGTGCCTTAGCCGTAATACTCTTGCCCATTGACTACAGTTTTGACATCTTCAATTGGCACCTGGGCTCGCGGCTTCTTGGGCGAACTCACGATTCCTGTTACTCGAGCATTGGCAACTGTTTCCGAAATGTCCAGCGCTAATTCAGAGGTCTGAACTTCCCCCCACCATATAAATTACTAACTCCTTTCCCAGGGAAAGAATAATCTCAATGGTACAGCATCCCTGACAAGCACGGTGGACACTTTACATTGTTATAGACAATAGACAATAGGTGCAGGAGTAGGCCATTTGGTCCTTCGAGCCAGTGCCACCATTCAATGTGATCATGGCTGATCATCCCCAATTAGTACCCCGTTCCTGCCTTCTCCCCATATCCCCTGACTCCGTTATTTTTAAGAGCCCTACCTAGCTCTCTCTTGAAAGCATCCAGAGAACCTGCCTCCACCGCCCTCTGAGGCAGAGAATTCCACAGACTCACCACTCTCTGTGAGAAAAAGTGTTCCCTCTTCTCTGCTCTAAATGGCTTACTCCTTATTCTTAAACTGTGGCCCCTGGTTCTGGACTCCTCCAACATCGGGAACATGTGTCCTGCCTCTAGTGTGTCCAAGCTCTTAACAATCATATATGTTTCAATGAGATCTCCTCTCATCCTTCTAAACTCCAGAGTGTACAAGTCCAGCTGCTCCATTCTCTCAGCATATGACAGTCCCGCCATCCCGGGAATTAACCTTGTAAACCTCCGCTGCATTCCCTCAATAGCAAGAATGTCCTTCCTCAAATTAGGGGACCAAAACTGCTCACAATACTCCAGATGTGGTCTCACCAGGGCTCTGTACAACTGCAAAAGGAACTCTTTGCTCCTATATTCGATTTGTTTAGTCTCATGTGTACTGAGGTACAGTGAAAAGCTTAAGGTGGACACAAAAAGCTGGAGTAACTCAGCGGGTCAGGCAGCATCTCTGGAGAGGAAGAATAGGCGACGTTTCGGGTCGTGACCCTTCTTCAGAATTCTGAGACGCTGCCTGACTGGCTGAGTTACGCCAGCTTTTTGTGTCTATCTGTGGTTTAAGCCAGGATCTGCAGTTCCTTCCTACATATGCAGTGAAAAGATGTTTTAGTTGCGTGCTATCCAGTCAGCGGAAAGACTATACATGATAGCAATGTGTAGGAAGGAACTGCAGATGCTGGTTTAAACCGAAGATAGGCAAAAAAAGATGAAGTCACATCAGGTCAGACAGCCTCCTTAGGGAAAAGGAATAGGTGACGTTTCGGGTCAAGACACTTCTTCAGATATAATTGCAATCAAGCTGTGCACAGTGGACAGATACAGGATGAAGGGAATAATTTTTCGTGCAAGGTAACATTCGGTAAAGTCCGATTAAAGGTAGTCGGAAGGTCTGTGATGTGGAAGGGCAGGACTGCTCTCCAGTTGGTGATGGGGTGGTTCGGTTGCCTGATAACAGCTGCAGTTATTACTGTAAAGATGGGACGGTAACAGCGAGACTGAGCACAGTAAAATCTCACCGGCTCCTGTCAGGCTGCCTCGTGTCTCGTATTATTTTAGTAATTAAAGGGAATTGCAGTTGCTGGCTTATGCCAAAGATGGACAAAAGGTGCTGGAGTAACTCAGCGGGTCAGGCAGCATCTCTGCACACAATGGCTAGGTGATGTTTTGGGTCAGGCGCCCTTTTCCATTGCGTATGAAGGTGGCGTGAGTATGGGCCCCTGTCCCTGGCGTGTGGGACCAGGTGCTCTGCGGCTCTTAGGCCTGTGAATTCCCCCGGGTTGAACCCCTCTCGCAACACCGCGCCTCTTTGTCGCCGGTTGTCAATAGACAATATACAATAGGTGCAGGAGTAGGCCATTTGGCCCTTCGAGCCAGCACCGCCATCCAATGTGATCATGGCAGATCATCCCCAATCAGTACCCCCTTCCTGCTTTCTCCCCATATCCCCTGACTCCGCTATTTTTAAGAGCCCTATCCAGCTCTCTCTTGAAAGCGTCCAGAGAACCTGCCTCCACCGCCCACTGAGGCAGAGAATTCCACAGACTCACCACTCTCTGTGAGAAAAAGTGTTTCCTCGTCTCCGTTCTAAATGGCTTACTCCTTATTCTTAAACTGTGGCCCCTGGTTCTGGACTCCCCCAACATCGGGAACATGTTTCCTGCCTCTAGCGTGTCCAAGCCCTTAATAATCTTATATGTTTCAATAAGATCCCCTCTCAAGCCCAGCTGCTCCACTCTCTCAGCATATGACAGTCCCGCCATCCCAAGAATTAACCTTGTAAACCTACGCTGCACTCCCTCAATAGCAAGAATGTCCTTCCTCAAATTAGGGGACCAAAACTGCACACAATACTGTGGCTTGTGTCTGTGGTTGCCGTCGTTTGAGGTCGACTAGGTGGTAGGTTGTCGTAGCTTGTTGTAGACATTGTCGCAGGGGGGGTCCAGTCGCCACCTTTTCGGCGACCTGCTACGACTGTGACAGTCGCCGGCAGTTTCAGAAGAAATTGCCTAAGTGGGACAGGCCCTTAAAGATTTAATAGGAACCTGAGGGGGAATCTTTTTAGACAATGGGTGGTAGGTACAGTATATGGAATGAGCTGCCAGAGGAGATAGTTGAGGCAAGTACTGTCTCAATGTTTAAAAATGATTTGGGCAGGTACATGGATAGGGTAGGTTTAGAAGAGGGATATGGGATAGGCGCAAGCAGGTGAGACAAGTGTTGATGGGGCATGTTGGTTGTCATGGGCAAGTTGGGCCGAAGGGTCTGTTTCTGCGCTGTATGACGCTGTGAAAGGTAGACACAAAAATCTGGAGTAACTCAGCAGAACACGCAGCATCTCTGAACTGAAGGAATGGGTGATGTTTCGAATCGAGACCCTTCTTCAGACGAGTTAGGGGAAAGGGGAACGAGAGACATAGACGGTGATGTGGAGAGTTAAATAACAATGAATGAAAGATATGCAAAAAAGTAACGATGATAAAGGAAACAGGCCATTGTTAGCTGTTTGCTGGGTGTAAAAGAGAAGCTGGTGCGACTTGGGTGGGGGAGGGATGGAGAGAGAGGGAATGGAGACAAAAGTGCTGGAGAAACTCAGCGGGTGCAGCAGCATCTATGGAGCGAAGGAAATGGGCAGCGTTTCGGGCCGAAACTTTCTTCGGGTGGGGGGATGGGGGGGGGGGGGGGGACGGAGAGACGAAAGGACGAAAGGAAAATGGAAGAGGAGGAGCTCGAGGGCTGAGGGAGAGCTGAGAAGGGGAGGAGACAACAAGGGCTACCGGAAATTGGTGAATTCAATGTTTATGCCGCTAGGGTGCAGACTGCCCAAGCGGAATATGAGGTGCTGCTCCTCCAATTTCCGATGGTGCTCACTCTGGCCATGGAGGAGGCCCAGGACAGAGAGGTCTGATTCGGAAGAGAGAGAGGGAATGCGGGGGTTACTTGAAGTTAGAGAAATCAATATTCATACCACTGGGCTGACAGCTGCCCAAGCGAAATATGAGATGCTGTTCTGCCAATTTGCGTTGATCCTCACCTCTCCCTGACAATGGAAGACTCCTAGGATGGTAAGGTCAGTGTGGGAATGGGAAGGAGAATTAAATTGTTTAGCAACCAGGTGCACCTACCTATGTCACAGGTAGACATACGTATGTCACAGGTAGAAACGTATATCTACACTCCTGTCCCATTATGATTCTAATGGTTTCAGCTCTAGATTATGCACATTTAGTTTTGTTCCAGGCATCTGTTTCACGTCACTCTCCACACAGGTGGAGAACGTAACGCAGACGCCAGAGCACGTTGAACGCATCTTTCAGGTTTTATAGGTGAATCGAAGTAGAAATTGGATTTTCAGCCAAATATTAAAAGCAAACGGGATGCCGAACGCAGAAAGTAGTTTGGAAAACCTGACGATAAAAGGCCAGAATCGGTGGCTGGATATATCAACCTCAGCGACCCGCTGGTTCAACCAGAACCATGCGGGGATCGATGGCAGGAAAGAGAGTGTTGAAGAGTATGGATACCTTGAGGGCCTGAGCTATAAGGAGAAGTTTAGTTTAGAGATGCAGCGCGGAAATATGCCCTTCGGCCCACCGAGTCCGCACCAACCAGCGATTTCCCCCACACTCACATCATTCTGCACACACTAAGGATAATATTACATTTATACCGAGCCAATTAGCCTACAAACCTGTACGTCTTTGGAGTGTGGGAGGAAACCAAAGATCTCGGTGAAAACTGACGGGGAGAACATACAAACTCCGTACAGACAGCACCCGTAGTCAGGATCGAACCCGGGTCTTTGGCGCTGTGAGGCAGCAACTCTACCGCTGTGCCGCAACCTAGAATCTCTATGATTCCATGAGGATACAGCTGCCTGACATCCAAGCTCAGGACATCCAGAGGCTGCAAGAAGTGGCCTGGAGAAATTCGGGAACTTTATTAATTGGATTTCTGTTGCAGAAGATCGTGAACATGCTCACGCTGAATTAAGGGGGCTATTAATACAGTGAGGATTATTTTGTTGATCCCTGGAGGTCTGTGACTTTTGTTTTGAAGGCAATGAGCTGAGAAATCTCTTGCATTACACACCACATACTTCCACCCTGTAATACCACACTGGACAAAACCATCCTTTACCTCGAATTGTACCCATTCGACCTGCTCGCTTGATCCAGTCGATCCCCGGCCATTGTTTGCTATTGACCTCCGCACGATCAAACCAGTTTAGTTTAGTTTACCCGGGGAGCAAGGCGCTGTACAGAGCCACCGTGCCAACACGGAGGTGGTTGTCCTAGAGATGACCGCCCAATGTTATCGAAGCCCCACAATGCAGAGTCCGCACCGACCTGACAGCTGTATGGAGTTTGATCCCCTGCACACTGAACAGGTTTGTAGGTTAATTGTTTTTACTGTATCCCACGCACGCTATTGACTGCATTTATTCATGCTTTAATCTTAATTCAACATAAGCAACATTTTTGTAGTCATTGATTATTATTACCTGTTACAAAGCAGGAAACCGTTGGAAGAAGGGTCGGCCCGAAACGTTGCCTAGGCTTTGGATGCTGCCTGCTCCAGAGATGTTGTTCGGAATATTATTATTTGCCAGAGCAATGGGACGAAGATCTCTATAACGATGGTTAGACCATGGTCACAGTTGGAATCTCAGCTGTTATCAAGCAACTGAACTATCCAACAGTGGCGCAGCGGTAGATTTGGACAGCGCCGGAGACCCCGGTTCGATCCTGACTACGGGTGGATGTGTCTGTACGGAGTTTGTACATTTTCCCCGTGACCGTGTGGGTTTTCTCCGAGATCTTCGATTTCCTCGCATGCTTCAAAGACGTGCAGGTTTATAGGGTAATCGGCTTGGTATAATTGTGAATTGTCCCTTGTGTGTGTATATGACAGCGTTCTCTGCATCTCTGGAGAGACGTTTTGGTCATAGAGTGATACAGAGTGGAATCAGGCCCTTCGGCCCAAATCGCCAACAATGTCCCGGCTACACTGGTCCTACCTGCCTGCACTTGGTCCATATCCCTCCAAACCTGTCACCCATTCCTTCTCTCCAGAGTTGCTGCCTGTCCGGCTGAGTTATTTGTGTTTAAACCAACATCTGCAGTTCCTTCCTAAACTAACTAGAAAGCGGGCCTGAGCTACGGTCTACCTCATTGGAGATCCTCTAGCTATCTTTAATTGGACTTAACTGGACTTTATCTTGCACTAAGCGTTATTCCCTTCATCCTGTATCTGTTCCCCGTGGATGACTGGATTGTAACCTTTCGCTATAGGTCAGTTGTGACGGTGGCGCAGCGGTAGAGTTGCTGCCTTGCAGCACCGGAGACCCGGGTTCGATCCCGACTACGGGAGCTGCCTGAACGGAGTTTGCACGTTCTCCCCGTGATCACGTGGGTTTTCCCCCGAGATCCTCGGTTTCTTCCCACACTCCAAAGACATACAGGTTTGTCCGTTAATCGGCTTGGTATTAATGTAAATCGTCCCCAGTGTGTGTTTCGGACAGTGTTAGTTTGCAGGGATCGCTGGGTCGGCACGAACTTAGTGGGCCGAAGGGCCTGTTTCTGCACGGCATCTCTAAATGAATAGAAAGCTAAACATCCTCGTAAACGTTCTCTGCACTCTTAAATGGAGACGGCTGTGATTCTGTTTCATTTCAGGGCAGCTGAATGGAACAGAGCAAGGACTGAAACTCGAATTTGTGTCATCCACTATTCAACTGCCACACATTCATGTGGTCTGATCACCCCCGAGCCATAGGCAAAACGCATTGATTTCACACCACCCCCAAGATAATATCTCGGAGAGCTCTCTTCCCCTGCATGCCAAATTAAACAGGCGGACTAAACGTTCTGCTTGAAGTTATCATTCCAATTAATACCAATCAATGATGTGATTTGAAAGTCATGCATAATAATGAAACATTTCACCACGTTGAAAGCTCATAAATTGTTGATCAAAGATGCATACTTGCCAGTCGTACAGTTTATTCGTTGAGCTGCTGAATCGCACAGACCTGTTTTGTGTTGCGATTGATCCCTGACCTGTTCTGACAGAAGATATTTTGACCAAGGAGCAGGAGGAAGGGTGCTGACATTGAGTACGACAGCCGAGAGCCAACCTACAACACAGCAACCACATTCCAGTTAACAGCAGCACAACAGGCCTGTGTACGGAATACCCAAGTCGGGATGTGAACAGTGGGACTATAGCATGATAGGGCAGCATGGTGTGCAGCGGTAGACTTGCTGCCGTCCTACAATATAGGTGACTCACTTCCTCGACCCATGGAAGATCTAGCCATTCCTGTTGTATGTCGTCCATCGGTGATATTGGCTCCGTTTCTAACAGCCTGCAGAGAATGTGTGTGTGTGTAGAGTGTGTGTGTGTAGTGTGTGTGTGTGTAGTGTGTGTGTGTAGTGTGTGTGTGTAGTGTGGTGTGTGTGTAGGGTGTGTAGTGTGTGTGTGTAGAGTGTGTGTGTAGTGTGGTGTGTGTGTAGTGTGGGTGTGTAGTGTGTGTGTGTGTAGTGTGTTTGTGTAGTGTGTGTGTGTGTGTAGGGTGTGTAGTGTGTGTGTGTAGTGTGTGTGTGTGTTTGTGTAGTGTGTTTGTGTGTAGCGTGTGTGTGTAGTGTGTGTGTGCAAGGTGTGTGTGTAGTGTGTGTGTTTGTGTGTAGCGTGTGTGTGTGTGTGCAAGGTGTGTGGGTTGTGTGTGTGTAGTGTGTGTGTGTGTGTGCAAGGTGTGTGTGTGGTGTGTGTGTGTAGCGTGTGTGTGTGTGTGTTTGTGTGTGTGTGTGTGTGTGTGTGTAGTGTGTGTGTGTTTGTGTGTGTAGTGTGTGGTGTGTTAGTGTGTGGTGTGTTTGTGTGTAGTGTGTGTGTGTCATAATACTGAGGCTCACGCCTCGTTCCAGGACCTGAATGTGTAATCTGGGGCGGCACGGTGGCGCAGCGGTAGAGTTGCTGCCTCACAGCGCTTACAGCGTCAGAGACCCGGGTTCGATCCTGACTACAGGTGCTGTCTGTACGGAGTTTGTACGTTCTCCCCGTGAACGCATGTATTTTCTCTGAGATCTTCGGTTTCCTCCCATATTCCAAAAACGTACAGGTTTGTAGGTTAATTGGCTTGATATAAATGTAAAATTGTCCCTAGTGTGTGTAGGACAGTGTTAATGTGCGGGGACCGCTAGTTGGTGTGTGGACTCAGTGGGCTGAAGGGCCTGTTTCCGCGCTGTGTCTCTAAACTTAACTAAACTCCTCTAACAGAATGTACACTGGAGGAAAGACTGTATTGTTCTGACAGTCAGCCACTGGCTGAGGCATTCAGACAGTCGTTCTTTCAGTGTTCAAAGGCCATAAGCGTTGTGGAAATGCACCAGACTAATACAGATCAAGCTGTTATTCTCTAAGCCTTGTCTAATTTTAACCTGATGGATGATGCGAGAGGGAAGGCAGTGACATATTTTAGATGCAGTCTTTTTGCAGGCACGGCACGATCTTAGTTTTGAACACAAGCTTTCTGGGTTTTATTACTTCACTATCCTACACACACTAGGGCCAATTTACAATTTTACCAAAGCCAATTAGCCTACAAACCTGTACGTCTTTGGAGTGTGGGAAGAAACCGGAGCTCCCGGAGAGAACCCACGCGGTCACGGGGAGAACGTACAAACTCCATACAGGCAGCACCCATAGCCAGGATTGAACCCGGGTCTCTGGCGCTGTAAGGCAACATCTTTACCACTAATCATTCCCTGCCTGACCTGCTGAGTTTCTCCGACGCATATTTTTTTGGTGACTATTTTTATTGTGAGTGGGCTCAGTGGTGGAGAGAGTTAGCAGGTTCAAATTTCTGGAAGGTAACATCTCGGATGACCTTCCCCTAGCCCAGCACATCGAAACAATCGTGAACAAGGCCCATCGGGGAAAGTCAGTCGAGGGTACAGGCCGACCCCCCTCCGTCAAGGGCATCCACACGAGGGGCTGCCTTATGAATGGCCGCATCCATCATCAAGGATTCCCACCATCCTGGCCGTGCCCTCTTCTCACCACTACCGTTGGGCATTGCGGTACAGAGGAGTGAAGTCCAGCACCAACAGCTTCAGGAACAACTAGGGGTGGAAGATTGCAACCTTCACGTGGTCCGCCCTGTTTCGACTAATGCAATCAACTCGACGTGCACAAACGGAAGATCAAATAGGACAAGTTGTCCAACAACTTTAGGCTGTGCACGCCACACGACAGAAGAAGAAGGAACAGCTACTTTCTCACAACTTCCCGAATTCTACCTTGATGACCTTGATAGCCCATTATCAGTTATTTGCACTTTATCTGTTTATTTATTCATGTGTGTATATATTTATATAACGGTATATGGACACACTGATCTGTTCTGTAGTCATTGCCTACTATGTTCAGTGTGCTGAAGCAAAGCAAGAATGTCACTGTCCTATCAGGGACACGCGACGATAAACTCTCTTGAATCTTGAATTTGACAGGACTCTATGAATCACCTCTTGCACAACTGTGGGCGTTCATTTTTCTTCATTCTGTTGGAATTGTATGTGTATTTTATGTATAATTTACGTATGAGTTTTGTGTTTGTGTGTTTGTCTGAGTTTTTATGTATCTGTGATGCTGCTGCAAACAAGATTTTGCGTTGGACCAGCACCTTACTCCGCTTGTGCCTTTTATAATAAACTTGAACATAAACCTGATGTTAATACCCCCTTTCTTTAACAGCACCTTGTGTGTGGACCACTAACTACCTCACATGACTGTGTCATGTTCATGTGATAGGAGCAGAATTAGGCCGTTCGGCCCATCCAATCTACACTGCCGTTCAATCATGGCTGATCTAGAGGGAGTTCACGAGGGAGTTAGATTTAACTCTTAGGGCTAAAGGAATCAAGGGATATTGGGGGGGGGGGGGAGGGGGAGTAGGACCAGGGTACTGATTTTAGATGATGAGCCATGATCATGTTGAATGGCGGTGCTGGCTCAAAGGGCCGAAGGGCCTACTCCTGCACCTATTTTTCCATGTTATTATCTCTCCCTCCTAACCCCATTCTCCTGCCTTCTCCCCATAATCCCTGACACCCGTACTAATCAAGAATCTATCTATCTCTGCCTTAAAAATATCCACTGATATGGCCTCCCCAGCCTCTGTGGCAAAGAATTCCACGGATTCACCATCCTCCTCATCTTCTTCCTAAAAGAATGTCCTTTAATTAGTCCTCCCACTAATGGAAACATCCTCTCTACATACACATGTAGGAAAGAACTGCGGATGCTGGTTTGAATCGAAGGTAGACACTAAATGCTGGAGTAAATCAGTCTGAAGAAGGGTCTCGATCGGAAACTTCACCCATTCCTTCTCTCCAGAGATGCTGCCTGACCCGCTGAGCTACTCCAGCGTTTTGTGTCTACCCTCTCCACATCCATTCTATCCAGGCCTTTCCCTATTCGGTATGTTTCAATGAGGTCCCCCTCATTCTTCTAAGAAATTCCTCTTCACCTCCGACCTAAGGAATGTCCTTTAATCCTGAGGCTATCACCTCTGGTCCTAGCAGGCGTGTCAGTAGCACACAGACCTGACGTAGTATTTGAGGGTGTTTCAAAGACATCTTGTCTCTGAGGTTCAACCTGATCTTGATTGCTTGGATTGAAATGACCATGAATGTCATGGAATATAAATATCAAGGTTGATAGTTCTATTGATTGTTGTATAAAATATCAGAACGTAAGCATGCCTACGTCATTAAAGATCGAGTGACGACCAGTTGGTGACACGAAGGGCTGGAACAATTCATAAGTCGCAGGAGCAGAATTAGGCCATTTGGCCCGTCATGTCCACTCTCCTGTTCGATCATGGCTAAGGGATTCAATGGGAGGCACGGTAGAGCAGCGGTAGAGTTGCGGCCTCACAGCGCCACAACCCGGGTTCGATCCTGACTGTGGGTCAAAGTCAAAAGAGTTTATTGTCACGTGTCCCTGACAGGACAATGACGTTCTTTCTTTGCATAGCACAACAGAACATAGTAGGCATTGACTACAATTATATACTTAAACACACACATTAATTAATAAATTAATAAAGTGCAAATAACAGATGGAGGGGTGCTGTCTGTACGGAGTTTGTACGTTCTCCACGTGGGTTTTCGCCGAGATCCACACTCCAAAGACGTACGGGTTTATAGGTTAATTGGCTTGGTATAATTGTAAATTTTCCCTAGTGTGTGTTGGATAGTGTTAGTGTGCAGAGATCGCTGGTCGGTACGGACTCGGTGGGCCGTAGGACCTCTTTTCGCGCTGTGTCTCTAAAACTAAAAAAACTAAATATTGAATAATTGAATCATCTATATTTTGCTCTCAGCCCCATTCTCCTGCCTTCTCCCCATGTTGCAGTGTAGTTGAATTTTGTCTCCTAATACTAAGCTGTGGATGTTTGCATCTCCATCAGGAACCCATCTATTCACAAGCGCGAGTTTGATGTTTTCTGTTGTTGATGTGGTGGGTGGATGAATGGTGGTGAGGTGAGTGGAGGGGGCGGGATTAGTTTTGCATGTGTCTGGCTTGGAATTTATGAATAACTAACCTCACAATGGTTACCACATTGTGGAACTTGCTGCGTTGAAGTTGACTCGTCTGTTTCGACACTGCAAGTGTGGCTGACTGGCAGTAAAGCACATTGAGGCATCTTGGAGCAGGGGAGATGTAAGTGTGACCCTTGTGAGATGATCGCTCCTGAAAGACAACCTTTATAATTCATTGGGAACAAAACGTGGCATGTATGTACATCAAAAATGTGCCGGTCGATAAGCTTTGGCCTTGGCTTCGTCATGTTCAGCATAGATGCCGTGGGCCGAAGGGCCTGTTGATTTAGTTTAGTGTAGAGTTACAGTGCGGAAACGGGCCCTTCGACCCACCAAGTCCATGCCGACCAGCGATCTCCGCACACCACCAGCGAGCCCCACACACTCACACTATCCCGCACACACACACACACACACACACACACACACACACACACACACACACACACACTGGGGACAATTTACAATCATACCAAACCATTTAACCTACAAACTTGTACGCCTTTTGGAGCGTGGGAGGAAACCGGTGATCACGGAGAAAACCCACGCGGTCACAAGGAGAAGGTTCGAACTCCGTATAGACAAGCATCCATAGTCAGGATTGAACCCGGGCTTCTGGTGCTACAAGGCAGCAACTCTACCGCTGCACCTCCGTGCGGCTCTGCTCTGAGCTCCATGTTCACCGTCCTTGGAATCTGCTGTGTCTTATTTATTTAATTCTTTTTATGTTCTTCTTCCTGTAATGAATTGTTATAGATTTGTTTGCGCTAAATTGCTGTCCGCCTGTGCAACTCAGCGTGCTGGATTAGTGGGTTCATTGACATGATCGTGTTTTTAAATACACAGCATACAAGAGTGTGAACAGCAGAACACATTCCTGTTTATATATCTGGCATCAGCATCAAACCTGCATTTGTGTGTTGGCCCACACGCACGCACGCACACACACGCACACACACACGCGCACACGCACGCACACGCACGCACACGCACGCACACACACACGCACGCACACACACGCACGCGCACACACACGCACACACACACACACACGCACGCACACACGCACGCACGCACGCACACACACACGCACGCACACACACACACGCACACACACACACGCACACGCACGCACACGCACGCACACACACACGCACACGCACGCACGCACGCACGCACGCACGCACACACACACACGCACATACGACTGGTGGCACAGCAGCACATCTTGCAAAGACCCTGGTTCGATCCTGACCTCAGGTGCTGTCTGTATGTCGTTCGCACATTTTGCCCATGAACTTGTGGGTTTCCTCCTGGTGCTCCGGTTTCCTCCCACATCCCAAGGACATGTGGGTTTGCAGGTTAATTGGTCGCTGTACGTTGCTTGTGGTGTGTGGGGAGCGAACGTGGAAGTGGGAGAACATAGAGCCAGTGTGAAAAGGACACAATGTAGTCACCCAGTGGGTCAGGTGGCATGTCTGGATAACATTGTTAGATGGCGTTTTGAGTTCAACCCCAAACGTCACCTGTCCATGTTCTCCAGAGATGCTGTCTGACCCGTTGGGTTACTCCAGCACTTGGTGTCCTTTTGTCTAAACCGGCATCTGCAGTTCCTTGTTTCTACGAACTACTGTGAAAGGTGACCGATGGTCGGCACGGACCCGGTGGGCCGACAAGCCTGCTTCCACGCTGTATCTCAACTAAAGGATAACGTCACTGCACATGCTGGAATGTTGAGCAAAAAAAAAACTGCTGGAGGAACTCAGCGGGTCAGGCAGCAACTTCCAGGTGACTTCCCCAAATCCAGTTTAACAAAGTGCTCTCACCTTTCCTCTTAGAAGACCCTTCTGCTTTGCTGATATGATTATGCTCCCACTTCCTGGCCCAGCCGAGCTGTGGGATGCCCTTGTACAATGGTTAACAAGTAATACCAGCCTGGGTACTTTTATCCCAGCTCACCAAGGGCTTGTTTCCATGCTGTATCTCTAACTAAAACTAAATTCAATGCTACATCTGGGCGGTGTATACACGGTGGCGCAGCGGTAGAGTTGCTGCCTTACAGCGCCAGAGACCTGGGTTCGATCCTGACTGTGGGTGCTGTCTGTACACTGTTTGTATGTTCTTCCTGTGACCTGTTTGGGTTTTCTCCAGGATCTCGGGTTTCCTCCCACATTCCAAAGTGTGTGTGTGTGTGTGTGTGTAGGATAGTGTTTGTGTAGTTTATATCAAGGAAACATATATTAAATGAGATAAATGAGATGCGCGAGGAGCAGGAAGGTGCAACAGTGACATACCTGTGTGTACCGTGGTGATAAAGGTTACTAGTATCCTTCCTGCCTTAGAATTTATGGCTTCATCATCATCATCCTGCTTTAGTTTAGTTTAGAGATACAGCGCGGAAACAGACCCTTTGACCCACCTAGTCCGCGCCAACCAGCGACTTCCCCCCCCCCCCCCCCCACACTACACACACTAGGGACAATTTTACATTGCTATCAATTTTACATTGATAGCAAGCCAATTAACCTACAAACCTGTTCGTCTTTGGAATGTGCGAGGAAACTGATCATCTTGGGATGAACGTACATACTCCGTACAGACAAGCACCCGTCGTCAGGATTGAACCCGGGTTGCTGGCGCTGTCAGGTAGTCACTCTACCACTGTACCACCATGCTGCCCAATGGTCTCTACCTACAGGGAAACCTACTAGGATTGGTGTCAGCAAGAGGCTTTTTGCGGCCAGCTGCAGCTGGGATTGTAAATGATGCCAAAATGGTGCCTCTTGCTTATGGACTCAGTGGTCTGTACTGAGGGGGGGGGGGGGGGGGGGGGGGGGGGTTGGTTGTGCTCATGTACGGGGAAAGTCTTCCTCATCGGTCTGCAAAAAGAAAAAAAAAAATCATTCTACCTTGGTACATGTGATAATAAAGAAACTATTGAAACGCAGGCAGGTGGGACTAGAGTCGATGGGACAGGTTGGTCAGCATGGGCAAGTTGGGCCGAAGGGCCTGTTTGCACGCTGTATGACACCGTGACTCTACGAAAGGAAAATCTAGGCACCCTTTCCACTCTTCTCACCTGCAAATAACTCGGCGGATGACTCTTCAGGCTGTTACTCCGTGACACACTTTGTCATCGCTCACCGTCCCTGCATTCACGCGCAGAAAACTGTAGTTTGCAATTCGATTCTTTGTGATATTCTCCGAGTCAGCAAGTGGGAGGAAGTAAGCGAGTGAGTTTTGCTACTTTGCTGAGCAGAGGGAATTTCAGTTTGCTCTGCACCTCACAAGCTCACCCCAAACCTGCTTATTCTTAGCATGGGAATAATGGTGAGGCTTTATAAAGCACCGGTCAGACCACATTGGGAGCATTCTGAGCAGTTTTCATAGGTTCATAAATTATAGGAGCACACCCAGGCCATTCAGCCCTTCGAGTCTACACTGCCATTCACTAATGGCTGATCTATCTTTCCCTCAACCTCATTCTCCTGCCTTCTCCCCATAACCCCAGGCACCCGTACATGCCTCATCCCTGACTCTCCCAGTCATCCCTGGGATGATTTTGGGCCCCATATCCGAGGACGGATGTGCTGGCATTGGAGAGGATTTGAAAAGGGGATTACGAGAATGATCCCACGAATGAGTGAGTTAACACATGATGAGCGTTTGACGGCACTGGGCCTGTACTTGTTGGAGTTTAGAAGGATGGGGGCGGGGAACCGCTTTGAAACTTACCGAATAGTGAAAGTCTGAGAAAGAGAGGATGTGGAGAGGATGTTTGCACTAGTGGGAGAGTCTAGGACCAGAGGGCACAGCCTCAGAAAAAAAGGATGTATGTTTAGAAAGGAGATGACGAGGAATTCCTTTAATCGGACAGTTCCGAACCAATGCATGTGGAGGCCAATTTATTGGGTATTTCTAAGGCGAAGATTGACAAATTCCGGACTGGTACGGGTGTCTTGGGTTATGGGGAGGAGGCAGGAGAATGGGGTTGAGTGGGAAATGTACATCAGCCATCATTGAATGGCAGAGTAGACTTGATGTACCGAATGGCTAATTCTGCTCCTGTAACTGATGAATTTATAATCCCTTTATTACTGAAGCTCTCATGATGCCCTGGGGCTCTGTGGATTACTGCAGAGTACTGATCATTTTGAGCCAGTGATACCACAATCTAATGTTCAGCACGCAGCGACTCAGGACATCACTCCCTCTGCTCATTTGCGTAGACAGATATTGAGACAGTGCAGCACTGCTCGGGTGCAAGCTGTGTCCTTTGATATTAGACCTCGGGCGGCACGGTGGCGCAGCGGTAGAGTTGCTGCCTTACAGCGCCAGAGGCCCGGGTTTGACCCCGACTACGGGCGCTGCCTGTACGGAGTTTGTACGGTCTCCCCGTGACCGCGTGGGTTTTCTCCGAGATCTTCGGTTTCCTCCCACACTCCACAGACGTGCAGGTTTGTAGGTTAATCGGCTTGGGTATAAGCTCCTGTCTCCTCCCACGCGCGAAAGAACTGCAGGTTTGCAGGCTAATTCGCTTTAGTAAAATTGTATAGGTTAGTACTGGTGTACGGCGATCGCTGGTCAGCACGGACTCGGTGGGCCGAAGGGCCTGTTTCTGCACTGTGTCTCCAAACAAAACATGTTCTATTTGGTGAGGAAGAAGGGTTACGGCCCGAAACGTCACCTATTCCTTCGCTCCATAGATGCTGCCGCACCCGCTGAGTTTCTCCAGCATTTTTGTCTACCTTCCATATGATGAGAAGGTGCTACCCAAATGCAAAGTCCTGATGTTATCCATTGAGGGCTGAGTGATGGCAGCATTGAGGGAGGCTGCTCCAAGATTATGGGGAGGAGTGAGTATTCCCTTTCATGGCCCGTTACCTTGGCACTTTGTCATTTAGCCCTGATGTCTCGCGTGCCGCTGGATGTTGCTCCATTTCTTGACGCATCTGAACAATTTGTAAAGTAACACACTTTCAGACCACAACGTTCTCCTGCTCCACTCTACCTGGGAAAGTGATTTAGCCGCACCAAGTGTGCCCAGCACTTTGCAGACACGAGACATCAAAGCCTCAAAAATATTTTCTTGGAAGGAAAGGAATCAGTTCAAGCTGCTTTTCTCTGGCATGGTGCCAGACGTTTTCAAACAGATTCCAACCTGCTAACTCGTCATTCTGCAAAACGGTTATTCAGCTCATGGATTCACAGAGTCATACAGCGTGGAAACAGGCCCTTTGGCCCAACTTGCCCACACCGACCAACTGCACTAGTCCCACCTGCCTGTGTTTGGCCCATATCCTTTTAAACCCATCCCATCCATAAGGTCAAAAGGAATTGGAGTAGAATTAGGCCATTCGGCCCATCACATCTACTCTGCCATTCAATCATGTCCGATCTATCTCTCCCTCCTAACCCCATTCTCCTGCCTTCTCCCCTGTGGTCGGGATTGAACCCGACTCTGGCAATGTAAGGCTGTGCTGCCAACTTTGTGCATAGAAAATAATTTTAAGCAGTCACACTGTGAGTAGGAATCAAACCAGCAGCAGATTCCCCGCTGGATTCTAAGTCCAACACTTAAACCTATCGGCCATCTGTTCCATTTTGCTGTGTGTTATTTTGCTGTTGCGTGGAATTTTGTAGAACGTGTAGCAGAGGGACACACCATTCGGGCCAATTTGATGATGCAAGTGTTTGTGCTCCAGACAAGCCTTTTATAAATTTTACTCGTATATTCTTCGATCATCGGGCGGCACTGTGGCGCAGCGGTAGAGTTGCTGCCTTACAGCGCATGCAGCGCTGGAGACCCGGGTTCGATCCCGACTACGGGTGCTGTCTGTACGGAGTTTGCACGTGCTCCCCGTGACCTGTGTGGGTTTTCTCCGAGATCTTCGGTTTCCTCACTCCACACGCCAATAACGTGCAGGTATGTAGGTTAATTGGCTTGGTGAATGTGGTAAATTGTCCCTAGCGTGTGTAGTGTTAAGGGCCTGTCCCACTTGGGAGTCATTTGCGCGCCATTTACGAGACATCATTTGCGCGTCACAACGCACGACGCGTGCATCGTAATGCGCACGTGATGCGCACATGGTGCGCGGTGACGTAGGCAGTGACGCGCGGTCACGCGTGCGGCCCCAGGATTTTGGGATGTACAGAATCTTCGCGCGCCATCTGCGTGACGCGCAAATGACACCCAAGTGGGACAGGCCCTTTAGTGTGCGGGGATCGCAGGTCAGTGCGGTCACGGTGGGCCGAAGGGGCTGTTTCCGCGCTGTATCTCTAAACTAAACTAAATTAATTTTGTTTCACCTAAAAGCTTCCAGTGTTATTCTGCTCGACTAGTCCGCACGGGATTGAATTACCCAATCCAAACGCCTAGAAGTATGCATCTCCGTGTTCTTGCTGTTAAATCTTTTGAAATTTTCGACGATGATTCGCTTTATTAGGTTTATTGTTACCAAGTTACAGTGAGAGGCATTGTGTTGCATGCTATCCAGTCAGATCAGATAATACTATACTATACAATCAAGTCAATTCAGGTACAATAGGTATAGCAACGGGGAAGATGCAAAGTGCAGAGGAAATGTAGAAAAAAGGAACTGCAGATGCTGGTTAATACCAAAGATTGACACAAAGTGCTGGACTAACTCAGTGGGTCAGGCAGCATCTCGTGAGAGAAAGACTGTATCTGTATCTTGCCGTATAATCACAATCACTGGTGTTCCATATGTTAGGAGGGTCATGTGCAAAGTCGCAATTCAATATTAAAGTGGGCCTTAGAAGTCAGCGTCTTAATATCGATTGTTTCCAACTTGGTCGTGAAAGACTGGGTGACGTTTCGGGTCGGGACCCTTCTTGCACTCAGCCTTTTTCTCCAGAGATGCTGCCTGGCCTGCTGAGTTACTCCAGCTCTTTGTGCCCATACAAAGTGCGGAGGATAGTTTTCAGCATTGTGGCGCCTCAGTTCCATAGACAGAGTCTAATGTCTGCAAGGGGATAGCGGTGAATCGGACAGTACCCTTTCTTCAGTTCCGTGTCCAAAGCAGTTGTGATTTACTATCGCAGCTTTCTTTGCAGTTAACAAAAACATCGCCCCTTCTCTAACCGCACCAAAAGATGTTCCTTGTTCTCTTGGGACCTCACGTGAAAATGAGCTCGCAACACTCCAAAGGGTGACCTTTGGAGAGTCGTACAAATTGAAGATAACCCTCTGGTCCTAATTGCCGCTGAAATGCTGTCTTTATCCGATTGAATAAAAAAGCAGCGTGATAAGTGGGTCAAAAATACCAGAGAAAGTACAGACCTTTTTTGTTCACTGTTTATTTCCTGACATTCACTTTGTGAAACTGCCTTGTTGGAAGTTTTTGACCTTTCACTTTCGGTAATATAACCGTTGAAATCTTTAAATATACTTTTTTTTTTCTTATCCTGTTTTCATCACTAATTTTTCAAGAACCGAGTAAGGCAAAGGGAAGATTGAGGATATAAGAATGTGTGCGCAGGGATAGCAAATTCATTGGAAATTATATTGTTAAAGTATTGACATCTTGTGGATTTTCGCTGCAGGAAGGAACTGCAGATGCTGGTTTAAACTGAAGATAGACACAAAGCGCTGGAGTAACTCAGCAGGACAGGCAGCATCTCTGGAGAAAAGGAATAGGTGACGTTTCGTGTCGAGACCCTCCAACAGACCTCGTGGGAGAGGTTCCGGTGGGCGGCGTGACTCTCGTCGCAGCGGCCTCTGCAGTCCGTCTGTCTTTTTTTATTTTTTAGTCTCGTTTGAGTGTAGTTAGTGTTTCTTTTTGTTTGTTTTTTTTTTAGCTGGGTATGTGTGGGGGGGGGGGGGGGAAACTTTTAAAATCTTTTCCCTGTACGGAGGCCCCGACCTTTTGTCTGTCGGGTCTCCGTTGTCGTTGGGGCCTAGCACCGTGAAGCGGCCGCCAACCGGACCTGGGGCTCCAGTCGCGGAGCGGCGGACTTCTCACCGTCGGGGAGCTGGCCGAGTTCGGAACGGGAGGAGCTGTCACGCGCGCGGCTGCTGCCCGACCCCGGAGATTCGGAGGCTCCAGCCGCCGGCCGGTGGACGGTGACACCGGGAGCTCGCGGGTCCCTGGTGGGAGACCGCTTTTCGGAGCTCCCGCGGTGGCAACTTCTCCCGCCAGAGTTGCGGGGTCGAAAAATTAGCGGGGCCTTGCTCGACCGGCGCGGCTTCTTTAATGGCCGCGGGGCCTGCTAGCGCCCACCGGGGACTCCAACATCAAGACCTGGGCGCGGCCTTGAATGGCACTTGAATGCGGGACTTATTTACCATCGCCCGCCGGGGACTTTGACTCTCACATCGGGAGGAGAATGGGGAGAGCAGGGGAGAGATAAGACTTTGCCTTCCATCACAGTGAGGAGGAGATTCACTGTGATGGATGTTTGTGTCAATTGTCTTGGTTCTTTTCTTGTTTGTATGACTGCAGAAACCAAATTTCGTTTGAACCTCAATGAGGTTCAAATTACAATAAACGGCATTGTATTGTTGTATTGTAGGACTGCTTCAAGTTAGGCATACCTTGAGGAGATTTTGCAGTGGAACAAATGCAATGTGTGGGAAGGAACTGCAGATGCTGGTTTAAACCGAAGATAGACTCCAAAAGCTGGAGTACCTCAACGGGTCAGACACCATCTCTGGAGAAAAGGAAAAGGTGAAGTTCCGGGTCGAGACCCTTCCACAGGGTTTAGTTTCAGATTTCATAATCCATAACGTGGAGCTAATTACTGATACTAGGGGCTCAGTGACATAACAATCACCGCGTCTCATCACTACCACTATCCTTGGACTCATCATTGAGTTAATTCTTAATTAAACCAGTCACAAATATACTATGACCATACTTCTTCTCGGGCTGACCATGGGTGTCTCCAGGGTGTTATTAACAGGAATTATCGGTATTTTGTAACTGGCTCGCCTTCAAAAATTCTTCCATTAAGTCGTTGTTTCCTAACTTCACACCCGAAAGCCCTGGCTCTTAATTTTTTTAAACGTCCCCTAAACATGAATCAGATAATTTCAATCCACCGACCTTATCTATCACATTGATATTATTAATAATCGTTCATATCTGGAAACTTCAGTCCAACCAGCCCCTTAACCTAGTCTGAAGAAGGGCCTCGACCCGAAACGTCACCCATTCCTTCTACCCAGAGATGCTGGACGTTAGACTTAGCCTGGAGTGGTACGTGTTGATGGCAAGTTTAAGGTCACTTCATGCCACTTTCTTGATGATTCTCCATATCGATGAGTTGGGGATTGTCAGAATTTGGAGAGAATTCCTCTGCTCAGTAAACGTAATGGCCATGGAATTGTTCCTGTCTCGGTGGGACCTTGGTTATCGTGTCAAAGTCGACACCTCTGAATGTAGAAACAAAGAACTGTAGACGCTGGTTAATACGCAAATGGACATCAAGCACAGGTTGGTCAGCATCTCTGGATAGGTGACATTTTGGTACAAGACCCTTCCTCAGGCTGACTGAAGAAAGCTGGGGAAGGGGAGAGACCGGACAAAGCCTGGCAGGTAATTGGGCAACATAGGTCAGGGGTGGTTGACTGGCAGGATGGTTTTAGTTTAGTTTAGTTTAATTTAGAGATACTTTGTGGAAACAGGCCCTTCTGCCCACCGGGTCCGCACTGACCAGCGATCACCCCGTTCACTAGTTCCTTCCTACACACAATGGACAAATTACAGAAGGGGAAATAATGTGGGAGAAAACACTGGGAGAACGTGCAAACGCCATACAGACAGCACCCGCAGTCAGGATCGAAACCAGGTCTCTGACGCTGTGAGGCAGCAACTCTACTGCTGCACCATGCCGCTTGGAACAAACACTAGAGATAAGAACAGAGGGTAAATAGGTGGTAGTTCAGGAGGGGTACGGGGGGGGGGGGGGGGAAGGGGGGGGGGGGGAGAGGGGGGGGTGAGGAGGGGAGGTTAATTAGAGGTTATCTCAAATTGGAGATTTTAATGTTGATACCATTGGGTTGTAAGCTACCCGAGCAGAACACGAGGTGGTATTCCTCCAGTTTCTTTGCAGCTTCACTCTGGTAATGGAGTCCAGGATGGAAAGGTCAATATGGGAAGGGGAAGGGGAGTTAAAATGGTTAGCAATCGGACGATCCTTTGGATCTTGGCCTTAGCCTCTCTCTGAACACGATCCGATCTTCTCGGTGTTAGGAGTGGTAGCAGGATTCATTCCCTGCTCAATGCTAGGATCTGGGAGAAAATACATAATCCAACGGTGCTGACTGCTTGCTATCTGGACCGCCACGAGTAGAGCTGTAACCATGGCAACTCAAGTTCGCTCAATAGATGCTGTCGAACTTTCAGTGACAGAATCAGCGTCAGATGTGAAACAGCCCGCGCTGTGCAGCTCGCTGAGAGTAATTAACAGCCAGGACACAAAATGATAAAGGCAGCTATTTATTAATACTTGGATAAAGCAGGCCACTGCCACATCCAACACCCGGTAAAATAACATGGTTGTTAAAACAACAGGCAGTGAAGAAAGCGAATGGCATGTTGGCCTTTATAACAAGAGGAATCGAATATAGGAGCAAAGAAGTCCTTCTGCAGTTGTACAGAGCCCTAGTGAGACCACACCTGGAGTATTGTGAGCAGTTCTGGTCCCCTAATTTGAGGAAGGACATTCTTGCTATTGAGGGAGTGCAGCGTAGGTTTACAAGGTTAATTCCCGGGATGGCGGGACTGTCATATGCTGAGAGAATAGAGCATCTGGGCTTGTACACTCTGGAGTTTAGAAGGATGAGAGGGGATCTCATTGACACATATAAGATTGTTAAGGGTTTGGACACGCTAGAGGCAGGAAACATGTCCCCAGTGTTGGGGGAGTCCAGAACCAGTTTAAGAATAAGGAGTAAGCCATTTAGAACGGAGACGAGGAAACACTTTTTCTCACAGAGAGTGGTGAGTCTGTGGAATTCTCTGCCTCAGAGGGCAGTGGAGGCAGGTTCTCTGGATGCTTTCAAGAGAGAGCTAGATAGGGCTATTAAAAATAGTGGAGTTAGGGGATATGGGGAGAAGGCAGGAACGGGGTACTGATTGGGGATGATTAGCCATGATCACATTGAATGGCGGTGCTGGCTCGAAGAGTCGAATTGCCTACTCCTGCGCCTATTGTCTATTATTAGATTACTGGAATAACATGGTGTCTCAGCTTAAGTGCGGGCTGTGCTTCTAGGCCGTGCCAGCGACCTGTTGTGTGACGGTGGAACTTTCATATTGGGTGGTAGTTGGGGAACGGCACGGGCAGACAGATTGTGGAGGCTCAATCAGCACTTGCCAGCCATTTAAGGGCAGGCTCTCACCGCTGGCCTTGGCAGCGATACCCACATCCCAGCAATGGCGCAGCGCGTGGCCCACTCCACCAAGAAACAGAAGGTTGCAAGGCTCCTTGATAAGAATCTAGACTGACAGTCTTCAGCAATACCTATGGAGTGTTGTGTTGCTGGCGATGCCGTCTTAAGCTGTTTGATACCTTTAGTTTTGTTTGGTTTACTCACGTCACGTGTACTCAGATGCAGTGAAAAGCTTTTCATTGCACGCTAGCCAGTCAGCAAAAACACTCCACATGATTAAGTCAAGCTGGACACAATGTACGGAGACAGGATAAAGTGTATAATGTATAGTGCAAGGTAAAATCCAGTAAAATCCGATTAAAGATAGATCGAAAGTCTCCAATAAGGTAGATGGGAGGTGAGGACTGCTCTCTAGTTGGTGAGAGGGCAGTCCAGTTGCCCGATAACAGCTGGGAAGAAACTGTCCTTGAATTGGCAGCACAGTGGCACATCGGTAGAGTTGCTGCCTCACAGCACCAGAGACCTGGGTTCGATCCTGACTACAGGTGATGTCTGTACGGAGTTTGTACGTTCCCACTGTGACCACGTGGGTTTTCTCCGGCCGCTCCGGTTTCCTCCCACACTCCAAAAGATATGCAGGTTTGTGGGTTAATTGGCTTTGGTGAAAATTGTGAATTGTCTCCACTGTAAAGAGAGATCACCGGTCGGCATGGGCTGAAGGGACTGTTTCCGCGCTGTATCTCTAAAGTCTAAAGAGTCTGGAGGTATGCTTTCCTTAACCTCTGTACCTCCTGCCCGATGGGAGGTGGGAGAAAAGGGAGTGACCAGGGTGAGTGGATTACGTCGCATGATGTGTAGATGGAGTCAATGGGATGGTTGTCTCTGCACTCTCAGACAGACATTAAAAAACACTCTAAGGCAGTCTTAAGGGCCTGTCCCACTTGCATGCGATTGCGTGCGTTTGGCGCGACCAAAAGGAAGTGGAGCTCGCGCGAAGTTTGCGCTAGGTACGCGCGTGACGTCATGCTTACCAATCAGCTGGGCAGGGGGCGGGCAGACTGAATTTGGGCGGCGCAACGCAACGCCACGCCGGGCGGTGACGTCATCGCGCAACGCCACGTGCTAGGCGTACGCCATCAAGACGCTGCGTACGACCGCAATGCGCCTGCGTGCCAACAGGCCGTTGGCGCGCGAAGATTACGGCCACTGCCGGAATTTCGGAGCCCCTTGCGATGTCGGGCCCAGCCCCGCACAACACCGCGCTTCTAAGTGGGACCGGCCCCGCGTGGCCATACGGTGCCCGTACGCCTCAAGCGACCACGAGGTCGCGTAATTTGCGAGCCAAGGTCGCGTAAGTGGGACAGGCCCTTTAATCGCCAAATGAACCCAGAAAGAGAGTGTGATTCCTCCAGATGGACTCTTACAAACTTGGACAAATGCACTGTAGAAAGCAACCTGTCTGGTTGCATCACAGCTGGGTTGGGGAACAGCTCTGCCCACGACCGCAGGAAATTGCAGTTGTGGATGTAGCCCAGTCCATCATATGTTGGCGACGTTTCGGAACAGAAATGCTGGAGAAACTCAGTGAGTGAGGCAGCGGACAAAAATGCTGGAGAAACCTTTGCCCCGAAACGTTGCCTATTTCCTTTGCTCCATAGATGCTGCCTCACCCGCTGAGATTCTCCAGCATATTTGTAAACATATTAGGTGAGTAGTTGGAATGGAGACCGCTTGGCCCATCTACTTCTTTCATTCATAGAGATTTGTGATCCCTGTCTCTCTTCAGGAGGGCTTATGTAGATTGTAAGGGAATAAAATTGAGCTCAGTGAGTCTACAAGCTTGTATTATTCTGCATGTGTCTAATTCAGAGCGTGACTCCGTTCATGATGCAGGTGCACGGCAAAATTGTAGGTCTTTATTTCAGCTTCATTAAAAGTTCATCAGTGATAGGAGCAGATGAAGCCATTCGGCCCATCAAGTCTACTCTGCCATTCAATCATGGCTGATCTACCTCTTCCGCCTCACCCCATTCTCCTGCCTTCTCCCCATAACCTCTGACACCTGTACTAATCACAAATCTATCTATCTCTGCCTTAAATATATCCACTGACTTGGCCTCCACAGCTGCCACAGAGAGAACCATTCCGTCGATTCCATCGACATAACCTGTGACAGCAAATTCCGCAGACTCACCACCCTCTGACTACAGAAATTCCTCCTCATCTCCCAAAAGAACGTCCATTAATTCTGAGGCAGGGACCTCTAGTCCTAGACTCTCGCGCTGGTGGGAACATCCTCTCCACATCCACTCTATCCAAGCCTTTCACTATTCTGAGCGGTTCAATTGAGGGCTCCCCCTCATCCTTCTAAACTTCAGTGCTGTCAAAATGCTCATCATAGATTAACCTACTCATTCCTGGGATAATTGTTGTAAACCTCCTCTGGACCCTCTCCAGAGCCAGCACATCCTTCCTCAGATTTGGTGGCCAAAATTTCACATGCGGCCTGACTAGCACCTTATTACAAGATTACAAGTTCACTGCCATCTTTCACACAACATTTGCTTGGATGCCATCAATAAGAAAGTTGGCTGGGAAACACACAAAGCGCTGGAGTAACTCAGTGAGTCAGGCAGTATATCTGGAGGAAAAGAGTGACGTTTTGGGTCGGGTTGATTGATACTTTATTATCCTGGGAACCTGGTACAGGGAAATTCTTTGTTCTGCATACAGTACACATGGTATGCAAAGTGTCGCCACGTATAGGGAGACTCCTGACGGGCACCCGAAAAAGGGACCACATCACCCCGATCCTGGCTCCCTGTGCGGTCCCGAGTAAATTCCAAGATCCTCCTTCGTGTCTACAAAGCCCTCAACGGGCTTGCCCCCACCTACATTAAAAGTCTGCTCACCCACCACACCGCCTCCAGGTCCCTCAGATCGGCCGACTTGAGGTTGCTGGACATCCCGCGGTCCAGGCGTAAGCTCAGGGGCGACCGACCGCGCCTTTGCGGTTTGCAGCATCCCTCTTCCCATCAGAACTGCCCCCTCCATCGACTCCTTTAAGTCGAGACTAAAAACTCATCTCTACTCCCAAGCCTATCTTGACGTCCTCTGAGCGAGGGCTATATGTATGTAGTGATGTTTGTATTTAATCTATGAACCACTGTTGTTTGTTATACTATTCTTATACCAATGTAAAGCACTTTGGCCAACAAGAGTTGTTTTTTAGATGTGCTACATAAATAAAAGTGATTGACTAGACTTGACTTGACAAAGGTACAAAATAATTTAAAGTTACAAAAGTCCCGCTGGCCCCTGTTCATTCTTGCCCTCCCCCCTCTCAGGCTGTCCGAGGGGAGCTGAATGCATTCTGGACAAGGATTGTGAAAGAGTTGTTTGGTAGTCTTTACTCAATATATTTGCTTATCTTGTATTATGGTGGTGGGTTCTGTTTTGTTTTATTGTATTGTAAATATTATTTTAATATTTGAATAAATATTTTTGATTGTATTTAAAAAAAAAAAAAAGACTTTCTTCCAACGAAGGACTGGTGGCGGGATTTCGGGAGTGGGTAGGACTGAAGATGTCCTGGTCGGGTTGCTCCTAGGCCTGGGTGGTGTTAGAGAGGGACATAGTTGTATTGTAGTTATTTAGTATATTTGTAACACAGTTGTTTGGAATTTAGTATCTGAATAATTTGGTCATTTTGTAATATGGTGGTGGGTATTTTTTTTTTTGGATTTTATATCGTGTTCACAATTAAATAAATTATTTTTGATACAAAAAAAAGAGAGGCTTTATTTCCTTCTCAAGACTTGAGGAAAGACGTCATCGGGGAGGAAGGTGCCCTGATTAAAATAGAGCCCACGGTATTTTGGCTCCTTGGGTTCTCAGTGGCCAGCTATGGAACCTCAGTGACCAGGTTGTCAAACCATGTCCTCCTGTCCATTCATTAATGCCTAGGACTGTTCTCAGTGTTCGGATTTAGGGTTTATCCATCAATTAACCAATTGTGCTCACGGCAGACCCTTCCAAACCTCTAAGCCCTAAATCACATTATTCAAACAGTACAAGCCGGCAGGTATTTTCAAATAGAACTGAGTTGCCTGTGCTTAATGGGCAAGATGGCTTGGACGCACAAACTCGCCTTGCTCCACAGCACACCCCCTCGAAAATATCAGCAGGATTACTTGTTGCTTCACCGTTGCTGGTAATTAGAATCTGCGACCACAGGAATGTGACCACTTGCTTCAGTGAGGGACTTTGGTTGTGAATCTTTCTGGAACCTTAAGTGGGTTTGGGTGGCACAGTGGCTCAGTGGTAGAGTTGCTGCCTGGCAGTGCCAGAGGCCTGGGTTCAATCCTGACTCCGTGCGCTGTCTGTGTGGAGTTTGCACGTTCTCCCTGTAACCATGTGGGTTTTCTCCGGTTGCTCTGGTTTCCCCCCACACTCCAAAGACGTGCAGTTTTGTAGTGTTAATTAGCTTTGGTAAAATTGTAAATTGTCCCTAGTGTATAGGATAGTGCTGGCGTATGGTGGGATCGCTGGTTGGTGCGGACTCAATGGGCCAAAGCAGGGCCGGCCTTAAGCCATTTGGACCAATTGGTCCCAATTGGGCCCCGCGTCTAAGAGGGGCCCAATTACACTCGGCTCGGGTAGATCTACCCTGGGTGGAGAGGGGGAGAGGGGTGGAGAGAGAGTAGAGAGGTGGAGGGGGAAAAAAAGGGTAGACGGGGAGTGGGGTGTGAGGGATGAATGGAGAAGGGGGAGATGGGTCGATCCCTCATGGTCCCGGGGCAGCACTCCCGCCCCTCCAGTCGCTGTGCTTCACGCACACAGCTCCGGCTCCACCCTTCTCTTTCCCCGGGGAGAGGCGGTGAACAACACAGAGCGGGCCGGGCCGGGGGTTGGAGCAACGTTTACAAACATCGGCCTCAGCCCACACCCGTCTGCCCAGACCCCGACATCCGCACCGGCCCTCTCCCTCCCTTCTCTCCCTCCCTTCTCTCCCTCCCTTCTCTCCCTCCCTTCTCTCCCTCCCTTCTCTCCCTTCTCTCCCTCCCTTCTCTCCCTCCTCTCCCTCCCTTCTCTCCCTCCCTTCTCTCCTTCCCTTCCCTCCTACCTTTCTCTCTCTTCTCTCTTCTCTCCTTCCTTCCCTTCCTTCTCTCCTTCCTCCCTTCTCTCCCACCTCTCCTTCCCTCCCACACACACACACATGACGCACAGACAATTAACACACACGCACACACACACACACACACACACACACACACACACACACACACACACACACACACACACACACACACACACACACACACACACACACCCACACCCACACCCACACACCCCCACACCCCCCCCCCCAAGTTAGGATGGGGTAGAAGCCCAAAGGGTAGGATGGAGCTGAAGCCCAAAATTTAATGCCTGGACTGGTTTTTCGCCAATGGTTATTGGTTTTCCAGGATCTAGTTAATTAAATTACTTTTTTTCATGCCACAGTCACTAGTTACAGTAAACTCAACTTGTCCTGACACAAAGTGCTGGAGCAACTCAGCAGGCCGGGCAGCATCGCAAGAGAACATTGATAGGTGATGTTTCGTGTCGAGACCCAAGGCGTCACCTGTCCATGTTCTCAATAGACAATAGACAATAGGTGCAGGAGTAGGCCATTTGGCCCTTCGAGCCAGCACCGCCATTCAATGTGATCATGGCTGATCATCCCCAATCAGTACCCCGTTCCTGCCTTCTCCCCAGATCCCCCGACTCCGCTATTTTTAAGAGCCCTATCTAGCTCTCTCTTGAAAGCATCCAGAGAACCTACCTCCACCGCCCTCTGAGGCAGAGAATTCCAAAGACTCACCACTCTCTGTGAGAGAAAGTGTTTCCTCGTCTCCGTTCTAAATGGCTTACTCCTTATTCTTAAACTGTGGCCCCTGGTTCTGGACTCCCCCAACATCGGGAACATGTTTCCTGCCTCTAGTGTGTCCAAACCCTTAACAATCTTATATGTTTCAATGAGATCCCCTCTCATCCTTCTAAACTCCAGAGTATATAAGCCCAGCTGCTCCATTCTCTCAGCATATGACAGTCCCAGTCTCCAGGGATGATGCCTGTCCCACTGAGTTGCTCCAGCACTTTGTGTCCTGCTGTGTATTAACCAGCACCTGTAGTTCTGTGTTCCTGCTAATAACCCAACTTAACTTGTTTAAGCTGAAGAAAGACACAAAATGCTGGAGTAACTCAGCGGGAATGGCAGCATCTCTGGGAAGGAGGAATTGGTGACGTTTTGGGTCAAGACCCTTAATCAGCCGGAGAGTCAGGGGAGAGGGACACTAGAGATATGGAGGGGTAAGGCGTGAAAATGACAGATCAAAGCAAACGATTGCAAGGAAATGTAGAATGGTTCACAAATGTTGACATGTTTAAGATTGGCTCATTCCTAAAGACAGTTGAAGTCTCAAATTTATTCCCCCAAAATGAAAAACAGACTCAGATTCATTGAAGATTCCAAAGGCTGAGATTGAGTTCTCTCAGGTAAATCCTGCATGTCAAATCAAAGTCAATGCATTTAGGATTCAGATCTGCCGCTATCTAATCGCGAGTTGGTCTCAAGGGGTTAAACATGCTTTTGTTTACTTAAGTCTTTCTAAACGTTCCCGGGGAATTATTTAAAGAAGAGCAGGGGAGCGCTTCTTGGTAATGTTGGGTCAATATTTATCCCCAAGCTAACATAACTAAAGCAGGCTATCCGCTCATCATAGACACAAAATGCTGGCGTAACTCAGCGGGACAGGCAGCATCTCTGGAGAGAAGGAACGGGTGACATGTCGGGTCGAGACCCTTCTTCAGACTGAAAACCACGGGGAAAGAGAAACGGGAGATATAGACGATGATGTGGAGAGATATAGAACAAATATAGAAAGACATGCAAAAAAAGTAACAATGATAAAGGAAAAAGGCCTTTGCTAGCTGTTTGTGTCTATCTTTGGTTTAAACCAGCGTCTGCCGTTCCTTCCTACACCTTATCCACTCTTCATTTCATTGCTGTTTGTGAAAGCTTACTGTGCTATTATTATTCCCTACCATATTCCATTTCACCCTGACTGCCACCAAGGGGATTAGCTGTAAATTGACTGTAAAACACTTTTGGGTATCCAGAGATCGCAGGCGGCCTGGGATCAACATGTAAATACAAAATGTTCAGTGTGCTAGATTGTCCATCTGCCTCTCGCTCCTTCCGGTCTTTGTACACATCGTCTGTGTCTCTGCGTGAGTTAAATGTGATCAGGCCCATAATTTAATTGAAGGGAGACACAAAATGCTGGGGTAACTCAGCGGGACAGGCAGCATCTCTGGAGAGAAGGAATGGATGACGTTATGGGTCAAGGCCCTTCTGCAGACTCAAGAGCTTCAAGACTTCACGACTTCAGGTCTCGACCCGAAACGTCACCCAGTTTCAGTTCAGTTTAGTTTATTGTCACGTGTACCGAGGTACAGTGAAAAGCTTTTGTTGCGTGCTAACTAGCCAGCGGTAAGACAATACATGATTACAATCGAGCCATTCGCAGTGCACGGATACATTGAGAAGGGAATAATGAGTAGTGCAAGGTAGAGCCAGCAAAGTCCACTCAAAGATAGTCCTAGGGTCCCCGCTGCAGCTCATTCCTTCTCTCCAGAGATGCTGCCTGTCCCGCTGAATCACTACAGCATTTTGCGTCTGTAGAGTCATAGTCATGGACTGATGCAACGTAGGAACAGGCCCTTCAGCCCAACTTGCCCACACTGGCCAACGTGTCCCAGCTACACTAGTCCCACCCGTTTGGCCCATATCCCCCCCCCAAACTGTCCTATCCATTCACCTGTCTAACTGATTCTTAAACATTGGCCGAGTCCCTGCCTCAACTACCTCCTCTGGCAGCTTGTTCTATCTTCGACGTAAACCAGCATTTGCAGTTTCTTCCAGCACATTCCATAATTTTATTGGGTCTGCTTGTTTGTGTTGATGCGGAGGTTGTATCAAGGGAGTTTTGTTTCAGGAAAACCTGGCAGATTTGTTTCCTTCAAGGATTAAACTTGACATTTTAACATTGCTAATTGAGCAAAGGCACTTAATGCGATGGTATTGACCGTTCTACTGCCTCCACAGATGCTGCCCGACCCGCCAGGTTCCTCCACCGAGGTTTAGTTTTTACCCCAGATTCCAGCACCTGCAGTCTCTTCTGTCTACTCTGTCATTTTTATGTGGGAAGGAACTGCAGATGCTGGTTTACATCGAAGATAGCCACAAAATGCTGGAGTAACTCAGCGGGGCAGGCAACAAATCTGGAGAGTTGTATAGAAACATATAACATTATATATAGAAACATATAAAATTATATATAGAAACATATAAAATTATATATAGAAACATATAAAATTATATATAGAAACATATAAAAATTATAAAAGGACTGGACAAGCTAGATGCAGGAAAAATGTTCCCAATGTTGGGCGAGTCCAGAACTAGGGGCCACAGTCTTAGAATAAAGGGGAGGTCATTTAAGACTGAGGTGAGAAAAAACTTTTTCACCCAGAGAGTTGTGAATTTATGGAATTCCCTGCCACAGAGGACAGTGGAGGCCAAATCACTGGATGGATTTAAGAGAGAGTTGGATAGAGCTCTAGGGGCTAGTGGAGTCAAGGGATATGAGGAGAAGGCAGGCACAGGTTATTGATAGGGGACGATCAGCCATGATCACAATGAATGGCGGTGCTGGCTTGAAGGGCCGAAAGGCCTCCTCCTGCACCTATTTTCTATGTTTCTATGTTTCTATGAATGGGTGACGTTTCGGGTCGAGACCCTTCTGCAGACTGAAGAAGGGTCTTGAGCCGAAACTTCACCCGTTCTTTCTCTCCAGAGGTACTCTTTAATTTTACTGTTGATATTTATCTATGCCTGGTGGAATAGAGTTTGTTAAATTGGGAGCTATGCGTGTGTCCGTAAGATTGTAGGTCCCTATGTTTAGCTTCCCACACACTCAGTCCAGTGTCCTTTGTCTGACCCAGTAATTAGAGGTGAGCACAGCCAGACAAGTTTTACATATGCGTTACAAATACTCCCCAACACCCCTCCACCCCCCCCCCCCCCCCCCCCCCCCCCCCCCCCCCCCCCCCCCCCCAAACCCCCCCCCCCAAATAACCCCCCCCCCCCCCCCCCCCCCCCCCCCCCCCCCCCCCCCCCACCTCCCACTCTCTTCCCGTGCCCCGCTTGGTTACAACACAATCTCACCCTTTCCCCTTCCCCACCACCCCTACCCCCCCCCTTCCACCCACATTCCATCCTCCGGCTTCACATTTTGCCCCTCTTTCATCCCTATCTCCTGATCTCATTCTTTTTGTCTTTTCACCTCTGGCCTTTGTCCAACCATCTGCCAGTCAACCCCCCCTCACCTGTATCCACCTATCAGTTGCCAGACTTTGTCCCACCGCCACCTCACTTCCAGCTTTCTCTCCTCTTGCCACAATCAGTTTGATGAAGGGTCCCGACCCAAACGTTCGCCAATGATGCTGCCTGACCCGCAGAGTTACTCCAGTACTTTGTGTCCTCTTTTTGTGTGTGTAAACCAGCATCTGCAGTTCCCTGCGTCTCTAAATGTTTACCTACCGGCCACTTCCCATGTTAGAATCATAGAAAATAGGTGCAGGAGTAGGCCATTCGGCCCTTCGAGCCTGCACCGCCATTCAATATGATCATGGCTGATCATCCAACTCAGTATCCTGTACCTGCCTTCTCTCCATACCCCCTGATCCCTTTAGCCACAAGGGCCACATCTAACTCCCTCTTAAATATAGCCAATGAACTGGCCTCAACTACCTTCTGTGGCAGAGAATTCCACAGACTCACCACTCTCTGTGTGAAAAAAGATTTTCTCATCTCGGTCCTAAAAGACTTCCCCCTTATCCTTAAACTGTGACCCCTTGTTCTGGAGTTCCCCAACATCGGGAACAATCTTCCTGCATCTAGCCTGTCCAACCCCTTAAGAATATTGTAAGCCTCTATAAGATCCCCCCTCAATCTCCTAAATTCCAGCGAGTACAAGCCGAGTCTATCCAGTCTTTCTGTTAAGGCAGCGCTGCTGTTACCTTCTGAGCATTTGCTGCAGACAGTCTGTTGATGCTGGAGGCAGAGGTGGGTCAGGGACCTGCGTATTGGACACAGATCCACCAACTCGGCCCGAAGTTCCCCATTGCCCGGGGAGTCTGAGATTGATTCAATGAAAGCAAGAATACGAGTTCTTATCTTTCATCAAAACCAGGGACTTTGGAAAAATATAAAACTGAACACCATGTGGGGAGTGCTGTTAACATGCAGCGTGGCACTGACTGAGAGCCTGGGCTGTAAAGCTGTTCCTCTCGAGTTTCTGATTACTGCCGTGATTAAAACTGATGTTTCTTGTCAGTTAAGAAACTCGAGATTCCCCGAAGACATCCGATCCTTTGAAGGAAACACGAGGAACTGCAGATGCTGGAATCTAGAGTAAAACACTAGAGTAACTCGGCGGGTCAGGCAGCATCTCTGGAGGACATGGCTACTCATTGAAGGATTCATCTACATTGCATTTCACCGATCCCTGCCTCTGAGAATCCCAACTCTAGATGTTCCGATACTGTTGATGGGCAGTGAGAATGGAGATGGCCTCCAAACAGTGAATAACTTCCTGAAGGAAAACGGTGCAAAGAAAATGTAGTACAAAGCAAGCGAGTCTCTAATTCAACAGAATGGTGGGAGACTGAAGGGCCTGTCCCAGTTTCACGACATAATTCACAACCTTTTTTACTCGTGGACATTTTCCCTCAGGCTAGAAAAAAACGCCCGATCTAACTTGAGCACGAGGATAACCACCGACCAGGCATCACGATCTCCTACGGCCTCCTACAACCTCGTTGCAACCCACCCCCATGCTGCGAGTTGAATCAAGGGCAAAACTTGGCAGAGGTTGTGAATTGGGTTGTGAAAATGGGACAGGCCCTTCCGCAACAAAGAGAGAGCGCGTTAAAGGGAGAGAGGAGAGCAGGGGATGGGGAGGTAAGAGGCTGAAATAAGGATAGAGAATGGGATGTTGTGTTACCTGTGTGATGGAGAGGGAGGGGGGCAGATGGGAGGGATAGTGAGCTGTGAGCGGGGGGGAGAGAGGGGGGGGGGAGAGAGTGAAAGGGGGAGAGAGGGTGTGTTGGATAAAATACATGAAATAAGGACAGGATGTGTATATATGTGTGATAGAGCAAGAGAGATAGACAAGCTAGAGGGTTGAGTAGTAGGGCAGGATTCGCGACAGAGTTCAGGTAAATTGAAGTATGAAAGAGGACCATTTATCTGGCATCATTCACTCTGTCCTTTCCAGCCAATTATGCATTTTTGAGTTGTGACAAATTGGACTTCACAAACCACACATCTCCAGGCTCATTTTGTGAATGATCCCAGGGACTTGGCCTCCACTCCTATTCCGTGAGTCGGTTCAACCTCCTGCGTGCTCCTTGGAAGTGATTTTAACCGGAGGGCAATAAACCGGAGACTGATTTTCTGCAGCCTTCACACACTGGCTGGTGAAGGTGAAATGAGTTGTCTTAGCTGCCATCTCTGATGTGGGTGAGACCGAGACAAAGAGAAAGGGAGGGTGATCGGTAGAGACGATGAGAGTTAGGGGAAGGGAGTGAAATGAGTGTGTGAAAACGAAACTACAACAAAACGAAACTGAATGTAGAGTGCGTAGAAAGGAACTGCAGGTGCTAGTTTAGACTGAAGAAAGACACAAAGTGCTGGAGTAACTTAGTTGGTCAGGCATCTCTGGAGAAAAAGAATGCGTGACGTTTCAGTTTGGCACCCTTCTTCGGATTTAACCGACCCAAAACGTCACCCATCATTTTCCACCAGAGAAGCTGAGTTACTCCAACATTTTGTGTCTAAACTGAATGCATAGTCATTTGATTTCACTTTTTGTATTCATTTCATTGCTTTGTGTAACCTCCTGTCGAAGAAAGTAAGCATGCAGGTACAGCAGGCAGTGAAGAAAGCAAATGGCATGTTGGCCTTTATAACAAGAGGAATCGAATATAGGAGCAAAGAGGTCCTTCTGCAGTTGTACAGAGCCCTAGTGAGATCACACCTGGAGTATTGTGTGCAGTTTTGGATCCCTAAGTTGAGGAAGGACATTCTTGCTATTGAGGGAGTGCAGCATAGGTTTACAAGGTTAATTCCTGGGATGGCGGGACTGTCATATGCTGAGAGAATGGAGCAGCTGGGCTTTACACTCTGGAGTTTAGCAGGATGAGAGGGAATCTCATTGAAACATATAAGATTGTTAAGGGCAAACTCGGGAGAACTCTTGGAATGAACTCATACCGTGGGACAGGGCTTTTAATGTGCGGGGATCGCTGGTCGGTGCGGACTTTGTGGGCCGAAGGGCCTGTTTCCGCGTTGTATCTCTAAACTGAACTAAACGGGCCCTTCAGCCTAACTTAAATAAATCTGGAGATATGTGTTGTTTTCCCCCGTCCTTTTCTCCCTGGCTCTCCCGTAAATATTGACGCACCAACTGGGAATCACAAATTATACCAGACCTCTGGGATCCCTCGTGTAAATATTGGCATGTCCTCGAGAATCCCAACATGTTAACCAATCGGGACAACTGAAAGGAAGACCGTGGTCTTAGTGCTGAATGGGTGGAAAAAAAAAGTTGCAAAAATAACTCGCCCGGCAGGAGTAAATAAAGAAAGAGCCCCTGGAACAGACCGAAATCTGTGATCCCGCGTTTCGCGGATATTCCCCTCCCCTCACCCTGTGAATGGACCATCCCTGGTCTTTCACACCAGAACACGGCCCAATTGAACTCGACTTTCTGAGACACTTTTGTGTTTAATTTAAATCATGCGGCCAAAGCGGCTCGCACAAATAAATAAATCAATCTATGACTGAACTCATTAGCGCAGTGGTCCCACCTGGCTCTGCCTGACAGATATAATGCGGAAGGAAATATTTGAATAGATTGGCAGGAGCGCTGTGGGAAGATCATTTATACTCGGGAGATGGAACGTGACTTAAATGTTTACCAGGCTGTGGAAACACTGGGGCCGTCTCTTCAGCCGTCCTCCTCAACCCGTCCCTATAGATTTCTCTGGGCGCGCGTGCATAAGTCAATGCAAAAGAGGCCACAAATGCTGGAATTTGGAATAAAAAAAAACAGGATGCTGGAAGAACTCAGCGGGTCACAGAGCATCGCAGGATGTTAACGGTATAAGTTGGGGTTTCGGGTCGAGACTCTGCATCAAGGCTGGGAAGAGATCATAAGATGATAAGTGAAGAATTAGGCCATTTGGCCCCCATCAGCAAGATCGATCCCTCAGATCGGCCGACTTGGGGTTACTGAACCATCCCGCGGTCTTGGGCGTAAGCTCAGGGGCTCGCCGTAGCGCCCTCCTCGAACCCCCGCGCTTTGGGTCGCTCCTGGGAGTTGGGAGTGCAGTGCGTGTTGCCCCCCCCCCAGCTCCTCCCGCAGTCCTGAGTGGGACGGGCGCATCCCTCTTCCCAGCCCAGCCAACTGACTGATCGGACCTCCAAGATCGAAGTGCATATTGTGTAATGGGTGGGGTTGGGTAGGGGGGGAAATCGCATTAGTTGGTCCTTAGCAAGGGCACGGGTAAGGTCCTCAGGCCCGTGGCTGCGGGGGGCCTCGACGTGGGGGTTGGGCCGGGGGGGGGCGCCGTAGCGACGGGCCCCCGTGGCTCCTCAAGCCTTGCCGGGCGCTTGATGCCCGCCCAGTCCGCCCGAGGTCGGGCCTAGGCCCGGGGGCGCTGCGGGGCAGGGCCCGTGGGTGGCGCCCGGCCTTCAGGGGGGCGTGGTGGCAGGGTTATTGGGGGTGAGCCGCAGCGTGTATTAATATGTAAACATGTACTTAATCATATGACTTACCACTGGTGTATAACGTCGCGGGTTAGTACCTCCCAGGCACCAGCAATGTAAAGCACTTTGGCCCAACGCAAGAGAGTGGACCGTTTGGTTGTTTTTTTTTGTTTTAAATTTAAATGTGCTATAGAATAAAAAATTTGTGACTTGAACTAAATGACCAAGTCTACTCCGCCAGGGGCAATCAGTGTTGGCGGGCGAGGCAAGTGCCCCGATCTATCTCTCCCTCCTAACCCCATTCTTCCTCCTGCCTTGTGGTCGCCCCATAACCTCTCTCACACCTGTACTAATCAAGAATCTATCTATCTCTGCTTTTAAATTTAATCCACTGACTTGGTTCTTTTTTGTTTTTTTTGGTTCCACAAGCTTCCTTCTGTGGCAAAGAATCCACCCCTCCACTCCTCCCTGGCAGACCGCCGTGCCCCGCACAATCGGTAGCGGCCCCTCCCTCTACGCAGGCCACGTTTTACTTATTTGAGTAGAAGGCGGCCAAAGAAATGGGTTTTGGCTTGTTTTTCTTGTTTTGTTTGAAGGACCGGGGGGGAGCTCCCACGCCCCGCAGCGCCCTCTCCCTTAATAATTATTCTTATTAAAAGAAGAAAGAACGGTCCGTAAATGTTAATCTGAGATTATTCGCGATGACCTACCTCCAGTCTCCTTGTTGTCCTAGACTTTCTCCCCCACTAAGGGGGAAAGGTAGAGGGGCCAGGGGAGTGGGGGAGGAAGGCGGGAGGCTGTTGATTAAGCACCCCCACCACATCCACTCGAATATCAGGCCTTTCGCGTTTCTGTACATGGACGTGAGCCGGGGGGCGGCGGGGGTCAACGAGGTCGTGGGCCCACGACCAGCACAATAGGGGTATAGGATCTGTGATAGGCGCGGGGCCAGCCATCAAATGCTCATCAATCCATCTAAATCTCCTTCCTGGTGCAGTCATTCCGGTTGTAAACCTCCTCTGGACTCTCTCCAGAGCCAGCACACCCTTCCTCAGAGTGTATGGTGCCCAAAATTGCTCACAATTATGCCTATTAAATGCGCTGGTCACGCGCGCGGCGCGAATGGCTTCTTTCGCACTAATTTCTGGATCCATGCGGACCTAGTCGAGATGCCCTCACGGCGCCCGTAACCCGCCGGCGCCGCCTCGCCCGCCTGAAGATCCCAACGCGGGCCACGGCCGCCGCCGGCGCTCCTTAGAGCTGCAAGCACCATCACACAGTCCCTTTTTTTGATACCCAAGTCCCGTCAGCATTGAGTTTGCTTTCTTCACTACTGATTTACTACATTTATAGACTTGGTTTGTTTGTTGTTTGTGTTTTATTGTTGGTTTTTGGGGGAAAGTAAAGAAAGAGATAAGGGGAAGGAAGAGAAGATAAAGAAAGAAGAAGAAGAAGGGAGGAAGGGAGGAAAGGGAAGATAAGTACTGGGGGAAGAAGGGAGGGAGGGGGGGGGAAGAGGGCAAGAGGTTTTGTTTTGGGGGGGAAAAGAAGAGGAAGAGAAGATCGAGAAGGGAAAGGGGGGGCGGGAAGGACAAAGAGGGGGAAGGGAGAAGGGAAAAGAAGGGAAGGAGGGGGAAGATGGGGATTTCGAAAAGATCGAGCCAGAAAACCTAGGGGGGGGATCCTTCCATGTATGGTGGTGTGGGAGAAAAATTGGAACGCAGGAGAGAGAAATCACTGAGGGTTTCTGGCTGTATCTAAATGGCAAGCACAGGGCCTCACCCCACAGTGAGTAAGAGCTGACGCCTCACAGCCACTGGGAGGTACTCAGCAACAGGGTGCTTTTTTGGTGCTGTCTGTGCGGTTTGCATGTTCTCTCTTGTGTGAGCGCTAGTGCTCGCAATGCGGTCTTCCTCCCGGGTTTGCTTTTTTCCTCTGACCGGTGGGTGGCGGGGTGCTTCATGGTGTTTTCAGTGCGTTGCTGGTGTTTTGCTTTTGACGGTGCTTTGCTTTTCAGTTTCCCCCCCCCCCACACACCCCAAAAAGATATATGGGTTTTGGTTGGGTTAGCCTCTCTTGGTCACCCTCTGTGTGAATTGTAGAAGATAGATGATGAATGTAGAATCTGAAATAAGTGGGGTGCACAGGAAGCGCAGCGGAAGGGTGTTTTTTTAGGTAGGGGAGGGAGGGTTTTGCTTGGAGGGGGGGGGGGGCGTTTTTTGGGATTTGCTGCCTCACCAGGCGCCAGAGAGGAGAGAACCGGGGGGTTGGTATGTTGGGGTTCGATCCTGACTACGGGCACTGTCTGTATGGAGAAGTTTGTACGTGGGTTTATTGTCTGGGGCTCCTTGCTCTGATTCCCCTCCGCACTCCAAGGATGTGGCAGGTTTTTTTGCAGGTTGTAAAGGATGTTTTTGCAGGCAGGAGGTTTGTTTAGGTTTTTTAATTTTAACTGGCTTTGGTTACATATTGTAAATGATCCCTCGTTGTAGGATCGTACGCGTGTGCTGGATCCCTGGTCGGTGTGGACTCGGATACAGCGCGTTTGGGCCGGTTTCCGTTGCAATATCTCTAAAGGCTAAAGTTGACGAGAGTGTGGGGGAGAATAAACATGTTGGATTAGTGTTGATGGGGGGGGGGTTTGGTTGGTGGTCGGCACTTGGACCCCCCTTTTGTTGGGCCCCGACCCGATACCCGAAAAGAAAGGATACCGTCCGACCCCGAAGGAAAAGGACAGGAACGCCGACACCGAAAGGGCCAAGGGCTGTTTTTTTTTGTTTTATTCTGTGTGTTTTTGTGTACTAGGTTTCGCTTCTTTATTTTTATATTACCTTCTTAGCGACCGCGCGCTGGGAAAGATAAAAGCCTGGAAAGAAGGAAAAAAGGAAAAGAGGCCCAAAAGAGCCACTTTTTGGCCCACCGAAAAAAGCCCACCCCCCCCCCACACCCACCCCACCCCACCGAGGAGAGGTCCACACGACCGACCCCGCCAGCGATCCCCCCGCCAACCACATTAACACGACCCTACACACACTCAGGACAACTTCGCATTGTTTGAGGACAATTACACAAGCCAATTTTAACCGACACAAACCTGTACGTCTTTTGGAGTTTGGGGAGGAGGAAGGGAAAGGGATAAGGGGGGAAAAAACCAAAGATCTCCGGAGAGGGAAAGAAACCCCCGAGGTCGGGGGCCAGGAACAAATGATCCACAGAACAGACCAGAAGAATCAGGACAGGAAATGGCAACGGACCGAACACGCCGGTCAGAAACAGGCAGAAGAAGAAGAATGTCCAAACTCCATACAGACAGCACCGGTTAGTCAGGATCGGAAGCTGATCTCTGGTGCTGTACGGTAGCAACTCCACCTCTGCGCCGCCTTGCCTGCTTATACGACTCTAACTCTGGAACATAAATTTATACAGCAAACTTACAACCTCTTCCAAAGCTTCCAAAGGCATTCGAGCCCAATGAAGATAGACACACAATGCTTGAGCAGTATTTTTCAACTGGGGTTCACTGGAACCCGAGAGAAATAATGATAAATAGGCTAATCATATGATTTTATTGTGTGTGAATGAAAAACTCCTTTTGAGGTTATTTCGAATTATTTGCGTTTGATTTAAAAATATTTTTTTTTTTTTTTTGCATTGTCAAATAAACTGGAGAAAAACGTGTTATTATTTTGCTTGTGAATGTTTGAAACCAGTTATCAGAAAAGAGATTATGTTCTCGCCTTATGAACTTTTTAAAGTTTATGAAAAGGGGAAAAGGAAAGGAGAAGAAAGAGATTTAATGAAAGATGCATAATAATTTTTATGTAGGGGTCCCTGCAGTCCTTGCATTCACATCTTGCCCATTGAATGTCTGAAATGGATATAATGTTAGAAAAACTTGGACACTGTTAGAGTCTAAATGGTGTGGAAACAGGCCCTTCGGCCCAACACCAGCCTGCATGTCCCATCTACGCGATCTACACTGTATGACTCTATGACTCTGATAGCCTGGCCTCTTCTGGAGGCTCAGTCTGCAGTTCCCAATTGGAGTTGGCAGCTTCACAGCTTTTCAGTCAGCATTTGCCGCTTTGAGGGTGAAAACCGTCTGCCTCATTGACGGATGTCCGCGAGCGAGATCAAGCCCAACGTTGGCCATCGGATCATCGTGGGCAGGGTGATACGAGTGTAGAAGGGGCATCTTGGTCAGCATTGACAAGCTGGGCCGAAGGGCCTGTTTCCGTGCTGTATAACTCTGTGACTCTAAGTGAAGAATCTCTGGTGTTCTCCTTTTCCAATAGTGTATACTTCCAAATGGTTATTATCGATGTGTCTGAAAACTGTATTTGGCAGGTAACAGGCCATCGGTGTTCCTGCAAAAACGGTTTGGCAAAAAAAAAAAAAAAAAAAACTGCAGATGATGGTTTAAATCGAAGGAAATAGGTAGACACAAAATGCTGGGAGTTTAAGACAAAATGCTGGAATTTGGCAAAAAAAGGCATGGGAGGTAGCACTGCGTATGCATGTTACTACATATTACATGACTATATTACCACAGTACATTATATTAATACATTACTATATTACATGACCTCAGTACATTACTACATTGTATTAGTGCATCACTACATTACTACATTAGTACATTATCCCATACTATATTACTGTATATTACTACACATTACTGCAGATCACTACGTATCACTGCATAAGGCAGGTAACACTGGGACTCACTATAGGTGTGGCTTCACAGAGGGACTTTGCTTCACTTGCTCTGTCATTTCAATGTCATCAATAAGTGCAGGGAATAGTGTTGGTGTGGAAATAAGGAATCAGGAACCAGGGAAGGCCAATGCACAGGTTAATATTACAATTGCGAACAGTTCGATTGCTGTTTCAGCCCGGATCTTCCCAATAGCTTGAATGCTAAATTTCTACGTTTAACACAATACAGCTACCGATAAATGCCATTTCCACTTCATATTCAAAGCATTTAATGTCTCATAATTCTTAAGTTCAAAATAGATTATTTGTATGTGTGTTTTTATCTCAGCTTGAAGAATCAGGATTGATCGCACAATTCACAACAGGTCAAGATCTGTGATGGTGCGGGGGTGGAGTAGCTGTCTTATAGCACCATAGCCCCAGTGTACGATCCTGACCACGGGTGTTGTCTGTGCCCAGTCTGCACGTTCTCCCCGTGGGTTTTCTCCGGCTGTTCCGGTTTCCTTCCATATTCCAAAGACGTGCGGATTTGTAGGTTAATTGGCTTCTGTAAATTGTCCCTCGTATGTAGGATAGAACTAGTGTACGGGGGGGGTTGCTGGTCGGTGTGGACTGAAGGGCCTGTTTCCCGCAACATCACCTATCCATGTTTCCCTGTTTTCCTGTTTGGCTGAGTCACGTGAATGAAGAAGGGTCTCGACCCGAAACGTCGCCCGTTCTTTCTCTCCATAGATGCTGCCCCACCCGCTGAGTTTGTGTCCACCTTTGATTTTTCCAGCATCTGCAGATCTTTCTTACACAATGATCCAAGCCATTGGATTTCAATGGAGACACTAGGAACTGCAGATGCTGGAATCTTGTGTCGAACGCTACATGCTGGAGTAACTCGGTGGTTCTCTGAAGGACATGGATAAGTGGTGGCACCATGGTGTAAGATACGTAGTGGCATCTAACGGTAGAGCTACTGCCTGGCAGCGCCAGAGACCCGAGCTCGATATTGACTATGGGCGCTTGGTGGGCCGAAGGGCCTGTTTCTGTATCTTTGTGTTGCAGTTGGGCCAGTCCAGAACCAGGGGCCGACAGTCTCAGAATAAAGGGGAGGCCATTTAAGACCTTTTCACCCAGAGAGTTGTGAATTTGTGGAATTCCCTGTCACAGAGGGCAGTGGAGGCCAAGTCACTGGATGGATTTAAGAGAGAGTTAGATAGAGCTCTAGGGGCTAGTGGAATCAAGGGATATGGGGAGAAGGCAGGCACGGGTTATTGAATGGGGACGATCAGCCATGATCACAATGAATGGCGGTGCTGGCTGGAAGGGCCGAATGGCCTCCTCCTGCACCTATTTTCTATGTTTCTATGTCTAAACAGAACGAAAGTGATGTTTCAGATCGGGACCATTCTTCAGACTGCATTTTAACGCTATCTCAATGCAGGGCTGTGTTTTTAACTCCTGTAAAAGGTATTTGGTATTTGTTAATGTATTAAAAGAGATTTATTTTGTTGCAGACCTCGCCAGAGTTCACTTGGCACATGTTGTGAGGTTTGGGAGGAATGACCTGAGGCATAAGTGGTTGCTAATTACTGTGACATCCACCCCAAAGGATCACCACTTCCTACGACAAGTAAGACGCTATTATTTACAGACCGTACATGCGTTACTGTCGAGTTCTTCGTGACTTAGTTCACCACATTGAGTTAATTCCAAGAAAATGTTGTTGATGCAAATCTGATCCGATGATAAAAGCCATATGTGACGCATATATATATAAACACACATATATATATATAACAATTAACAGTCGGACTGGATTTCAAAATGAAATTTTATTTGATACAAACTTTGTTGAATTCTTTGGAGAAGTAACAGCAACAGTGGTCAAGGACAATATAACAGGTGTAATGTATCTAGATTTTCGTTGGGGCTTTGGAAAAGATCATAAGGAATAGGAGTAGAATTAGGCCATTCAGCCCATTCAGTCTACTCCACCATTCAATCATGGCTGATCTACCTCTCCCTCCCTCCTAACCCCATTCTCCTGCCTTCTCCCCATAACCCCTGACACCTGTACTGATCAAAGGCATCATTTTGTAGACTAATGAGCAAAGTCAGACAGTTCAAAGGGATGGCAACAGTTGCAGAATGGATAGCTTTAGACTTTACATTGTACTTTAGAGATACAGCGCGGAAACAGGCCCTTCTTCCCACTGAAAATCTTGCTTACTAGCAGCATCAGAGGTACATAGTCTCAGCAAGCTCTCAGTATGATGAACACAGATGCTGCTTTGCTCTAGAATGCTAAGCTGAACAAATAGACCTTACTTTAGACTTTTGAGATACAGCGGGGAAACAGACCCTGCGGCCCACCGGGTCGGCGCCGACCAGCGATCCCCCCGCACACTAGCACTATCCTACACACGGGGGACAATTTTACAATTTTACTGAAGCCAACTAACCTACAAACCTGTACGTCTTTGGAGTGTGGGAGGAAACCGGAGCGCCTGGAGAAACCCACGCAGGTCACAAGGAGGAATGTACAATCTCCGTACAGACAAGCCCCGAGGTCAGGATCGAACCCAGGTCTCTGCCGCTGGGTTACTGTGCTGCCCCTCTGTTTGTAATTCACAGAGCAGAGAGTAGGAGGTGAAGGACAGGGATTTATTGCGTTGCAAGTGGGACTAGGGTAGCTGGGACATTGTTGGCCGGTGTGGGCGAGTTGGGCCGAAGGGCCTGTTTCCATACTGTATCACTCTATGACTCTAAGGTGCCATGTAGCCGTAGAGCTGTAAAGCATAGAAACGGGGCCTGCGACACCTGGTTTATTGGCCACTATAAATTTGCCGCGGTGTGTAAACGAGTGATAGACTCTGGAAGGAGATGGTGGGATGGAGGGAGAATTAAATGGGATTGGTGAATGCATATAGTCGATATCCTGAAGCATTTGGTTCTGTAGTGTATGTTTCTCTCACATCTCTGTTCCATTTTTGCATTTACACACTGCCGTTAATGCAGTAAAATATCACAAGGGCCTGGAGTGGAGCACTTTCAAATGTTTTATCATCTATCAGGATAGATGACCCAAGAAATGCATGATGATTGAGATAGGTTTGGGAACAGCTCCATCCAAGACCGCAAGAAATTGCAGCGAATTGTGGACGCAGCCCAGACCATCACACAAACCGGCCTCCCTTCCATTGACTCCATTTACACCTCACGCTGCCTCGGCAAGGCCAGCAGCACAATCAAGGACCAGTCGCACCCTGACCACTCCCTCTTCTCCCCACTCCCATCGGGCAAAAGGTATAGAAGTGTGAAAACGCACACCTCCAGATTCAGGGTCAGTTTCTTCCCAGCTGTTATCAGGCAACTGGATCCTCCTACCACAACTAGAGAGAAACCCCTGAACTACTATCTACCTCACTGATGATCCTCAGACTATCTTTGATCAGATTTCAGTGCTGGCTTTACCTTGCACTAAACCTTATTCCCTTATTATGCATCTAGACTCTGTAAACGGCTCAACTGTAATCGTGTATTGTCTTTCCACTGATTGGTTAGCACGCAACAAAAGCTTTTCACTGTACCTCAGCGCAGGTGATAATAAACTAACACTGGGACTGACCTGGGTTCAGGACAGTGACGTGCTGGGGAAGAGTGAAGCGGAGACACGGGTTTAGGGAGGAATTCCTGAGCCAAAGGCTTCAGCAGCCAGGAGAATGACGGAGCGGCGATTGGGGTCAAAGATGTAGACGCAGACAGGACTGGAGGAGATCAGAAGCCTGGGATTTCTGCAGAGTTGGCGGTGGTCACAGCTGCGGGGACGGATGAGGTAATTGAGGGATTTGAACATAACACCAACACCGGTGTGTGGCAAGGCTGGGAACTAATGCAAGGCTGTTGAGCGTGTCTCAAGCTGGGGAAGTGATACAAGCTGGGAATCTGAAGCCCAGTGTAGACGGGCTCAAGTTCATCTGTATAAATCAGTGGCTGAGCCGAACTGTAGCATTCTACTCACCCAGATGTACGGCCCCTAAATTCGCACTCTGACCAAATCTTAACACCCTTGCCCAGCAATTGGATCATCATAAGACCATAAAGTGGGGGGGGGGACCAAGCTGGAGTCAATTATAAAATCATGCTTGACTAATCTTCTGGAATTTTTTGAGGATGTAACTGGGAAAATAGACAAGGGAGAGCCAATGGATGTAGTTTAACTGCTTTCAGAAAGCCTTTGATAAGGTCCCACGTAGGAGATTAGTGGGCAAAATTAGAGTACATGATATTGGGGGTAGGTACTGACATGGATAGAAAATTCCACAGATTCTCCGCCCCCTGGTTAAATAAATTCCTCCTCGTCTCCTTGCTGAAGGTACGTCCTTTTATTCTGAGGCCGTGGCACCTCTGGTCCGAGATTCTGCTAATGGTGAGCCGCCTCAAAATGTCACCTATCCATTTTCCCCAAGGATGCTGCCTGCCTGACCCGCTGAGTTACTCCGCCATTTGATCATGGCTGATCTATTTTCAATGCTTTCCACCACTAACCTTTAACCTACACCCCTAACCTGTGACCTATACCCCTACCTAACCAACATCCTTGTTTTACCATGGATGACTAAATCCATGTGCCTTGGGTTTGAGATTTTGATTTTATTTATTTTTTGTTGTTGTATATTTTTGTTAGAAGTAAGTACAGTAGTGTGGTACTTGGGTACCTAATACATACATACATATTTCCATTCTTGTACAACTTCGTATTTTTAATTTAATAATAAAAGAACAGTGGGAGAAAAAAGAAATAAAGAGTGTCGGAAGAGATAGACAATCGAGTAGAAACAGATAGCAAAAGAAATAAAGAAGCTAAAAAGATTGAAAGAAAGGGAGAAAGTAGAGAAAAGAGAGATTAGGAGAGATCTACCTATTTTTTATTTTTGCCCATCCGTCACCCTGTTCTAAACCATTTAATTTCTAAGGTTATGTTATGTTGCACCATCTACTCGTAAAAAGTTGATAAAAGGAGACCAAGACTTTAAGAATTGGTCTACTTTGCCTAGTAGGAGGAATCTCATTTCTTCAAGAGGGTTTGAGATTTTTATTGATAACCTATTAGCCAATAACCAGTTGTTCAAGAAGGAACTGCAGATGCTGGAAAATCGAAGGTAGACAAAATTGCTGGAGAAACTCAGTGGGTGCGGCAGCATCTATGGAGCGAAGGAAATAGGCAATGTTTCGGGCCGAAACTTTGCCTATATCCTTCGCTCCATAGATGCTGCCGCACCCTCTGAGTTTCTCCAGCAATTTTGTCTACCTTAGCCAATAACCAGCTTAGTTTAGTATCGTTCAGAGATACAGTGCAGAAACAGGCCTCTCAGCCCACTGAGTCAATGTCGACCAGCGAGCCCTGCACACTTGCAATTTCCGACACATCCCACACCCTTGGGATAATTTACAATTTTACCAAACCCAATTACCCTACGGATTTGTGGGGAGAAACCGGAGCACCCGGAGAAAAGGTACACAGGTCACGGGGAGAACACACAAACTCCACACAGACAGCACCCGTAGTCAGGATCGAACCTGGCTCTCTGGCGCTGTAAGGCAGCAACTCTACCGCTGCGCCACCGTGCTGCCCCAATGCTATCTAATGATGGCATCATTTTGGGGCGGACAATACCAGGTTTCCTCTTTGTGCGTAGAAGTGGCGCGGTGGCGCAGCAGTCGATTTCCTGCCTGACAGCCTCAGTGACCCTGGTTCGATCCTGACTATGGGTGCTGTCTGTACAGAGTTTGTACATTATCCGTGTGACCGTGTGGGTTTTCTCTGGTCATAAGTTATATGAGCAGAATTCGGCCCCACCAAGTCTACTCTGCCATTCAATCATGGCTGATCAATCTCTCCCTTCCAACCCCACTCTCCTGCCTTCTCCCCATAACCCCTGACACCCGTACTAATCAAGAATCTGTCGATCTTTTATCCATTGACGGCCTCCACTGCCTTCTGTGTCAAAGAATCCCACAGATTCCACAGGTGCTCCGGTTTCCCCCCACACTACAAAGATATGTGGGTTTGTAGGTTAATTGCCTACGATAAAATGGTAAATTGTCCCTTGTGTGTGTTGGATAGTTCTAGCGTGCGGGGTGATCACTGGTGGGCGAGGACTCGGTGGGGCCAAAGGGCCTGCTTCCGCGCTGTATCGCTAAGACTAATGTGTTTCGTCTAATTTTTAAAATGCCCCCCGTTCTGACGGAAGTAGTTTATTTCCGCTTGGCCAATATGCATTTGCTCAAAGCAGACTGAAAACTCCCAGGATGGTGGAAAGGCCTCTTTGGCAGAGTTACTGGGACTTTTCTGAAGCCCCAGTTACTTGTTCCCTCAATAGACTCCTATAAGATCTTGACAGATGTTTTGCATTCATTAAAACACTTCTGTGCTTGCTGAATTGGCAGTGATTACACGTTAACCAAGCTTTTGGCTTTAGCAGCTACTGCTGCGTCTCTTGGGAGTCCTCAATGAAAACGTTACTTTTACACCCTGTAGTAATCCTTTCCTGTCTGCTTTCACTGTTATGAGCTGGATTCTTTAGTTTCGACGTGTTCGGTTGCGTTACCGTAGTAACTGTGGAGGTTTTTTTTTAGGAGGGGAAAGAGATCGGAGTACTGTCATCCCATTTCAGAAGAGAGAGAGAAATGACAATTTGCACAGGATATAAATCTCCCAGCACTTTTGCTTTCCTCCTCTAATTAATATTTCACACAAAACGATATTAATGGAAAACAATGCAGCTGCAATTATGCAGCTTTCTCTCATGGCACGTGAAGAGCTGTCACCTGCTGAGCTGCAAGGCTTGTGCTGGAAGATGGGATTAAAGGCACTGAGTCAATATTTTTTTATCGACTAACATAGTCCTGATGTGCCGAACAGCCTCGTTCTGTGACCTAAATCCTTTACCACGACTACGATTACTTGACTACGGGCACTGTCTGTACGGAGTTTGCACGTTCTCCCCCTGGCCTGCATGGGCTTTCTCCGAGATCTTCGGTTTCCTCCCACGCTCCAAAGACGTACAGGTTTGTCTGTTAATTGGCTTGGTATAAAATTAAATCGCCCCTGGTGTGCATAGGGTCGCGTTGGTGTGCGGGGATCGCTGGTCGGCGAGGACTCGGTGGGTCGAAGGGCCTGTTTCCGCGCAGTATCTCTAAGCCAAACTAAACTATAGAAGGAAAGCTGGCGAGATAGATTCTTGATCACCAGACTGATTCCTGGGATGTCAGGACTTTCATATGAAGAAAGACTGGATAGACTCGGCTTGTACTCGCTAGAATTTAGAAGATTGAGGGGGGGATCTTATAGAAACTTTTAAAAATTCTTAAGCGGTTGGACAAGCTAGATGCAGGAAGATTGTTCCCGATGTTGGGGAAGTCCAGCACAAGGGGTCACAGTTTAAGGATAAGGGGGAAGTCTTTTAGGACCGAGATGAGAAAAACATTTTTCACACAGAGAGTGGTGAGTCTCTGGGATTCTCTGCCACAGAAGGTAGTTGAGGCCACTTCAGTGGCTATATTTAAGAGGGAGTTAGATGGGGCCCTTGTGGCTAGAGGGATCAGGGGGTATGGAGAGAAGGCAGGTACGGGATACTGAGTTGGATGATCAGCCATGATCACATTGAATGGCGGTGCAGGCTCGAAGGGCCGAATGGCCTACTCCTGCACCTATTTTCTATGTTTCTATGATTAGTACGGGTGTATGGGGTTATGGGGAAAAGGCAGGAGAATGGGGTTAAGGGCCTGTCCCACTGTACGAGGTAATTCAAGAGCTCTCCCGAGTTTAAAAAAAAATCAAAACTCGTGGTAAGCACGTAGAATGCACGTAGCGGGTACGTCGGAGCTTGGGACGTCTCTTAGCGGCTCGTAACGTAATGGCAGGTACTCGGGAAACGCGATAAGCTCGTGAAGACGCGTGAAGATTTTTCAACATGTTGAAAAATGTCCACGAGAGCCCCGAGTACCTACGAGCGGCCATTACCATAATTCTCCGAGTTCGAATCAGGGGAAATGAATTACCTCGTACAGTGGGACAGGCCCTTTAGGAGGGAAAGATAGATCAGCCATGCCTGAATGGTGGAGTGGACTTGATGGGCCGAATGGCCTAATTCTGCTCTTGTCACTTATGAACCTATGAAACATCTTCGGCCGTTCCCACATTCGGAGCAGCGGGAGGGATGGAGAGTTTTAACTGGGAGAATTTTGAAACGTGAGCTTGAAGAAAGGTTTGACAAGGAACACAGCAATTGCAATAATTTAAAAGAAGTTTAAAAGAGTTCCCGCATGGTCAGCAGTTGGCTGAAGGTCTCACCAATGCGTAGGTCGCAGGAACACATATTGGACGGGGGCTGGAAGGAAAGAGACTGGGAATGTTAGGCATTCATGATTTATGTCTCAATGTTATTTAGTTGCTTCCTTGGAGAATTAATTCGAAAGGAGATGGGGTCGGTACGGTGGTGCAGCGGTAGAGTTGCTGCCTTACAGAGCCAGGGACCCGGGTTCGATCCTGACTGCGGGTGCTGTCTGTACGGAGTTTGTCCGTTCTCCCTGTGGCTGCGTGGGTTTCCTCCAGGTGCTCCGGTTTCCTCCCACATTCTAAACACATGCAGGATTGGAGGTCAATTCGCTTTGGTAAAAATTGGCCATTGTGCATGTAGGATTGAATGGAACTAATTGGGCGGCACGATGGCGCTGTGCCAGGGACCTGGGATTGATCCTGACGATTGGTGCATGTCTGTACGGAATTTGTCCCCATGACCTGCGTTGGTTGTCTCCAGGTGCTCCGGTTTCCTCCCACACTCCAAAGACGGGTCTCGTCTGTACAGAGTTTGTATGATCCCGATGTTGGGGGAGTCCAGAACCAGGGGCCACAGTTTAAGAATAAGGAGTAAGCCATTTAGAACGGAGACGAGGAAACACTTTTTTCTCACAGAGAGTGGCGAGTCTGTGGAATTCTCTGCCTCAGAGGGCGGTGGAGGCCGGTTCTCTGGATGCCTTCAAGAGAGAGCTGGATAGGGCTCTTAAAAAATAGCGGAGTCAGGGGATAAGGCAGGAACGGGGTACTGATTGGGGATGATCAGCCATGATCACATTGAATGGCAGTGCTGGCTCGAAGGGCCAAATAGCCTCCTCCTGCACCTATTGTCTATTGTCTATTGATCCCTGCATGACCAGCGTGGGTTTTCTCCGAGAACTTCGGTTTCCTCCCACACTCTAAAGACGTACAGGTTTGTAGGTTAATTGGCTTGGTATAAAATGTAAATTGTCCCCAGTCTGTGTAGGATAGTGTTAGTGTGCGGCGATCGCTGGTCGGTGTGTGTTGTGTTATCTATTCAGTGCTGTGTTTACAGACCTGTTGAGCTGCTGCTGCTGTAAGTGAGAATGTAATAATCCCGTTTTGGAACATATGACAACAAAACACTCTTGATGCTTCTATCTTCTTTGTGAAGCCCTGTTTTATCCCGCAATATACCAGGTTGTTCAGTAGTAGATAAGGTTGGCCCTGTAGGACTGATGGCAGGAAAATGGAATGGCACTCGGCTGCACGTTAGGTTGTGGCAAAAATGTCCCGTATATATGACAATTAAACTCTCTGAACACTTGACACCACACAGGGTGTGATGGTTCCATGGAGTCACTTGTACCAGGAAGAAAACACAGGCTGGAAGTTTTGTACTGCAGAACATTCTTTGCCATTTCTCCGTCCATGCCTAGATGTTGCCCAGGTTTGACTGCATGCAGGTTTGGGCTGAGCTGAATTGAACATTGTCCATTCAGCTCGCAGAGATTAGGGGCCAGCACGGCGATGAGGCCGTAGAGCTGCTGCCTTACAGCACCAGAGACCCAGGTTCGATCCTGACTATGGGTGCTGTCTGCATGGAGTTTGCTCGTTCTCCCTGTGACCGCGTGGGTTTTCTCCGGGTGCTCTGGCTTCCCCCCACACTCCAATGACCTTATAATTTGTCGGTTATTTGGCCTGTACATGGTAAAGATGTCTTTAGTGTGTGTAGGATAGTGCTAGTGAACAGGGTGATCGGTGTTAGGAGTTGACTGGGTGGTCCGAAAGGCCTGTTTCCACGCTGTATCTATAAAGTCTAAGATTTGTCTCAAATCCAGAGATGCTGGCTGACCCGCTGAGTTACTCCAACTGTTTGTGTCTCTCCTATCATTTCCTGCACTATTTTCTTTTTAAAGTTTAATTTAATCCTCCCTTTGAATTATTTCTGTTCATTTGCACTGCTGGTATTTTTTTTCACTTTTTTCACTTTTAGTTTTGAAGGCACCTGCAGGTCATTTTTCACTTTCCTTTTGTGTTCCTCTGAGACCACTTGTTTTTTATGTCTCTTTCAGTCTCGTTCTGTCTCCTAGTTTTTATTTTAGTTCGGAGAGGCAGCGCAGAAACAGGCCCTTCTGCCCACCGACTCTGTGCCACCAGCGATCCCCGCACACTAACACTATCCTAACACACTCGGGGCCAATTTACAATCTTTACCCAAGCCAATTAAACCTACAAACAGGCCCTTCGGCCCACCGAGCTGTGCTGACCAGCAACCATCCATACACCAGTTCTGTCCGACACACCAGGGACAATTTTACAGAAGCCAATTAACCTACAAACCTGTACGTCTTTGAAGCATGGGAGGAAACTAGATAAAACCCACGCGGTCATGGGGAGACCGTACAAACTCCGTTAAGACAGCACCCGTAGTCAGGATCGAACCCGGGTCTCTGGCGCTGTAAGGCAGCAACTCTACCACTGCGCCAACGTGCCAGACTTAACTTTTTGTAAATTACTTTTCTTTAAGTTCAGACGACATCCTACCCCCTTCTCTGACTTTGGGCCCTTTGACGATATATTAGGGGTATGTTCATGGGATGTGGGTGCCAATGAAAAATACTCTCCTGTTTGGTTCTTCATGAAAAGCATTATTTTACCTTCATACTCAACACTTCTTTGAATATTACCTACTCTTCTAAGTTTGCCAGCTGGCTGTTGAACCTAATCCCATTGTGAGTAAATTACTTCCCCACACTTTGAAGTTTGCGTTAACACATTATCCTTTCTTCGTCTCAAACCTGAAATCGAATATGAAGGTCGTAATTTGGAAGATTGCCCATTATCCTCAGAATGTCAGCTAATTCTGCCCAGTTTTTAGATTGGAAATACAGCGCGGAAACAAGCCCTTCGGCCCATCGAGTCCCTACTGCGATCCCGCACACTAACACTATCCTCCCACACCGGGGCAATTTTACTATTTTACTAAAGCCAACTAACCTACAACCCCGCGCGTCTTTGGAGTGTGGGGGGAAACTAGAGCTCCCGGGGAAAACCCAAGCAGGTCATGGGTAGAACGTACAGACTCCATACAGATAGCAACCGTAGTCACGATATGTCTTTAGAGCGCCACTCTGCCGCCTCATCCACTGTCAGCTACGGGTGACAAAATACAAGCCTTGTTCTCTTGTTAGCCCAATGATATATTAACCTTAAAGTAACACACAGTTAAAGGTGCACTGGCCAGTTACTGGCCCTCTTGTGTTTTAAAACACCTGGTGGAGATACTTGGACTCCGATGCATTTGGTGGTGGGACATTTGTCTTTTGAGACCTGTTCAGGGCATTGGAATGATGGGCGGAGGTAGTTTTGTCTTCACCCCCCACCTCTGTAATTCGGCCAATCACTGTTTCTAAACTGATAGATGAAACCTTAATCCTATGTTCTCAAATTCCCGATTCCTTTACTCTGGGGATGAGACTCTGTGAGTCTACCCCATTTATTGCTCTCGTGGCTTTATATAGTGCCCTTTCTTAAGGTTTAAGGTATTCTTTATACCAGGAATGATTGGGTTAACATATGGTGAGCATTTGATGGCACTGGGCCTGGACTCGCTGGAGTTTAGAAGGATGAGGGGTCCCCTGATTGAAATGTGTCGAATAGTGAAATAGTGAAAGACCTGGATAGGGTGGATGTGGAGAGAATGTTTTCACTCGTGGGAGAGTCTAGGACCAAAGGCCATCGCCTCAGCATAAAAAGACGTCACCTTTAGAAAGGCGATGAGGAGGAATTTCTTTAGTCAGAGGGTTGTTAATCGGTGGAATTCACTGCCACAGAAAGCTGCGGAGGCCAAGTCAGTAGATATTTTTAAGGCGGAGATTGATGGATTCTTGGTTAGTACGGGTGTCAGGGGTTATGGGGAGAAGGCAGGAGAATGGGGTTGAGAGGGAACGATAGATCAGCCATGATTGAATGGTGGAGTAGACTTGGTGGGCCAAATGACCTAATTCTGCTCCTGGAACTTATGATAGAAGAATTCACATCTTGCACAAAACCTACAATCTATACAACTTACAAACTTTTGAATTTATCTCATAAGGTCATAGGTGATAGGAGCAGACTTCTAAAACTTCTCAAGCTTCTAATGCCATCCATACGTTTGCCGACTGTGATTGTCCAAATGATGGCGGTGGGGGATGGTGGGTCAGGATGCAGGAGAGATGGTGGATACCTAGTGGAATGGTTCCACGCCAATAACCTCTCGCTCAACAGGACCGAGGAACTAATTGTTGACTTCAGGGAGGTGAAGTCAGGAGACCTCGTTACATTGGCGGGTCAATGGTGGAGAGAGTCTGCAGCTTCTAATTCCATGGTGGACTGGCCTTGGGTCCAACATATAGATGTAATAGTGAAGATTAGTGCCTCGACTTCCTTCAACGTTCATCGAGATTTGGCATGTCATCCAACACTCGAACAAATGTCTACAGATGTAGGGGCGATACGGTGGTGCAGCGGTAGAGCTGCTGCCTTACAGCGACAGAGACCCGGGTTCGATCCTGACTACGGGTGCTGTCTGTACGGAGTTTGTACGTCCTCCCCGTGACCTGCGTGGGTTTTTCTCTGAGATCTTCGGTTTCCTCCCACACTCCAAAGACGTACAGGATTGTAGGTTAATTGGCTCGGTATAAGTTTAAATTGTCTCTCGTGTGTAGGATAACAGCATTAGTGTGCGGGGATCGCTGGTCGGTGCGGACTTGGTGGGCCCAATGGCCTGTTCCCGCACTGTGTCTCTAAACCAAGCTGAACTAAACTAAACTAAACCATAAGGTAGGAGATATAGAAACCTGAAGTCCCACAACACCACGTTCTGAAATGACCTGCTCAACCCTAATCCTGTCTCCGTAACTGAACACTATGAACCACCTTTTACACTAAAATGAACATAACTTTTTTGAGATTGTGTTTTGCAGTGATGTTTTGGGTTTTCTTTGCATATTCTACTTTCTTTTAGAAACGCTCTGTATAATATATGTCCACTTTATGTGTGATGTCTGCTTTTGTATGTTGTCCGAGTCTCCGTGCCTGAGATGCAGCTCCAGCATAATTTTCATTGGACATGTACTTCACAGTGCTGGTGCCTGTGCCCATAAACTGGACGTGACATAACTTTACTTACTGTCATCAGATTCAAGAGGCGCAAAGTCTCCAGTATAAAGGTCTCATTCAGGAAATTCCACCTTTCTCTGTAACACAGCCCACTCCTTCTTCTCAGTGCAGCCCACTGAGGTCCCTGCACTCCTTCAGTTCTGTTCCGTCCTTCAGTTCTGGCTACCCGTACTTCTTCAATCTCCTACGTTAGCACCCATGTCCTTGGTGTTCTAAGGCCAAAGTGTTTTCTCACTCCCCCTCTCCCCCTCCCCCTCTCCCCCTCTCCCCTCTCCCCCTCCCCTCTCCCCTCTCCCCCTCCCCCTCCCCCACCCCCTCCCCCTCCCCTACCCCTCCCACTACCCCCCTCCCACTACTCCTCCCCCTCCCCATCCCCTACCCTCCCACTACTCCTCCCCCTCCCCCTCTCCCCCTCCTCTACCTCTCCCCCTCCCACTCCCGCTCCCACTCGCACGTCAGGGGTTATGGGAGGGCAGGAGAATGGAGTTAAGAGGGAGAGATAGATCAGCCATGATTGAATGGCGGAGTAGACTTGATGGGATGAATGGCCTAATTCTGCTCCTATCACATGATCATGGCCTCTATCTCCCCTCTCGCACTTTCTCTCCCCTTCTTCCTTTCTCTCTCTCTCTCTCTCTCTCCCCCAATATAAGTTGTTAGTTCGGTGGTGCCATCACTTATACTATTTTAATGAGTTTTTTTCCAATGTCTGAGCTAACGAGCAAGCTGGGAAATAATGCTGAGCTATCATTTCTTGCGTGCGACCATTTGATGAGCTCAACAAAAACACGACTTGTTATGACATTCAGAATGACAAATCACAATTACCTGCCACCACACTGTGGCTGGGTACAAAGGAACCCCACTGGTATCTGGTTTAAATTAGTCACAAACCTGGTTTTAACCAAGAGAAAACCCAAAGCTGCATCACAGTTGAGATCAATAATGTTCGACATGCCAGAGGCTGGTGAATCTGTGGAATTCTTCGCCACAGGTGGCTGTGGAGGCCAAATCACTGGTATTTTTAAAGCCGAGATCGATAGTTTCTTGATTAGTACGGGCGTCAGGGGTTATGGGGAGAAGGCAGGTGAATGGGGTTCGGAGGGAGAGATATTTCAGCCATGATTGAATGGCAGAGTAGACTTGATGGGCCAAATGGCCTAATTCTGCTCCTATCATTTATGACATAACCTTGCGTGGAGCATTGATGCTTTGGAGCAAGATACTTAACCAAAAGCTCGGTGGATTTAAAAGATCATGTGCCTCTATTATGAAGGAGAGCGGGGTGCCCTGACCAGTGGATGTATCCTTTGATCAAGGTTGCTAAAGAAGAAAGACAAATAATCTGGTAAATCTCATGTTGCTGAGGATACTTGCCTGGAAATTCATTCCCAGTTGTGCAACCCATGGGATGTAGCAGCAATGGTTCATTGAATTTGATCTCTGGAATTCAGTTCCATTGAAGTCAATTGGATGGGGACTTTTCATCATGCTACCAACTTGAGACAAATGTCTTGACTGCACTCCAACAGTGTCTCCACTTCAAAAAGTATTTCAGTGGCGGTGTTGCAACTGCAGGCAGTGAAATACAACATATATGCTTTCCTTCATATGTTCATAAGTGATAGGAGCAGAATTAGTCCATTCAGCCCATCGAGACTACTCCGCCATTCGATCATGGCTGATCTATCTTTCCCTCTCAACCCCATTCTCCTGCCTTCTCCCCATAACTCCTGACACCCGTACTAATCAAGTACCTGTCTCTGCCTAAAAAATATCCATTGACTTGGCCTCCATAGCCTTCTGTGGCAAAGAATTCCGTAAATTCACCACCTTATGACTAAAGAAATTCCTCCTCATCTCCTTCCTAGGGGAACATCCTTTAATTCTGAGGCTATGACCTCTGGTCCTAGACGCTCCCACGAGTGGAATCATCCTCTCCACATCCACTCTATCCAAGCCTTTCACTATTCCTTTGTGTTTGCTGAATTGCTCCAATGTGTTTGCTAACACATTGGAGCTGATTAAGGCAATTCGGCCCATTGAGTCTACTCCGGGACCATGGCTGATCTATCTTTCCCTCTCAACCTCATTCTCCTGCCTTCTCCCCATAACCTATGACACCCTTACTAATCTGCATTTCATTCTGCAATTCCTTTTCACTTTTTGTAAACCAGTATCTGCAGTTTAATTTAGTTTTTTAGTTTAGAGATACAAACGCGCAAACAGGCCCTTCGGCCCACCAAGTCCACACCAACCAGCGAGCCTCGCACAATAATACTATCCTACACACACTGTGGACAATTTACATTCATACCAAGCCAATGAACCTACAAACCTGTACGTCTTTGGAGTGTGGGAGGAAACCGGAGATCTCGGAGAAAACCCACGCAGTTCAGGGGGAGAATGTACGAACTCGCGGTCGGGATCCAACCCAGGTCTCTGGTGCTGTAAGGCAGCAATTCTACTGATGCGCCACCGTGCCACCCTAGTTCTTCGTAACTTTTTTCTGCAACCCGGTTTCTGCAGTTCCTTGTATCAACAGATTGCTGCTTTGTATCTAACGACGATTAATATAAATATGAAATGCGGAAAGCACTCAAAAGGTCAAGCAAGATCTATGGGGAGAGAAACACTTGATCACCGTTCATCAGAATAGGGAAAGTCAGCAATTAAACGCGGTTAGAGTTGCAGAGAAAGCGAATGGGTGGAGAGAAACAAAGGGGGCGTCTGTATCAGAGTGCAGATCAAGGGAATCTGAATGAGGTAAGACTTGCTGGTGCTAGTTCAATAGCTGAATCTCCACTTTACTCTGGGCTAGGGGATTCCAATGATTCAACGCCCACTGAGTGAAGACATTTTTCCTTCGTTCAGTCTTTAATGATGTCCCCCTTATTCTAACACCGCATCACCTCGGTTCCAGACTCCTGAGCAAGAAGAATCCTTCCTGTTTCTATCCGATTGTCAGCCCTCTGGGAATGTTCTGCTTTTCAGTGAGATCACCTCCCTTCTGATGGGACTAAGTTGGAAACAGGACACTGGAAGAGTTCAGCAAACCCAGGTGAATCTTTGCTGTACTCCCTCTTTTGCAAGTAACTCGAGTTTGGGACCAACAATATTGAATACAATACTTGATATTCCAGGCCCTACATTGTGGGCAGGTGGGCAGGTGCTACAGACCTGCTTGGGAAGGTAGACGCTCCCGCCCCCACGAGTCTCGGGCAGATGGGGCTCGTCAGCCTGGGAGGGCAGTCCATCTAGGAGAGGGAAAACTCTGATTTATAACCTTCACTGCCTTGTGGCCATATCCAGTCATGGAAAGGCTCCTGGAGTAAACCTCAAGAAAATCCGGAGTCGGAGCCCCTAAGGCAGTTTGTCTACAACCTCGCTCCGGCAGCTCCTGCGACGGTGCTGGTGCCAAACTGTAACGGCCCTGCTGTTCCTTTGCATCGATCAGCGAGGTGGAGAGGGGGGGGACGTGCTGCTTGGGCAACAGCCTGGCCTCCATGTGACATCGCCCAGGCTTGCATCCAACCACACTTCACCTGCAAACTAGGATGCATCACCCATGGCCAGTCATGACCGAGGGCGGCCTACTACAAGGCCCTACATTGGTGTAGCAACGGGTCGTTACTCCTCTATCCATCGCCTCTTGCTTTTGGCTTCCTAATTGCCCACTGGATCCGCATGTTAGCTTTTAGTGAGTGTAAAAAGGAACTGCAGATGCTGATTTGCACTGAAGGTAGACACAAAATACTGGAGTTACTCAGCGGGTCAGGCAGCACCTCTGGAGAAAAAGAAGTTACTTTTTAGGGTCGAGACTGATGAAGGGACTTGACCCGAAACGTCACCTATTCCTTTTCTCCAGAGATGCTGCCTGACCCGTTGAGTTAATCCAGCAATGTGTGTCTATCTTAGCTTTCAGTGACTTGTGTACTAGGTCGCCCAGGTTTTCTTTAAACATTTTCTTCCAATTTCATGCCACTTAAGAAAACACTCAGCAGTTCTGGATTTTTCTTTCCACCCAAATGGACAACTGCCCACTTTCTTCCCCCTGTTCCACCTGCCCTGTCGTTGCCCAGTAACTCAGCTTGGGCCATCTCTCTTGAATTTTATTTGGATCCTCATCACCGCTTGCATTATCACCGAGTTAGCAATATTGTTGGCAAACTTTGTGCCAGGCACAGAGGCAGGTAAACCTCTGCCAATGGCCCGTTCATGTGTTTGTGAAAAGCAAGCTTGTCAAAGCAAAAGCTTTTCACTGTACCTCGGTACACTTGACAATAGACAATAGACAATTGGTGCAGGAGTAGGCCATTCGGCCCTTCGAGCCAGCACCGCCATTCAATGTGATCATGGCTGATCATCCCCAATCTGTACCCCGTTCCTGCCTTCTCCCTATATCCCCTGACTCCGCTATGTTTAAGAGCCCTATCTAGCTCTCTCTTGAAAGCATCCAGAGAACCTGCTTCCACCGCCCTCTGAGGCAGAGAATTCCACAGACTCACCACTCTCTGTGAGAAAAAGTGTTTCCTCGTCTCCGTTCTAAATGGTTTACTCTTTATTTTTAATAAACTGAACTCAAACTGAAGGGCAGATTATAATTGTACCCAGAGTGGATTTCGAGCGTACGCCCTCAGGTTTAACTCATTTAGTTTATGGCCGTGACCTCATGTTTTATTGGTGTTACATGCGAAGGAGATGATAATGAATCATGGCCGTGCGTTCCAGTTTCGTCCCTCTGCCGCACAAATGAAGTTCCCAATACTGAAGTCTTGTTTTCCGAGCGCAATGTATTCCAGATGGTCCTAGAGGAGAAACATTTTCTCAGCAATGAAATTATTTTAAAAATTCTTTACAATCAAGTTCATAGTTTGCCTCATGGCGAGCTGAGCAAATCTCCTGTAACCCACACTCGCGTTTAAGATTAAAACGCCTTTTTTCTTGTTGGGTGGTTGTGATGTGTTGTGACCTTCGCCTGACGTCTCCATGGAGCTGGGGTTCAAAGAGTAGGGGTCGGCAATGCCGACGTTTCTGAAATTATTACGTCTTTCTTTTTCAAAACGGAAGCCTCCTGTATGGTCAGGAGGACAAGTTATTTCGGTCGCGCTGTAACAAGCCCAGGAGTTGCCAATCTCTTTAAGAAGCAGTTTTATAAGTTTGCAATTTTTTTTGTGGATTTTTGGACGCGGGGATTGACGACTGCTCTGTCTTGCCGGGGTCCAGATAAAACCCGAGCACCGGGCTGAAAACAACTCACAAAGATGTCATCCATGTGGCACGCCCGCGCATCTGAAACGGATCCACCTCTCACAGTAACAGCCATCAATGGCTTTGTTTGTTTTATTCGTAGCGTATCACCACCTTTGGCCCGATTTTTGCATTAAAGTGGAATTTTTTCTTTTTGCAGTAAAACTTGGCCAGGGAGCTCCAGAGGGATGTGTCAGGCCAGGCTCCTGCTTCCAAGTGTGGTGCTCACAGCTATTTGGAGAGGTCGAGTCCACCTCATTAGGAGCGTTGTTGCTGCAATTTACGGCTTCCTCTCTATCCATCTCTCCTTCTGCTTGCTGACATGTTTTTGAAGGGTCCTGCTCTCTTGACCCCCACCCCCCCTTCGCAAAGGTACTTGGATCCAGAATGGAGAGACTTTTCACTGAATGTAAGCAACAGTGGGTTTTTATTTAAAAAAAGCTGTCTGTCTTTTGTGACGGATTTCTGGTGGGGTTGCAGTTGGCGGATTTGTGAAAATTATTGACGGTTCAATCATCGGATCTTTTACTCGAATTGTATCAGATAAGGAGATAACCAGGTGATTGGAATTTTCCATGAAACGGTTTTGCTGTACTTGGTCCCTGCTGTAACTAACTGTTGTCTTGCTTCAGCGCTGGCAAAGTAATGTTGACAGGGGACGTCTTGCCTGTCGTGCAGTTAGATCGTGCCTGATTTTCTGCCCATCTTGGTTCTGAGGCCTTCAGTGCTCCCGATAACCAAAGTAACTTGCAAACTTGCTTTATTGTGAACAGTCTTAGGCCCCCATATCGGAGGAAGGATGTGCTGGCGTTGGAGAGGGTCCAGAGGAGGTTTACGAGAATGATCCCGGAGATGACTGGGTTAACTTATGATGAGTGTTTGATGGCACTGGGATGAGGGGAGACCTCATTGAAACTTACCAAACAGCAAAAGGCCTGGATAGAGTGGATGTGGGAGAGTCTAGAACTAGAGGGTGTTGCCTTTAGAATACAATACCTACCTTTAGAAAGGAGATGAGGAGGAATTTATTTTGTCAGAAGGTGATGATCTGTGGAATTCATTGCCACAGATGGCTGAGGAGGCCAAGTCATTGGGAATATTTAAGATGGAGATTGACAGATGATGACATCCTCACCGTACTTCATTGGTAAGGCTGCCGAGGGTTAGGGGTGGAAGGCAGGTGAATGGGGTTGAAAGGGAAAGATAGATCAGCCATGATTGAATGGCAGAGTAGACTTGTTGGGCCGAATAGCTTAATTCTCCTCCTAGAACTTATGAACTTATGAGACGAGGAGGAATTTCTTCAGTCAGAGGGTGATGACACTGTGGAATTCATTGCCAGAGAAGGCTGTGGAGATCAAGTCCTTGGGTAGTTTTACATTGGGGGTTGTCAGATACTTGATTGGCAAGGGTGTCAAAGGCTATGGGGAGGAGAATGTGAATGAGAGGGAAAGATAAATCAGCCGTGATTGAATGGCAGAGTAGGCTCGATGGGTCAAATGATCTACATCTGCTCCTATGACTTATGAAGTGATGAACTTCAGTGTTTCCATTCTGATTTCTGCCCGACATACCTTGATGGATAATGCTCCATTGTCTACCCTGGTCAGCCTCCAAAAAAATGGTTGGTCACTCGCTGCTTTGTCTATTCACATTAAACATCTCATAGAATCTCATCTGACTTTGAAGAGCCCAGTCAATGTCGCCTGGGTTTTTCACCTGGCGAAGCTTGTCGGCGCTCCTTCTCTGTGGCCAATACATCCCCGATGTGTTTCAGTGTCCAGAAAAGAAGGTCCGTCACCAAACAGAGGTTGATGAAGTACGAAGGTAAAATTGTCCCAACTAATGGGTGCGTTGAATGCTTGGCCACGCATTGAGTGAATGAGACACGGACCAAGTCTGAAGAAAGGTCTCCTCCCGAAATATCACCTGTTCCTTTTCTCCAGAGATGCTGCTTGGCCTGCTGAGCTCCTCCAGAATGTTGTATCTATTTACATTGTGTTTTGACTGTTTTAGTGTAGTTTATTGTCACATGGTGCAGTGAAAAGCTCGTTGTTGTTGCATGCTAACCATTCAGTGGAAAGACTATACATGAATACAATCGAGCCGTCCACACTGTGCAGATACATGATAAAAGGAATAACGTTTAATGCAAGATAAAGTCCGATAGTCTGAGGATCTTCAATAGGTAGATAGTAACATAGTAGCTCAAAACCTCTCATGATGGTTCAGTTGCCTGATAACTGTTGCCTGGGAAGAAACTGTCCCTGGATCTGGAGGTGTGCATTTTCACACTTCTGTACCTCTTGCTTGGTGGGAGAGGGGAGAAGAAGGAGTGACCGGGGCGAGACAGGCCCTTGATGATGTTGGTTTTAAACAGAGAGGTACTGGAGGAAACGTGGGAAAGTTTATTAGAGTCATTCAAGCACGGTAACAGGTCCTTTGGCCCAACTTGCCCATGCTAACCAAGATGCCCCATCTACACTAGTCCCACTTCCCCATGTTTGGCCCGTATCCCTCTCAACCTTCCCTATCCATGTACCTGTTCTAAATTGTTTTCACCGGTGATGGTCTGAATGGCCTCCTCCTGCCTTGTTAGTATTTATGATCATTTAATGCTTCAATTGCGATCTATTCTCTTGTAGCACAACCCAAGTTACACATTTATTTAGGGTTAGATGAGAGAGAGGTGTCTTAATGTCATGGAATCTCAAAGCACCCGCGAAAATATATCAGGCTGGTGTCTGCTCTAAGGGAGAATTACTTAATCATTCTTACTCCATTGCTCTTCTGAGCACTGACATCATTTTCTGTACCTTTTACCCAACTGCTTTGCAGTCTACTCTTCCATTGATTCCACTAGACAGCTAGGCTCTCCAACCCGCTCTCATTCTGCCTCTTTGTGACTGGCACTTTGTACTATTTCAGTGAGGCCGGTTTTAGGAACAGCACCTTACCTTCCGACCAGGCAAATGGCATCCGCCTCCCCCCCCATCCCCCCCCCCCCCCATCGACAATCAACCTGAAGAACGGTCTCGACCTGAAATGTTACCGATCCATGGTCTCTAGAGGTGCTGCCTGATCTGCTGAGTTACTCCAGCACTTTGTTTAAGAAAGAACTGCAGATGCTGGAAAAATCTAAGGTAGGCAAAAATGCCGGGGAAACTCAGCGGGTGAGGCAGCATCTATGGAGCGAAGGAATAGGTGACGTTTCGGGTCTCGACCCGAAACGTCACCTATTCCCTCGCTCCATAGATGCTGCCTCTCCCGCTGAGTTTCTCCAGCATTTTTGTCTACTCCAGCACTTTGTGTCCTTTTGTATGCTAACCGGCAACTGCAGTTCCTTACTTCTACGAATGACATCCCTCTTGCCTCAACTAAAGAATTCAATGATTTCAGACCATCTGCTTTCTTGTTTACGATCAGCAGTCAGACAGTCACCAACACAGGCCAACGGCCTGAAATGTTAACTCAGTTTTTTTTCTCTCTCTTTACGGGACGCTGCTGGGTATTTCTTGCATTTTCCGTTTTTATTTCAGATTTCCAACATCTGCAGTTATTTTCCCGCAGACCAGTCAGCCCGAGATCAGTGGTGGGAAAGTGCTGTAATCTATTATATATAGCAGCAGCCAAAATAAAAATAGAATTAGACAGCGTCAACATCAATCTATGAAAGGGAAATCTTGTCTGGCAAATCTGTTAAAGCTTGTTTTTGAGTTGCCAACTAGCGAGAATATATTGATGTGATGCATTAAGTCAGAAAGTCTTCACTGAGGGATATGGGGCAAACACAGGCAGGTGGGACAACTTGGTCAGTATGGGCAAGTTGGGCCGAAGGTCATATTTCCATGCCGTTTGACTCCATGACGCTTTGATTGAATCCAACAGCGATGCTTTTGTCGTGTGAGCTGAAATTAAGAAAACGAGGCCTATATCGGCGAGAATGTAGGGGGATGAGAAATTGTATCATTGACATGAACCAAATTAGTATGGGAATCAACAGAGTGTAGGCAAGGTTGATGTTTTCTCTGGCTCGGCTGTTTCAAACCAGTAGCCACAGGATATGGAGATAGTCATTTAAGACCACGAGAGGTTTTCTCCGCGATCTTCGGTTTCCACCCACACTCTAAAGACGTACAGGTTTGTAGGTTAATTGGCTTGGTATGAATGTAAAATTGTGTGTGTAGTTTAGTGTTAGGGGGCAGGGGTCGCTGGTTGGCGCGGACCTGGTGGGCTGAAAGGCCTGTATCCGAGCTGCATCTCTCAACTAAACTAAACTAAAAGAGTTGCTGCCTTATGGCGTCAGGGACCCAGGTTCGATCCTGACCACGGGTGCTGTCTGTATGGAGTTTGTACATTCTCCCTGTAACCTGCGTGGGTTTTCTCCGAGATCTTCGGTTTCCTCCCACACTCTAAAGACGTACAGGTTTGTAGGTTAATTGGCTTGGTGTAAATGTAAAATTGGCTCCTGTGTGTGTAAGATTGTGTTAATGTGCGGGGATCGCTGGTCGGCGCGGGCTCGGTGGGCCGAAGGGCCTGTTTCCGCGCAGTATCTCTGAACCAAAAACTAAATCTTCCAATAGAGAGCTGTAGAAGTTCACTTGCTGAGTTTATTCAGGCCACAGAAATATTTGGATAGTAAGGAAACGTTAGTGCAGGAAAATGGTGCTGAGGAAAAGATCAGCCACCATCTTACTGAATGGCAGAAGAGGCAGGACGGCCTGAATTTCTCACTCCTGCTTCTCTTTCGTTTGATCATTTTTAAATTCAATTTGGAAAGTCGCTGTTGAACATCTTATCACTCATCCTTTTGGGAATTGCTCTCCAGAATGCAGTTTGCTGCTTAAACAGAATTCTTCCATCCCTTTTGTCGTTGATCTTCCATGTGTGTCCCCAGTTTGCTGACCACCTTGTCTGATGGTATTCAGTCACCAGTGACCTTCACCTTGTCTCTCCTGATATCTGTGTGTGTGTGTGTGTGTGTGCTCTGCCCAACAAGGCTCACAAAGGAATGGTCTGCAGATGACGGGAGCTGATCATTATCCCAGGGTGCTGAAAGTACTTTTTAGCTGTTATAGTTTAGTTTATTGTCACTTGCGCTGAGGAAAGGTTTTGTTGCGTGCTATCCAGTCAGCAGAAAGTCCATAGGTAGACAAAACTGCTGCAGAAACTAAGCAGCATCTATGGAGCGAAGGAAATAGGCAACGTTTCGGGCTGAAACCCTTCTTCAGACTTCAGGTTTCAGCCTGAAATGCTGCCTATTTCCTACGCTCCATAGATGCTGCCGCACCCGCTGAGTTTCTCCAGCAATTTTGTCCACCTTCGATTTTCCAGCATCCGCAGTTCCTTCTTGAACAGCAGAAAGACCATACATGATCACAGTCGAGCCATTCACAGTGTGTAGACACATGATTAGGGAATAACGTTTAGTGCAAGGTAAAGCCAGCAAAGTCCGATCAAGAATAGTCCGAGGGTCACCAAAGAGGTAGATAGTAGTTCAAGACTGCTCTCTCTGTTAGTGGTGGGATGGTTCAGTTGCCTGATAACAGCTGGGAAGAAACTGTCCCTGTATCTGGAGGTGTGCGGTTTCACGCTTCTGTACCTTTTGCCTGATAGGAGAGGAAAGTATAGGGAATGGCCGAGGTGTGACTCGTCCTTGGTTATGCTGCTAACCTTGCCGAGGCGGTGTGAAGTATAACTTCACTTGGACTATCGCTACCACTTACAGTGTGACTATCACTTGGACGCAGTTCAGCGTGACCTATCACTAACACTCATACAGCATTCACCTGCAATTCCACATGTGACAATGGGAAGCACAAGCAAGATTTACGAGGATGATATGAGAACTGAGTGCTTGCATTGAGAAAGGTCTGAAGAGACCAGGGGTTTTTAGTGATATAGTCTTTAGATTTTAGAAATACAGAGTTGAACCAAGCCATCAGCTTACTGTGTCTGCACTGACTAGCGATCACCCCGTACATTACCACAATCCTGATCGGCCAAATGCTGGCTCAAAGGGCCGAACGGCCTACTCCTGCACCTATTGTCTTTTGAATGGCCTAATTTTCCCCCATCACTTATGAACTTATGAGTAACGCAACGTGTCAGGCAGGATCTCTGGAGAAAAGGATTAGGTGACGTTTCAGAAGACCTTTCCACAGACTGCTTTCCACAGACCCAGCCTGAAGAAGGGTCTCGACCTGAAATGTCACCTATACCATTTCTCCACAGAACCTGCCTGTCCCACTGAGTTATTCCAGCACTTTGGGCCTTTCTTCAGTGTGTGATACAGTTTGGTGGGTCAGATAAAAATGTATTTCTGTTTGCGGGGGAAGACTAAATCCAAGCATCTTTTGATGGCCGTCAATAAATTCCAAAAGAAAATTCTGGGAGAAACCTCGTTATCCGGAGCGTGGTTACAGCTTAGAACCTACTTCCACTTGGGATGGTTGAGGCAAATAACCGGGATCTATTTAAGGGAACGTAAACATGGAGAACGAAATGGAAGGGGACACTGATAGGGCCCGGTAGGAAAGTGGGAGGAGGCTTGTGTGGAACATAAATATCAGCATTGGCGACACTGATGCTCGATGATGTGAGTCGGGTGTAATTTTACACATTCCTCAGTGTCACACTGTGCTGCATATTTACCAAGTGGTCAAAGTCTGGGGAACTTGTGCAGCAGTTATCAAAGTGGTCATGTAACTAGTTCATCACAACTCACACAGATTGGGGCGGTGGAGTTGCTGCCTCACAGCGCCAGAGACCCGGGTTCGATCCTGTCTACGGGTGCTGTCTGTGTGGAGTTTGTACGTTCTACCCGTGGGTTTCCTACCGGGCGCTCCAGTTTCCTCCCGCACTCCAAAGACGTGCAGGTGTGGTATAATTGTAAAATTGTCCCTAGTGTGTAGGATCAGTGCGCGGGGGTCGGTGCGGGCCCGGTGGGCCGAAGGGCCTGTTTCCGCACTGTATCTCTAAACTAAAACTTTAAAAAATGTAAAATTCAGGACAAGAAGGAAGGTCCAGAGTGAAAGAGATGAATTGATCTGATCCAAAAAAAAAAGACACAAATTGCTGGAGTAACTCAGCAGGTCAGGCAGCAGCTGTGGAAGGAATGGATGGAGAAGTTTGGAGAAGAGTCATGACCCGAAGCGTTAGCTATCCATGTTCTCCAGGGATGCTGCTTGACCTGTTGAGTTACTACAGCGCTTTGTGTCTTTTATTTGTAAACCCGCATCTGCAGTTCCTTGTGTCTACAATTGATCTGATCAGCTAAATACAGGATGTTCATAAGTTTTAGGAGCAGAATTATGCCATTCGGCCCATCAAGTCTACGCTGGCATTCAAACATGACTGATCTATCTTTCCCTCTCAACCCCATTCTCCTGCCTTCTCCCCATAACCGCTGAGACCTGTACTAATCAAGAATCTATCAATCTTTGCCTTAAAATATCCATTGACTTGGCCTCCACTGCCGCCTGTGGCAATGAATTCCACAGATTCACCCTTCTGACTAAAGAAATTCCTCCCCATCTCCTTTCTAAAGATGCATCCTTTTATTCTGAGGCTGTAGTCTCTGGTCCTGGACTCTCCCACTAATGGAAACATCATCTCTACATCCATCCTATCCAGGCCTTTCACTATTTGGTTAGTTTCAGTGGGGATTCATTGAGAGTTTCAATGGCCTTGGTCACCATTTCTGATGCATACTGGGTGGTTTTTGGTCCCTTACGCATATATTAGAGGTATGCGTACTTTGAGGAGATTGTGGAGGAGTAAAATGGAGACTCAGACACTGCAGAATCTTGAGCAAAACAAAACACAAATCGCTGGAGAAACCCAGTGGGTCAGGCAACTGGCAGATGATGTTTCAGGCAACTGGCAGATGATGTTTCAGGCAACTGGCAGATGATGTTTCAGGTTGGGACCCTTCTTCAGACTGGGTTATTTAAATATTTGTGCAGTCAACAAAAGCTTTTCACCGTACCTCGGCACAGGTGACAATAAACTAAACTGAACTCAAACTAAACTGGAGAATGGACACAAATTGCTGGAGTAACTCAGCGGGACAGGCAGCGTCTCTGGGGAGAAAGAATGGGTGATGTTTCGGGTCGAGACCCTTTCTTCAGACTGGATCTCAATGAGTTGTGAGACACCACTGAGATGACTTTCTCAGTCTGGGAATCTAACACGTTGCGCTTTCCCAATGACCAATGGACCCCTCCCCTCAACCAAAACTCGGTCTCCAGCGTCCAAATGCAAAACCTACGGCAGTCTTTCATTCAAGTGGAAGAACGATACTTAGAGTGAGGCCAGCGGTGACTAATATCCGTCGCAAACATTATCTTTAATATAACACCAAATACATTGCGTTTCCTGCTCTGGGCCATGTGCTGTTTTATGGACGTCCCCTCTATTACTCAATCGGGCTTTGTTAATGGAAAAAAAAATTGTGCAGCCGGAAGATGGAAGCCACAGTGTTTCGCTGTCAGTTTTCAAGCTGAGTTTGTACGTTCTATTTTTACTCACTGTCTGCGAACCAGTTTCCTGTTTATACTCAATAACTGGTGGGCGTTCATTTTACCTGTGGCTGATCCCCAGCCATAGACCATTTCCGACGGGCTATTTTTAAATGCCTTCCTGAAATGCAAAACATTATCACACACTCTTATCAGATCTGCACAGGGGAAGCAAGAAGGGTGTAATTCATACCAGTAGTCAGCAGGCAGCTAGCATATTATTATCCGTCAGTTCAATATTTCTTGCCCAAGTCCCAATAGAGGTTTGACAGAGACACAATGAACTGCAGATTAAAGGTTTCAAAGGTTTCATAGGTCTTTTATACGAATTAATGTACAGATATAAGCGATTACCGCACATCCATATGACAAAAACCAACAAGCCACATAAAAGTTAACATAAACATCCACCACAGCGGATTCCCCACATTCCTCACTGTGATGGAAGGCAAAAAAGCCCAATCTTCTTCCTCTTTATTCTTCCGCGGTCGGGGCAGTCGAACCATCCGTTGGGGCGATCAAAGCTCCCGCAGCCGGCGGGCAAAGCTTGCGCGTCGGGACGATCGAAACTCCCGCGTCGGGACGATCGAAACGCCCACGATTTGGAGTTCCCGAAGTCTCTGACCAGAGACCGCGGGCTCCGTGATGTTAAATCCGCAAGCACCCATGGTTGGAGCTCCGAGGTAGTCCCCTGGCAAAGGGATCGCAAACTCCGCGATGGTAAGTCCATCGGCACTGCGGTGGAAGTCTCAAAATCGGTCTCCAGCAAAGGCCGGCAACTCCTCGATATTAGGCTGCAGTACGGACGGAGATACGATACGGGAAAAATCGCATCTCCGTTGAGGTAAGAGATTGGAAAAAAGCTTCCCCCACCCACCCACCCACACCCACCCACACCCACCCACACCCACCCACACCCACCCACACCCACCCACCCACCCACCTACATAAAACAAGCTAAAGATCACTAAAAACATACATTTAACACCTACAATTAAAACACAAAAAAGGAAAGGACAAACAGACTGTTGGCGCGGCAGCCGTTGCTGGCGCCACCCGGTTTTTTACGGGTGTCAGGGGTTACGGGGAGAAGGCAGGAGAATGGGGTTGAGAGGGAAAGATAGATCAGACATCATTAAATGGCGGAGTAGACTTGATGGGACTGAATGGCCTAATTCTGCTCCTATAACTAATGAAGACGCTGGAATAGTACGTTACACAAAATGCTGGAGTAACTCAATGGGTCAGGCAGCGTCTCTGGACACGTGGATAGGTGACGTTTCAGGTCAATAATGCTCCCTACTCGAAACATTGTCCATCCATGTCCTCCTGAGATGCTTGACAGTTTGGGATTGTATTTCTAGGACTTCAGAGGAACGAAGTAGAGGACATACATCCTCTCACATCCCAAACAAGTAGGTTAATTGGCCATCATAAGTTGTCCTTAGTGTATGGTGAATGGTAGAATCTAGGAGCAACTAATGGGAGGATGGGGAGAATGAAATGAGAAGAATGAGAGATCAAGGTAGATGGGTGCCTGATGTTGACTCAAACCTAAAGGGCCTCAATTATCCACATTTATTACCAATGGAACACAACACCAACTTATTTCTCTAACCATTAGTAATAAATGATCCTCCTCCCCTCTCCTTGTACCTGCTTTAGGCCATTAAAGGGCCTGTCCCACTTGCATGTGATTGCATGCGTTTGGCGTGACCAAACGTGGTCGCTTGAGGCGTACGGGCACCGTATGGCCGCGGGGGGCCGGTCCCACGTAGAAGCGCGGAGTTGTGCGGGGCTGGTCCCGAGATCCCGTGGGGCTCCGAAAATCTGACAGTGTCCGAAATCTTTGCTCGCCAACGGCCTGTCGGCACGCAGGCACATTGCGGTCGCACACCGCGTCTTGACGGCGTACGCAGCGTTTTGACGGCGTACGCCTAGCGCGTGGCGTTGCGCGATAACGTCACCGCGCGGCATGGTGTTGCGTGATGACGTCACCGCCCGACACCATCCTGCCCAGCTGATTGGTGAGTATGACGCAAATTACGTCACACGCAAACTTAGCGCGAACTTAGCGTGTACTTAGCGCAAACTTAGCGCGTACTTAGTGCCTACTTAGCGCGAAGTTAGTGCGCCAAACGCATGCAATCGCATGCAAGTGGGACAGGCCCTTAAGACTCGTCCATGATATTACTCTGACTTGAGTTAGTTGTGGAAGGAATGATGGGTGAGCAATGTAGCCCTGGAGTTGTTACACTTGCTGCAAAGAGTCAGGCCCTTCGGCCCACCTTGTCCATACTGACCAGCAAGTACCCCATTTCCCAGCACTTGGCCAGTGGCCTGTCATGCCTTTGTGGTTCAACAGCATGTCCAGATATCTCTTAGGTGCCGCGAGAATCTCTGCCTTTGCTGGCTTCTCGAGCAGTGACATCTGAAGCCCATCCACGCACTGAATTTAAAAACCTCTTCCTGTAAACCCCGCTAAACCATCTCACGCCTTGCTTTTAACCCTGTGCCCTCTGGTGATTTCTCCCCGGGAGCTCTGAGGAAATTAATTAAATAGCCAGAAATAGCTACGTATTGTCGGCAGAGCTTTTATAATGGACGTCAATGACCACTGCCATCGGGCTCACATTAGCGATTGTAGTTAATGAGTGTGAACGATGCAACTGCGGGGTTGAGAAAGGCAATTAGATGCTCTTGTACATCAAGCGGAGGACCACCGGTATTTAATTGTTCCCAGGAGGCCCGTCGCTTTATTGAATCCTGAATTACTGCTGTTTGTCAGCCTCTCACCTACGTCTCAGGGCTAACGGAATCAAGGGATATGGGGGGAAAAGCAGGAACGGGGTACTGAGTTTGAATGATCACATTGCATGGAGGTGCTGGCTCCAAGGGCCGAATGGCCTACTCCTGCACCTGTTTTCTATGTTTCTATGTCCCTGTTCCATTTATGCTGGTGCCATATGTGCTGCAAGTTAGTCAGAAGAAGGGTCTCGACCCGAAGTATCACCTATTCCTTTTCTCCAGAGATGCTGCCTGACCCGCTGAGTTACTCCAGCACTTTGTGTCTACCCACAGATGGGTGGGGATGGTTAGTTGATTAGTCGTTTTGAATTGCCCAGTGTCTGTGAATGGGAGGTGGAATTTGGATGCTGTTATCGTTTAGTTTGTTATCACGTGTACCGAGGTACAGTGAAAAGCTTTTGTGTGCTATCCAGTCCGCAGAAAGACCATACGTGGTCACAATCGAGCCATCCACAATGTACAAACAGGTGATACTTGGTGATATGAAGAAAGACTGGATAGACTTGGCTTGTACTCGCTGGAATTTAGAAGATTGAGGGGGGATCTCATAGAGACTTACAAAATTCTTAAGGGGTTGGACAGGCTAGATGCAGGAAGATTGTTCCCGATGTTGGGGAAGTCCAGGACAAGAGGTCACAGTTTAAGAATAAGGGGTGGGCCAGTTAGGACTGAGATAAGGAAAAAACTTTTCCACCCAGAGAGTTGTGATAATTCTGCCCCTATCGCTGATGTACTTATGAACTTTCAGTCTTTACAATAACTATTCAAATGTTCAGTATTTCTCGAGGGAAATGGGATTGCTTCTTTTGACATAAATTTTGGCCGCTGTGTGCTCAGGATGTGGAGACCTGCCTTTGGGGTGTCCCGGATCCGTGATGACGTCCCGATGCCAGTCTGCCAGTCACACAGGATGGGAAGCTGATGGGAGCGGCACGGTGGCGCAGCGGTAGAGTTGCTGCCTCACAGCGCCAGAGACCCCGGGTTCGATCCTGACTGCGGGTGCTGCCTGAGCGGAATTTGTTTGTTCTCCCCGTGACCTGTGTGGGTTTTCCCCGGGAGCTCCGGTTTCCTTCCACACTCCAAAGACTCCAATTTGTAGGCTAATTGGCTTCGGTAAAAATTGCAAATGTTGTCGTTGGAGTGTGGGAGGAAACCGAAGACGTCAGTGAAAACCCCACACAGGTCACGGGGAGAAGGTACAAACTCCAGGCAGACAGCTCCCATAGTCAGGATCGAACCCGGGCCTCTGGCACAGGAAGGCAGCAACTCTACCGCTGTGTGCTGCCTTGTATGTGTATGAGGTGGATGATAACGTGAGATAACGTAGAACTAGGGTGAACGGGCGATCGATGGTCGGCGTGAGCTCTGTGGGCCGAAGGGCCTGTTTCAACACTGCAGCATTAAACAAAGCTTAACATCTGGAAAGAAGCTAGCATCAATAATAGTGACCAGCAGCTTATTTATTGCCACGGGGAAACACTGTTAGCTCAGTAACAGATGCAGAAAAGTGGTTGACTGCTAATTGCCTTGACTAGTCACTGGGTTCAGCAGTAATATGAGTAGGCAATAAATGGAGTTCTTGCTGTGGATGCCAATATCCTGAGAATGAATTAAAAGTCAAACGTCTCCGTAAAGAACATTTTCTAACAGTTTATTTGAACAAAAAAGCACGCAGCCACTGTGAGTGGCCAAACAATCTTCCATTGCGTCAACACAGGGGGTTTCACGTTGTTTTGGTCAGGCGTATTTCTGCTCTGCTATGGCATTAGATGTCAGATGGAAGGGACAAGGGTCATAAGACCATAACACATATGAGCAGAGTTTGGCCCATCGTGTGTCTACTCCTCCATTCAACCATAACTGATCTATCTTTCCCTCTGAACCCCATTTCCTGCTTTTTCCCCGTAACCTTTGACACCCGCACTAAACAAGAACATGGCAATGAAGTGAAGGCCAAAGGAGGCCTTCACTTCTGTCTGAGACATTGAATTCCACAGGTTCACTGCCCTCTGGTTAAGTAAAATGCCACCTCATCTTCTTTCTAAGGTATGTTCTGTTATTCTGAGGCTGCCCTCTGGTAATAGACTCTCCCACAAGGGTCCCGGCTCGAAATTTCACCTATCGGTTGTCCCCAGAGACGCCGCTTGACCCGCTGAGTTACTCCAGTTACTTTGTGTCTATCTCAGGTTTGTAGGTTAATTGGGTTTCTGTAAACTGTCCGTGGTGTGTGGGATAGAACGAATGCCACTCCCTCTTCTCAAGGTCAGCAGCACAATCAAGGACGAGTCACACCCCGGCCACTCTCTCTTCTCCCCTCTCCCATCAGGCAAGAGGTACAGAAGTGTGAAAACACACACACCTCTAGATTCAGGGACAGTTTCTCCCCAGCTGTGACCATCCTACCACAACCAGAAAGCAGTGCTGAACTACTATCTAACTCATTGGCGACCCTCGGACTATCCTTGATCGATCTTTGCTTCTCTTTACCTTGCACAAAACGTTATTTCCTTATCGGCTCGATTGTAATGTATTGTTTTTCCGCTGACTGGTTAGCACGCAACAAAAGCTTTTCACTGTGCCTCCCATACACGTGACAATAATCAAAATTGCAGCTGTAACTCTAAACTGTAATGCCCCTGTCCCACTTATGAAACCTGAATGGAAACCTCTGGAGACTTTGCGTCCCACCCAAGGTGCCCGTGCGGTTCCCGGAGGTTGCCGGAGGTTTTTGTCAGTCCCCCTAATGGTCAAAAGTGGTTTCCGTTTTAAAAAATCGGCAATTTTGTAGTCGAAGCCGGTTGCGATGCTAGTTGAAGGTGATTGGCGGAGGACAAAAACCTCCGGGAACCGCACGGAAACCTTGGGCGGGGCGCAAAGTCTCCCGAGGTTTCCGTTCAGGTTTCCTAAGTGGGACAGGGGCATAAGTGTAATGTATGGGTGATGGTTGGTCGGCACGGACTCGGTGGGCCGAAGGGGCTGTTTCCACGCTGCATCACTAAACTAAACTAAACTAAACCTGACAAGGCTCACACCTGCCATCTGCAGACATAAACCGCGAGTCAACCCCAGTGATGAGCAGTCGGGAGCATTGTGATGTATTTTACACATGTCCGACGTCTGTGTCAGATTCCTAATGGTTGTGCTGTCTTGCTGTTTGATTGCGTGGTGCGCTGTTTGTCCTCGTGACAGGTTGTCCTAACAAACGCTCAAGTTGGTTGTGGCTGTTACAAAAGGGACGGGAGGCTGGCGAGAGACCTTGAACCTGCCACAATGGTGCCACGTCTCGTGAACTGATTCCAAGAGAGATCAGTCAGGGAAACCAATAGTGCACCGCTGCTAGCTGCACAAAGTGGCTGATGTCCCCGGAGAAAAGAGTGACGTTGCAGATCACTGCCGGCGATGTTGTCGAGAGCAAATAGAGATGAACTGTTAATGAAATGTGAACACACGCACACACACACACACACACACACACACACACACACACACACACACACACACACACACACACACACACACACACACACACTCTCTCTCTCTCTCTCTCTCTCTCTCTGTCTGTCTCTCTCTCTCTCTCTCTCTCTGTCTCTCTCTCTGTCTCTCTCTCTGTCTCTCTCTCTCTCTCTTTTCTGGAATTCACTGCCGCAGAAGGTAGTTGAGGCCAGTTCATTGGCTATATTTAAGAGGGAGTTAGATGTGGCCCTTGTGGCTAAAGGGATCAGGGGGTATGGAGAGAAGGCAGGTACAGGATACTGAGTTGAATGATCAGCCATGGTCATATTGAATGACGGTGCAGGCTCGAAGGGCCGAATGGCCTACTCCTGCACCTATTTTCTATGTTTAAGCCGCTGAGCAAGTGGTGTGCTGGGACTTACACTGGCAAGAGACAACTCAAGATAGACACAAAATGCTGGAGTAATTCAGCGGGACAGGGAGCATCTCTGGATAGAAGGAATGGGTGACGTTTCAGGTCAGGACCTGAAGAAGGGTCTCGACCCGAAACGTCACCCATTCCTTTTATGCTTAGTTTAGTGATACAGCGTGGAAACAGGCCCTTTGCCCACCGATTCTGCACCGACCAGCGATCCACGCACATTAACACTATCCTACATGCACAAGGGACAAGTGTATGTAGGATACATTTATGCCAAGCCAATTAACCTGTCTTTGGAGTGTGGGAGGAAACCGAAGATCCCGGAGAAAAGCCCACGCTGGTCATGCGGGGATCATGCAAACTGTACAGACGAGACCCGTGGTCGGGATCGAACCCGGGTCTCTGCCGCTGTAAGCGCTGTAAGGCAGGAACGCTGCCCAGCACCTGCAGTTCCTTCCTACACGTGAGCAAAGATTAGGTAGGTTGTATGTGAATGCTGCACACAAAAATAACCTTTGGATTGAGTCAAGAGTTAAGAGGGTTTAATTGCCGTATGTTACCACCAATGGAACAACGAGGTTCTTACTCACAGCAGCAGAACAGGTTTGCAAACACACTACACACAGAAAGTACATAATAAACAAAATGAATAACTACCATGATGGTGCCAAAAAACTCTGGCGTTGTCTGTGCATTCAAAGATGGGGCATAGTTCACAGCTGCGGTTAGTGTTGTGTGGTGTTCAAGACCACACCATAGTTGTTGGGAAGAAGATAGTAATTTGTCACCGAATCTAATTGAACCAAATAGCTGGAGAATGCTCAGAAGGGCAATAAGATGCCTTTGTGTTGAGCGAATGCTGCGACGTTTTCTAGCTGCAGATTGCAATTTTCTTCTGCCTTGAGGGCAGAGAAGGATTGCAGCAAATGCTAATCTTGTGAGGTTGAGCTCATTAGGAAAGTGTGTCTGTCTGTACGAGGGTGCAGATGTCAATGCTTCTGCATTCGACTGCCTCTTTCACATGCGACTGAAGGGAATAGGGAAGCAAAACCATTCTTTCCACGTCATCTGTTGATACGCTGTGAATTGGGCGGCACGGTGGCGCAGCGGTAGAGTTGCTGCCTCACAGCGCCAGAGGCCCGGGTTGGATCCTGACCACGGGTTGCTGTCTGCACGGAGTCTGTGCGTTCTCCTCGTGAGCAGAGGCCTGGGTTGGATCCTGATTGCGGGTGCCGTCTGTACGGAGTTTGTGATCACGTGGGTTTTCTCTGGGTGCTCCGGCTTCCCCCCGCATTCCACAGACGTGCAGGTTTGTGGGTTAATTGGCTTCAGTAAAAACACAAGTAAATTCTTGCCAGTGAGTAGGATAGTGCTGGTGCGTGGGGTGATCGCTGGTCGGTGCGGACTCGATGGGCCGAAGGGCCTGTTTCCATGCTGTGTATCTAAAGTCGAAAGAATCCAACCACTATTCAGCCAATTTCTTTAGTCAGGGAACCAGATAAACATATCTCATGTAAATAAAACAAAATTTCCTGGGCTTAATAACATTCCATTGCTGCAGGTATGGTTTAACCTTCACTGAATTTATGATCTGATGCCTTCCTGTAAACTGACATTGGAGGTTGCCATCTGCTGATGCGTATGTCACAGAATGAACGAGACTGAGAGAGAATACAACTCAATCTGGTGTACTTCAGCAGGGGATAAATATTCATTCAGCTGTCTTCTTCCAAGGAGTCTTTCTGTTTGTGAAATTAAAACGTCAAATAGTTCACGACAAAGCAGATCAGTGAGAAATTGTGGAATTTAAAGCATGGGGTTCTACGGATTCTGAAAATGTCCCCGTGGGTGAGAGGGCAGCAAATGCCATTCAACTCCTTAAGAAAGGAGGGAGGGAGAAAATGTAGCATTGCCAACTTGCTAGTTTGACTTGCTAGTATGAGAGGAATTGTTGGAATCTGTCATAGGTTTGTAGCTCATCTTGTAAAGTATACCAGGATGGCAAAGGCAAAATGGATCATTTTTTTAAAGGAAAGGCCTAGATAGAGTCGACGTGGGGAGGATGTTTCCGGTTATTGGGGAGTCTAGAACCAGAGGGCACAGCCTCAGGATAAAAGGACGTACCTTCAGGATGGAGATGAGGAGAGATTTCCTTAGCCAGAGGATGATGGATCTCTGGAACTCACTGCCACAGGCGGCTGTGGAGGCCTAGTCAATGGGTGTTTTTAAACCGGTGATTGCTAGATTCTTGATTAGTAAAGAAGGGGAGAAGGCAGGAGAATGGGGATGAGAGGGAAAGTTTGATCAGCCATGATTGAATGGCGGAGTAGACTTGATGGGCCGAGTGGCCTCATTCTGCACCTAGAACCTATGAACATGCACAGTGGTGCAGCGTAGACCTGCTGTCTCACATCGCCAGGGACCCGGGTTGGCTCCTGACATCGGGTGCAGTCTGTCTGTGTGGAGTTTTCACATTCTCCCTGTGTCCGCATGTGTTTACACCAGGTGTTTCCGGTTTCCTCCCACGTCCCAAAGATGTGCGGGTTGGTAGATTAACTGGCCTCTGTAAATTGTGAGTGTGTCGCATGGTGCTAGTGTACGGGGTTCGCTGGTCGGCACGGACTCAGTGGGCCGAAGGGCCTGTTTCCGCGCTGTATCTCTAAAACAGTGCAGCCCTCACTCAGCACTGCATTTGACTAGCAGTCGGGATTTTATGCTCTGATCTTCGCAATTGTGAATATCTAGATCGTCATAAGGGATAGGAGCAGAATTAGGCCATTCGGCCCATCAGGTCTACTCCGCCATTCAATCATGGCTGATCGATCTCTCCCTCCTAACCCCATTCTCCTGCCTTCTCCCCATAACCTCTGACACCCGTACTAATCAAGAATCTAACTATCTCTGCCTTAAAAATACCCACTGACTTGGCCTCCGCAGCCTTCTGTGGCAAAGAATTCCACAGATTCACCACCCTCTAACTAAACAAATTTCTCCTCATCTCCTTTCTAAAAGGACATCCTAAAATATGTAGCAATCACCCGTGCTATCAGCAATACGCCATGGCGTGACCTCTCCTGAAGTTGTTTCTGTGCCTTGATGCGAGTTGATTCCCATATTTTTCATCTCGTGCGGTTCTTGCGGCCACATTGCCGTCTGTGAATAAGTCAAGTTTAATTAATGCCCAGAGAGCTTCCTGTGTGAAGTGTAAGAGCTCTGAGGCTGTGTTGTTCCACTTGCTGTTCAAGCAGGGTCGCGCAGCTGCACGGTGACGCTCCATTTCACCCTCTGCCCACTGCCACTGTTTCACACCTTCTCATTTGTCTGTATTCTGACAGAAAGCCAGTTCTGAGTATGACGGATGCTGCTGTTTCGTCTTGATAGTGTGTCGCTCCCTGGTTTTTAGTTTTAGTCAAGTTCAAAGATGCAGCGCGGAAACAGGCCCTTCGGCCCACCGGGTCCGCGCCGATCGGCAATCACCCCGTACACTAGCACTATCCTACACACACTAGGGACAACTTATGGCCCTGTCCCACGGTACGAGTTCACTCAAGAGCTCTCCCGAGTTTGCACTGATTCGAACTCAGAGAATTACGGTAATGGCCGCTCGTCGGTACTCGAGGCTCTCGAGGACATTCTTCAACATGTTGAAAAATCTTCACGAGTCTTCCTGAGCTTACCGCGTTTCCCGAGTACCTGCCGTTAGCGTTACGAGCCGCTAAGGGATGTCCCGAGCTCCGACGTACCCGCTACGTACATTCTATGTACTTACCGCGAGTTTGATTTTTTTTTAAACTCGGGAGAGCTCTTGAATGAGCTCGTACAGTGGGACAGCCCCATTATCATTTGCACGCCAATTAACCGACATATCTGTATGTCTTTGGAGTGTGGGAGGAAACCGGAAGACCCGGAGAAAACCCACGCAGGTCGTGGGGAGAACGTATGAACTCCATACAGACAGCACCTGTAGTCAGGATCAAACCTGGGTCACTAGCGCTGTAAGGTAGCAATTCCACTGCTGCCGTGCCGCCCAATAGTTCCCTATTGCCCACCTTCAAATATGTTTACCCATTCGGGAGATCATAGAACACAGAACAGTTCAGCACTAATGATGGTGAGAGAGGTTATGGGGAGAAGGCAGGAGAATGAGGCCCTTTGGCCCACAATGTCTGTGCCATGTTTCCACCACTCTTTATGTGCAGCAGTGGTTCCTGATATCACCACTGGCCCTCACAAATACCTCCTGGGTTATAAATTCTCGCTAAATATCTAATCTCTTAATTTACTCAGGCAAATTTAGCTCATTTAGATGATCTGTTAATCCTAGATACAAGTCTAGTTTGTGCAGCCAAAAACCTCATAATTCAAAATGAAACCATTTTTAAACATATCTATGTATTTGGGGCGGCACGGTGGCGCAGCGGTGGAGTTGCTGCCTTACAGCGCCAGTTACCTGGGCACGATGCTGACTACGGGTGCTGTCTGTGCGGAGTTTGTACGTTCTCCCTGTGACTGCGTGGGTTTTCTCTGCAATTTCCTCCCACGCTCCGAGGATGTACAAGTTTATAGGTTGGTTGGGTTTTGTTAGGTATGTGATATGATTAACGTATGTGATGTCTTGCGCAAGTATGCATGCACAGGAAACTCAAGTACTCCCGTGTCCAAATGTTATTTTAAGTCTGTTCCAAGCACCCAAATACACAACAGGTTTGTTTAAAAAAAAAATCTAAATTGTCACTTGTGTGAAGGACAGTGCAAGTGTACTGGGTGATCGCTGGTCGGCCTGCACTTGGTGGGCCAATGAGCCTGTTTCCACGCTGTGTCTTTAGAGTCTAAAGTATTTGAGGAGGTACAGCATGGAAACAGGCCCTTCAGCCCACCAAGTCCATGCTGACCATCGATCACCTCTGCTTTGTTATTCCACTTCCACACCCACTCCCAACAAACCCAGGGCAATTTACCAAGGCCAATGAACCTACAAACCAGCACCTGGTTGGGATGCGGGAGGAAACCAGGGCACCCGGAGGAAACCCACGCAGTCATGGGGGGAAGGTGCAAACTCTGCGCAGACAGCACCCGAGGTCTGGATCGAACCGGAGCCTCTGACTCAATAGACAATAGACAATAGGTGCAGGAGTAGGCCATTTGGCCCTTCGAGCCAGCACCGCCATTCAATGTGATCATGGCTGAATCATCCCCAATCAGTACCCCGTTCCTGCCTTCTCCCCATATCCCCTGACTCCGCTATTTTTAAGAGCCCTATCTAGCTCTCTCTTGAAAGCATCCAGAGAACTGGCCTCCACCGCCCCTGAGGCAGAGAATTCCACAGACTCGCCACTCTCTGTGAGAAAAAGTGTTTCCTCGTCTCCATTCTAAATGGCTTACTCCTTATTCTTAAACTGTGGCCCCTGGTTCTGGACTCCCCCAACATCGGGAACATGTCTCCTGCCTCTAGTGTGTGCAAGCCCTTAACAATCGACTCTGTGAGGCAGCAGCTCTACCGGCTACACCACTGTGCCCGCCCCTGATAAATGTGACAATGTAGCCTTGATTTTGACACCGCTAGATCCCAGAAGAGCGATAAATCTGTTTTGTGTCCTGTTTGAGGAGTTAAAGCACCTCTTGACTTAAAATGGTTGGAGCGGCATCCAGGTAGCGCATTTTACTTTGAAGCACCGGTAAGCCTTCCTGAAGTTCTTGAAGCGTTGCAATTACCCATGGAAATATAATGATGATCCATTGAAGCAGAGTTCAGATTTTGATACTTTACTTTCAGCTCGCTGGGCACTGTGTGTGCGCGATTTCAGTCACGGTTAAGATGCCTCTTGATCAACTTAGTTTCGGTGGAGAGTAGGCAGTTTATTGCAAAGATGACACAGAGGTTATTTTCCATCCAATATAAGTTTATTAAAGTCCAAATCAGACACAAAGCCACACGGAAAATGACCTTTTATGTTGGCACGGAAAAAGATTGCGAATGAAAATGCAAAAAATGATTAGATTTTCCATCCATTGATTATGAGGAGAGAATTATCTATAATATGCTGTGGGGGGGGAGGGAATGCAGGGGTTACTTGAAATTAGAGAAATCAACATTAATCCCGCTGAGTTGTAGACTTGTACATACGCACACACACACACACACACACACACACACACACACACGCACGTGTGGGTGGGTGTGTATATATATATCCACAGTCTGAAGAATGGTCTCGACCCGAAACATCACCAATTCCATCTCTCCAGAGATGCTGCCTGTTCTGCTGATTTATGAAGCCCCTGTCCCACTTAGGACACCTAAACAGCAACCTCTGGTGACCTTGCCCGCCACCCAAAAAAAAATCAAGGCCGAGGTGACCTGCAGCCTCCTACCACCTCCCACGCATATGTTGAAAACCTTTCCTCGACTATGAAGAAAACTGGCTTCGACTAGACCTGCGACAAAAAAATTATCGATTTTTAAAACGGCAACCTATTTTTAGTTAAGGCCGGTTTTAATCATGATGAAAAAATAGCAGCAACCTAGATGAAGCATCGACCACACGGAAACCACTTTCGACCATTAGGGAGAGTGACCAAAACCTCTGGTGACCTCATGGAAACCTTGGGTGGCGGGCAAGGTCACCAGAGGTTGCTGTTTAGGTCTCCTAAGTGGGACAGGGGCAACAAACAATCATAGTGAAAAAAGACAAAACCAATGTTCCCCAAGTCTATATAGTCCAGCGCTCATTTAGAGGGTGTAGTGTTTAATAGCCTGATGGCTGCAGGGAAGAAGCTGCTCCTGAACCTGGACGCTACCGTTTTCGGGCTCCTATATCCTCTTCCCGAGTGCTGGAGCAATGCCGAGAGAGGGTGGCCTGAAAACATTTCTACCAAGCACCTATTGACCCATAAACTCTATCTATCTTCTTCTTCTTCTTGCGTATGGCGTGCACAGCCTAAAGTTGTAGGACAACTTGTTACATTTGATCATGTGCACGCTGGGTTGATTGCATTCGTCGAAACAGGGCAGACCGCGTGAACGTTGCAATCTCCCACCTCACTCAATCCGAAGAAGGGTTTTGGCCCGAAACTTTGCCTATTTCCTTCGCTCCATAGATGCTGCCGCACCCGCTGAGTTTCTCCAGCACTTTTGTCTACCCACTCTATCTAACAATGTTTAAGAAAAAATTGCAGATGCTGGAAAAATCGGAGGTAGACGAAAATGCTGAACTTGAACCAAGGGTCTCGACCCGAAACGTCGCCTATTCCTTCGCTCCACAGATGCTGCCTCACCCACTGAGTTTTTCCAGCATTTTTGTCTACCTTCGATTTTTCCAGCATCTGCAATTCTTTCTTAAACATTGTTAGATAGAGTGGGTAGACAAAAGTGCTGGAGAAACTCAACAAAATGTTATTCTACCTTGGCTCCATAGATGCTGCCTCACCCGTTGAGTTTCTCCAGCATTTTCGCCTAACTCTACACTGGCTTGCAAAAGTATTCATACCCCTTGAACTTTTCCACATTTTGTCACGTTACAACCACAAACGTAAATGTATTTTATAGGGATTTTATGTGATAGACCAACACAAAGTGGCGCATAATTGTGAAGTGGAAGGAAAATGATACATGGTTTTCAAATTTTTTTACAAATAAAAAACTGAAAATTGTGGCGTGCAAAAGTATTCAGCCCCCTTTACTCTGATACCCCTAAATAAAATCCAGTGCAACCAATTGCCTTCAGAAGGCACCTAATTAGTAAATAGAGTCCACTTGTGTGTAATCTAATCTCAGTATAAATACAGCTGTTCTGCGAAGGCCTCAGAGGTTTGTTAGAGAACATTAGTGAACAAACAGCATCATGAAGCCGAAGGAACACACCAGACAGGTCAGGGATAAAGTTGTGGAGAAGTTTAAAGCAGGGTTAAGTTATAAAAAAATATCCCAAGCTTTGAACATCTCATGGAGCACTGTTCAATCCATCATCCGAAAATGGAAAGAGTATGGCACAACTGCAAACCTACCAAGACATGGCCGTCCACCTAAACTGACAGGCCGGGCAAGGAGAGCATTGATCAGAGAAGCAGCCAAGAGGCCCATGGTAACTCTGGAGGAGCTGCAGAGATCCACAGCTCAGGTGGGAGAATCTGTCCACAGGACAACTATTAGTCATGCACTCCACAAATCGGGCCTTTATGGAAGAGTGGCAAGAAGAAAGCCATTGTTGAAACAATGCCATAAGAAGTCCCGTTTGCAGTTTGCCACAAGCCATGTGGGGGACGCAGCAAACATGTGGAGGAAGGTGCTCTGGTCTGATGAGACCAAAATTGAAGTTTTTGGCTTAAATGCAAAACGCTATGTGTGGCGGAAAATTAACACTGCACATCAACCTGAACACACCATCCCCACTGTGAAACATGGTGGTGGCAGCATCATGCTGTGGGGATGCTTTTCTTCAGCAGGGACAGGGAAGCTGGTCAGAGTTGATGGGAAGATGGATGGAGCCAAATACAGCGCAATCTTGGAAGAAAAGCTGTTAGAGTCTGCAAAAGATTTGAGATTGGGGCGGAGGTTCACCTTCCAGCAGGACAACGACCCTAAACATACAGCCAGAGCTACAATGGAATGGTTTAGATTAAAGCATATTCATGTGTTAGAATGGCCCAGTCAAAGTCCAGACCTAAATCCAATTGAGAATCTTTGGCAAGACTTGAAAATTGCTGTTCACAGACGCTCTCCATCCAATCTGACTGAGCTTGAGCTATTTTGCAAAGAAGAATGGGCAAAAATTTCAGTCTCTAGATGTGCAAAGCTGGTAGAGACATACCCCAAAAGACTTGCAGCTGTAATTGCAGCGAAAGGTGGTTCGACAAAGTATTGACTCGGGGGGCTGAATACTTTTGCACGCCACACTTTTCAGTTTTTTATTTGTAATAAAATTTGCAAACCATGTATCATTTTGCTTCCACTTCACAATTATGCACCACTTTGTGTTGGTCTATCACATAAAATCCCAATAAAATACATTTACGTTTGTGGTTGTAACGTGACAAAATGTGGAAAAGGTTCAAGGGGTATGAAAACTTTTGCAAGACACTGTATCTAACAAGACTCTGTTGGTGTCAATAGTCAGATTTATTCGTCACATACACAATGAAGTGCAGTGAAATGAACTTGCCAGCAGCAGTACAATAAAAAAAACACACACACAATACACAAGTAACCTCCGGTCCTAGAAGATGTGAATTGTTACCGCACACGCGCGCTTGCATCTTGGCGGCACGGGGACGTCATCGCTGAACGCGTCCTCTTCCTACACCAAACCACATCCTGGGGTTTTCTTTGTCATTCTGATAAAGGCTAAAAATTGCACTGGGTGTCTAAATTTAGACTGCCGCCCACAGATTCTGCCTTGCGTGGGCCGCCGGGGCCGGGAGGTGAATGGGCGTCGTGAACTGCCGTTCTTGGTTTCTCACTTCCGCTCTCTGTCGCTCGAGACATATTGCCGGCCGAATGCACAAGTTACTTTTTCTTCTCTCTCTCTCTCTCTCTCTCTCTCTCTCGCTCTCTTTCCTTTCCTGTGTGAAAGCCGGAACCAGTGTCCTAACTGAGAAAGGAGAGAGGCGGGAGAAAAATAGAACAAGGATTTTTTTTGTTACACACACTAACCTCACGCACCACCTCCATCAGGCGGTTTCGAAGACTGCCATTGTTGTATTGTCGATATGCTGTCTTTTGATCGGTGTGTAAGCTTGGAGTATTGGGGAGACATTGTCGAGCATCTGGTACCATGGACTGCTTACAATGGATCATTGGCTTGTACTCTCTGGAATTTAGAAGATTGAGGGGGGATCTCATAGAGACTTACAAAATTCTTAAGGGGTTGGACAGGCTAGATGCAGGAAGATTGTTCCCGATGTGGGGAAAGTCCAGGACAAGAGGTCACAGTTTAAGGATAAGGGGGAAGTCTTTTAGGACCGAGATGAGAAAATCGTTTTTCACACAGAGAGTGGTGAATCTGTGGAATTCTCTGCCACAGAAGGTAGTTGAGGCCAGTTCGTTGGCCATATTTAAGAGGGAGTTGGATGTGGCCCTTGTGGCTGAAGGGATCAGGGGGTATGGAGAGAAGGCAGGTACAGGATACTGAGTTGGATGATCAGCCATGATCATATTGAATGGCGGTGCAGGCTCGAAGGGCCGAATGGCCTGCTCCTGCACCTAATCTCTATGTTTCTATGTTTCTATTTGACGCGTTTATGAGCGCTGATCCCGACATCTGCCTCATAAGTTCATAAGTTACAGGAGCAGAATTAGGCCATTCCGCCAATCAAGTCTACTCTGCCATTCAATCATGACTGATCTATCTTTCCCTCTTAACCCCTTTCGCCTGCCTTCTCCCCACAACCCCTGACACCCGTACCAATCAAGAATCTATCTATCTCTGCCTTAAAAATATCCATTGACTTGGCCTCCACAGTCTCCTGTGGCAATGAATTCCACAGCACACAATGTCTGTGTTGACCAACCCTGCTCATAAGCCCTATTCCTCCATTCCCTGCTGATCTATGTATTTGGAGTTGGGGTATTGTGTGGCCTTCTGGTCGCTCCACAACTGGAAGGCTGTCGAGGTTTTGGAAAAGGTGCAGGGGAGATTCATCAGAGTGATACCTGGATACTACAGGGAGAGGTTGGACAAACATGGATAGTTTTCTCTGGAATGCCAGAGATTACCAGGAGACCTGATGGAAATATATAAAATTATGAGAGGCATAGACAGTGTTGACAGTCAGAATCTATTTCCTGGGATGAATATATCACATACTAAAGGACAGAGCTTGAAGGCGAGAGGGGCAAAGTTTCAAGTGGATGTGCGAGACAGGTTTTTTTTTACATAGAAATTAGGTGCAGGTGTAGGCCATTCAGCCCTTCGAGCCTGCACCGCCATTCAATATGATCATGGCTGATCATCCAACTCAGTATCCCGTACCTGCCTTCTCTTCATACCCTCTGATCCCCTTAGCCACAAGGGCCACATCCAACTCACTCTTAAATATAGCCAATGAACTGGCCTCAACTACCCTCTGTGGCAGAGAGTTCCAGAGACTCACCACTCTCTGTGTGAAAAAAGTCTTTCTCATCTCGGTCTTAAAGGATTTCCCCCTTATCCTTAAGCTGTGACCCCTTGTCCTGGACTTCCCCAACATCGGGAACAATCTTCCTGCATCTAGCCTGTCCAACCCCTTAAGAATTTTGTAAGTTTCTATAAGATCCCCTCTTAATCTCCTAAATTCCAGAGAGTATAAACCGAGTCTATCCAGTAAGACAGTCCTGACATCCCAGGAATCAGTCTGGTGAACCTTCTCTGCACTCCCTCTATGGCAATAATGTCCTTCCTCAGATTTGGAGACCAAAACTGTACGCAATACCAGGTGTGGTCTCACCAAGACCCTGTACAACTGAAGTAGAACCTCCTGCTCCTGTACCAAATCCTTTTGCTATGAAAGCTAACATACATAGAGGATGACGAGTGCAGGAATGCACTAGAGTGTTGGTGGAGGCAGATACAATAGTGGCTTTTAAGAAACTTCTGATAAGTACACAGATCTGCAGGGAATATCCACTGACTTTACCTCCGCAGCCTTCTGTGGCAAAGAATTCCACAGATTCACCACCAGTAGATGGAGAATGCACAAACTCTGTGCAGACAGCACCCGTAGGCAGGATCGAACCGGGTCTCTGATGCCCTTGATTGGCGCAGTGCCGTATGAGGGAAGGCCTGGAAGTCGATGATTCTTTGCTTCAGATCCTGAAGTCAGCTCCATGGAATGCTGCCTCACCCGCTGAGTTTCCCCAGCATTTTTGTCTACCTTCGATTTTTCCAGCATCTGCAATTCTTTCATAAACATTGTTAGATAGAGTGGGGTGGGAGATTGGAACCTTCACGTGATCCTGGCCGTGCTCTCAGCACACAATGAGGGTGGCCACGGTGGCGTGGGGGTAGAGTTGCTTCCTTACAGCGAATGCAGCGCCGGAGACCCGGGTTCGATCCCGACTACGGGTGCTGTCTGTACGGAGTTTGTACGTTCTCCCCGTGACCTGAGTGGGTTTTCTCCAAGATCTTCGGTTTCCTCCCACACTCCAAAGACGTACAGGTTTGTAGGTTAATTGGCTTGGTAAATGTAAAAATTGTCCCTAGTGGGTGTAGGATGTGTTAATGTGCGGGGATCGCCGGTCGGTGCGGACCCGGTGGTCCGAAGGGCCTGTTTCCGCGCTGTATCTCTGAACTAAACTAAAACCTGTAGAAATTCCAAGGCAATTAAGAGAGGAAATTTGAGCTGCAATTATGTGAGTAACAAGGTGAAATTTACTCCGGTGAGATTTATAACAAATATATTGAAATAGTGGAGAAAGGGACTTCTAAAAGGGGTTGACTACCCTGTCCCGCTGAGTTACTGAAGCATTTTGTGACCATCTGCGTTCTGAAAGGGGTCGTTTCTTACAGATGTTGCGGCTTTCTGAACAATATAGTTTTTCAGTACATATCAGCTATTCAGTGGCGGCAAGGTGGTGCAGCAGTAGAGTTGCTGCCCTGCAGCGCCAGAGGCCCGGGTTCGATCCTGTCTACGGGTGTTGACTGCACGGAGTTTGCACGTTCTCCCTGTGACCGCGTGGGTTTTTCTCCGGGGTTTCTGGTTTCCGTCCACACTCCAAAGACCGACAGGTTTGTAAGTTAATTTGCTTCAGTAAAAAATTGTGACTTGTCCTTAAGTGTGTGGGATAGTGTTAGTGGGGTGATCGCTGGTCAGTGCGGACTTGGGCCTGTTTCCGTGCCGTATCTCTAAAGCCTAAAGTAAAGTATTTGGAGCAGAACTAGAAATAAAAGTAGGTATTGTATCCCAGTGTTGACAACTTTGAAACTTTTATTTATGTTTTATGTTTGTATTTGCAGATAAATTGGGAAATCTGAGTTAATGTTAAGGAACACATACCTGCAAGAAAAAAAGGAATGAATCTGTGCCGATAACTGGATAAACCACAAGGTAAATACGTTGTGATTTGATGCTTAAGCAATGAATTTTTTTGCCTCTGGTTGCGGTGAGGATATCAGACCTGGAGGCCACTTCTTGATCTGTTGTTGTGCTCCTCATTTAGAACTAGCGTCTACTTGGAACTAAGGCCTTTGTTCGGGCATTTTCTGTTAGTGTGTAAGAAAGAACTGCAGATGCTGGTTAAAATCGAAGGTAGACACAAAGTGCTGGATTAACTCAGCGGGTGAGGCAGCGACCCTGGAAAGAAGGAATGGGCGACGTTTTGGGTCAAGACTGAAGAAATCTGAAGAAGGGTCTCGACCCGAAACGTCACCCATTCCTTCTCTCCAGAGATGCTGCCTCACCCGCTGAGTTACTCCAGCATTTTGTGTCTACCTTGTCTGTTAGTTTTTTGCCTTTGTACAGCTGGTGTTTTACTCTTGAATTGTCTTTTGGTATACAGATGCTCACTAATCCACATATTAACGTGAACACAGTTATATAATTAATTAGTACAATTATACTGACTGGTGTAGTGCCAGGTCTGTTGACATAACTGGGGAAGGCAAGACCTCTGGTGCACTGACGATGTTGGGAACATCATGTTTTATTTTTAATGTTTTATGTTTTATCCTTAACTGTTTACTATATGCCGTGTTGTTACCTGTGAGCGGAGCACCAAGGCAAATTCCTTGTATGTGTACATACTTGGCCAATAAACTTATTAATTCATTCAGTATAACTGGGACACACTGTGTGGCCGGTACTATGTATTTATAAGATTATTGATGTAACTGAGGAGTATTGGATGTGTTGGTAGAAACCTCAGATGCATTTTGTGTCTATTCGAGGAGTATTGGATTTGGGAGATCATTGGTTTGTAATAATAGAATTGTTGATGTAACCAGTGAACTTTGGGGATTTTAGTTGTCACCCATTTTCACGGGGATTCATTCAATTTCTGGAGTGAGAGTGAATACAAGGCAGAAGTTGTAGCTGATAGCGCCTTCAGCAAAGGGTCATCCTGACCTGTTGTGGATTTTTTAGACTTTTGTAGCTAATAGTGGCATGAGTTAATGCTACTGCCTCAATGCCAGCAATCCAGGTTCAATCCTGACTTCCGGTGCCAACTTCGCCCGCCCGAATCGACGGGTTTAAATCGACCCAGAGCGGGGCCTTACATCGCCCAGCGCGGCTTAAACGGCCGTGAGACTTACCATCGCCCGCCGGGGGGGCTCTAACATCTAACATCAGGAGCCTCGATCAGCTCGATGCAGCAGTTTGGCTGTTTGACTGCCCGAGAGGAATGGGCACAGAGTACGGGGAAGAGATAAGACTTTGTCTTCCATCACAGTGAGGATGTGTTTGGGGATTCACTGTGATGGATATTTTGTGTGGAGTTGTGTTAATTGTGTGTTTTGTTTTTTTTGTTTGATGATGACTGCAGAAACGCACTTTTGTGTGAACTTAAATGTTCAAATGACAACAAACGATTCTGATTCTGATTCTGATCTGCGTGGAGTTTGCACGTTATCCCTGTGATTGTATGCCGCCCCTTTGGGTGTTCTGATTGCTTCCCATCCCGAAGATAAAATGGCAGAACATGGATCGGCAACATTTCAGGTCGAGACCCTTCATCAGACTCGACTCCTCTGTTCCGCAGTTATGATTCAGGTACACAGTTGCTGCCTTACAGCGCCAGAGACCCAGGCTCGATCCTGACTACGGGTGCTGTCTGTACGGAGTTTGTACGTTCTCCCCATGACCTGCGTGGGTTTTCTCCGGGAGCTCTGGTTTCCTCCGTCACTCCAGAGATGAACAGGTCTGTAGACTACCTGGCTTCGGTAAAATTGTAAATTGTCCTTAGTGTGTGTAGGATAGTGTTAGTGTGCGGGGATCGCTGGTCGGCGCGGACTCAGTGGGCCGAAGGGCCTGTTTCCGTGCTGTATCTCTAAACTAAACTAAACTAATCACATTCAGCGCACACATCGTGGGCCGAAGGGCCCTTTCCTGCGCTGTACTGTTCTATGTTCTATGTTTAGTTTAGCTTAGTTTAGTTTGGAGATACAGAGCGGAAACAGGTCCTTCGACCCACCGAGTCCGCACCGACCAGCGATCCCCGCACACTAACACTATCCGAAGCACACTAGGGATAATTTACATTTTATACCAAGCCAGGTAACCTACAAACCTCTTACGTCTGGGAGGAAACCGAAGATCTCGGAGCAAACCCACGCAGATCACGGGGAGAAAGTACAAACTCCGTGCAGTCAAGCACCCATGGTCAGGATGCTGTCTGTGTTGAGTGATGCTGTTAAACCCCTGTCCCACCCTACGAGTTCATTCCAAGAGCTCTCCCGAGTTTCCCCTGATTTGAACTCGGAGATTTACGGTAATGGCCGCTCGTCGGTACTCGGGGCTCTCGTGGACATTTGTCAACGTGTTGAAAATTCTTCACGAGTCTTCCCGTGCTTACCTGCCGTTAGCGAGTCTTCCCGAGTACCTGCCATTAGCGAGTCTTCCCGAGTACCTGCCATTAGCGAGTCTTCCCGAGTACCTGCCATTAGCGAGTCTTCCCGAGTACCTGCCGTTAGCGCTAAGAGACGTCCCCGAGCTCCGACGTCCCCGCTACGTTCATTCTCCGAGCTTACCAAGAGTTTGATTTTTTTTTAAACTTGGGGGAGCTCTTGGAATGAACTCGTACCGTGGGACAGGGCTATAAGGCTGAGCTCTACCGCTACGCCACTGTGCTGACGTGTTCTATGATCTAATCTGTTTCAGTAATCTAATCAGTAAAACAATGGAAGATATCCATCACTGCAGCTTATTAGCTTCAGGTTATGTTTAGCTGGCAGGCGGGTGGCAACTAGGATTCATTTGCAAGTTGATGTTTCACATAGGATAGAGCTCTGTGGTAGCCTGTGAGCTGGGTCGAGACAGACTGAGAGATTGTGCTGAGGGAAGTATCGACCCATTGCCAGCCGTCTTAAGTGTAACCTGGTTTCCAAGCTGAAGAGGGGAGAAAGGGATGGCTGAAATCTCAGCGACTCCAGCCAACACTGGGCTTTGTTGAAAAGCGTGCTCCTAAGCCAACTAAAGCCACCGAGGTTTCACAACATCTGTTTTTAATACTTGTCTTTTTTTTAAATGTAGGTTTCATTACTGGACTGTGAAAAAGGCCGGCACACTGTTTACTTGGACATTGCATTTCCGAGTTCCAGGAAAACTCTTGCTTTAATTATTAGTGAAGTCGGAAATTCATCTTCAAACCCACACGCAGAAGTGGAGTCTTAGTTTGGTTTTAGTTTTGAGATACTGCGTGGAAACGGGTCTTCCGTCCGCACCGACCTGCGATCGCCCGCACGCTAGGGGCAATAGACAGAAGGCAATTAACCCACAAACCTGCATGACTTTGAGATGTGGGAGGACATTTTAGCACCCGCAGAAAACCCACACAGTCACAGGGAGAACGTGCAAACTCCACACAGACGGCACCCGTGGTCAGGATCGATCCTGGGTCTCTGGCGCTGCAAGGCCGCAACTCTAAAGTTAAAATCCCCTGAGCATTTCCCTTCTATTCACACGGGCGGGCTGACACGGTGGCGCAGCGGTGGAGTTGCTGCCTTACAGCGCCAGACACCCGGGGTTTGATCCTGACCACAGGTGCTCTCTGTATGGAGTTTATATGATCCCCCTATGACCGCGTGGGATTTCTCCGGGTGCTCTGGTTTCCTCCCATACTCCAAAGACGTACAGGTTTGTCAGTTAATTGCCTTCAGTAAAAATCATAAATTATCCCTCGTGTGTAGGATAGTGCTAGTACAGTATCTGTGGTCGGCGCGGATTCTTTGGGCCGAAGGGCCTCCAGTCTGAAGAAGGGTCTCGGCCCGAAACGTCGCCTATCTCCTTCGCTCCTTAGATGCTGCTGCACCCGCTGAGTTTCTCCAGCTTTTTGTGTACCCCTGTTTTCACACTGTGTCTCTAAAGTCTGAAAAAACGCAAATCTAACTTGATCAACAATGGTCATTGGAGCCGCATCTCTAAACTAAACCGAACTAAACGGACTGCACAGTCACTCACTCACTCACTCACTCACTCCCCATTTATGCTCAGTCACAACTCACTTGCTTCATTCATCATCTGAAATGTCCCTCGCTCTCTCACACCTCCCATCATTCACCCCTCATTTTGGGGGGGGAGATTGCAACCTTCACGTGGTCCGCCCTGTTTCGACGAATGCAATCAACCTGGCGTGCACAACAAAATAAGAACAAATAGAACAAGTTGTCCTTTACAACTTTAAAGCCCTGTCCCACGGTGCGAGTTCATTCCAAGAGCTCTCCCGAGTTTGTCCTGATTCGAACTCGGAGATTTACGGTATTGGCCGCTCGCCGGTACACGGGGCCCTCGTGGACATTTTTCATCATGTTGAAAAATCTTCACGAGTCTTCCCGTGCTTACCTGCCGTTAGCGAGTCTACCCGAGTACCTGCCGTCAGCGTTACGAGCCGCTAAGAGACATCCCCGAGCTCCGACGTCCCCGCTACATTTATTCTCCGTGCTTACCACGAGTTTGATATATTTTTAAGCTCGGGAGAGCTCTTGGAGTGAACTCGTACCGTGGGACAAGTCTTTAAGGCTGTGCGCGCCATACGCAAGAGGAAGACTCCTCATTTTGTTCTGTTCTTCTTTCCTCCTCGCTGAATGCTTGCTTACTCTTGGTCTCCCTCGTGCTCCTTCACTCCCTTGGACTCGCTTTCTAATTTCAACATTGACCTACAGCCATAACAAGATTCAAGAAAGATTTTCCAGAGGTGCACGCCAACACTCTTAAAATCCTTTGCTCAAGTATAATCGCCCCATAACCTAATGTTACCAGACACCCATTGCTTGCTCTGGCTGAGATCCCTAAAAGGCATCAAAACGCGAGAGACATCTTGAAGTTGCTGATTTTGGAAGCTCATTCTTCTAGTTTGGCCGTTCGTCTCGCATTGTGGTCGCCATTTAGTCGTGCCTGGGATGGAGACAGATACATGTGTGCATGAATGCACACTGCAGATGCTGGTTTACACTGAAGGTAGACACAAAATGCTGGAGTAGCTCAGCGGGACAGGCAGCATCTCTGGAGAGAAGGAATGGGTGACGTTGCGGGTCGAGACGAGAGTCAGGGGAGAGGGAGATCCTAGACATATGGAAGAGTAAGGTATTCAAAGGACAGATCAAAGCAGACGATGATGTAGGAATGTAGAATGGTGCATTGTTAACTATGGGGACAATGAGGCATACAATCAGTAAAATCTAATCAAGAGAACAGTGAAACTAGCAGGAGAAATACAGTGGGAGAGGGATGGAGAGAGAGGGAAAGCAAGGGTTACGTGATGTTAGAGAAATCCATATTCATACCGGGGGTACACAAAATGCTGGAGAAACTCAGCGGGTGCAGCAGCATCTATGGAGCGAAGGAGATAGGCAACGTTTCGGGCCGAAACCCTTCTTCAGACAGGGCTTTCACAACCTCCATATTCATACCGCTGGGTTGTAAGCTGCTAAATGTGTGTTGTTTAGTTTAGAGATACAGCGAGGATCCTCCGGCCCACCAAGTCCGCACTGACCAGCGATCTCCACTCACTAACACTATCCTACACACACCAGGGACAAATTGAAATTTTACCCAGCCAAATAGCCTTCAAGCCTGCACCTCTCTTTGGAGCGTAGGAGGGAACCGGAGCTCTCCGGGAAAGCCCACGCAGGTCACCGAGAGAACGTACAAACATTCTACATTTTGCACCCATAGTCAGGATTGAACCCGGGTCTCTGACGCTGAAAGGCAGCAACTCTACTGAACAATCTGGAAGGAGGCAATACAAGAAACTGCAGATGCTGGAATTTTGAGCAAATGACAAACTGCTGGAGGAACACATTGAGGAGTCACTATCTAAAAAAAATACTGTTGCCCTAGTGATTAGCTGAAATGTTTTCCCTTAAGGAGTTATGAGTCTTTGGAACGCTCTTTCTTGTGGAATGCTGGCAACCAAGTCTTTGAATATTTTTAAGACGATTGACAGATAGATTTCTGAGAAGCAAGCAGGGGTGAAAGGGTTTTTATCAAGGGTTCAATGGTCCAATGTTGCAGACAGAGCTGAGGTTTCCATCAAATCAGCTATGATGTTACTCAAAGGAAGAATGAGCTTGATGGGCCATGGGGTCCTCACCTTCTCTCAATGTATATAAGTTTAAAAAAAAAATCCAAAATAAGTATGGAAAAGGAATATAGACACAAAATGCTGGAGTAACTCAGCTTCTCTGGAGAAAAGGAATAGGTGACGTTCAGCCCCAGAATTAACCTGCAGCCCAGATGGAACCAACATGCTGAAGGACTGAATAAGGGTCTCGACCCGAAACGTCACCCATTCCTTCCATCCAGAGACGCCTCCTGTCCTGCTGAGTTATTCCAACATTTTGTGTCTATCTTTGGTGTAAACCGGCATCTGCAGTTCCTTCCGACACATGGGAAAGGAATAACCATGTTGGACGGAAAGTGAGAATTGTCTTAGACCATCAGCAGCCAAACTCCAGCATGTCTTTCCTAGATTGCATTAGACAGTAACGTTACCTCTCTAATTCCTTCATCTCCACATGCTGTCGTGATCAGTCAACTCCACCGTTGACTTGCCTCATGCTCACCTCCAATTCTAATAGCTTCACCTTAGCCACCTCACCTTCAATTACCTTGACCCTGAACCCTGAAAATCCCTCCCTGACCCACTCTTCTCCTCTTCCCGCCATCCTCCTTTGATTCAGCCTTTGGTAGCCTCCTAGTGGCATTTAGGAGACGTTCGGACAGGCGCATGGATATCAGGGATATTTGGGCAAAAACGGCTTGGCACAGTCTCAGCTGTCACAAAGTGTTTCAGTCAATGAAGTATAATTTATAGCAATGCTCATGGCTCTCTGAAATGCTAATTTGCGTGCAGCAAGTTCACACAAACAGCAATGTGACTTCAACAACTAGATCTGTTTATTAATGATGTGTTTGAGAGGGAAATAATGGCCAAACCTCATTATAAATGGCTCAATCTTCATTATCAAGACCAATTAAACTTTTAGAAGCAACAAGTGGATAATGTCATCTTAGAACATTAAACAGTACAGCACAGAAACAGGCCCTTCAGCCCACAACATCAGTGGTGTACGATGCCAAGACCATTTTATCTGCCTGCATATCATCCATATTCCTCCATTCCCTGTTATCCATGCTCCTGTCCAAAAGTCTCTAAAATGCCACTATCATATCGTCAGCAATGGTGTTTTTCCTGCTCTGTTGACCTCATCCAAACAAGATAATCCTGTCCACTTCCTGACACGAATTGCTGGACTAACTCAGCAGAACAGACAGCATCTCTGGAGAGAAGGAATGGGTGACGTTCCGGGTCGAGAGAGTCTGAAGAAGGGTCTCGACACCGAAACGTCTCCCATTCCTTCTCTCCAGAGATGCGGCCTGTCCCGCTGAGTTTTTCCAACATTTTGTGTCACGATAAAGGGTATCATGTTTAGTGCAAGATAAAGTCCATCAGAGTCCGATTAAAAATAGTTCAAAGGTCGCCAATGGGGTCGCCAATGGGGTCGCTGGGAGGTCAGGACTGCTCTCTAGTTGGTGATAGGGTGGTTTTGGTTGCCTGATAACATGCTCTGCAATGTAAAGCAGCTGGGGTTGAAGTTTTGATAGCTTGCATGAGCTGTTTTGGTGCCTTCTGGTCATTAAGAAAGCTGGGAGAAGGGAGAAAGTCACAATGCAAGGCAGCGCTGAAGTGGAGGGGAAGGCGAGCTGAGCCAGAGAGGGATGTCCAGGTGACTGAGATGCGAGAGTTATGGTGGTTGAACAAATCTCTCTGTTTTTTGCATTCCCCTCCCTCTACCCCCACAGAATCAGCCATTAAATGTCCCTCTTTGTCTCAGTTCACGTATAGTTTCGTTTTAGTTTAGAGATACTGCGCGGAAACAGGACCTTTGGCACACCGAGTCCAGGCCGACCAGCAATCATCCCACTCACACTAACACTATCCTACACACAACGGACAATTTCCAATTTTTACCTTAACCAATCAACCTACAAACCCGCACGTCTATGGAATGTTGGAGGAAACCGGAGCACCCAGAGAAAACCCACGCACGTCACAGGGATAACGTGCAAACTCCATACAGACAATGTCCTGGGTCGGGATCGAACCCGGGTCTCTGGCGCTGGAAGGCGGCAACTCTACCGCTGTACCGCCCAGAGCATCAAATGCTACTAAGGATGAATTACGAAAAGGCTGCTATTTGCTTGCGTCTAGTCGGTTAAGAGGCAACCTAATCATGATGTTTAAGATAATGGAGGAGTTTAATAGGGCACTCTGATGAAACCGTTTCCTCTCATGGGAGGTGTAACCTTTAAGGTTAGAGTGTGGGTGTGTGTACAGGGGGTCAGGAGGAACGTCATGTGCGGAGACAGAGAGAACTGGAACTCTCTCCCCACACAAGATATGACGGCTGTGGGGTTGATAATAAATATCAAATGATGGGTTTAAGCTCAGCAAAGATATGAAGTGATATGTAACCAAAGGAGGTGGATGAGGTTAAGATGCTGTGGTGATACGATCGAATGGAACAGAGAAGCTGAGGTGTTCATCGTCAGCTCACGCCTTTACGTTCGTGCTTGCAGTGAGGGGCAGCCCCTGAGGAGAACGCTTCCCGCAAGGATTAACCTCTTATCAGATTGTCTCTCATTCAACCTCTTATCAGATTGTCTCTCATTGCTGCTACCAACATGGAGATTGCATGCATTCTTCCATCGCAGTGAAGAACTAGGGTGCATGTGGTCAATATCCATGCGCCTATATAAAAGACTCAATGCCACCATAGTCTGGCAGCACATTCATGGAAACATAGAAATTAGGTGCAGGAGCAGGCCATTCGGCCATTCAAGCCTGCACCACCATTCAATATGATCATGGCTGATCATCCAACTCAGTATCCCGTACCTACCTTCTCTCCATACCCCCTGATCCCCCTAGCCACAAGGGCCACATCTATGTCCCTCTTAAATATAGCCAATGAACTGGCCTCAATTACCTTCTGTGGCAGAGAATTCCAGAGATTCACCACTCTCTGTGTGAAAAATGTTTTTCTTATCTCGGTCCTGAAAGACTTCCCCCTTATCCTTAAGCTGTGACCCCTTGTTCTGGACTTCCCCAACATCGGGAACAATCTTCCTGCATCTAGCCTGTCCAACCCCTTAAGAATTTTGTAAGTTTCTTTTGTAAGTTTGTAAGAGGAGATTCCACCTCTCTCCGGGAAAAAATACTTCCCCCTCTCACCTTAAAGCTACGCACTCTAGTCTTTGACATTTCCACCCGTGGATAAAGCTTCTGAGTGTCTTGCCTATCGACGATGCCTCTCTTAATTTTATGTACCACTGCCTCTGCTATGCATGATCTGGGATTTAGTAACCAAAATTGAGTTGTTTGCTGCTGGCCAGGAACGAGAGGTTGTAGACTTTGCCCGAGTTTCCCTTTCAGCCCCCGCTGGTCTGCTGTTTGGATGAAGAATTCACGGCAATGTTTGAAGACAGGGGCAGCATGTAGAGTTGCAGCGGTAGAGTTGCTTCCTTACAGCGCCAGAGACCTGGGTTCGATCCTGACCACAGGTGCTGTCTGTAGGGCGTTTGTACGCTCTCCCCGTGGCTGCGCAGGACTTCTCCTGGTGCTCCGGCTTCCTCCCACACTCCAAAGGCGTAAAATAGTAAATTGTCTCTAACGTGTGTAGGATAGTGTTAGTGTGCGGGGATCGCTGGTCGACGTGGACTCAGTGGGCCGAAGGGTCTGTTTCCACGCTGCTGTCCCATTTGGCCACTTTTTACGGCGACTGTCGGCATCAATGACTGACGTATCAGGTCACCGGAAAAAATCGCGGCGTGACCCGGCGTGACGTGGCGTGACGACGTATTGACGCACGGTGCCTCCTCAAGTGTCGCAACATTTTTTTTGTCGCCGCTGGGTTTTGACACCAGCAGTCACCGAAAAAATCGGCAAGTGGGACAACCCCTTAATGCCCAGTCAAAGACAAAGCATATTACGTCAGAAATCTCCAAAGCCAGTGAGAATACATAATAATCTCACTGCTTCTACAAAATGGCCCCAAAAGAGGTTATTCAGTGTTAATTGCTTTGGAATGTTTTTTTGATTTTTATTCTCTTTTACTAGCTGGTGGTCCTAAAGCCAACAAAATGTACCCAGATATTTGAAACAAATCCCTTCAAAGACTCGAGTTCTCTCTGTTGATGGTTTAATGCCAAACTTGATTGTTTTTCCTTTCAATTGAATTCGCCACGAGAAAGCTGTGAAGAGAAGGCTTTCTTGTTTATTGCGATATGCTGGATTCTTTAACTCAAAGTGCACTTTGTCCCAGCCCTGAATACTTTCGCAAGAAGGTCTCATGCCAAGAAATCCACTTTTGTCTTGCCCGCACTGAATGGGGACTTGATGACGAGCTGTGTCAGATCTTCGCCAGTGGGACAGGTCCTCGAGTGAAGATGGTGCCAACTCATGTCACACATCTTCATGTGCGGCGGAGGGGTGGGAGATTGCAACCGTCACGTGGTCCGCCCTGTTTTGACTAATGCAATCAACTCGACGTGCACAAACGGAAGATCAAACAGAACAAGTTGTCCGACAACTTTAGGCCGTGCACGCCACACGAAAGGAGATGTGCGGCGGAGTTCCTACTCTGGGCACGGCGGTGCAGCGGTAGAGCTACTGCCTTGAAGCACCAGAGACCCGGGATCGATCCTGACTGCAGGTGCCTGGCTGTACGGAGTTTCTACGTTCTCCCCATGACCTGCGTGGGTTTTCTCCAAGATCTTCTCACACTCCGAAGGTTTGTAGGTTATATGAAAAATTGTCCCTGATGTGTGTAGGGCAGTGTTAAATGTGCAGGGGTCAGTGTGGACTTGGTGGGCCGAAGGGCCTGTTTCCATGCTGTATCTCTAAACTAAATTAAACTAAACTCCCCCAAGGCACACACTCACTTCCAGTAGCGCACTCCGATACTATCAGGAACCATGTTTGCAGCTGTTCCTGTTAGCCACTTGCTTCAGGGCTTTTGCCCATGGGAATGTGGTGCTTGGGCTGGGTGAGGCGGCCAATCTCGACCTCAATGGGACTTTGATCGGACTAGCTTTACTTTGCACTAAACATTATTTCGTTATCATGTATCTGCACACTGTGGGCGGCTCGATTGTAATCATGCATTGTCCTTCCGCTGACCGGTTAGCACGCAACAAAGCTTTTCACTGTACCTCGGCACACGTGACGATAAACTGAACTCAACTCAACCCAGCGGGCGGGGTGAAAACTGCATATCCAACATCTCTCCTTCTGCGAAGCGTTCTCATGGAGCAGTCACACCGAGGACAGCGGGTCTCCGAGATCTTGCCCTGGCGCAGGGCATTCAGAAGAAGAGGGGGTGGTGTTGGCACAGTTCAATAAAACAAGTGAATGAAATGGGCGGCACGAAGGCGTTGGGGTAGAGTTGCTGCCTTGCAGTGCCAGAGACCCTGGTTCGATACCCGACCACAGGTGCTCGTCCGTACCGAGTTTGTACGTTCTCCCCGTGACTGGGTGGGTTGTCTCAGAGATCTTCGTTTTCCTCCCACGCTCAAAAGACGTCCAGGTTTGTAGGTTAATTGTTTAAGAAGGAACTGCAGATGCTGGAAAATCGAAGGTAGACAACAGTGCTGGAGAAACTCAGCGGGTGCAGCAGCATCTATGGAGCAAAGGAAATAGGCAACGTTTCGTCCCGAAAACCCCTTTGGGTTTTGGCCCCAAACATTGCCTATTTCCTTCGCTCCATTGATGCTGCTGCACCCGCTGAGTTTGTAGGTTAATTGATTTGGTATAAGCATAAAATGGTCCCTAGTGTGTGTAGGATAGCGTTAGTGTGTGGGGATCGCTGGTCGTTGCAGACTCGGTGGGCCGAAGGGCCTGTTTCTGCGCTGTATCTCTGAACTAAACTAAACTAAAATGCGACAGGCAGATCAGACGAGCAAAGCAACTGTGCCTATATCAAGGCTGCTGAAGGTTAAACAGTGAGCGAGAGTGTGCGTTGGAGGAGGGGTGGGAATGTGCGTTGAATGCTTAATTACACATGACATGGAAAACAAGGCTGGAGTGCTCTCGTTTGCCTGATTTAAGCTGAGGTCATGACCCCCCCCATGGTGAGATGGAAGCGTGGGGGGGGGGGGGTTGCACAGAGAGAATGGAGGAATGGAAAAAAAAATTGGCACGTCCTGGGTAAAAGACTGAACAGCTCCCATTCATTGAGTTCCCATTCATTGAAAAGGAGAAGGAGAGGACGGAGGGGGATGGGGGAGAGCGAAGGGGGATACCTGCCTTGAGACTATTACACAGAAGCAGCGAGCCGGAAGGGTCTCCGACTGGGAAAATCCTCGCAGCTGAGCGCTGCCAAAAGGAACGTCATGAATAGGGACCTGTAGCATTGTAAATCAAGTTGTCAGGCAGGCAGGCAGGCAGGCAGGAGGATGGCGTATGTGACTAATGTTCCATCGCAGAATACTTCCCATGCACTGACCTAAAGGACACAAAGCAGAAACACTGGCAGCTTTAACCCTCTCGCTCCTTCCAATATTTAAAAAAAAACAATGTTTTCATTTTGGCATTTTCTGATTTAAAAAATAATAGGTCTTGTGTTTATTTACTGTGCACCAGCATACGTCCAGTTTAGTTTCTTGTCACGTGTACCGAGGTACAGTGAAATGCTTCTGTTACGTGCTGACCAGTCAGCGGAAAGACAATACATGATTACAATCGAGCCGTTACAGTGTAGAGTTATCAGCCTGACGAAGGGTCGCGACCTGAAACGTCGCCCATTGCCTTCTCTTCAGAGATGTTGCCCCACCCGCTGAATTACTCCAACACTTTGTGACTACCTTCGCTTTAAACCAGCGTCTGCAGTTCTTTCCTACACAGTGTACAGATACATGGTAACGTTCATTCCCTTATCATGCAATTCTGGAACTCTCCTGCTAAATCTCTGCCTCTCATCTCACATAGGACACAGAACACGAACAGGCCCTTCGGCCCACAATCTTCCCGCACATCATCATATCCCTCCATTCCCTGCATATCCGTGTGCCTATCCAGAAAACTTACAATTGCACTATTGTAACTGCCTCTGACAGCACCTTCCAGGCACTCGCCGCCCGCCCTCTGCGTGCTTACCTGCCGTTAGCGAGTCTTCCTGAGTACCTGCCGTTAGCGTTACGAGCCACTATGAGACGTCCCGATCTCCGGCGTACCCGCTATGTACATTCTACGTGCTTACCACGAGTTTGATTTTTTTTTTTCAACTCGGGAGAGCTCTTGAATTAGGTCGTACAGTGGGACAGCCCCTTAACTCAGCGGGTCAGGCAGCATCTCTGGAGAACATGGATTGGAGACCCTGGTTCAACCATGACTACGGGTGCTGTCTGTACAGAGTTTGTACGGTTTCCCTGTGACTGCGTGGGTTTTCTCTGTGTGCTCCGGTTTCCTCCTACACTACAAAGATGTGCAGGTTTGCAAGTTAATTGGCCTCTGTCAATTGTAACTTGTCCCAAGTGTGTATAACAGTGCGAGTGAACGAGTGTTGGCTGATCAGTGCGGACTCGGGGGGCCGAAGGACCTGTTTCCATGCTGTATCTCTAAAGCTAGAGTCATAGTCATAAGCATGCAAACAGGCCATTTGGCCCATCTCACCCATGCTGACCATGACGCCCATCTAAGCTAGTCCCATTTGGGCACCCTGGTATAGGAAAGATGTTATCAAGCTGGAAAGGTGTGCAGAGGGGATTTACGAAGATGTTACCAGGACTCGAGGCCCTGAGCTATAGGGAGAGGTTGAGCAGGCTAGGACTTTATTCCTTGGACCTCAGGAGGATGAGGGGTGAACTTATGGAGGTGTATAAAATCATGAGAGGAATAGATCAGGTGGACGAGCGGAGTATGGTTTCATGCTATAAGACTCAATGACTCTAGGATCCCATCTCAGAGCTCGGGAACTAGGTGTGCAGGAAGGAACTGCAGATGCTGGTTTAAATCGAAGATAGACACAAAATGCTGGAGTAACTCAGTGGGACTGTCAGCATCTCTTCAGTCTGAAGAATGGTCTCGACCCAAAAAGTCAGCCATTCCTTCTCTCCAGAGATGCTGCCTGTCCCGCTGAGTTACTCCAGCATTTTGTGTCTATCTTAGGAACTAGGCATCTGGCACAGAGTAATGGTGAAAATTAGTTAGTGAACAACATGCCAAGATTGGAAAGAAAATGAGCTTGCATTACTTCCACTGTGCCAGCTATCCGGAGAGCACTTGGATGGCAATTCTGTGGCTCTGTTCATGCATCAGTGCTCAGGGAAATATCTTCCCATCCATTCAGTTGCTGGAGCTCGTTGATGCCCTCATCTCCAGCACTGTGGATTGCTGATTCACCGCATGCCCAAGGCTTTCCCTAATCTGCGGAATTAACTTGAGAAAAGCCGTGGCTGAGTTGCAAATATGACAGTCTTTGTCCACAAACTCTTTTATCCACACGCTCCCTGTGTTAACTCTCCCTGCTCCATTGTCTTCCTTCATTCTATTTACTTTGTCACCAGAGTAAATATGTGGCACATTCAACCCTATCAAGGGTATTTTGAATTGCGCACTCATCTTCAAAGAGCAACTGTGATGCTCACAAGCCAAGATGGTACATTGTGCCTGTCCCCCACCGCACTTGTGCATTTGACAACAAACTTCTGCCGTCAATAATAACAACCTGTTCAATTCCTTCCCACTCCTCTTTGATAACTCCACAAAGAGGGTTACTGTGACATTTACTGTGACAGAGAGTGGTGAGTTTCACACAGAGAGTGGAGAGTTCCACACAGAGAGTGGTGAGTCTCTGGAACTCTCTGCCACAGAAGGTAGTTGAGGCCAGTTCATTGGCTATATTTAAGAGGGAGTTAGATGTGGCCCTTGTGGCTAAGGGGATCAGGGGGTATGGAGAGAAGGCAGGTACAGGATACTGAGTTGGATGATCAGCCATGATCATATTGAATGGCGGTGCAGGCTCGAAGGGCCGAATGGCCTACTCCTGCACCTATTTTCTATGTTTCTATGTCTAAAGTGCCCTTCACCACTTTGGGTAGAAACGACCTTAAAATAAACACTTGCCGTTTTGTGTAGGAAAGAAATGCAGATGCTGGTTCACACCGAAGATAGACACGAAATGCTGGTGTAACTCAGCGAGAAAGGCAGAAGATCTGGATAGAGGATTGGGTGACGTTTCTGGTCCGAAGAAGGATTTTGACCCAAAATGTCACCAAGAGATGCTGCCTGTCCCGCTGAGTTACTACAGCATTTTGGTGTCTACTTGCAGTTTGGGCTTGTGTTTTGCTAAAGTTCCTTTAACTTGTGCTGAATAATGGAGCCTCTGTTGAAAGGAGCCACAAAGCATCGATTCATCCCAGGGTTACTGTGGCATCAGACCCACACGATTACAGTTGGGGGCTGCCCTTCACTTGAGCAGGTTTGTCGTATGGTGTACAGGGCGTCACGGTGGCGCAGCGGTAGGGTTGCTGCCTCACAGCGCCAGAGACCCGGGTTCGATCCTGACCACGTGTTCTATCTGTACGACGTTTGTACGTTCTCCCCGTGACCTGCGTGGGTTTTCTCCGGGTGCTCCGGTTTCCACCCACACGCCAAAAGCCGTACAGATTTGTAAGTTAATGGGCTTTGGTGAAGTTGTAAATTGACCCATAGTGTGTGGGGGGTTAGTGCTAATGTACGGGGCGATCGCTGGTCAGCACAGACTCTAATCTGAACTAAACTAAGGAGGATAGATTTGTCACGGAGGAAGTTCAGTGAAGGATACCAGCCTAGTTCCTTGGGTGACATGTTTGTTGAGTTCGGAGATATAGCGTGGAAACAGACACCTCTGCCCACTGAGTCCGTGCCTACCAATCACCACCCATGCACTAGTTCTATCCAACACCATAGGGACAATTTACAGAAAGCAATTAACTTACCAACCTAAGGTAGACAAAGCTGGAGAAACTCAGTGGGTGAGGCAGCATCTGTGGAGCGAAGGAATGGGTGACGTTTCGGGTCAAGACCCTTCTTCAGTCTGAAGAAGGGTCTCGACCCGAAACGTCACCGATTCCTTTGCTCCATAGATGCTGCCTCACCCGCTGAGTTTCTCCAGCTTTTTGTCTACCTTCGATTTTTCCAGCATCTGCAGTTCTTTCTTAAACATACAAACACCTACATGTCTTTGGGATCTGGGAGGAAACCGGAGCACCTGGAGAATACCCACACGGTCACAGGGCGAACGTACGGACAGCACTCATGGTTGGGATCGAACCCGGGTCTCTGGTGCTGTGAGGCAGCAACTCTACCGCTGCGCCACCGTGGCCCCCCCCTCCCCCCCCCCCCCCCCCCCCCCCCCCCCCCCCCGTCTCATTGCTGCATGAGAAAACAGCTGATGAAGCATGACATGCGTTCTCTGTAAAATAGAGAGGTGACTTCACTGAGAAAATACAACTTTATTTTAGAGGCAGGAGAGGATGGTTCCGGCTAATACGGGACAGTAAAACTCTACTAAGAGCTTTTGAAATGTTGTCAGTGTCAGAAAAGTGGCAACTCTTTGTGTACTGCCTAGGTGAAGACTGCTGTGTGACCAGACCGCATTGTATGCAAAAGCAATGACTTTCACCGTGCCTTCTTCTTCTTATCACATCACAAGATTAGAAATTGAGGAAACACTTTTTCACACACAGAGAGTTGTGAGTCTGTGGAATTTTCTGCCTCAGAGGGCGGTGGAGGCCATGGCAGGTTCCCTGAATACTTTCAAGAGAGAGCTAGATAAGGCTCTTAAAGATATGGGGAGAAGGGGAGATGGGGAGAAGGCCGGAACGGGGTACCGATTGGGGATGATCAGCCATGAGGCTCAAAGGGCCAAATGGCCTACTCCTACACCTATTGTCTATTGTCTATATTATTCAGCAAGAGCTGAACACACTTCTCGGCATCTGCACACAATGGCGTCTTGCGCTTCTTGTGCTTCCTGTGCGTAGCGGTGAAAAGATTGGTGGAAACAGGGCCGCGACGTGAACGCTCGTTCCTTGACCCCCTCGCCGTACCTAAGTACATGTGACCAAAAGCTGTCATTGAATCATTGAATTTAGGACTGAGCTGAGGAGAAATGTTTGGTGACGCAAGGAACTGCAGATGCTGGAATCTTGCATAGAACACAAAATGCTGGAGCAAACAAATATTTTGGAATATACCAGGCAAAGATTTTTTTTTAAAAATGATTGCTTCACACAAAGGCTAATGTGTTCTGTGTAGGAAATGCAGATGCTGGTTTAAACTGAGGATAGACCCAAAATGCTGGAGTAACTCAGCGGGACAGAAGTTACCGGGTCAGGCAGTATTTCTGGAGCTGGAGATAGACACAAAATGCTGGAGTAACGCAGCGGGACAGGCAGCATCTTTGGAGAGAAGGAATGGGTGACGTTTCGGGTCGAGACCCTTCTGATACAAAATGCTGGAGTACCTCAGTGGGACAGAAATTACTCACCGGGTCAGGCAGTATCTGTGGAGCTGGGGATAGACACAAAATGCTGGAGTAACTCAGCGGGCTGGAAGGATGAGGGGAGGGAACGATTCCAACCGACATTTGCATTAGCTGCAAATGTGGGTCTGTGGGAAGAAAATAGACGCTGTTTAAGAGTGTGAAATAGTGTGAAAATGGTCTTTCATGACACTTGTTAATTATTTTTGCCACCATTGAAAATAAACGAAAAATCCATCAACTCTTGTCACCAAATGTTTTCGAAAGAGTAAAGTGGCTTCCGATGCGTTGGTGCCCTGAGGAAAGGATGAGAATGATAAAAAATATCACTCTCACTATCCAAAGGGTAGACACAAAATGCTGGAGTAACTCAGCGGGACAGGCAGCATCTCGGAATAGAAGGAATGGGTGACGTTTCGAGTCAAGACCCTTCTTCAGTCTGAAGAAGGATCTCTTTTTAAAAAATTTCAAAATAGACTTTCACCAGAAACATCACCTATTGCTCTTTTTTCCGGGGATGCTGCCTGTCCTGCTGAGTTACTCCAGCATTTTGTGTCTCCCTTTGGGATAGTGTTAGTTCCTTCCGATACTATCACCATCCCAGCCGGTTCTGTCCTTTGCTATTGGTTTTTGCTGCTGGACACCTCTGTGGTCTGGATGGTGCTGCCAACAGAAGCATGAAGAAAGAGACACATTTATATCACCCTTCCTCATAGTTTTCGGTCAGATCTCCAAGTCCTCCACACACAGCCAATAGCTCAGCTGCCTGGGCTCTCTTGTTGCTTTTGGCAAGCACTGCACATGCACAGCAATGCTGGTGCAAACAGGCCGTGCAATGTATGGCTGTCGACTCTGTTTAACAGTCCTTGTTTGCTGGAGGCACCTCTGCCAGGTAATGGGAAGAACGTTCTGCTCTCCTTCAGTTGATGCCAGAGCGTAATTTGCACCCTCCTCAACTCTGATCCAAAACGCCACCTTTTCATCTCCTTCAGAGGTGTTGCCTGACCCGCTGAGTTACTCCAGCAATTACAGCCTTTTTTTGTAAACCAGCATCTACAGTCATAGTCTTAAGGCCTGTCCCACTTACGTGTCCTTGGCAAGCAAATTACGCGACCTCGTCGTCGCGTTGAGGCGCACGGGCATCGTGTGGCCGCGCGGGGCCAGTCTCACTGAGAAGCACGGAGGGGTATGGAGTTGTGCGCGGTATCGCGCAGCACTCCGAAATTTTGTAGCAAACAAAATCTTCGCACGCCACCGGCCTGTCGCGTAACTGATGGCCAAAGTGGGACAGGCCCAAGACCCTGTCGCGACGCAACGTCTCGCCTCCAACAGCAGCAGAAGCAGGCAGACGATCGCCGAGCTCGGCCTGGGGCTCACGGCCGTGGCGGTCCGGATCCGCCCCCACTTCTACTCCCAGAGGAGGGCCAAGAAACTTGAAGATAGACACAAAATGCTGGAGTAACTCAGCGGGACCGGCAGCATCTCTGGAGAGAAGGAATGGGTGACGTTTCGGGTCAAGACCCTTCTTTCAGACTGAAGAAGAGTCTCCATCTGAAACATCACCCATTCCTTCTCTCCAGAGATGCTGCCGGTCCCGCTGAGTTACTCCTGCATTGTGTGTCCATCTTCAAATAACGTCACGCGCTCCAGACGGCTGTGCGGACACATGAAGTCCGCGCGACCTTTGCGGGACCGTCGTGCCTCAACGCGATCACGAGTTCGCGTAATTAGCGCATAAGTGGGACAGGGGATTTACTGTGAAACAGACCCTTTGGCCCAATTTGGCCATACCGGCCAACATGTCCCATCTGCACTTGTCCCACCTGCCTGCGTTTGACTCGTATCCCTCTAAACCTGTCTAAATATTTCTTAAACATGTGCTCAACTACATCCTCTGAAAGCTCATTCCATACACCCACCACCCTTTGCATGAAAAAGTTACCCCTCATGTTCCTATTAATTCTTACCCGCCTCACCTTAAACCTATGTCCTCTGGTTCTCGATTCTCCTACTCTGAGCAAGAGATTATGCGTGTCTACCCGATCTATTCCTCTTCTTGTTAGTTGTTTCCAGGGTCTGTTTAACATTACAGCAGGAGGACTATGCCCCTATCTCCCCTGCATTGATATCTTGGTCCCTGTTTCAGTTTTACTTTTGTGAGCACTTGGAGGAAACCCAAGGAGTCACAGGGAGAATGTGTGAACTCCACACGGACAGCACACAAGGTCGGGATCGAGCCCAGGTCCCTGGTGCTGTGAGGCAGCAGCTCTACCCGCTGCGCCATTGTGCGGCCCTTGCTGACCTCGCAGACAACATTCTGTGTGAACCCACTACCCTCGTGTTTCTGGGGTAGGGATATAACCAGTCAAGAGGGAAGAAATGCATCAGAAATGTTAGAAATTAAATAGGCGCTTTCTTATCACAGGTCTGAAGAAGCGACCCAACCCAAAACGTCACCCATTACTTTTCTCCAGGGATGCTGCCTCGCCCGCTGAGTTACTCCAGAACTTTGTGTCTATCACAGGGCAGTATTGGCCATTGAAAACAGCATTCCTGATTAATATTTATAACGGCTTATTTCACCAACCTGTTGCAAGAAGTTGCATTTAATTATCGCCTTTCACAGCTTCAGGGCATTTTCATTTTACTGTCGTCATAGAAACTTCCTTCACAGAATGAACCATCCAAAGGGCCTGTCCCACTTGGCCGTCAGTTGCGCCTCATTTCCGCCTCATATGTAAAATAGGTCGACGTGTCGTGACGCGTGGGGTGCGCATGCGTTGCGCATGGTGAGGCGTGGAATCGCGCACGGTATCGAGCGGTGTTCCAGGATTTCGTAGAGTAACGGAATCCTCACGCGCCACCTGCGTGACGTATCGCATACGCACACTGACGTTTTGGGTACGTACGCTGACGCATTGGCGTTGCACGCTGGCGTCTCACGTGTATCGTGTGGTGACACATGGTCACGTCACCGTGGGTAACCATGTGTCGCCGTGTGCCGCAGGGTATTCTAATGACGTCACGCGCACCGGACGCTGAGCTGACGCATGATGACACGTGGTTTGCGTGCGATGTTTTGCATATGACGCGTAAATGAGGTGCAAATGACGGCCAAGTGGGACAGGCACGTAATCGGTCAAAATACTCCGTTCCTCCCTCAAGTTTCTGCAGGTTTAGTTTAGTTTAGTTTAAAGATACAATGCGGAAACAAGCCCTTCGGCCCACTGTGTCCGCGCCGACCAGCGATCCCTGCACACCAACGCTATCCTACACACACTAGGGACAAAGATTTAATGGGGGAAAAAGATTTAATAGGAATCTGAGGGGTAACTTTTTCACACAAAGGGTGGTGGGTGTATGGAACGAGTTGCCAGAAGAGGTAGTTGAGGCTGAGACTATTAAGAAACAGTTAGACAGGTACATGGATAAGACAGGTTTGGAGGGATATGGACCAAATACTGGCAGGTGGGACAAGTGAAGCTGCGAAATGTTGGCCACTGTCTTCACACTGTATCACTCTGTGAATATGACAATTTACAATTTTCCCAAAGCCAATTTGCCTGTAAACATGTGCATCTTTGGAATGTGGAAGGAAACCGGAGCACCTGGAGAATACCCTTGCAGTTCAAGAGGAGAACGTATAAACTCTGTACAGACAGCACTCAAAGTCAGGATCGAACCGGCACTGATCGACCTGGAGCTGTAAGGCAGCAACTATACCGCCTGATTAACCTACAAACTTGAGATAGACACAAAATCGCACCGATAGGCACAGAATAGTGAAAGGCTCTGATAGAGTGAATGTGGAGAGGATGTTTCCACTAATGAGAGAGTCTGGGGCTAGAGGTTGTAACCTCAGAATTAAAGGACGTACTGTTAGGAAGGAAATGAGGAGGACATTTCTTTAGTCAGAGGGTGGTGAGTCTGTGGAATTCTTTGCCACAGAAGGCTGTGGAGGCCAAGTCAGTGGATATCTTTAAGGCAGAGATAGACAGATTTGTGATTAGTACGGGTGTTAGAGGTTATGGGGAGAAGGCAGGAGAATGGGGGTTGGGAGGGAGAGATAGATCAGCCACGATTGAATGGCGGAGTAGAGTTGATGGGCCGAATGGCCTAATTCTTTTCCTATTCCTTATGACATTACGAAAGTGCTGGAGTCGCTCAGCCGGTCAGGCAGCATCTCTGGAGATAAAGGATGAGTGATGTTTCAGGGTGGACGCAGCTTCGGTCTCGCCCCTGAAATTTCTGTCTGTCCCGATGAAGGACTCCGGCATTTTGTGTCTATCTTTGGTGCGAGCCAGCGTCTGCAGTCCCTTCCTACACAAGCGTGATGGCTACGTGCGGATGAATTCAAAGATGTGGCGTCTGGTTGGGAATGGATTCCAGATCCACCTGTGATTCTCAGCGGGCTCTGGGTCACCACAGCCCACAAGTACTCGTCTAAAACCAACACTAGTCCCCCCGTAGGCCTCTGTAACCCGTTGGCCAGGCGTCAGTTCGCTTGTCTCGGCGCTCGACCTGATGTTATTCATGTTGTAACCTCAAGCAAATTTCATGTATGACTTGTAAATTATCCTGAAATATGTATTTAATGTGTGATATTTACTTAATATATATATATATTTATTTATATTTATGTACAACATTTCCACCACCTCAGCCATTCCAACAACTATTTGTTTTTCAGGAAAAGGATGCTAACCATTTTTTGCCGTCACTAGAAGTATCCGTTACAGGAGCACCAGCTTAATCCTCTCCAGAAGGCACCATGCCAATAATTTTACTTGGCCAAGATCTTGGCTGAGGTGGGTCTGGGAGTAGGATGAGGGGAGAGGGATTATTGCGGACTGTTTGAACGTCTTTTGAAGAGCGTCACGTTGGCGCAGCGGTAGAGTTGCTGCCTTACAGCGCCAGAGACCCGGGTTTGGTCCTGACCACGAGTGCCGTCTGTACGGAGTTTAGTACGTTCTCCCCGCGACCTGCGGGTTTTCTCCAGGTCGCGCAGGTTTCCGCCCACGCTCGAAAGAGGTACAGGTTTGTAAGTTAATTGACATCGGTAAAATTGAAAATTGTCCCCGAGTATACGTAGGATAGCGCTAGTGTGCAGGGATCGCTGGTCAGTTTCCTGACGGGCCTGTTTTTGCGCTGTGTCTCTAAACTAAACTAAGGTTTCACCAAGTCCCTTGAACGATCATTCGCTTGCTACGACTCAATGATCAATGTAGTCCTCAATGGCCCCTCTTTGATCTCGGCCCCCCCCCCCCCCCATTCTGGGTCTCTCTTTGCTGTCAGCGGTCCTCCCCACACCGGGTCCCTCTGCCATACTCACTGCGGACAAACTGTGGGGACAAAGGAAAGGCGAGGAGAGGAAAGGAGATGGAAGGAAAGAAGAGGATAGGTGGCGTAAATCAGCAGCTGCAGTTCCTTCCCACACAGAGGGAAGGAGAAGTTCTTTCACACTTTGCTTAAAGCATGACTGCTGGAGGTGACATGGTCCAAAGTAAAGTTGACCCGAGGCAAAACTGAGACCCGAGATGAAACCCACCCAAAAAGAAACCCACCCAAAATGAGACCGACCCAAAATGAGACTAACTCAAAGTGTCACTGACCCAAGACACAGATGGCCTGAGATGAACTTGACCAGACATCAGCTGGTAAACCCATTGGTTGCTGAATGTGGATGGCGAGGGAGAACTCCTTGAGGTGCACCGATCGATAAAGGTGTCAAAGTAAAAACGAGCGTGGTGTTGCAGGTTCTGGTTACTGGCTGTGTCACCACCAGGAAGATGGCTGAGGTTACCTCCTGGCCAATTGCCCAGATGTACCTCCTGGCTTGGCAGAGCTTTCGTTGGAAGCCGGCCATTATTGCACCACAACACGAAGGGGTGCAGCACTCTGTGTGTTGAAAGATGAATCGGTTAAACTGGTGGCTGCTCATTGTGGGCAGGTTGTGTTGGCACAGCTGTGCATGCTGTAGGCAATGGCGATTCTTTCGTTTTTTAGTTTAGTCTAGAGATACAGCGCGGAAACCAGGCCCTATCCTATGGCCCACCGTGACCAGCAATCCCCACACATTAATACTGTCCTACACACATTCGGGACAATTTACACTCATACCAAGCCAATGAACTTATAGACCTGTATGTCATTGGCATGTGGGAGGAAGCTGAAGATCTCGGAGAAAACCCAAGCAGGTCACGGGGAGAGCGTACAAACTCCGTCAGACAGCTCCCGTGGTCAGGATCGAACCCGGGCCTCTGGCGCTGTAAGGCAGTAGCTCTACCTCTCCGCCACTGTGTCGCCACTATTTGTAGCTCCTCGCTGAGTTGCTTTCCACCATGGAGTAGGCAGGTTGTGGGTTTAAGCCTCACCCCAGATCACAACTACATGTTCCATTCCCCCATACAGAGTGCAATACTAATGATTTCCATCATTAACTCCATGGAATCCTCTCCCAACAGCCAAGAGGTGTACAGAAGTGTGCAAACACGCACCTCCAGATTCAGGGACAGTTTCATCCCAGCTGTTATCATCCTATCGACAACTAGAGAGCAGCCCTGAGCTACTTTCTACCTCATTGGAGACTCTCGGACTATCCTTGATCGGACCTTACCAGGCATTACCTTGCACTGACAATTATTCCCTTTATCATGTTTCTGTCCACTGTACACTCAACCGTCTCCACTGCCTGGCTGAGGTCAAATGCAACCAACAATCTAGAAAAGTTTCATATTTTGCCTGGGCCCTCTACATCCCGAAGGTATGAATGTTGAATTATCCTACTTCAGGTAACCTAGTCCTCTCTGCTCCTTTCTCCACCTTACTCAACCAGGTTCTCTTATCCCCTCCACCCTCTGCTATCATGTTTTGTTCCACTCTCCCATCAGAGAGTTGTGAGTCTGTGGAATTCTCTGCCACAGAAGGCGGTGGAGGCCGGTTCTCTGGATGCTTTCAAGAGAGAGCTAGATCAGGCTCTTAAAAATAGCGGAGTCAGGGGATATGGGGAGAAGGCAGGAACGTGGTACTGATTGGGGATGATCAGCCATGATCACATTAAATGGCGGTGCTGGCTCAAAGGGCCGAATGGCCTACTCCTGCACCTATTGTCTATTGTCTATTGTCAAGAGAGAGTTAGATCTAGCTGTTTGTGTTAAATTTTATTGTGTATTGTGTGTTCTTTTTGAGTGTATCGCTGCTGGCAAATTCATTTCACTGCACCGATGTTGGGGGAGTCCAAACCCAGGGGGTCACAATTTAAGATTAAGGGGTAGACCATTTCGGACTGAGATGAGGAAAAACGTTTTCAGCCAGGGAGTTGTGAATCGGTGGAATTCTCTGCCACTGAAGGCAGGGGAGGCCAATTCACAGGATGTTTTCAATAGAGAGTTAGATATAGCTCTTGGGGCTAACGGAATCAAGGGATAAGGGGAGAAAGCGGGAACGGGGTACTGATCCTGGATGATCAGCCACGATCATATTGAATGGCGGAACTGGCTCGAAGGGCCGAATGGCCTACTCCTGCACCTATTTTCTATGTTTCAATGACTTAATCCCTTGGCTGATCCAGAAGATTAAGATGCATGGGATCCACGGGTGGCTTGATAGTTTGGCTTCAGAACCGGCTTTCCCGTAAAAGATAGAGGGTAGTGGTGGGAAGGTACTGTTCCGGCTGGATGTCTGTGACCAGTGGTGTTCCGCAGGGATCTGTGCCGGCACTTCCATGATTTGTGACTCGGACAAAAATGTGGATGGCTGGATTAGTAAGTTCGCAGACGGCACAAACATTGGTGGAGTTGTGGACAGTGAAGAAGGGTGTCAAAGAACACGGCGGGATATAGATCGGTTACAAAGATGTATTTGTTGTGAGACAAGTGTGATGTGTCGCTCTTTGTGAGGTCAAATGTAAGGGACAATATGTAGTTCACGTCTGGACCCTTGACAGCATTGATGACAAGCGTTAAGTGTTCTCCATAGTTCCCTGAGGGTAGCCGTTCAAGTAGGTAGAATGATAACGGTTAAGGTATGTTTGCTTCATCAGTCGGAGCATCGGGAAGTCACTAGCTTTGAGTATGTCACATTCGGAGTACTGCGTGCGGTTCTGGTCGCCCTATTACTGGAAGGCTGTGGAGGATTTAGAGAGGGTACAGAAGAGGTTTACCAGATGCTGCCTGGATTAGGTTGTGTTAGCCACAAGGAGAAAGAACAATAGCCAATAGACAATAGACAATCGGTGCCGGAGTGGGCCATTCGGCCCTTCGAGGCAGCACCGCCATTCAATGTGATCATGGCCGATCATCCCCAATCAGTACCCCGTTCCTGCCTTCTCCCCATATCCCTTGACTCCATTATCTTTAAGAGCCCTATCTAGCTCTCTCTTGCCTTCTCCCCAATCCCTTGACCATCCAGAGCTCTATCTAACTCTCTCTTAAATCCATCCAGTGACTTGGCCTCCACTGCCCTCTGTGGCAGGGAATTCCATAAATTCATAACTCTCTGGGTGAAAACGTTTTTTCTCACCTCAGTCTTAATTCTAAGACTCCTCCCTTTATTCTAAGACTGTGGCCCCTGGTTCTGGACTCGCCCAACATTGGGAACGTTTTTCCTGCATCTAGCTTGTCCAGTCCTTTTATAATTTTATATGTTTCTATAAGATAACCCCCGTCATCCTTCTAAACTCTAGTGAATACAAGCTTATTTTGTTTTCACTGGGGCATCGGAAGCTGAGGGAAGACCCGATAGAAGTATTTACAATACTGAGAGGCATATTCCCAGGGTGGACATGTCAAATACTAGAGGGTATAGGTGAGAGGGGAAAGTTTAAAGGAGATGTGCACAGCAGGACTTTCACACAGAATGGTGGATGCCGAGAACCTGATGCTGACGTGGCATACACGAGGCTTTTGGATAAGCACATGAAAATGGCAGGAATTGAGGGATACAATCGTGTGTGGGCAGAAGAGATGAATTTAATTTGGCGATCATGTTTGGCACAGGTATCGTGGGCCGAAGGGCCTGTTCCTGTGGTGTTCTATGTTCTACCTCTAATATTATTGTCTGAATTTGTTTTGTACTATATCCAGTCCCTTTATATCTCTTTTTTATATAATATGTAGAGCATTGTAAACAGTCTCTGAATGTTTTGTGACTGAGCTACAGGGATAACATGTTTAGTTTAGTTTAAAGATACAGCGTGGAAACAGGCCATTCGGCCCACTGAGTCCGCACCGACCAGCGATCCCCGCACTGTAACACTATCCTACACACATCTGGCACAATTTACAATTTTTACCCAAGCCAATTAACCTACAAACCCGTATGCCTGTGGAATGTGGGAGGAAACCGGAGCACCCAGAGAAAACCCACGTGGTCATAGGGGGAACGTACAAACTCTGCACAGACAGCACCCATCGTCAGGATTGAACCTGGGTCTCTGGCGCTTTGAGGCAGCAACTCCAGCGCTGCGCCACGGTGGCGCCTGCCATGTCGGAGTGGTTCAGATGTTTCCTTTACTATTTGACACCATGTTGACCTGAGATGGTTGTGTGCGAGTTTGGACGCAGATCTAAGTGGACTTCCCGAACACGGCAGCAGTGAAGGTAAATAACCCACACCTGTCAGCCAGCCATACCTCAGGAAATCAGCTAAGGCCAGTGTAAATGCAGTGTATTAGCACATCAAAGGCATCCATCTCTCCAGTTTAATCTCCCATACTTAATACAAACAGCAACACTTGGCACAGCCGGCTATTTTTGTTATTAGGGCAACTGCATGTGAAAATAACCATTCAGCTGCATCTTAAAGTTGATGCTTCGAATAATTTGCAATCTCGACTTTAGAATTCACCTTTCTGATTGAAGCCTACCTTCTCCTCTCCATTTGGAAACGTGGTTGATTGTAGGTTAATTGGCCTCTGTAAATTGCCCCAAGTTTATGGGGAATGGATGTATAAATGGGGCAACATGGAACTAGTGTGAATGGATGATCGATGGTCGGCGTGGGTTCGTTGGGCCTGTTTCGATGATGTATCTCAATCAATCAATGGATTAATCAATCAATTACAGGTTTATCAAAGCACTTCATTATGGATGATGTCGGAGCTATTTGGCAGTAACCGTGAAGACAGGTCATTTTATTGTTCTTGAAGGCTTGCCACTCTGAGTTCTCTATTAACATGGTGACTACATCTTAGAGGTACTCCATTGTAACGTGTTTTGCTGGGTGCTGAGGCAATAAAGGCCTGCTATAAAAGCATGTCGTACCTGTGATGCGTCGAAAGAAGAAATGAGGTTGTGTAGGAAGGAACTGCAGACGCTGGTGCTTCGGTGATAGGAATATTGATTTCTCAAATTTCAAGTAACTCCTGCATTCCCTCTCTCTCCATCCCTCCCCCACCCAAGTCGCACCAGCTTCTCGTTCCCACCCAGCAAATAGCTAACAATGGCCTGTTTCCTTTATCATCGTACCTTTTTTGTATACAGTATCTTTCATTCATTGTTCTATATCTCTCTATATCCCCAGGCTATATCACCTGATTCCTTTACCCACGACTCTCAGTCTGAAGAAGGGTCTCGACCCGAAACGTCACCCATTCCTTCTCTCCAGAGATGCTGCCTGTCCCGCTGAGTTACTGCAGTGTTTTGTGAATAAATAAGGTTGTTCAGTTGTCACCTCGACCCCATCCAATCCATGATCACCAGGTCTCCTTCTTAACCCCGATCCTTCTCTAAGACTGAAGAATAAGCTGTCATTAGTCTACTTATGGGTTTAGACTGCCTACATGTGCAGAATAAATGCAGGTGGCTGGACGGTTCTTTGGAAAACCAAATAGAGGATCATTAAACAGATTTTTTTCTTTAGTGAAATTAGTGGGGTGTGGGTTGACATGTTACCTTGGTATCTAGTGTAGATGGGGCATTTGGTCAACATGGACAGGTTGGGCCAAAGGTCTTGTTTCCCTGACTCTATGACCTAACGGGGTGTCACAGTGGCGCAGCGGTAGAGTTGCTGCCTTACAGCGCCTGAGACCCGGGTTCGATCCTGACTAAGGGGGCTGTCTGTATGACGTGTGCACATTCTCCTTGGGACCACATGGCTTTTCTCCGGGTGCTCCGGTTTCCTCCCACACTCCAAAGACATACAGGTCTGTAGGTTCACAAAAAGCTGGAGAAACTCAGCGGGTGCAGCAGCATCTAAGGAGCGAAGGAGATAGGCGACGTTTCGGGTCGAGACCATTCTTCAGCAGGTCTGTAGGTTAATTGGCTTTGGTAAAATTGTAAATTGTCCTTCGTGTGTAGGATAGTGTTCGTGTACGGGGGGGATCGCTGGTCGGCGCGGACTCAGTGGGCCGAATGGCCTGTTTCCACGCTGTACCTCTAAAGTAAAGACCTCACTGCCTCCTTTCTCTCCTGTTGAAAACAATCCCTGCACCATTGACTGAAGACATAAGCAACTATTGGGCAAGTTAAGCAGATGGAGCCTGGGAAGGAAATAATCTGCTCCATGCACATGTTGGAAATAGCATAGGGCAGGGGAATTGAAGTTTTGCTGAGACGTTGGTGGAAATCAGAGAAGGAGGAATAGTTTTGTTTAGAGACACAACATGGAAATAGGTGCTTTGGCCCACTGATTCCATGCTGACCATCACACCAGTTCTGTACTATCCCAATTTCTCATCCTCTCAATACACACCAGGGGCATCTTACAGAGCGCTAAGTAACGTGTCTTTGGGATGTGGAAGGAAACCGGAGCACCTGGACAAAACCCACCCCGTAGCAGAGAGAGAGAGTGCAAACTCCACACAGACAGCACCCAGGGTCAGGATCGAACCGGGGTGTCTGGGGCTGCGAGGCAGCAGCTCCACCAACTGCGCTGCCAATGTGACTATATATTGGGGTTAGAGAAGATTTGTGATGAGAGTGGGGGAAACAGGGACAAAAGGCCTTCGAGAGAAGCCAACAATCAGTCAACCCCGTTCATCGGTGTAAGAAGGACAACCGACTGAAGGAGGTAAAACAGTGCAAGAAAGGCAAGATAGTTATCGGCTGCTGGTAGAATTTACCAGGATGACTGACCACATAAATGGGACCGACAGTGGAAAACCAAACTCAGCCTTCAGAAGGTTGATGAATAACAAGTGGAAGTTATGGGACCTTGAATGTTTAGTTAGCCTCGTCTAAGTAAGCAATAAGGGTAGCACAGCGGTAGAGTTGCTGCCTTACAGCGCCAGAGACCCAGGTTCGATCCTGACTAAGGGTGTTGTCTGGGTAAAGTTTGCACGTTCTCCCTGTGACCACGTGGGTTTTCTCCGGGAGCTCTGGTTTCCTCCCACATGCCAAAGGTTTGCAGGTTGATTGGTCTCTGTAAATTGCCCCCAGTGTGTAGGATAGAACTAGCGTACGGATGATCGCTGGTCGGCACGGACTCGGTGGGCCGAAGGGCCTGTTTCCACGCTGTATCTCTAAACTAAACTAAAGTATATATAGCAAGGATGATGTACTGAGATAAAATGAAGATGTTAAAAAACAAATAGAAACATAGAAACATAGAAAATAGGCGCAGGAGTAGGCCATTCGGCCCTTCGAGCCTGCACCGCCATTCAATATGATCACGGCTGATCATCCAACTCAGTATCCCGTACCTGCCTTCTCTCCGTACCCTCTGATCCCCTTAGCCACAAGGGCCACATCTAACTCCCTCTTAAATATAGCCAATGAACTAGCCTCAATTACCCTCTGTGGCAGAGAGTTCCAGAGATTCACCACTCTCTGTGTGAAAAAAGTCTTCCTCATCTCGGTCTTAAAGGATTTCCCCCTTATCCTTAAGCTGTGACCCCTTGTCCTGGACTTCCCCAACATCGGGAACAATCTTCCTGCATCTAGCCTGTCCAACCCCTTAAGAATTTTGTAAGTTTCTATAAGATCCCCTCTCAATCTCCTAAATTCTAGAGAGTATAAACCGAGTCTATCCAGTCTTTCTTCATAAGACAGTCCTGACATCCCAGGAATCAGTCTGGTGAACCTTCTCTGCACTCCCTCTATGGCAAGAATGTCCTTCCTCAGATTTGGAGACCAAAACTGTACGCAATACTCCAGGTGTGGTCTCACCAAGACCCTGTACAACTGCAGTAGAACCTCCCTGCTCCTATACTCAAATAGTGTGGAAAGAATAGGAACCAGGGAGCAATTAAAAATAAATGTGGAGGGAGGAACTGTAGATGCTAGTTTACACCGAATATAGACACAAAACGCTGGAGTAACTCAATGGGTCAGGCAGCATCTCTGGAGAGAAGGAAGTCTGAAGAAGGGTCTCGACCCAAAATGTCACCTATCCCTTTCCTCCAGAGATGCTACCTGAGTTATTCCAGTTTTTTGTGTCTATTTAAAAATAAATGCTTGGTATCCTTTTCTGGTCCCCTGACCCCTTTGCCCGGCATCCTGGTGTATGATGCGCCAAGTGCTGATTCAAAGGCCGTGCCGTGCTCCGCGCTGAACACACTTGCCTCTCCTCATGTGATGCAGACCCATTTCAGCTCCAAGTGCAGACATCGGCAACAACAGTCAGATGTGGAGTCGCTTTCCCTTCGTCCCTTGTCCCTCCCCCCTTCCCCGCCCTTCCCCTCTCCTCTCCCCCTCACACTTGCGCTCTCCCCTCCCCCCCCCCCCCCCACCGGACATCCTGCCCCTCTCACAGCTCACTAGCCTCGACACACACCAGTGCACTGCCAGGTTAATTCCCGGGATGGCGGGACTGTCATATGCTGAGAGAATGAAGCAGCTGGGCTTGTACAATCTGGAGTTTAGAAGGATGAGAGGGTATCTCATTGAAACATATAAGATTGTTAAGGGTTTGGACACGCTAGAGGCAGGAAACGTGTTCCCGATGTTGGGGGAGTCCAGAACCAGGGGCCACAGTTTAAGAATAAGGAGTAAGCCATTTAGAACGGAACCGAGAAAACTATTTTTCTCACAGAGAGTGGTGAATCTGTGGTATTCTCTGCCTCAGAGGGCGGTGAAGGCCGGTTCTCTGGATGCTTTCAAGAGAGAGCTAGATGGGACTCTTAAAAATAGCGGAGTCAGGGGATAAGGGGAGAAGGCAGGAACGGGTACTGATTGGGGGTGATCAGCCATGATCACATTGAATGGCGGTGCTGGCTCGAAGGGCCGAATGGCCTACTCCTGCACCTGTTGTCTATTGACTCTTGCTTCAGTCCATGGATGTTCAGACCTGCTAGTGGGTGAAAATGCTGCATCTTTAACCACTCCTGTTGTCGCTGTTTGAGATCTTCCGCCTGGGGCAGCATGATTAAAGATGAACATTAAACAATTTGCTTTTTTTACAGTGGCCCATATTGTAGTGTGAAATGTCATTTCAAACATTTTATCAATAAATAATATTAACAAAATACATTTCCTTAACTATACCTCACTGATCAGGTTCAGGAATAGCTACTTCCCCACAGCCATCAGGCTATTAAACTTGGCTCGGACAAAACTCTGAACATTAATACCCCTTTATCTGTTATTTGCACTTTATCAATTTATTCATTCATCTGTGTATTTACGTATATAATGGTATAGGGACACGCTGATCTGTTTTGTAGTCAATGCCTACTATGTCCTGTTGTGCTCAGGAAAGCAAGAATTTCATTGTCCTGTCAGGGACACATGACAATAAACTCTTTTGACTCTTTGACTCTGATCAATGTTCATAAGAGTTAGCCTTCTGGAATATTAATGGCTGGACAATGAGCTTGTGAGACTGTCTTAGTTTCTGACATTGGTGGACTAATCCAGTGGGTGTTGGAGTCCCATCAGCCTGTGTACTGCCCCGACAGGGGGGTTTAACCTGTTTGTTTTATATGTTGAGAATCCTTGTGAAAAAGGGACCAGATTGCTTAACAAGTGTATGGAGCAATCTCCAATGTCCTGATAGTGATATCTAGGCTGTGGTTAGAATCACGGCAATTTACAGCATAGGAGAAGGCCTTCATATTCATGCCAGCCAAAAATGCACTTACATTTAATTCCATTTCCCGTCTCTTGGATAATGGAACGTAGAACAGTACAACACAAGGACACGGCCTTCAACCTACAATGCCTGTGCCAAACATGGTGCCAAGACCAACTCTTATCTATCTGCATACAACCCTTATCTGTCCATTCCCGGTATATCCATGTGCCTGTCCAAAAGTCTCTTAAATGCCACTGTTGCATCTGCTTCCACCGCCATCCCGGGCAGTGTGTTCCAAGCGCTCGCCACCCTCTGCATAAATAAACTTTCAATAGACAATAGGTGCAGGAGTAGGCCATTCGGCCCTTCGAGCCAGCACCGCCATTCAATGTGATCATGGCTGATCATCCCCAATCTGTTCTTGCCTTCTCCCCATATCCCCTGACTCCGCAATTTTTAAGAGCCCTATCTAGCTCTCTCTTGAAAGCATCCATAGAACCTGCCTCCACCGCCCTCTGAGGCAGAGAATTCCACAGACTCACCACTCTCTGTGAGAAAAAGTGTTTCCTCGTCTCTGTTCTAAATGGCTTATTCCTTATTCTTAAACTGTGGCCCCTGGTTCTGGACTCCCCCAACATTCCCCGTACATCTCCTTTAAACTTTGCGCCACTCACCTTAAACCCATGTCCTGTCCTATTTGGAGACACAAGGAACTGTAGAGGCTGGCCTACACAAAATAGTGGAATAACTCCGTGTGTCAGGTGGAGTACCATTGTGTAGTGGAATAACTCAGTACGTATCTAGGGAGAACATGGATAGGTGACGTGTTGACATCTGAAGAAGTGTCCCGACCTGAAACGTCACCAGTCCATGTTTGCCAGAAATGCTGCCCGACCCCCAGAGTTACTTAAGCACTTTGGCTTTTTTATCCCTCTAGCATTTTGATTGGTCCATCCTGGGAAAAAGGTTCTGACTGCCTACGATCGATGTCTTAAAATGTTATACACTTCTATCAGGTCTCCCTGAAACCCTTGGCGTAGCAGAGAAAACAATTCCAGTTTGTCCAGCTTCTTCCTGAAGCTAATACCCCCCCCCCATTTGCAAGCATCATTCTGGTAAGCCTCCACATCTTCCCTGTAACAAGGGGACCAGAGCAGCATGCAATGCTCCAATTGTGGCCTAACCATAGTCCGATGAAGGTACTTCATGACTTCCTGGCTCTTATACTCAATGCACTGACCAAAGAAGGCAAGCATAGCACATGGCTTCTTTACCATTCAATCCACTTGGGATTATTGTCCTGAAACCTGTTAGACGTGAATAATACTGGTTTACTGCTTTACTGGTTAGCAATAATATGTAATAAAGCATTTTACTGTACCTCGGTGCACGTGATAATAAGAAACCATTTATCTCTAGAAGCGGTGCGCTACGATGCTGAGAGCAATATTCTGCGCACTGTGTCTTCTTAGCTCCACCTATTGTACTGAAGCTCTGTTTGATTGTACAGGTCCACCTCCGATTTCCCGCCCCCCTTGCTTCAGGAACCTTTCCTGGATTGTCCACGTTACTGGACCAACAGAGGTGGCAGCCTGTGAGAGGAGTCCAATGGTACAGGGACAGTCTGTCTGGGCCGCTGTGTAGCCAAGACAGCGGCCCGCAAAGTCGGCCTCGGAAGTCGGCTATGGGAATGGATCTGCCAGCTCTGGCCGGGCCCGGGTTCCAGAGCCCTGGGCGCTGGGGGCAGGTACGACCCGCTGATGTTGCCCGCCTCTCCCGGCCTAGGCGCCACGTTTTGCAGGGGGGCTTTTGGGGTGGGGGTGGGAGGGGGTTCAAGTTATTTTGTCCGGATTAAAGGAGGTGCAGGACCACCAGTTGCCAGAAAACCGATGGTGGACCGGTATTGTATCATCTGATTTCATTGGAGAGCCCCACTGTACCTCGGTACACGTGACATTAATAAACCTAAACCAAACCCAATGCATCCTGGACAGAAATGAAGGGTCTGTTCCACTGATGTTGAATTGTCGACTTCTCTGATTGACGTAAAGTCACGTGACATTTGTTTTGCTGCTTGATCACATTTTGAGAATTCAGATGACACCGAGCTGAGATGGTTTTAGTGTCACACAAGGGCTTTCGCCAACATGATTCAGTGTAGCTTATGGCAGCTGCCTTACTGTGCTGGGGTTACAAGCTTTAGGCAATCATCGCAAACACTGACTTAGTGTTACTTGTATTTTCTTTCATGGCGCAATGCATTCTTATGCACTTACACACAGACTCAGGAGGTTCTTCATTGCCATCTTAAAGGTTGTCTTTGGGGTTTTTTTGGTGTTTCTGGCACCACGTTGCAAGTCTGCAAACAGAGTTGGCTGTTTGGAATGGCTCTGCATTGCTGTGCTGTAATCAGCAGGCGAAGGTTTACACTAGTACTTGTCATTGTCCGGCATCGAAGTTAAGGGAGAATGAAGGGCATGCGAGCGGGAATTTTAAATCCAGAGTTGCAGCAGAGATAAGGACCTCACCTGGTTGTGACAGACCTGCCCCTGTTGCCTTCGGCCGTCCTGGAGCACAGAGTTTCTCTGCACATGTTCTGACAACATCGAGAATGGACATGTAGTTGGGGAGGGGGGAGGCTGGTGGTTTGGATAGTCTACTTGGGCCCCAACTTCAGACGCACACCAGCTGAAGGGAAATGCTTCAAACAGCAACGTTTCCGCGTAGAACAGTAAAATGTGCAGGAAGAAAGTGCAGATGCTGGTTTACACCGAAGATAGACACAAAATGTTGGCGTAACTAAGCAGGACGGGCAGGGTCTCTGGAGAATACGGAGTCTCGATCCGAAACGTCACCCGTTCCTTCTCTCCAGACATGCGGCGTGTCCCAGAAAATGTTTCAAGCCTGCTTATTGGGGGAAGGGGGTATACAGTAATTACATCAAGAAAGAGTGTTGGAATGAAAGAGTAGAAACAAGGAACTGCAGATGCTGGTTTTTCCAAGGAAAGGCACAAGATGCTGGAGTAAGTCCAGCATCTCTGGAGAACATGGATAGGCAACGTTTTGGTTCGAGATCCTTCTTTAAACTCAACTTCTCTGTCTCTCAGACTTCTCTGAAGAAGGGTCCCAACCCAAAACGTCACCTATCCATGTTCTTCATGGATGTGTAGGAAGGGACTGCAGATGCTGGTTGAAAGGCCTGTCCCACTTTCACAAGTTCTCCCGAGTTTTCCCCTCGATTCAAACTCGCAGAATGTTCGTAACAAGTCCGTTGGAGGCTGTAGGAGTTCGTAGCTATATCGTAGCGGCTCGTTATGCTAACCATAGGCACTCGTGGCATCAGGTAAATCGGGAAGTTTTTTTGATAATTTTTTGAAATTGCAACTTTATACTGGTAAGGAGGGCATCGATATAGTCGTGCGAATTCGTAGACATACTCGTAGGAGTTCGTGAACATAGTCGTGGAAGGTCGTAGGAGTTCGTAGATTACCACAATCTTGATTTTTTTTTAGGTCCTTTAAGCTCGGCAGAGGTTTTGAATTAAGTCGTGAAAGTGGGCACCGAAGATGAACACAAAATGCTTGCGTAACACAGCGGGTTCGGCAGCGTCCCTGGAGAAAATGGATAGGTGACGTTTATGGGTCAGAACCCTTCCGCAGATCTTTCTCCAGGGTGCTGCCTGACCCGCTGAGTTACTCCAGCACTTTGTGTCTTCCCTGTGCTGGGATGAAAGTTCGGCTTGTTCTGTGTGTGTGAAATTGTGTTCCCTCAAGGTAAAGGAGAACCTTGTTGATAGCCTTTGTGGATTAGTTAATTGGGAAGTGCTGTCAGGTGAGTTACGAGGTCACATCGTTCATGGCTTCCCCCTGCCTGATACTGAAAGTCAAGTTAGTGAAAACAAATAGAAAGGAGTCCCTGGATAACAGCAAATCTAAATAGGCTTCAGAATAGAATAGTAGAATAGTTTCTTTATTGTCATTGTAACATGAACCATGTACAACGAAATTAAAAAAAAATGGCAGCCAGTCAGTGCACCATTCAAACATTTCTAAAAGCTAACGATATATGCAAGGTAAAATATTAAAAAAGATAAACAACTAAAATAAATATGAAAATAGCACGCATAAACACCCAACCCTACATACTTCTGTCGATTTCACAGTGTGGACAGAAGGATGTAGACAGAAGTTAAATTACTGTCAGAAGAGGTTAGTTGACACAGTGTAGACAGAAGCTGGTTTATACCAAATACTGATACAAAATGGTGGAGTAACTCAGCAGGTCAGGCAGCATGCTCGCACGGTTTTCCTTGGAACGCAGGAGGCTGAGGGGTGATCTTAGAGGGGTACGTAATATTGCGAGAGGAATAGAGAGGCACAGTCTTTTACCCAGGGTAGGGGAATCAGAGGATAGACGTTTAAGACAAGAGCAATAAGGAGGCTGAGGGGCAACATTTTGAATTCAGAGGGTGGTGGGTAGGTGGAATAAGATGCCAGAGGAGTTGTTGAGGAAGGTTTATAACAACATGTACTCTTGGACACGTACATGGATAGTAAAGGATTAGAATGACTAGTGTAGCTGGGACAGTTGTCCGATGAGGGCAAGTTTGGCCTGTTTCCACGCTGTATCACTCTATGATATGGGCCAAAGCTGGGAAATGGGACTAGCTTAGATGGGTCATCTTGGTTGGCACGGATGAGTTGGGCCGAAGGGCCTGTTTCCGCGTTGTATGTCTCCACGACTCTACATGTAATTTTTTTCCCTGTGTGTTTTGAACTCCATTCGGGTCCCTTTTGACAGGAGACATTTTGTTTGGGTAGAATCGCTCCCTGACACTTGAGTTCATGATTACTGCCGATGGATCCTGCCCACAGCTGGCAGTGAAACTTGAAGCAACTGGAAAACCTGGCCCTTCCCTTGGGTCCTAACGTGCAAGAGAAGCTATTGCTTGCAACTCTGAGACTGTAAATGAGATGCTTGGGCTGCAGTTTTGTGGGCAATTCATCTTTTCCTCATCACGAGTTGTTGGAAGGTTAGCGTCATCTTCTAATCATTGTCTCGAGACAACATTGTCTCAAGCTTCCCTTGCCAAATTAACGACAAGTTCACTGCCTAAATCGTCTAGAGACGCAGATCAGCGGCTGTCAGACCTGCTAAAATCTTTGAATGTTTTTAAATACCTCTGACATGTGGGTGTGCAGGTTAGTTGACCTCTGTACAATTGCCCCTAGTGTCATAAGGTCATAGTGATAGGAGCAGAATTAGGCCATTCAGCCCATCAAGTTACTCCGCCATTCAATCATGGCTGATCCACCTTTTCCTCCTAATTTGAGGAAGGATATCCTTGTGATTGAGGCAGTGAAGCGTAGGTTCACGAGATTGATCCCTGGGATGGCGGGACTGTCATATGAGGAAAGATTGAAAAGACTAGGCTTGTATTCACTGGAGCTTAGAAGGATGAGGGGTTATCTTATAGAAACATATACAATTATAAAAGGACTGGACAAGCTAGATGCAGGAAAAATGTTCCCAATGTTAGGCGAGTCCAGAACCAGGGGCCACAGTCTTAGAGTAAAGGGGAAGCCATTTAAGACTGAGGTGAGAAAAAACATTTTCACCCAGAGAGTTGTGAATTTGTGGAATTCCCCGCCACAGAGGGCAGTGGAGGCCAAGTCACTGGATGGGTTTAAGAGAGAGTTAGTTAGAGCTCTAGGGGCTAGTGGAATCAAGGGATATGGGGAGAAGGCAGGCATGGGTTATTGATTGGGGACGATCAGCCATGATCACAATGAATGGCGGTGCTGGCTCGAAGGGCCGAATGGCCTCCTCCTGCTGCACCTATTTTTGTAACTCCATTTTCCTGCCTTCTCCCCAAAACCACTGACACCCACACTAATCAAGAATCTATCTATCTCTGCCTTAAAAATATCCATTGACTTGGCCTCCACAGCCTTCTGTGGCAAAGAATTCCACGGATTCACCACCCTCTGACTAAAGAGATTCCTCCTCATCTCCTTCCTGAAGGAATGTCCTTTAATTCTGAGGCTATGACCTCTAGTCCTCTCCACATCCACTCTATCCAGCCCATTCACTGTGTGTAGGAAGTGGATGAGAACATGGGATAGCAGAGAACTATCGTGAACAATTATTAATGATGGTCGGAGTGTACCCGGTAGACAAAGGGCCTATAGAAACTAAGAACTGCAGATGCTGGTTCATACACAACAGGAAACAACATGGTGGAGTAACTCAGCGGGTCAGGCAGCATCTCTGGAGAACATGGATAGGTGATGTTTCGGGTCGAGACCTTTCTTCAGGGCCTTTGTCCATTCTGTATCTCTAAACTAAACTAAACTAAACTAAAATAAAATAAAATAAATTATTAAAATATTTAAAACCTATTAAAAAGAATCTCACAAGGTAATTAAAATAGAAACTTTAAAATATTAAATTTTGAAAAGATGTTCGAAACATGTTTTAAAAATTCATATAGTTAAGCAAACCACTCAAAGAAGCGTGCGAGCACTGGGAGGTTGTGTTGCAGTTGTACACGGTGTTGGTGAGGCCGCATTTAGAGTACTGTGTTCAGTTCTGTGCTCCGTGTTATCGGAAAGATGATGTCAAGTTGGAAAGGGTACCGAGAAGACTTACGAGGACGTTGAAAGGGGAAAAGATTCAATAGGAATCTGAGGGGCAACATTTTCACACAAGGGTGATCCGTGTATGGAACAAGCTGCCAGAGGAGGTAGTTGAGGCTGGGACTATCCCAAGATTTTAGAAACAGTTAAAGCCCTGTCCCACGGTGCGAGTTCACTCCAAGAGCTCTCCCGAGTTTGCCCCGATTCGAACTCGGAGATGTACGGTAATGGCCGCTGGTCGGTACTCGGGGCTCTCGTGGACATTTTTCAACGTGTTGAAAAATCTTCACGAGTCTTCCCGTGCTTACCTGCCGTTAGCGAGCCTTCCCGAGTACCTGCAGCTAAGAGACGTCCCCGAGCTCTGACGTACCCGCTACGTTCATTCTCCGTGCTTACCACGAGTTTGATTTTTTTTTTTAACTCGGGAGAGTTCTTGGAATGAACTCGTACCGTGGGACAGGGCTATTAGACAGGTACATGGATAGGACAGGTTTGGAGGGATATGGATTTGGAGGGTGGGACTAGTGTAGCTGGGACACGTTGGCCAGCGTGGGCCAAGTTGGGTCGATGGGCCTGTTTCCGCGCTGTATCACTCTATGACTCTATGACGCTGCCCAGTTTTTTGAGAGATCGGCCCAGCGATGCAGGAACAGATCAAATGTTACAATTGGACGATGTCAATGAGAGGGCTCCATGTGACCCCCTCCTCATCCAACCATTCATTTCCTCTCTGTCTAGACTGTCATGCTGTTTTATAATCCTAATCTAAGCAGGCCACTGTACAATTGAATCTGCTGCTTTTCTGCTCGGTATGATGCCAGGGTTGTAGAAATTTAATTAGGTGGGGAGATTACAAATATTGGAATGGTTCTCCCAGGAGCCAGAAAGGCCAATTAAGAGCGACGCTATGGGTCGTGAGCGGTTTTGATAGAATAGAAATGGTGAGACAATTTTCTCTGGCAAGATGCTGGGAGCCTTGGGGCGATTGCTAATGGTTTGTCCAACTGTGGCAATCCGCGAGATATAAACGGCCAATGCAAACCCGGTCCAATATGATCTCTCATTAATTTCAATGTAATTCCACGCTAAGCACAGTACTTTCTGATTTGTAAACCCAGCCATGCAGTGATTACAACATTCCAAGCACAGTGATCATCTCCACACAAGAATACAATGATCTGTGCTGCACTCTCTGCCAAGTTCTCTCTCATTCTACTGCCCCGGGCAGAAGGGTCAATGGTTTGATAACACAGACTTAAGTTAATTACCAACTCTGTAATTCACTGCGTTAAAAGACGATTCAAGTGGATTTGAAAGTAAGTTTTAGTCTAGCTTACAAATACATCACGGGAACAAGCCCTTCAGCCCATCCAGTCCGCACCAACCAGCGATCCCCGCACATTAATACTATTCTACACACATTAGGGACATTTTTTAAACATTTATACCACGCCAAGAGAAACAGAGTTATTGTTTCAACTTGAAGATCCTTTTGTAGGCAGTTTGTTAACAGTTATTTTGCAAGTTGGGTTTTTAACCTGAGTAAAGTTGATTGAAGGGTTCTGACCCGAAACGTCACCAATCCCTTTTCTCCAGAGATGCTGCCTGACCCACCGAGTTACTCCAGCATTTTGTGTCCATATGACGTTGATGAATGGTCTTTGACCTGAAACATCAACTTTGTTCCTCCTCCCTCAGATGTAGTCTGACCTGCTGAGTGACACCAGCATTCTCTGTTTTTGTTAATTAGGTGTGCTGGCAGTTAACAAAATTGTGCTGCTTTATAAGTCAAGTGGATTTTCGCTCCATCATAGCAGGGTTAAAGGGGAAATTCAAAGCAGTCGTGGACTGGTGTAGAGCGCTCAGGGAAGAGGGAGTTCAGATAAACAGCAGGCATATCTTTAAAGAACACAGCATTCTAATTTCACCTAAATAGCATGCAAAGTAAAATTAAAGCAAATGACAAAAGAGGCTTGTGGCAAATGACTCAATTTTTATTTGGTTTAGAGTTATAGTGTGGAAACAGGCTCTTCGGCCCAACGAGTCATCGCCGACCAGCGATCCCCACACGCTAACACTATCCACTAACACTATCCTACACACGGGGGACAATATACAATTTTACCAAGCCAATTAAACTATAAACTTGTACGTCTTTGGAGTGTGGGAGGAGGAAACCGGAGCGCCTGGAGAAAACTCATGCAGGCCACGGGGAGAACGTACAAACTCCGCAACAGACAACACCCGTCGTCAGGATTGAACCCGGGCCTCGGAAACCGCTGCGCCACCGTGCCGCCCAAGGTTCTGGATGTAGGCAGGGTGGATGTGGAAAACAGAAAGGGAATTTGAAGATAAAGAGTGGCCATGTGGAAAGATCAGCAGGCAACATTAAATTAGGCGTAGAGTGACCAAATTGAGGTTTTTGGTATCGAGGAACTTGAACAGACGAGGAGATTATTTTTCTGCAGCTGAGACCATGGATTGAAAAGCACCTGCTACAGATTCGGAGGGAATAGACAATAGACAATAGGTGCATTCGGCCCTTCGAGCCAGCACCGCCATTCAATGTGATCATGGCTGATCATCCCCAATCAGTACCCCGTTCCCGCCTTCTCCCCATATCCCCTGACTCCGCTATCTTTAAGAGCCCCATCTAGCTCTCTCTTGAAAGCATCCAGAGAACCTGCCTCCACCGCCCTCTGAGGCAGAGAATTCCACAGACTCACCACTCTCTGTGAGAAAAAAAGTGTTTCCTCGTCTCCGGGAAGATGAGAACGTTTTACATTTTAAGAATCGTGAGGAGCAGAGCACTTGATCTCGGAAGTGGTGGTGAAAACTAAAACTATGAGTGACAGTAAATGGGAATTGGAGAAGTATGGGAGGAAGAGAAAAGGCATTATGTCAAAAGCAGGCTGTGGGTCGAAGCACCGCATATAACGGAACAACATATATATATATATATATCGGGTGAAACCGAGCAGGCTCCTGATCAAAGTGTTTAAGAAGGAACTGCAGATGCTGGAAAATCGAAGGTAGACAAAAGTGCTGGAGAAACTCAGCGGGTGCAGCAGCATCTATGGAGCGAAGGAAATAGGCCCGAAACGTTGCCTATTTCCTTCAAGGGGGGAGAGAAGGGCCGAAACCCTTCAGGAAGGAAATAGGTAACGTTTCGGGCCGAAACCCTGAAGGGTTTCGGCCCGAAACGTTGCCTATTTCCTTCGCTCCATATATGCAGCTGCCCCCGCTGAGTTTCTCCAGCACTTTTGTCTAGGCTCACGATCAAAGACTGGATTAATTAATTTTTTAGTTGTTATTGACCATCTCCATGCCGACTGAAATCCTCTACGCTTGTATATTACATTCTAAGCTTTGCAAAAATGGAAAGTACATCAACATTTGCTGAGAAAGATAGAATGTATTTGCTCTTTTAATACCTCCGTGAGTCTAGTTTCCGATGACCTATTTCACCCCCCCCCCCCGGATGTTTTATTTGTCTCAGACTAGCTTTTAGCTCATGAGGTTGGGGCCAAGATGCTCCCATTTTGACTGTGGCTCTCAGTTTTGCGTTCAAAAGACGCTGGTTGTGAGTCGCCCGCATTTTATCCTTTGCTACTTTTTTTTCGGTACGACTTGTGGCCTGCATTGGCGCAGCGGTCGTGTTTCGCTTTCGCCGTCTTCTCTTTGAGTGTGGGAGGAGACCGGAGCAGCCGGAGGAAACCTGCGCGGTCACAGGGAGAACGCTCGAGCTCCGTACGTTCAGACAGCGCCCGTGGTTAGGATGGAACCCTGATTCTCCGGCGCTGTAAGGCAGCAACCTTACCGCTGCGCCACTGTTCCGCCCATTGTGGTCCTTACCCAAAAACAAGTAACTGCACTGGATAGCCAAGATCTGTGTCAACGTTGCCCTATTTGATGAAGGTCATGACTGCCCAGTTCGATAAACCATGCCGCAGGGCGGGACTGTTCATTTGTGTTAAAAGAGTCGAGAGCGTTTTATTGTCATGTGTCCCAGATGGGACAATGAAATTCTTACTTGCTGCTGCACAACAGAATATGTGAATATGTAAACATTGTATAAAATGGGAAAAAAAAAGAAAAAGTTCAATAAACAACAAATGTAGTGCAAATAACAAATCTTCTTCTATCGTGTGGCGTGCACAGGCTAAAGTTGTCGGACAACTTGTTCTATTTGATCTTCCGTTTGTGCACGTCGAGTTGATTGCATTAGTCGAAACAGGGCGGACCACGTGAAGGTTGCAATCTCCCACCCCAATAACAAATAATAATGTAGTCTTTTGCAGTTCAGAGCTCAGAGCTTATTTGTTGAGTTTAATAGCCTGATGGCTGTGGGGAAGAAGCTGTTCCTGAAGGGGGAAAGAGGGGCAATTCAAGGAATGAAAGAAAAATGATGGGATTATCATGGTGCAGTCCAAAACCATGATGGCGATGACACCTAACGTGCTTCATGCTGAGGCCCGTGACGTAAGTAGAACCACAATAGCCACCTTTTCTTTCTCCTCTGGCAATTCTCCAAATGAAGCAGTGCTTCAAGCTGAACTGGAAAATTGGTGTTTGGCTCCTGCCGCCCGGTTGGGCAAGCGTGGAGTACTTACACTATCCCTACAGTATGCGGGGGTGGCTCACCTAACATGGGCTCTATAATTTTCCAATAGGGTTTTCCTTCATTGGGCGCCAAAAACACATGAAATGGAAAAGTGCATAAAGTAATGTGGCACATTCGGGAGAGAAAAGCTGCTTTGTGAATTCTAATCATAGATCGCACCGGGTTCTGTACCATAGCCAGCTTTTGAGCTACTCTAATATTATACACTGGGATACCAAAAACCAGTAAGATGCATGCAGTTGATATCAACTGTCCTGGTCACAAAGTTGTAGCTTGGCATAACAAGCCACTACCTCACCTTGCACTCCTGACTGACTGACCTTAGCACAGTAGATAGACACAAAATGCTGGAGTAACTCAGCGGGACAGGCAGCATCTCTGGAGAAAAGGAATAGGTGATGTTTCGGGTCGACGCTCTTCTTCAGTTCCTTGCTAGACATTAGCACAGTGTTGGGTTACGGTCCTTCTGTTTGCCAATTGAAAGGCATCAAAGTAAATCAGGAAGAGTGTATGAAGGAACTGTAGATGCTTGTTTAAACCGAAGATAGACACAAAATGCTGGAGTAACTCAGCGGGGTCAGGCAGTATCTCTGGAGAGAAGGTCTCGGGTCAAGACCCTTCTTCAGTCTGAAGAAGGGTCTTGACCCAAAGCATCACCCATTCCTTCTCTCCGGAGATGCTGCCTATCCCCTTGAATCACTCCAGCATTTTGTGTCTAGCTTAAGTCAGGAAGAGGACAGGATTATCTTGTTTGGATGAGGTCAATAGAGCAGGAAAAACACCCTCACTGACGATATGATAGTGGCGTTTAGGAGACTTTTGGACGGGATCATGGATATCAGGGAATGGAGGAATATGGATTAATGCAGGCAGATAACATAGGCTTGGCATCGTACACCACTGACATTGTGGGCTGAAGGGCCTGTTTCTGTGCTGTACTGTTCTATGTTCTAAGATGACATTATCCTCTTGCGAATCAGACGTTGCTTCTAAAAGTTTAATTGGTCTTGATAATGAAGATTGAGCTGTTCATAACGTTTGGCCAATATTTCCCTCTCCAACACTTCATTAATAAACAGATCTAGCTGTTGAAGTCACATTGCTGTTTGTGTGAACTTGCTGCACGCAAATTAGCATTTCAGAGAGCCATGAGCATTGCTCCAAATTATACTTCGTTGACTGAAACACTTTGTGACAGCTGAGACTGTGCCAAGCCGTTTTTGCCCAAACCGCACAGTTTTACGTTGATGATAAATTAGTTGCTGGAGTCGCAGATTTATGCGGCCCTTCGGCCCACCATGTCCATGCTGTACCCAGCTATACTAATACTATTCACCCACTGTAAGATATTAGGGCAATAGCATGTAGATAGAAAGCACGGGTTTTCAGTGCACGCCGTTGCCATTGCGAGTCTCCTTCATTTGAGCAAAGTACACTGCGCATACGCACACATATTCACCAGACTGATAAGATAATGAATGTTACACATGACACTATCCGCACCATTCTGGTACTCAGTTCTTAAAGATACAGTTACCATGGGCGGAAAACGCTTCTAAAACATGCGGGGGCACAATGAGGCCTAACATCTAGGACAGTGGGTTGGCAACCTACGGCCCAAGGGGCGGACCCGAAATCATCCTGCCCGCAGGCGTTTTTCTTCCCATTAGTTTTTGCAACCTGGGAACTGTAGCCAATCCCTGGGCACGCAGGCAACCTGGGCACTACAGCCAAAGTAATCTTAATTCTAAAGCACAGCGCCTCCGCTGCTTTGCTCGTGTTTGGGTGAATATCCAACGTCCATTCTAGGACCACATGAGATGCTGCTAGGGATTTTCAAGACCTGACACGACAGATTTTCTCCACGGCATTTAGTAAAGTAATCAAGTTACCGCGGGATTAGTGCTGCTTTTCTACTGTAACACTGCTGCTAAATGCAGGTCCTCCATCCGCTAGCTGTACAAGAGTCGCATTAAAAAAAACCCAAGCTCAGGATCGAACCTGGGCCTCTGCTGCTGTGAGGCAGCTGCTCTACCAGCTGCACCACTGTGCCCCCCCCCCCCCCCTAGTCTTCCAAATGGGATTGTGTTAGACACTGTACCGTCTTACGCACAAAAACGCTGGTGTAACTCAACGGGTCAGGCAGCATCGCTGGAGAGAAAGAATACGGGATGTTTTGGGTCGGAACCCTTCGCAGACTGAAAGTAGAGGTGGCGGGAGGGGAAATCACCTGGAGGCGAGAAAAGTCCAGAGCCAATCGGGCTGGTAAAAGATAGGCTCATGGAGGGTGGGGACGATGTCATAACAAGAGGGATACAAGGATGCAAACAAGGGTAGGATGACTAGGGAATGCATGAGTCACAATGGTGTAGCGTTAGAGCTACTGCCTTACTCGCCAGAGACCTGGGATCAATCCTAACTATGGGTGCTGTCTGTACGGAGTTTGTTCGTTCTCCCCATGGCCACGTGGGTTTTATCCGAGACCTTCGGTTTCCTCCCATACTCCAGAGACGTACAGGTTTGTAGGTTAGTTGGCTTTGTATTAATGTAAAGTTGTCCCCAGTGTGTGCAGGATAGTGTTAATGTGTGGGGATCGCTGGTCTGTGCGGACCCGATGGGCCGAAGGGCCTGTTTCCGCGCTGTATCTCTAAACTAAACTAAATGCCAGAGAAACTACCAAAGATAAACACTCGTAGACATGTTTGGCCAACTCCTCATCTTCTGCAAATTCAACGTGGCTTTGATATATTATGTGTCACGTGTCTGTCTCTGACTCACGCACAGATTTACTCATCTCATAGATAGAGTGATACAGTGTGGAAACAGGCCCTTCGGCCCAACTTGCCCACACCGGCCAACATGTCCCAGCTACACTAGTCCCAACTGCCCGCGTTTGGTCCATATCCCTCCAATCCTGTTCCATCCATGTACCTGCCTAACTGTTTCTTAAACATTGGGATAGTCAACCACCTCCTCTGGCAGCCTGTTCCATACACCCACCACCCTTTACGTGAAAGGTTTGCCCCTCAGATTCCTATGAAATCTTTCCTCCTTCACCTTAAACCTATATCCTGTGGTCCTCGACAATAGACAGTGGACAATAGGTGCAGGAATCGGCCCTGATGGCCCTTCGAGTCCGCACTGCCATTCACTCTGATCATCCACAATCAGTGCCCCGTTCCTGCCTTCTCCCCATACCCCTTGACTCCGCTATCTTTAAGAGCTCTATCTAAAGGGCCTGTGCCACTTTCATGGTTTAATTCAAAACCTCTGCCGAGTTTAAAGGACCTAAAAAAAAAAATCAAGATTGTGGTAATCTACAAACTCCTACGACCTTCCACGACTATGTTCACAAACTCCTACGAGTGTGTCTACGAATTCCCACGACTATTTCGATGCCCTCCTTACGAGTAAAAAGTTGCAATTTCTTTCATCCCGACCATTTGTTTACTCGTGGACATTTTCTACCGGGCTGGAAAAAACGTCTCGACTTACCTGATGCCCCGAGTACCTACGGCTGGCATAACGAGCCGCTACGATATATCTACGAACTCCTACGGCCTCCTACGGACTCGTTACGAACATTCTGCGAGTTTGAATCAAGGGTAAAACTCGGGAGAATTCGTGAATAACTCGTGAAGGTGGGACAGGCCCCTTACTCTCTCTTGAAAGCATCCAGAGAATTGGCCTCCATTTCCTTATGAGGCAGAGAATTCCACAGATTTACAACTCTCTGGGTGAAAAAGGTTTTTCCTCATCTGCGTTCTAAATGGCCGACCCCTTATTCCTAAACTGTCGCCCCTGGTTCCGGACTCCCCCAACATCGGGAACATGTTTCCTGCGTCTAGCGTGTCCAATCCCGTCCAAAAATCCCTCAATGAACCTACACTGGGCAAGAGACACTGCGTCCACCAGATGTATTCCTCTCACACATACTGAAGGCAGCCTTGAGTTTATCTGGTTAATTGCAATTTGCCTCTTGTCCCTTTGGCACATTGATAGCTCCCCAGCCTGATGATTAGAACACGAGGCTGCTAAAAATACAAGGGCTCATAAATGAAGAACTGAGGAGGAGAGAGAGAGAGATGTAATTATGTGATGGTAAGAATAGCAGAAATCCCCAGCATCAGAATCTTGAAGTATTATAGAAGGACATGTATTTATTAATTACATTTCTCTCTCAGAACATCCCAAAGTACTTCATTAATGTTCACAGCATCCTCAAAGCCAGCTGCATGAGAGTGACCGTGTAATACGGTGTAGAGACTGGGGCGGCATGGTGGCGCAGCGGTAGAGTTAAGGACCCCGTCCTACTTTCCCAAATTCTCCCGAGTTTTCCCCTTGATTCAAACTCGGAGATGCCAGCTGTAGGTACTCGGGGCTATTTTTTTTTACTCGTGGACATTTTTCAACGTCCCGACTTACCCGATGCCCCGAGTACCTACGGTTGGCATAACCGGCCGCTACGATATAGCTACGGACGCCTACGGCCTCCTACGGACTCGCTATGGGCATTCCCCGAGTTTGAATCAAGGGGAAAATGCAGGAGAATTCGTGAGTAACTCGGAAAAGTGGGACAGGCCCTTTACTGCCTGACAGCGCCAGAGACCCGGCTTCGATCCTGACTACGGGTGTTGTCTGTACGGAGATTATACATCCTCCCTGCGACCGCGTGGGTTTTTCTCCGGTTACTCCGGTTTCGTCCCACACTCCAAAGACGTACAAGGTTTGTAGGTTAATTGGCTTCTGTAAATTGTAAATTGTCCCTAGTGCGTAGGATAGTGCTAGTGTTCGGTGTGGACTCGGTGGGCCGAAGGGTCTATTTTCACACTGTATTACTGAAGTGAAGAGTAAATTAAAGAGACACTGGTTGAGCAGTAAATGCAGGCACTGCCGAGCGAAGGCAACTTGCCTGGGCTTAGAATAACATCTTGGCTTCTTTCATATCCAGTGAAGAGGTCAGATTGCTTTACCTGAGAGACAGTCGCTATATCAATGCAGCGTTCCCTCAGTGCAGGGCTGAGGGTATTGAATGTAACTGTGCTCCAGTCTCCAGAGTGTGAATTAATTATTCAGCATTCAAATTCAATCCCACCCCCATCCACCGCTTAGTCCCACCTTCAATGGTAGGAGACATCTTTGACCTTTATCAGTGTACCTTTCTGTCATCCATCCAAATGCAAAACTCTGCTTAAAACCATTCGATCTCATAGTCTAGAGATACAGCATGGAAACAGGCCCTTCGGCCCACCGAGTCCACGCTGGCCCCGTCCACACTAGTTCTATGTTATCCCACTTTTGCATCTATCCTCTACACACCAGGGCCAATTTGCCTACAAGCCCGCACGTCTTTGGGACGTGGGAGGAAACCCGGAGCATGCGGAGGAAACCCTTGCAGTCACGGGGCGGACATGCAGACTCCACACAGACAGCAGCCGTGGTCAGGATTGAACCCGGGTCCCTGGCGTTGTGAGGCAGCAGTTCCACCCGCGGCCTCCATTCTTCTGAATGGGATGAGGTCCGTGTTTACAAGGCTGTTGTTCTGCTGCAAGCAACAATATCATTATTCTGTTCAGGCACATATGACAATGAAATACTCTTTTGTCTCTTGACTTGGATAGTGAAGGGTTAACCACTAGACGTTGAGAATTATCGGAGCACATTTTGCTTTAGTTTACTTTGGAGATACAGCACGGAAAGAGGCCCTTCGGCCCGCAGAGTCGGCGTCGACCAGTGATCACCCCGTACACAGCACTATCCTACACACTGGGGACAACTTACAAATTACAGTAGCCAATTAAACGAACAAACCAATATGTCTTTGGAGTGTGGGAGGAAACTGGAGCACCCGGAGAAAACCCACGTGGTTACAGGGAGAACGTGCAGACCCTGTACAGACAGCACCCGTAGTCGAGGTCAAACCCGGGTCTGTGGGACAATAAGGCAGTGACTATACCTCTGTGCCTCCGTGCCGCCCCTTTTCGTTTTGTTTACGGCTTGACAAGTTAGGACCAATGTTAAAGAAATTGGGAGGGAGGTACTTCCGAAACCAAGCTGGTCGATAGACAATAGACTAAAGGTGCAGGAGAAGGCCATTCGGCCCTTCGAGCCAACACCGCGAGGGCTAGAAGTATCTCAGAGGCACTTGTGCATCACCTTTCTTAGAAACCAGGTTTGGTATTAGTTTATTATTGTTGCCTGTACCGAGATACAGAGATAAACTTTGTTTTGCATGTTAGCCAGGCAAATGATCCCATACCTGTGTACATCAGGTGGTGTAAAAGTGAATGTAAACAGAGTGCAGCATATAGTGTTACGGCTACAGCTTAGAATTGATATTTCAACGGAGAGAACTATTGTAAGTCGATCTGCTGGGGCCAGCATGCACAGCGTCACCACCCACACTCTGGTGCACTTTGTGTCATTGGGTATTTTGGCGGAAACGCTCAAATCTGCAACATCTACTACCAGGAACAGGCTTTAAATGGCTCGAGTTCAGAAGGATGTGGGGGTACCTCATTGAAACGTAGGACCTCATTGAAATGTGGAGAGGATGACTGATCTACCGCTGATCCATCTCTCCCTCCTAACCCCCATTCTCCTGCCTTCTCCCCATAACCCCTGACACCCACACTAATCAACAATCTATCTATCTCTGCCTTAAAAATAGCCTTTGATTTGGCCTCCACAGCCCACTGTAGCAAAGAATTCCATAGATTCACCACCCACTGACTAAAGACATTCCTCATCTCCTTCCTAAAGGAACGCCCTTTAATTCTGAGGCTAATCTCTGGTCCTAGACTTTCCCACTAGTGGAAACATCCTCTCCACATCCACTCTCTCCAAGCCTTTTACTAGTAAGTTTAATCCTGCTAAACTCCAGTAAGCCTCCTCTGGACCCTTTCCAGAGCCAGCACATCCTTCCTCAGATGTGAGGCCCAAAATTGCTCACAATACTAGCTCAGTTGGATTAGCTCAGTTAGGTAACTTGGTCGGCATGGACGAGTTGGGCCGAAGGGCCTGTTTTTGTACGCTACAGCTCTGTAACTCTATGACCATGACTCCCACAAAACCAAGTTAGTGCAACAATATCAAGGGCAGTTTTTTTAAATTGCATTACAATAGACAATAGGTGCGAGAGTAGGCCATTCGACCCCTCGAGCCAGCACCTCCATTCAATGTGATCATGGCTGATCATCCCCAATCAGTACCCCGCTCCTGCCTTCTCCCCATATCCCCTGACTCTGCTATCTTTAACAAATTTATTACTTAAAGAAACCCGCTGGCTGATAAATGAGAATTCTGCTGACATTTTTATGTACTCAGCATTTCCTCAAAGTGCAGACGTACATTAATAAAGTCTCCGAACTATAATTCATGTTTAACAGAAAGTGGAACGGGTTTAAAATTAAATATTAAGCTTTTCCAATGACTCAGTGGGTAAAGTCACCGATGATATGAGACATAGCTAGACCACAAGGAGGGTACCATTTTCAGTGGTCGGTAAGCAGCTTTATTTCCTATGGTTATATTGAAACTTTGCACCTATATTGGTCACGTGCTGATAGTAGACTGAACTTGCAAAACGTGCGAGTAGCACAATGACACAGCGGTAGCGAAATTTAGGCAGCATGGTGGTGTAGCGGTGGAGCCTAATGCCCCTGTCCCACTTAGGAAACCTGAACGGAAACCTCTGGAGACTTTGCGCCCCACCCAAGGTTTCCGTGCGGTTCCCGGAGGTTTTTGTCAGGTTCGCCGGAGGTTTTTTCAATTTTTTGAAATAATAGCCGGAACATAGAAGAAGCGGAAACCACTTTTGACCATTAGGGAGACTGACAAAAACCTCCGGGAACCTCCGGGAACCGCTCGGAAACCTTGGGTGGGGCGCAAAGTCTCCAGAGGTTTCCGTTCAGGTTTCCTAAGTGGGACAGGGGCTTTACAGCACCATAGACCCGAGTTTGATCCTGACTACGGGTGCTTGTCTGTACAGAGTTTGTACGTTCTCCCCGTGACCTGCGTGGGTTTTCTCCGGGATCGCCTGTTTTCCCCCACACTCCAAAGACCTACAGGGTTGTGGGGTAATTGGCTTGGTCTAAAGTTAAATTGTCCTTCGTGTGTGTAGCATAACGTTAGCGTGCGGGGATCGCTGGTCGGCGCAGACTCGATAGGCCAAAGGGCCTGTTTCCATGCTGTATCTCGAAACTAAACTAAACTAAACTTGTAACAGAATGACAGTACACAAAAAAAGCTGGAGAAACTCAGCGGGTGCAGCAATCTAAGGAGCGAAGGAGATAGGCGACGTTTCGGGTCGAGACAGACTGAATGACATCAATTTCATGTTCATAAAATTCTCATTTACAATCCAGCAGGTTTCTTTAAACATTACATTTGTAATGCAACAAAAAAAGCCAAAATAGTAAATTTAAGTGAAATTGGTCAATGTATTAATGCCAAACTGAATTCTTTAGACAACTATTCAAATTCTGGTATTTTTACTTCTGCTGAGAAAACACCCTCGACATCCCAATTCACCCGGGATGTCACGCTCCAAAATGAGCCTTGATTTTTAAATCTATCCTCAAGATGATCCATGCTGTCCAAGACACAGACCAGACTTCCCACCATTGACTCCATCAAAAACAGGCTCGTCTGCCTAGGTCTAACCTGATCTTCCGGTTGCGAAACACTTCAACTCCCCTTCCCACTGACCTTTCTGTCCTGAGCCTCCTCCACTGTCAGAGTGAAGCCAAACGCAGATTGGAGGGACAGCATCTCAGATTTTCCTTGGGCAACTTTCAACCCAGCCTGACCCGCTGAGTCACTCCAGCATTTTGTGTCTATCTTCGGTGCAAACCAGCATCTGCAGTTCCCTCCTATACCTATACCACCTCGGTCCTTCCTTCTTCTCCCAGCTCCTGTCTGGCAGAAGATACAGAAGCTTGAACGCACGCACCGTCAGAGTCAGGAACAGTTTCTTCCCCTCTGTTATCAGGCTTCGAAACAGTCTCTCCGTAAGCTGGGGTACTGACACATTCACCTCTCCCAGATTGGGCGGCACAGTGTCGCATCTGGTTGAGCCGCTGCCTCAGGTGCTGTCTGCGTGGAGTTTACACGTTCTCTACCGTGACCATGTGGGTTTTCTCCCGTATCGCAAAGACGTGCAGGTTTGCAGGTTAATTAGCCTGTGTAAATTTCCCCAAGCATGTTGGAGTGGATGAGAAAGTGGGATAACATAGAACTAGTGTGAATGGGTGATCGATGATCGGCATGGACTCAGTGGGCTGAAGGGCCTACTTCCATGCTGTATCTCTAAACTACAATTGTGGACATTGGACTTTGTCTATTGAACTGATGTCCGATTTTGCTGCACTCTGAATCGTTCTATTTGCTCTGTCCTTTGTGCCTGAGTTTGACTTGTGTGTTAATGTATTTTTGTATTTATGTGTGGTACATTTCATCTGCTTGAATGGCATGCAAAACACAGCTTTTCACTGTACCTCATTACACGTGACAATAATAAATCTTTGCCGAAATGTAAGTATTGGACGTGAACCTCCAACTTTCTGCCTCAGATGCGAAAGTGTTAACTTGTGAACCACTGCTGATATGTTAAGTGTTAAAATTGTGTATTAAAATGCCAAATAGCTGCCTGATTTGTCGCCCAGACTGACTTCATTTACAAGGTGCGTGGCTAAGTGCGATTTAGAAACAAAAGTACATTTCCAGTCAAGAAAAGACTCATCAATTGGTGTAAGCGTTGCTCATTTTAGACGCAGATAACCATATTGGATCGTTTTGCGTTATCATGCACACAGCTGCCAAGTTTGTGAATCTCTGAAACAAACGGCATTGTTGGAATTTAATAGACTGTATTAGACTTTAGACTTTAGAGATACAGCGCAGAAACAGGCACTTTGGTCCATCGAGCCCTCGCCAGACAGCGATCACCCCGTACACCAGCACTATCCCACACACTACAAACAATTCACAGAAGCCAATTAACCCACAAACCTGCACACCTTTGGAGTGTGGGAGGAAACCGGAGCACCCGGAGAAAACCCACGCGGTCACAGGGAGAGCGTACAAACTCCGTGCAGACAACACCTGTAGTCAGGATCGAACCTGGGTCTCTGATGCTGTTATGCAGCAACTCTACTGCTGTGCCCACTGTGCAGCCTTTTAATGCTGATATATTAACACACCATCCAACTTTCCTCTACATCCGAGCCCTGTGACAAAGTCCAACTGCCCTCAAGTCCATGGTGTTCCTTCTCATCCCATCACCGATTTAGGTTTAGGTTACCGAGGTACATATGTTCTCCGACTTACGTAAAGGTTACATTCCGCACACTCTTGTCACATAAGTCGGAAACCGAAGTGTCACATGAATTTACTATTCATCGTGGAGACCATGGGGAAGCTCCGGCATGGAGACCACGGGGGGAGCTCCGACGTGGGGACCATGGGGGAGCTCCAATGCCAGAGACCATGTGGGAGCATTGACGGGGGACCACGGGGGGAGCTCCAGCGTGGAGACCATGGAGGGAGCTCCGGCGTGGAGACTATGGGGGGAGCTCCAACGTGGAGACCATGGAGGGAGCTCCGGCGTGGAGACTATGGGGGGAGCTCCAACGTGGAGACCATGGAGGGAGCTCCGGCATGGAGACTATGGGGGGGAGCTCCGACGTGGGGACCATGGGGGAGTTGTAATGCCAGATACCACGTGGAAGCATTGACGGGGAACCATGGGGGGAGCTCCAGCGTGGAGACCATGGAGGGAACTCCGGCGTGGAGACAATGGGGGGTGCATCCACGAGAACAGCTGACTGCCTTGCGGAAAAGTCCGCACACGACGGCAGTAACGCACTACCCTCGAAACTACCGAGTCGTGCAACTGGGAAATAAAGAATGACCTTACGTATGCTTGAGTTTACATATGTTGGCCATTACAAAAGTTGGGGAAATGCCTATACAGTGAAAAGCTTTCCCATTAGATGTGCACGCTATCCCATTAGATCAGATAATACTAAACATAAATACATCAAGTAAAATAGATAGAGCAAGGGCAAGGTACAGAGTGCGGAATACAGTTCTCTGCATTGTAGCGTACGTAGGTAGAGGTGAATCGGACAGTACCCTAGCTTAGCGCGGGACCATTCAGAAGCTTCAGGGAAGAAGCTGTTCCTGAGTCTAGTGATGTCCCTTTTCAAACGTCTGTATCTTCAGTTGGACAAGACCAGGAAGAAGAAGGCATGTAAATGTAAAAAACGGTAGTCATTTGTAAATACATTTCATGTTGCCGACTTTGCATCACCCTAATTGTCTTTAAATGAGAGAGTAGCGAGAATAGAGAGAGAGAGAGAGAGAGTGAAGTCCAAGGGACAGAGTCACAAATCATCATTAGTTACAATCTGGATGAACGGGAAAAGAAGAAAAATTGCAGAGTACTGGGATTAATTTGCAAATTAATTCAATTGTAAAGGAGCACAGTTGTGTAAACTCCACTTAAACCACAATTGGTTTGGGGCTTGAACTCGTGGTCTTTTTGGCTTGGAATATTTGCTGCAGGCTTTAGTTTTAGTTTGTTTTAGAAATACAGCGCGGAAACAGGCCCTTCGGCCCACCCAATCCGTGCCGACCGCGATCTCCGCACATTAACACTATCCTACACACACTGAGGACAATTTCCACTTGCACAATTAACACTGTACACCGTTGGAGTGTGGGAGGAAACCGAAGATCTCGGACAAAACGCACGCAGGTCACGGGGAGAACGTACAAACTCTGCGCAGAGAGCACCCGTAGTCGGGATCGAACCCGGGTCTGCGGCGCAGCAAGGAGCTGTAAGGCAGCAACTCTACCGCTGCGCCACCGGGCCGGCCCTGGTCAGGCAACCAGACGTTTTGCATCTTGAGTGTTTCAAAGGAACCAAAACCTTGGCGGATCGGTGAGCTGTCTGCCGCTGTGCCGCTTGGTCAATGTGAAGTGGCAGAGTCTTATTTACGGTCATGATCAGTGTGCCAGCCCAAAAGCTTCTGCCGTTCCCTAAATGTTGTCTGGGTAACTGGCGAATTCTATTGATTAAGAAGCCGAGTTCACTGAGGCTCGGAATGATCTGCAAGTAATCTTCAATGTCAGGAATGTTCCTTCTTAGCTGTTTTACTACTTCACTTATGAAAGGTGAATAAAGATCATGGATTGCTAAAACTCATGGTCTTGGCTAAAAGCATGGTTTGGGAACAGCTCCATCCAAGACCACAAGAAATTGCAGAGAATCGTGGACGCAGACAAGACCATTCTCCCTTCCACGGGCTCCATCTACACGTCACGCTGCCTCGGCAAGTCCACCAGCATTATTAAGGACCAATCTCACCCCCGTCACTCTCTCTTCTTCCCCCCTCCCATCAGACTGTGGACTATGGACATTGTGGACGGCTCAGTTGTAACCATGTACTGTCTTTCTGCTGACCGGATAGCACGCAACACAAGCTTACACTGTACCTCGGTACACGGGATAATAAACTAAACTGTTTAGTGGAGAAAACAAATGGCTCCTGGAGGAAACGATGTGGGTATATGGACAAAAATACAAAGTGCTGGAGGAACTCAGCGGGTCAGGCAGCCTCCATTGGTGGGAATGGATTGATGAGGTTTTGGGTCAGGAGCCTTCTTCAGGTTTGGGGAAAAAGTACAAACCAGCACCGGAAGTAAAGATTGAAGTGGTCGGCGCGGTGGAGCTGCTGCCTCACCAAAGAGCCAGGGGTTCGATCCTGGCCTCAGATGGTGTCTGTGTGGAATTTGCACGCTCTCCCTGTGGCTGCGTGGGTTTCCTCCGTGTGCTCGGGATTGGGCTTGTGAGTTAATTGTCCTCTATTACCCCCTGCTGAACGCCTAGAGTGGTCTGACTGTGAAGGGGCGATCGATGGTCGGTGCGGACACAGTGGGCCAAGCTGCATCTCTAAGCTGGGTGGCTGGAGCTGGGAGGGCTCGGCACACCGAGCTGTGCCACTGTGTTCCATCAATCCAGCTGCAAAATGAATCGGATAGGCAGCAGAAAGCATATCGAATCAGAAAGCACAGAGTGGTCTGTCTGTGAGGGTTGCAGAAGCACATCGTTTTGTGACCATGCAGAAGGAACCGGATAGAGAATTAGAAAAAATGAGTGTCGCAATACTATATAAACAGAACAAAGAATGGTGCATAAACAGACAGCATCTTTAAAAGGTCTGTATCAGCATAACTGGATAAATAGGCATTTCATGTGCGTCTGTTATTCGTTAATTTCCACACTACTTAATTCAAGTTACTGACAATTCATATTTTAGTTTAGTTTATTATTGTCACTGTACTGACGTGCAGCGAGAAGCTATCAAGTCAGCGAAAGGACGACACATAATGTCAGAGGTTATGGGGAGAAGGCAGAAGAATGGGGTTAGGAGGGAGAGATAGATCAGCCATGATTGAAAGGCAGAGAAGACTTGATGGGCCGAATGGCCTAATTCCGTTCCTATCACTTATGACCTTATTACAATCATGCTGGTTTAGGCTTGGGACATAAGCTTCAGGTCTGATGAAGGGTCGCGATCTGAAACATCCGTTTTCTCCAGAGATGCTGCCTGACCTGCTGAGTTACTCCAGTACTTTGTGTCTGTCTTTATTTTCTTATTGTTTAACTGTTCTTCCATTTAAAAAAAAGTTCAAACAAAACTCTTCATGAAGTCCACCATAGGTACTGACCTCCCACCGTCGAAGGGATTTACAGGAATCGCTGCCTCAAAAAAAGGCAGCCAGCATCATCAGAGACCCCACACACCACCCTGGCCACGCTCTCATTTCATTCCTGCCATCGGAAAGAAGGTACAGGAGCCCGAAAACTGTAACGTCCAGGTTTAGGAACAGCTTCTTCCCCACAGACATCAGGCTATTAAAGACTAGAACCTCCAAATAACCACTGAACTACACAGACTTGGGGGCATTGGTTTTGTATTTTTGCATTATTATTGTTTCTATGTTTCTATGTGTACGTTTGTGTGCATATATATATATATCGTTCAAAAAAGGTTCAGTATATATATATATATATATATATATATATATATATATATATATCCACTGAACTTTTTTTCTCGTTCATTATGTTGAACAATATATATATATATATATATATGCACACAAACGTACACATAGAAACATAGAAAATAGGTGCAGGAGTAGGCCAATCGGCCCTTCGAGCCTGCACCGCCATTCAATATGATCATGGCTGATCATCCAACTCAGTATCCTGTACCTGCCTTCTCTCCATACCCCCTGATCCCTTTAGCCACAAGGGCCACATCTAACTCACTCTTAAATATTGCCAATGAACTGGCCTCAACTACCTTCTGTGGCAGAGAATTCCACAGATTCACCACTCTCTGTGTGAAAAGGGAAAAAAAGGCAAGAATACATAAAAACAATTTACAATAAAAACAACAACACACACACACACACACACACACACACACACACACACACACACACACACACACACACACACAGATATATACAGATATATATATATATACATGACAGAATATGTAAAAATAGTACTCTGTAAACAATATAATGAATGGAAAAAAAAGGCTAGTGGATATATATATGTATATATATATATATGTATATATATATATATACACACACACACACGCACACACACACACACACACACACACACACACACACACACACACACACACACACACACACACACACACACACACACACACACACACAGATATATATATATCCACTGGCCTTTTTTTTCCTGTTCATGATATTGTTTACAGTGCACTATGTTTACATATTCCGTTGTGCTGTTGCAAGTAAGAATTGCATTGTTCTGTCTGGGACACATGACGATGAAACAGTCTTGACTCTGCACAACTCTTCATGGATCAAACCTCCTCCGCTACAAGAACATCTCCAGTTTCTCTGGTCTCCCTGCGTTACCTGACATTCACGTTGAAAAGTGATCAGTCCTTTCTTTAAAAAAAAGTGGTGAGTTTGCAAGCAGACATTTCCCTCTTCCACGGGGAGTAAGGGGATCACCGGAGGAAAGCGTTCACTGATGTTTTCTTTCGCAGTGTCATGAACTTCAACCGGGGTCTCAGATGCAAGGCAAATTATTCCTTTGAAGCTGACACACCAGGGTGCCAAAGAAACAACCCAAGAAAAATAACAGATGCTGGCTCACGGGTCTGCTCTCGTGAAGCTAGCTCTCTGCCTTGTGCTTGCAAAATGTCAAGCTGAATGAACACAGACGTCAGTGTAATCCCCATAGAGAGCAGAGCTAAAACTACTCAGAAATCTTAAATGGCTTCAGGAATGAAGCGTTGCTATGCAGTGTCTGTTCTGATGGGCAGCTCGCCAGTTGCCTTCACAATCCAGTGCATGACAGAGGCTGCTGAGTGGCCTAATCCGTGTACAAAACCAGGAGCCGGTAAAGGCACAGTGTCTCTTGCCCGGAGAAAGGAAATCGAGGACTAGAGGATGTAGGTTTGGTCATAAGTTCTAGGAGCAGAATTAGGCCATTAGGCCCATCAAGTCTACTCTGCCATTCAATTATGGCTGATCTACCTTTCCCTCTTAACCCCATTCTCCTGCCTTCGCCCCACAAGCCCCTGACACATGTGCTAATCAAGTTTAAGGTGAGGGGGGGAAAGATTTAATAGGAACCTGAGGAGTGACGTTTTTTTACACAAAGGGTGGTGGGTGGGAGTATGGAACCCGCTGCTGGAGGAGGTAGTTGAGGCAGGTGGTATCGCAGCATTTAAGAAACATTTAGAAAGGTACATGGATAGGAGAGGTTTAGAGGATTTGGGGAAAATGCAGGCTGGTTGGGACTAGCGTAGATGGGGCCTTTTGGTCGGTGTGGGCAAGTTGGGCCTGTTTCCACGCTGTATGACTCTATAACTCTGCAACACAGGTATAGGTGCATAGGCCGGTGTTGTTAATATTTTAACAAACTAAAATTTCTGCAGGTGACAGGTATTTTGCAGTGGTCAATTTGGAGATAGCTGCCAAACTGAATTGTAAAATTGTACAGATTTCTGCAGTTCTGCTGTGGGCAGATTCAAGAGTGACTTTCAAAGCAAAATTAAATGCCCACGTTAAATATTTACGGGGCTGCAGAAGACATGCAACTAATCAAATTACCCTTTTAAAGATTGATCATATGAGCTCTTCTTTTTCTGTAAGAATTATTCTGCTCGGCCAGGAATATTGCTAATGGGGAACCTTACTGAAAGCACTAACACTGCCATTAATCAACTAATGCCAACCAAGTGGTATAAATATTGATTTCTCTGATTTCAAGTCACCCTTACATTCCCCCCCCCCCCCCCCCCCCCCCCCCCCCCCCCCCCCAGTCATCCTACTAGTTTTGCTGTTCGTATCCCTTCGTTCTCACCTTCTCCACAGCCAACAATGGACCATTGTGGGCTCCACCTTCTCCTGATCACCGGTGCTGGTTTTGATCTCCTCTTTCCATACCTTTCATTTGTCTGTTCTATGTACTTATGCATGCTTCCAATTGCCCACTAGACTCTCCTGACTCTCAGTGTGAAGATGGGTCTCGACCACGAAACGCCGCCTATTCCTTCTCTCCAGAGATGCATTTTGGGTCTTATCTTCTATCTTCAGCAAAGCTTTCCGTTTGATTACCGTACAGCAAGGCATTATGAGCTCCCTAATGTGACTAGCCCCACCACTAGCAATGGACAGATACAGAGTGACCATGTTAAGTTAATGGGGTTTGGCAGTGGCTGATGATAAGACAGCAATTATTATTGGCACCCGGTCTGATTCGGCAGATGCGACCAATGAAAGAATTGGTCTCGAGACCAGTAATTTGGCCGCTCATCAACTACTTCGCAGTGAATAAGTGCAAGCAGTATTGACTACAGAGATCTACCCTTGTTTGGCAATTTCTTTGCTTTCCAAGCCATTTTTTTAGTTTCGTTTAGAGATACAGCGCGGAAACAGGCCCTTAGGCCCACCGGGTCCGCACCGACCAGCGATCCTCGCACACTAACACTATCCTGCACACGCTAGAGATAATTTACAATGACACCAAGCCAATTAACCTACAAACCAGCAAGGTCGTTGGAGAGTAGGAGGAAACCGGAGATCCCGGGGAAAACCCCACGCAGGTCACGGGGAGAACGTACAAACCCTGTACAGACTAGCACCCGTAGACAGGATCGAACCTGGGCCCCTGGCGCTGTGAGGCAGAAACTCTATCGCCGTGCCACTTTGCTGCTCCTAGAGGCTGGTTAATCAAAGTGCCTTCAAAAGAAGGGCAAATGGATGTAGTACAGATTTTTCTTCCGTCCCTGCAAGTATACAAAGTCAACATAAGATTGTTTAATGTGTGGGAGGATGTTGCCACTCATGTAAAATCCTTACATGACCTTCATATGGCCTCCAATATCAATTCCAATCTAAAATAGCCCACTTTCTGGATCATTAATCAAGGTTGTACAAACAAGAGTTCAGGATTCAACTTTGTGAGACTGGCCGTTGACCGGTCACAGATCCCGTGTAAAAGACTACAAATAAAACCACATCTCCAGTCTGACTCTGATCTTCTGTGAAGAAATGTATAGCTTTGGGGTCAAAACGGACCCACTCCACAATCCTTTCTTCCCTCCTCTGGAAGGAGAAAAGCGGTCAGCGCAATTTCAACCCTTCATGTAGCAAACTGGGACCCACAGCTATTCCCGGGAAGTCATAGCCTCAGAATTAAAGGACGTTCTGTTAGGAAGGAGATGAGGAGCAATTTCTTAAGTCAGAGAGTGTCACAGAAGGCTGCAGAGGTCAAGTCAGTGGATATTTGTTAGGTAGAGATAGATAGATTTTTGATTAGTTTAGTTGAGGGATGCAGCGCAGAAACAGGCCCTTCGGCCCACCGGGTCCATGCCAACCAGCGATCCCCGCATATTAACACTATCCTACACCCCTAGGGCCAATTTTTTTAAATTTACATTCACACCAAGCCAATTAACCTACAAGCCTGTACGCTTTTGGAGTGTGGGAGGAAACCCACGCAGGTCACGGGGAGAACATACAAACTCAGTACAGACAGCACCCGCAGACGGGATCGAACACGGGTCTCCGACGCTGCATTCACTGCAAGCCAGCAACTCTACTGCTGTGTCACCGTGACGGCCCAGTACACGTGTCACAGTAGTGCAGGCATCAGAGGTTATGGGGGGGAGGCAGGAGAATGGGGTTCGGAGGGAGAGATAGATCAGCCATGATTGAATGGTGGAGTTGACTTGATGGGCCGAAAGGCAGAATTCTACTCCTATCACTTATGACCCGAGTTTCATAGCGGCTCCCCAAAAAAAGTGTAACTTCATTGGCTTTATATTCCTGAGCAACTCATGGGTGTGCAGAATCTTGATCTTGCCCGTTGGCCGTGTGAGGGTTTAACACAACCGTTTGCCCTCGCAAGTAACCATTGAAACATGGACCTGTGAGTGTGCGCTTTGGATTCTAGCGGTTAGTATTCCATACTTCAGAGACTCCTTGTCATCCATTCAACTACAGTCTCTGCTCAGATTGATGAAAGGACCCAGAGTCCACATTCTCTCCCATCCACTTGAATAATCTCCAGGGTAGTTTAGTTTAGTTTATTGCCACGTGTGCCACGGTAAAGTGAAAAGCTTTTGCTGCACACTACCCGCGCTGTACCTTGGTACATGTGGCAATAAACTAAACAAAAGCTTTTGTTGTGTGCGCTTATCCCTAGATAAAGGGAATAACATCTAGTGCAAGATAAAGTCCAGTAAAGTCCGATTAAAGGTAGTCCGAGGGTCTCCAATGAGGTAGATGATAGCTCAGGATCGCTATACGGTTGTTGATGGGATAGTTCAGTTGCCTGATAACAGCTGGGAATAAACTGTCCCTGAACAATGCTGATGCCCATATCTAGTGTTTAAGAAGGAAAAGCAGAATTGGAGGAGCAGCGCCTCATATTTCGCTTGGGCAGTTCTGCACCCCAGCGGTATGAACATTGACTTCTCTAATTTCAGGTAGTCCTTGCTTTCTCCTCCCCTTCTCAGCTCTCCCCCAGCCCTCTGGCCCCACCTCTTCCTTTCTTCCCCCCCCCCCTCACATCAGTCTGAAGAAGGGTTTCAACCCGAAATGTTGCCTCTTTCCTTCGCTCCATAGATGCTGCCTCACCTGCTGAGTTTCTCCAGCATTTTTGTCTACCTTCTAGCTTTATGTACTAGGCTTGTCATAGACTTCATACTCTTGGTTTCTATGGAAAGGTTGTATGCCAAGAGACATATTTGTGATGTGAAGGATGTCTTTGTCAATATATTAGAGCTATAGAGTGATTCAGGGCCAGTTTGTGCCTGATATGCTAAATATCTCCAGTAAGTTCTGATTGTTATATTTCAGAATTACATCAATGGCATTTTGCATTTTGTTCCACAAATCCATACTGGTTTTGATTTACTCCTGCATTGTTTTTGACCCGTTTCCACTGTGATGAAAACAAATTAATTAATCCGAGAAAGTCTAGCTTTCTGTCCATGTTCTGCAGGTAGTGTCGTAATGTTTAAGAAACGTTTAGACAGGTTCATGGATTGGACGGGTTTGGAGGGGTATGTGCCAAACGCAGGCAGTTGGGACTAGTGTAGTTGGGCATGTTGGCCGGCGTAGGCAAGTTGGGCCGAAGGGCCTTGCCTCTTCATTAAACTTTCCCACTTCTCACCTGAGAGCTCTGTCCTCCAGTGTTGGACATTGCCACCCTGGGGGAAAAGGTTCTGACTGTCTACCCTGTCTATGCCTCTCGTAATTTTATCTACTTCCATCAATTCTCCCCTCAACCTCCGACGTTCCAGAGAAATGGAGAGGCGATCTTGGGATTGGGCAGCCCGCTGGAAGAAGTTTCTTTGGCACAGCGAGCGGTGAAAATAGACACAGTCTGGACACTTTGTTTGAACCCTTGACCTTAGTCCAAATTGCCCAGTTTGTTATCCTTCAGTTAAGTTAAACCAGATGGCTGAAAATGCGAGCAGATTTGTAGGCTTTGGCACTGATCTGCCCACCTGGTAATGTTTGGAAAGTGATTTTTTCTCAGTCAGTAACTCACTCTCAAATGACCCAAGTTGGTCTTTGCATCTTTTCCATCAGTTTGCTTCCTGTTGTTTTCTTTTCCCGTAATGTACTCGTCGCCTTGAATTTCCAGGGCCAGAGTTAATTTGGAATATTTTCTCCATGAATTAGTTTAGTTTAGTTTATTGTCACGTGTAGTTTAGTTTAATTTAGAGAAGCAGCGCGGAAACAGGCCCCTGAGTCCACGTCGACCTGCGATCCCCGCACATTAACACTATCCTAACGCACTAGGGACAATTTTACATTTATACAAAACCAATTAACCTACAAACCTGTACTTCTCTGGAATGTGGGAGGAAACTGAAGATCTCGGAGAAAACCCACGCAGGTCACCGGGAGAACGTGCAAACTCCGTACAGACAGCACATTTGACCTGTCCACTGTGTACAGATACAGGATGAAGTTAATAACGCTTAGTGCAAAATGAAGTCCACTAAAGTCCGATTAAAGATAGTCCGAGGGTCTCCAATGAGGTAGATGGTAGCTCAGGTCTGCTCTCTAGTTGGTGACAGGATGGTCCAGTTGCCTGATAACAGCTGGGAAGAAACTGTCCTTGAACCCCTGACATTGATATTAAAAATGTTTTTTCAGCAACAGCATTTATTTTTGGAGGAAATGGAAATCTTCAAGTGAAGTGCAGGATCAGTAACTAACTTTCATCTGTGGTGTCATTGACATTCAGTCATGATTACATTTATTCAGACAGAAGTTGTCTGAATTTCCAAAGATACACACAGAGGGACATATCCTTGTATTTTGAAGGCAGACGCAATGTGCTGGAGTAACTCAGCGGGTCAGGCAGCATTTCTGGAGAGAAAGATCATTATGCCCCTGTCCCACTTAGGAAACCTGAACGGAAACCTCTGGAGACTTGGCGCCCCACCCAAGGTTTCCGTGCGGTTCCCGGGGGTTTTTGTAAGTCTCCCTAATGGTCGAAACTGACAAAATCCTCCAGGAACCGCACGGAAACCATGGGTGGGGCACAAAGTCTCCAGAGGTTTCCGTTCAGGTTTCCTAAGTGGGACAGGGGCTTAAGATTATAAGTGATGGGAGATGAATTGGGCCGTTGGGCAAGCCTACTCCGCCATCCAATCATGGCTGATTTTTCTCTCCCTCCTAACCACATTCTCCTGCCTTCTCCCCATAACCTCTGAAAGGATGGGTGACATTTGGGGTCGGGACCCTTCTTGCAGACTGGAACCAGGGGATGGGGTATGGGGGTGGGGCGGGGGGGAGGAAGGGAGGAGGAGTTGGGAATGTAGGTGAATTTCCAAATGTTTAGGCTTTAGTAACACGGAATAAAATTTGCTATACAAATCAAAGAACTCATAAGTTTGTTAGGAACATTACCATTATGCATTCACATACACCTTCTTCCCATTGCACTAGTTTCTTTGACTCACAGGTAGTTAAGGGCCTGTCCCACCAGCATGCGATTGCATGCGTCTAGCACGACCAAACGTGGTCGCTTGAGGCGTACGGCCTCGCGGGGCCGGTCCCATTTCGATCGACGGAGGCGTATGGAGTTGTGCGGGGCTGGTCCCGACATCGCGCGGGGCTCCAAAAATCTTACACTGTCCGAAAATCCCGCGCGGCAGCGGCCTGTCGGCCCGCAGGCGCATTGAGGACGTACGCAGCGTCTCGACGGGCGTACACAGCCTCTTGACGGCGTATGCCTAGCGCGTGGCGTTGCGCGATGACGTCACCTCCCAACACCGTACGACGTTCAAATTCAGTCGGCCCGCCTCCTGCCCAGCTGATGACGGGACCAGCCCCGCACAACTCCATACGCCTCCGCGGTTCGAATTGGGACCGGCCCCGCGAGGCCGTACGCCTCAAGCGACCACGTGTGGTCGCGCTAGACGCATGCAATCGCATGCTGGTGGGACGGGCCCTTAAGCCATTGCATGCGGGGCACCTCACAAAAGTAGGTTTTGTCTCACATTGTGCTCGTTGCTTACTCACCTGGCTTTGCGGCACAGACGGACTTTCACACCTCACGCTGCCTCGGCAAGGCCAGCAGCATAATCACGGACCAGTCTCACCCCAGTCACTCCCTCTTCTCCCCTCTCCCATCGGGCAAGAGCTACAGAAGTGTGAGAACGCACGCCTCCAGATTCGGGGATCCAGCTCCCAGCTGTTGTCAGGCAACTGAACCATCCTACCAACAACTGGAGAGCAGTCCTGAGCTCCTATCTACCTCATTGGAGGCCCTTGGACTAGTCAATCAGACTTTATTGGACTTTACCTCGCACTAAATCTCATTTACTTTATCATGTATCTGTACACTGTGGACGACTCGATTGTAACCATGTATAGTCTTTCCACTCACTGGTCAGCATGTATCACAATGCTTTTCACTGTACCTCGGTACACGTGACAAATTAAACTTAGCTTTCAATGCACCAGAACCATGCGTACTTACAGCAGAGCCATACCACCAATTTCATTCCCCTTTCCAAAGCAAACATGGCAACTAGTATGCCCCAATAGTGCTTATAGCAGCAAAATACTTCTGAAGTGATGCCTCAATACGTCACACCTAATAATCTGAATTCAGTTGCCTGAGCTGTTATCAGGCAACTGAATCATCCTACCACAACCAGAGAGCAGTGCTGAACTACTATCTATTTATGATGTCCCTTGGACTATCCTTGACCGGGCCATGCTGGCTTTACCTTGCACTAAACGTTATTCCGTTATCATGCGTCGATACACGGCAAATGAACTGATTGCAATCATGTATTATCTTTCTGCTGAAGATAAACACAAAAAGCTGGAGTAACTCAGCGGGACAGGCAGCGTCTCTGGAGAGAAGGAATGGGTGACGTTTCAGGTCGAGACCCTTCTTCAGACTTTCTGCTGACTTTTCACTGCACCTCTGTTGCTGACAATGAACTAAACTGAACTGAACTGAACTGAAACATGCCAAATAAGGTTATTGAAAAGACATGTATTAGTTACGACATGTGGAGAAATTCCTTTGCTCTTGTTCAATACAGTTCCATCTTTGAAGTCCAGCTGAAAGGGGCACTGTTCAAGCTCTATATCTAATGCCTAAAATCTCTTATTATTACTGCGGCACCCATGCTCTGCCAGAAGCCCAGCCATGACTCTGTTTGCCAGTGTGGTCGGAAGCAATGTGTGCCAAGGTATTCTCCTGGACAAGCTAACCAACATTTGGAATTTTGGGGCAGGTTGGGGGCAGATGTGAGAGTGTACCATATATAAAATGATGAGTGGCGTAGATAGGTAAGACATTTGGAACCTTTTACCCAGGATGGAAATATCAAATACTACAGGGCGTAGCTTTAAAGAGAGAGGTGCTATGTTGAAAGGAGGTGTGTGGGGCAGGTTTTTCTATGCAGAGGGTGTCGAGTGCCTGCAATGTACTGCTGGAGGCAGATGCGATTGAAGCATGTAAGAGATGTTTGGATAGGCATTTGGATGTGCAGGAAATTGAAGGATATGGATTCAGAGCAGGCAGAGAAGAGTTGGTCTTGGCATCATGCTCAGCGCAGACATTGTGGGCTGAAGGGCATGTTCTGTTTTCTCTGTAGGAGTGTAGTGGGTTGGGGACATTTGGCAGACTCTGAGCTGATCATAGGGCTGGTAAAACATCCTGAGTCACCAATGGCTCTTTGTGGAATCCGTAAACATCAGATGAAGAGCTAATTGAACAGGGGCATGTACAAGCCACCTACATGAGAAGGGACTCAACAGGAAATAAGGGTATGGGGATTGAGGTCTATAATGGGATGCTGTGGTCAAACATTAGGACAGGGTGATACTTTAGAAATAAACAGTCAATACAGCTTTCAAACGGAGAAAATGCTGAAAATACTCGGGAGGTCAGGCAAGAGAAATGGAGTAGGCGATTTAGATTGACGATTATTCATCAGAACTGCGTTTCTGTCTCTTCCACACAAAATCTCTGCACTTCATGTAGATATCCAACGATCCAAATAATGGTTTGGGAACAGCTCCGTCCAAGACTGCAAGAAATTGCAGAGAATTGTGGACGCAGCCCAGACCGTTACACAAACCAAACTCCCTTCCATTGGCTCCATCTAGACTTCACGTTGCCTCGGCAAGGCCAGCAGCAAAATCAAGGACGGGTCTCACCCCAGTCATTCCCTCTTCCTCCCCCTCTCCTATCAGGCAAGAGGTACAGAAGTGTGAAAACGCACACCTCCAGATTCAGGTACAGTTTGTTCCCAGCTGTTATCAAACAACTGAACCGTCCTATCAACAACTAGAGAGCAGTCCTGAGCTACTATCTACCTCATTGGGGACCCTCACACTATCTTTAATCGAACTTTACTGGACTTTACCTTGCACTAAACGTTATTCCCTTTATCATGTATCTGTACACTATGGATGGCTAAAGAATCTAATCATGTATAGTTTTTCCACCGACAGGTTAGCTTTTCACTGTACCTCGGTACACGTGACAATAAACTATTCTAAACTGACCATCAAGAAAACATGGGTTGGAGCTTGGACAGCTGGGAACAAACTGTACCTGAATCTGGCGGTGTGTGTTTTCACACTTCTGTACATCTTGCCTGATGGGAGAGGGGGGGGGGGGGGGGGGGGGGGGGGGGGGGGGGGGGGGGGGGAAGAGGGAATGACTGGGGTGAGACCCGTCCTTGATTTTGCTGCTGGCCTTGCCGAGGCAACGTGAAGTGTAGATGGAGCCAATGGAAGGCAGGTTGGTTTGTGCAAGGGACTGGGCTGTGTCCACAATTCTCTGCAATTTCTTGCAGTCTTGGACGGAGCTGTTCCCAAACCATTATTTGGATCATTGGATATCTACATGAAGTGCAGAGATTACGTGTGTGGAAGAGACAGAAACGCAGTTCTGATGAATAGTCGTCAATCTGAATCGCCAAATCCATTTCCCTTCCCTGACCTCCCGAGTATTTTCAGCATTTTTTCCATATTTGAAAGCTGTATTTACTGTTTATTTCTAAAGTATCACCCTGTCCCAACTGCCTCACCCCTGCATCTATTGATTCAAGATTCAAGAGAGTTTATTGTCGTGTGTCCCAGACAGGACAATGACATTCTTGCTTTGCTTCAGCACAACAGAACATAGTAGGCATTGACTACAGAACAGATCAGTGTGTCCATACACCATTATATAAATATATACACACATGAATAAATAAACAGATAAAGTGCAAATAAACAGATAATGGGCTATTAATGTTCAGAGTTCTGTTTGAGTTGAGTTTAATAGCCTGATGGCTGTGGGGAAGTAGCTATTCCTGAACCCGGATGTTGCAGTCTTCAGGCTCCTGTACCTTCTATCTGAAGGTAGCGGGGAGATGAGTGTGTGGCCAGGATGGTGTGGGTCCTTGATGATGCTGACAGCCTTTTTGAGGCAGCGACTGCGATATTTCCCCTCGATGGAAGGAAGGTCAGAGCCGTTGATGGACTGGGCAGTGTTTACTACTTTTTCTAATCTTTTCTGCTCCTGGGCGCTCAAGTTGCCGAACCAAGCCACGATGCAACCGGTCAGCAAGCTCTCTACTGTGCACCTGTAGAAGTTAGAGAGAGTCCTCCTTGACACACTGACTCTCCGTAATCTTCTCAGGAAGTAGAGGCGCTGATGAGCTTTCTTTATAATTGCATCAATGTTCTCGGACCAGGAGAGATCTTCAGAGATGTGCACGCCCAGGAATTTGAAGCTCTTGGCCCTTTCCACCATCGACCCATTGATATAAACGGGACTGTGGGTCCCCATTCCACTCCTTCCAAAGTCCACCATCAGTTCCTTGGTTTTGCTGGTGTTGAGGGCCAGGTTATTGTGCTGGCACCATATGGACAGTTGTTCGATCTCTCTTCTGTACTCCGACTCATCCCCATCAGTGATACGTCCCACAACAGTGGTGTCGTCAGTGAAGTTGATGATGGAGTTCGCACTATGACCGGCTACGCAGTCATGACTATAGAGTGAGTACAGCAGGGGGCTGAGCACGCAGCCTTGAGGTGCTCCCGTGCTGATTGTTATCGAGTCTGACATATTTCCACCAATTCGAACAGTCTATGGTCTGTGAATGAGGAAGTCGAGGATCCAATTGCAGAGGGATGCGCAGAGGCCCAGTTCTGCGAGTTTGGTAACCAGCTTGGAGGGGATGATAGTATTAAATGCCGAGCTGTAATCAATGAATAACAGCCTGACATATTGTTATTCAGGTTTAGATTTAGGTTTACTATTGTCAATTGTTTATTAAGGGGAAGATACATAGTGCAGAATATAATTCTCAGCATCGTAGCGCACCAGTTCCGTAGACAGTCCAATGTTCGCAATGGGGTACCCTAGCCTATGGAATAACAGAGGGGAAGAAGCTGCTCCAGAGTCTGGTGGTGCGCGCTTTCAGGCTTCTGTATCTACATCGGTAGAAAGCAACAGAAATATTAAATGCACGAACATTTACAGCCCATTGTAACTGTCGTGGAGGCACAAGGAACTGCAGATGCTGATTTACAATAAAAAAGCACCAAGTGCTGGAGTAGCTCAGCAGCTTAGGCAGCAACTCTGAAAAACATGGATCGTTTTGGGTCGGGACCTTTCTTCAGACTGATTGTAGTGTGGGGGGGGGGGGGTGTTGGGTGGGGGGGTTGAAAGCCAGCAGAGAAGTGGGAGCGGAACAAAGCCTGGCAAACGAATACAGGTTTACACAGGTCAGGGGGGTTTGATTGCAGATGGGAGATCAAAGGCTAGAGTCGAAATGGAGATAAAAAGGTGTCAGATGAGGAGAGGAGCGAAATGTGAAGCCAGAGAGAGGGCCATAGGTGGTATGGGGACAGGCGGAAAGAAAGGGGAGCTTAGATGGGGTACCTTGGTCAGCATGGAGGAGTTGGGCCGAACGGTATGTCCCCGTTCAGAATGGCTCCATCACTATCCAGACACACGGTGAGAGGGCTAGCACTGCGCTTTGTATCTTTCTGTGCCGCAAGGGTAGAGTAAAAATACAAGGCAACAACTCAAAAACAATAAAAACCAAATCTCCAGGAAGTAACAGGGAAATAAAGAAAGAAAAACAGTACATTAATATTAAAGAGAATGTAAAGTAAAGCTGTTTCTCTTCATAACACACTACGGTTTTTCTCTCAGCGTGAGGTTGTAGTGAGGGGGAACATCTGTACAAAGAGCAGGGCAAATTGATGGAGTCTGCAGTAACCATAATCATTGACCTGGGCCATTTGAAAAGGTCAACCTGGTGGTTCAAATAATCAAGGGGTTTGTCAGCAAAGCGAAAGTGAAAGTGTTGCTTTTGTTAAAGGGTACGCAGGAAGAGTGGGCATATACCCTTAAAATGATGACTCGATTATATGACACTGGAGCTGGAGGGCATACATTCCATGCAAAACGACTGAAGAACATAAAACACAGAGCGGTACAGCACAGGAAACATGGAAACATAGAAAATAGGTGCAGGAGTAGGCCATTCGGCCCTTCGAGCCTTCACCGCCATTCAATATGATCATGGCTGATCATCCAACTCAGTATCCCGTACCTGCCTTCTCTCCATACCCCCTGATCCCTTTAGCCACAAGGGCCACATCTAACTCCGTCTTAAATATAGCCAATGAACTGGCCTCAACTACCTTCTGTGGCAGAGAATTCCACAGACTCACCACTCTCTGTGTGAAACATGTTTTTCTCATCTCGGTCCTAAAAGACTTCCTCCTTATCCTTAAACTGTGACCCCTTGTTCTGGACTTCCCCAACATCAGGAACAATCTTCCTGCATCTAGCCTGTCCAACCCCTTAAGAATTTTGTATGTCTCTATAAGATCCCCCCCCAATCTTCTAAATTCCAGCGAGTACAAGCCGAGTCTATCCAGTCTTTCTTCATATGGAAGTCCTTCGGCCCTTCGACCCACAATGTCTGTGCTTAACGAACATGATGCCAAGACTGAGTCTTATCTGCCTGCACATGAATCATATCCCTCCATTCCCTGCATCACCATGTGTCTGTCCAAAGGTCCCTTAGGCACCACTGTCATACCTGCCTCCACCACCACACCTGTCAAGTGATAGGTGGATGCAGGTAAGTGATGGGTGGGGTACAGGTGATATCCACCTCATCTTTATCCACCTGTCATTTGCCAGGATCTGTCCTGCCCCCACACCTCTTGCAGTTTTCTCCACCCCAGGCACCCACCAGCCTCTTTGCAAAAAAAAAAAAACCCCTCCCCAGCACATCTCCCTTACACTTGGCCCCCTCTCACGTCAAAGCCAAACTACTTTTGAAAAAGTGATTGCATTATAGCCAACCGTCCCTACCCCTTCCCCATAAATAAACAGTGTTACCCAATTCCCTTTAAAACGAGAGACACAAAGTGCTGGAGTAACTCTGGAGAACATAGATGGGAGATGTGTTTGAGAAGGGGCTGCAGATGCTGGAAAACCGAAGGTAGACAAAAATGCTGGAGGAACTCAGCGGGTGAGGCAGCATCTATGGAGCGAAGGAAATAGGCAACGTTTCGGGCCGAAACGTTGCCTATTTCCTCCAGCACAGAAGAAAGGAGAAAGGAAGCGGAGGAGGCAGAGGGCTGAGGGAGAGCTGAGAAGGGGGAGGAGACAGCAAGGGCTTCCCAGAAATTGGAGAAGTCAATGTTTATGCCGCTAGGGTGCAGACTGCCCAAGCGGAATATGAGGTGCTGCTGCCCCTCCAATTTTCGGAGGTGCTCACTCTGGCCACGGAGGAGGCCCAGGACAGAAAGGTCGGATTCGGAACGGGAGGGGGGAGTTGAAGTGCTGAGCCACAGGGAGATCAGGTTGGGTAATGCGGACCGAGCGGAGGTGTTCGGCGAAACGATCGGCAAGCCTACGCTTGGTCTCCATGAGTTTCTTCGGACTGATTGTGGCGGGGAGGAGAAAGCTGGAAGAGAGGTGGGGGGGGGGGGTGGGGGGGGGGGGGGGGGGGGGGGGGGCAGGTGGTGGCACAGAGGTAGAGCTGCTGCCTTACAGCACCAGAGATCCGTGTTCGATCCTGACTAAGGGTGCCTGTCTGTACAGAGTTTGCACGTTCTCCCCGTGACCTGCATGAGTTTCCTCCTGCACTCTAAAGACCTGCAGGTTTGTAGGCTATTTGGCTTGGTATAATTGTAAATTGTCCCTAGTGTGTGTAAGATAGCGTTGGTGTGCAGGTATCACTGGTTGGCATGCACTTTCTTCTCTCTCCCCAGCCCAGTACAATCAGTCTGAAGAAGGGCCAAATATACAGTATTTTGTATATATTTTTTTTATAAAGCAGCATCTGCAGTTCCGTAAGCCTCCTGTGGCAGTTCACAGTAACTGTGCCCATCTTGATTTTGTATACATCTATCAGATAACTCCTCAGCTGCAGGAAGATAGTCCGAGCCCCATCCAGCCTCTCCTAACTTAAACTCTCCAGAACCGGTTAATATCCTCATAAATCTTTTTGCACCGATTTCGAGTTTAATGACATCCTTCCTATAGTTGACCAGAATTGTACACAGTACTCCAAATGTGGCCTGACCACCATACATACTTGCGTTGGCTCCCATTCCAACTAAACCTCAATTTAAGATTGATTTCAACTCCTTCAATGCTCTCAGACCTCATTTCCTCGACCAATTTTTCTGGTCCTACAATCCTCATGACATGACGGCCCTTTTCCATTTCTGGGTCCACTAACCTCCAGCAACCTCGAACTACTCTAAGCTCCAGAATTCTCTGTGTTTATCTCTCAGTCTCTCTCTCTCTCTTCTCCTAAGATGCCCAGGAAAAGTGTCTCTCTGACCTGAAGGAGTATTCCGACCTGAAACGTTGCCTATCTATGTTCTCGAGAGATTGTGCCTGACCTATAGGTTTTCAGTTTAGTTTAGAGGTACAGCATTGAAACGGGCCCTTCGGCCCATCGAGCCCACGCTGACCAACGACCACCCCGTGCACTATCCTACACAACAGGCACAATTTACAGAGGCCCACAAGCCTGCACGCCTTTAGAATGTGGGAGGAAACCAAAGCCATGCGGTCACAAGGAGATCGTGCAAACTCCATACAGACAGCACCCATAGTCATAATTGAACCTAGGTCTCTAGCGCTGTAATAGCCCTGTCCCACGGTACGAGTTCATTCCAAGAGCTCTCCCGAGTTAAAAAAAAAATCAAACTCGCGGTAAGCACGGAGAATCAACGTAGCGGGTAAGTCGGAGCTCGGGGACGTCTCTTAGCGGCTCGTAACGCGAACGGCAGGTACTTGGCAAGACTCGCTAACGGCAGGTAAGCTCGGGAAGACTCGTGAAGGTTTTTCAACATGTTGAAAAATGTCCACGAGAGCCCCGAGTACCGACGAGTGGCCATTGCCGTAAATCTCCGAGTTCGAATCAGGGCAAACTCGGGGAGAACTCTTGGAATGAACTCGCACCGTGGGACAGTGGTTTAAGGCAGCAACTCTATCGCAACTCTACTGCTGCGCCACCGTGGCAACCTTCAATTACCCAAGGCTCATATTCCCTCTGTCTCGGTGTCAGGTATTGTCTGATGACACTTGCTTGATGTAAAACTCTGCATAAAAATGATTGCATGAGGAATTTTATTAGCAGAACTGAACTCTTCTACCCAGTAATTAGCAACAAAACAATCATCAAAACACGAAAAATAACAGAGGAAAGAAAAACAAAATAATCTATGGCAGGGGGATTTCTGTTAAGCACATCCAGTCAGATCCACCTATATTACTTGTTTTTATTTCTCAAGTCAGTTGTGTTTCCATGCTGTTTGTGGGGGTGTGGAGTGAAACTTTCCTCTCATCAGAAAATGTCTCGTATTCAACATTTGCCCCAAAAACGATTCGATTTTGTGGCTCCTGTGTTCGAAGCTCTTGCAGATTTCATGAACAGGCCTTCGATGAGTGCACATGTTTTTTCGATTTCTGCGGAAAAATCTTCATTTTAGTAAATTTGTATGATTGAGTGGTGTGTGGGGACATTAGTACTGACCCATAGCGATAACTTTTATCAGCTTGTCTTCATAAAGTGGCATCAATGCAATGGAACGTCCCAAGATGTTTCAAAGATGTTTCAAGGAAGTGTTATGGGGCTGTCCCACTGTACGAGCTAATTCAAGAGTTCTCCCCAGTTTCCCCTGATTCGAACTCGGAGATTTACGGTAACAGGCGCTCGTAGGTACTCGGGGCTCTCGTGGACATTTTTTCAACATGTTGAAAAATCTTCACGAGTCTTCCCGAGATTACCCGCGTTTCCCGAGTACCTGCCCTTAGCGTTACGAGCCGCTAAGAGACGTCCCCGAGCTCCGACGTACCCGCTACGTACATTCTATGTGCTTACCACGAGTTTGATTTTTTTTTAACTCGGGAGAGCTCTTGGATGAACTCGTACAGTGGGACAGGCCCATTAGCAACCAACATTTGACTCCCCTTGTCACATAGGGCCAAACGCGGGCAAGTGGGAGTAATGTAGGTGGGACATGTTAGCCGGTGAGGCTAAGTTGGGCCGAAGGACCTGTTCCATGCTGTATAACTCTATGACTCTCTAACGCTGAGAACTATATTCTGCTCTTTTCCTTTGTTTTATTCATTGTTCTTGAGTTTGATTTGATTGCATCTAGATATAGTATTGTCTGATTTGATTGGAAAGCATACAATGTGAAGCTTTTCATTGTCTCTTGGTACGTTTGACAATAATAAACCTAAATCTAAATTTATAGGGTGATGCACTGTGGTCAATATCCTACGATGTCAGCTACTAGGTTACTCGTTATGCATAGGGTATTGAAGATGGTCTCAGTTCCCCACTGCGGATGCAGATTTCCAGAAGGAGATCACAGATTAGACGTTACTTTAAACTTTTGACTTAAGAGATACTGCGTGGAAACAGGCCCTTCGGCCCACTGAGTCCACACTGACGAGCGATCATCTCCATACACTAGCGCTATTCCACACTCCAGGGACAATTTACAATTTTTTACCAAAGCCAATTAATCTACAAACCTGACCGTCTTTGGAGTGTGGGAGGAAACCAGAGAAAACCTTCAGGAAGGGTCCCGAGCCGAAACGTCTCCCATCCTTTTTCGTCGGCGATGCTTCCTGCCTCACCGAGTTACTCCGGCACTTTGTGTCTTTCTTTTGCATACACCAGCACCTGCAGTTCTTTGTTTCCACGTGCACAGCACAAACTCCGAAGATAGTCACAAAATGCCGGAGTCACTCAACGGGGCAGGCGGCATCTCTGGAGAGAAGGGATGGGTGACGTTTCGGAGTCGAGACCCTTCTTCAGACTGAGAGTCGGGGGAGAGGGAGTCTAGAGATGCGGAAGGGTAAGGTGTGAAGACGATAGATCAAAAGGGATGTGATGAGGAAATGTAGAATGGTTCATTGTTAGCTGAGGGGGAGGTCATACAATCAGTAAAACTAATCAGAAGGACAGTGAAGCTAGTCGGAGAACTAGGGTGGGGGAGGGATGAGAGAGAGGGAAAGAAAGAGTTATTTGAAGTTAGAGAAATTAACAATCATATGCTGGGTTGTAAACTGCCCAAGCAAAACATGAGATGGTGTTCCTCCAATTTGAGTTGGGCCTCTGACAGTGGAGGAGGTCAAGGACAGAAAGGTCAGTTTTGGGAATGGGAAGGGGAGTTAAAGCGAGTGGTTACTAACCTTGGCGGACTGAGCGGGAGTGCTCACGAAACGATGGCCGAGCCTGCGCTTGGTCAGATTGATATCGCACATGGTTCAATGACTAATTACAGAGGGTATGCAGGTGGCTTCATCAGTTATCTCTTGGGGTTAGACGCACAGTTTTTACAGACTGAAACTAAACCTGCTACAACTAAAATAACATTGGCCGTGCCGCGCTGTGGCGGAGGGACAGCATACTGAGCTTTTGTTTCACTTGAAGATTTCCGTTCCTCTATAATCACAGGATTTGTGCGAAAGATTTTTGGATATAAACAAGGAGACTGGAAGGGTGAAGTCTCACTGAGAACAGTAAGAATTGAAGGATTATTTTTTGTTGTGAGACCTGTTCTACCTGTGATTAAGCTTTCGTTACATGAAGTCTTCTAAATCTGTCCCTGCTGGGCACTTATTTCCTGATCCTTCAAAATTTCTGGGGGAAAAAATATTATGTTTAATGTTTTTGGTTTGTCAATTGAACATGATCCCAGTGCTCGGAAAGTGTGATCCAAATTAAATCCAACAGATGTAAAGTGTCTCAACCCGGAATGTCACCCATTCCTTCTATCCAGAGAAGCTGCCTGACCCGCTGAGTTATTCCAGCTTTTTGTGTCTATCCTAGATGTAAGGTGGCTTTCACCTGACGATACAGTTGAGGATAAGGTGAGCAGCCAGGATAGAATTAAGTAGATTATCTCCTGACCATCATAATACCTGGAGCCCCTCCAATAGACCCACCTAAGTTCCCATCTACCGAAGTGACACATAGTGTCCGATGAACTTTTATCATTATCCTGTCACACATTCTCCCCCGAAGCACTCAAAATAAATTAAGTGGTCAATCTTCTTATGTTTTTTTAGAGATACAGCATGGAAATAGGCCCTTTGGCCCACCAAATCCTCACCCACCACTCTTCACTTTAAGTTCATGTTTCATGTATCTTGTTGTGTTTTTAATGACCTGCTCACATTAGTTGAGAACGATCCCAATGCCTACACACTAGGGTACACAAAAAGCTGGAGAAACTCAACGGGTGCAGCAGCATCTAAGGAGCGAAGGAGATAGGCAACGTTTAGAGCCGAAACCTACACACTAGCGTCAATCCAATTAACCTACAAACCCTAAAAGATGTCTTTGGTTAGTGGGGGGGGGGGGGGGGGGGGGGGGAACCGTAGCAGCGATTGTAAGGTCATAAAATGGTGCTAAATGAATGTGTGAATATATCATAAATCGCTTCAGTAACAAATCTCTTCAGATTGTCTTCTTTTATGGGCCACCGCAGAAGAGATTTTCAGTGGAGTATTTTCATTTCTGCAGACCCTGACAAGTTACAGTAATCCACAATAAACACAGCCCAGAGTTATCATGACACAATGGAAAAGAAATTGAAACTTGGAAGTATGGCCAACTGAAACTGTTCTGAAAAAACTATTACTTAAGTTGGAAAATATATAACAAGAAAACAAAGCCAAAAATGATGGCAAGCACTATTAACATAAGCAGTTTCAAATCCAGAAGATTAAAGATGACAGCTCTGACCTACTAAATGCAATGTACTCTAATATCTCCCATTAAGGTTTTTTTTGTCTCATTTGCAAGGTTTATTTTCTCTCTTTTTGAGGTGGAAGGGGAAAGGGGAAAGCGGAGAGTGTGAAGGGAGGTCGACGGAGGGAGAGATAATGGGGAAGGCAAAGAAGAGAAAGGCACAGAGAGAGAGTGAGAAAGAGGGAAGAGTACGATACGATACGATAGAACTTTATGTAACCCAGGAGGGAAATTGGTCTGCCAACAGTCATAAAAACACAACAAGATACCTGAAACATGAACTTAACGTGATGAGTGGAAAGTCCAGGATTGGGGATGTGCAAAGATTGGGAAGGGGAGGGGGGGGAGTCAGTGCCCTGGTCTTGTTCTAAATACAGTAGGATGTTAAGGTCTTTTGTGGAAAAATACCTGGGAGAATAAACAAGGCCTGGCTGAAGGTCTCAACCAAAAGATAATGCTTCCGACTATCTTCTACTCCCTCAGACCATGGTGCTCTGGATAACATCACTCCAAAACATTTCCCAATGTAACTGGTCATGACCTGATCTTCAAAGGGTTGCCCCGTTCCGCCAAATGTCCAGCCTGTCCCCCTCGTAACAACCAGGACGATATTTGTGAAGCACCTTTCGTCTTCAAAGAATTTTGGAAGGCAATCGTTTTTTTTTTTCAGTAAACCCAAATCGAATCAATTACCTGATAGCTGTCACATTAATTGGGAAACTTCCTGATCTCATCATGATGTTAAAGAATACGAAGTGGGAGCAGGGGTAGATCATAAAGACTTCCCAGAGATCCCAGATACCAAACTTCCTCGGACGTCACGGTGGCACAGCGGTAGAGTTGCTGCCTCACAGCGCCAGAGACCCGGGTTCGATCCTGACCACAGGTGCTGCCTGTACGGAGTTTGTGCATTCTCCCCGTGACCTCGTGGGTTCCCTCTGGGTGCTCTGGTTTCCTCCTGCACTCCAAAGATGTACGGATGTGTAGGCTAATTGACACCGGTTTGTTGGCGAATTGGCTTGGTCAAATTGTAAATTGCCCCCAGTGTGTGTGGGATAGTGTGCGGGGATCGCTAGTTGCCGGGGATATGGTGGGCCGAAGGGCCTGTTTCCCTGCTGTATCTCTAAACTAAACATGTTGAGAAATCATGGCTCTGTATAGAAATCAAGTTGCTCTCTTTTCTGTTATTTCATAAGCTAGAAGGTAAAATAAAACAGGCCTTGATTCTGTGTGTACAGGAATCTATTAAATATATTCTAGGCTTGACATCCACAGCCTTCCGAGGTTGAGAGTTCTGAAACTTCACAGCCATGTTGGTGAAGACATTTCTTCCCACTGCAGTCCTAAAGGACAGAGTGGAAGCCAAATTTGCTGCGATTGCATTTTCCCTGTGTCTCCACAGTCAGACCTACAGTGGGATTGTTTTATTCGAGACATGAGAAGCAAGCGAAGGCAACTGCCCATTCTCTCATCCGTCGTCAGAGGCTTGCGTTGGCAGGCGTGGGGTGTGCAGGGTAAAATGGTCTTCGCTTACTTGGAATAAACATTGCACCATGGCAAGTGCAGCTCAGGGCGAAGTTTCAGGTATTTTTAGAAAGATACCAAGAGTGAGGCAGTGTGCAGCCGGTTTAAAATATTTACTTAACAGGACTACGACCAACATATTCTCTGCTTCTAAATTTCTGCTGCTGCGCTGTCCAATAGTCTAACATTGCATTTACACTGGTTGGAGACAGCTTTGGGTGCCAGCCAAGAAGAATGTTGTTTACGCTGCCTAAGTAGCTCTTAACTGCTGCGTTTCGAATAGAACTCTGTGCCTGCCTTGATTCATACTGTCTCTCTCCATGTTAAGGTTAAATTATTGGGGGGAGAAGGGACTCCCTGCCCTCTGAATGTTTAATTTGGGTCAGTTTGGTTTGCCAACTAGCTAGGAAGACCAACAACAGGCCTCTGGGCATTGGGTGTGAATCGTGTGACATCCTCACTGATGTGGGCTTTGTGCAATGTTTGACTTAATCCCCCTGACTCCACCTCCTTTCTTCAGGGTAAGTCCTCACCAGGTGTCCATGCAGCCACCCATTTGGCGGAGGAACCCGGGCGGAACGGTGGTGCAGCGGGTAGAGCTGCTGCCCCGCAACGCCAGAGACCCGGGTTCGATCCTGACATCAGGTACTGTCCGTGTGGCGTTTGCACCTTCTCCCTTGTGACCGCGTGAGTTTCCTCCGGGTGCTCCTGCTTCCTCCCACATCCTGACAGGTTTGTAGATTAAATGTGTAGGAAGGGACGGCAGATGCTGGTTTACACCGAAGATAGACACAACAATGTTGGTTTAACTCGGTGGGTCAGGCAGCATCTTTGGAGAAAAAGAATAGGTGACGTTTTGGTTCGGAATTACTGGAATTACTCCTGCACTTTGCGTCTATCTTTGGTGTTAACCAGAATAAAAGTAGTTCTTTATTTCAACAATTTGGCCATTGTTTTGTACAGTTGCGATATAATGGCCCAACTCTTCCATGCAATGCCTCAGTCAAAAGCCGCCTTCACTAATCTATTGCTTTGTGTCACCACTTTCAGGGAACTGTGAACTTGCATCACAAGTCCCTGGAGTCATAAAGCTATGAAGTATTGAAACAGATGATCAGTCCAACTCACCAATGCCAGCCAGTCCTGCATAATTGAGCTAGTCCCACTTGTCCCGTCCCCCCCCCCCCCCCCCGTCTCATATCCCTCCAAACCTTTCCAATCCATGTGTCTTTTAAATGTCATATCTGGGTTCCGAGGGGCGGCACAGAGGCGCAGCTGATGGAGCAGCTGCCTCATTGCGCCAGAGACCCAGGTTCGATAACCTCTGGTGCTGAATGTGTGGAGTTTGCACGTTCTCCCTGTGACCGCGTGGGCTTCCTCCGGCTCCTCCAGTTTCCTACCGCATCCCAAGGACATGTGGGTTTGTAAGTTAATCGGCCTCTAAAAATTGCCCCAAGTGTGTCGTTAGTGGATGTGAAAGTGGGATAAATAGAATGAGTGTGCAAACATGTTCGATTCTCAGCGTGGCCTTGGTGGGCCAACATGTACATAGGAAGCTGCCACGCACCGCGATAGGACTACCTTTGTTCTGGTTTATACCAAAGATAGACACAAAGTGCTGGAGTAATTCCAGTAAATCTGACGTGAAACGTCACCTATTCTTGTTCAATGGCCAAATAAACTATGCATTGGGATGTTGGCTGCAATTCATCTGGATATCAAAGTGTTTGCCCCATTCCTCATTTCCATGTAGCACAATATTCTTAACATCGAGAAACAAGGAACTGCAGATGTGTCGAAAGGGACTGCAGATGCTGGTTTATACCAAAGATAGACAAAGTGCTAGAGTAACTCAGCAGGTCAGGCAGCATTCTGGGGAAAAACATATGGGCGACATTTCGGGACAGAACCCCTCTTCACATCCCATTCTGATGAAGCGTCCCAGCCCGGAATATCACCCATCCTTTTTCTCCAGAGATGCTGGCTGACCCACTGAGTTACTCAAGGAACTGCAGATGCTGGTTTACACAAACAGACACAGAGAGCTGGAGTAACTCAGCAGGTCCGACGATATCTCTGAAGAACACGGATAGGTGACGTCCCCCGTCGGGATCACGGATAGGTCGGCTGCGGGTCGGCTCCCTTCTTCAGACTGATGACTGACTCGGACCCGACCCAAAATGTCATCTATCCCTGCTCTCCAGGGATGTTGCCTGACCCGCTGAATTACTCCGCAGTTTGTGCCCATTTTTAACACTCATCTGAGAAGAGAATTGAGCTTTGGTGTAACGGGCATTGGAAAGCTAAAGAACATGAGGCAATATCAAGAAGATGCAGGAAATTGCCGCAGTTAGTAAAATATCTCTAGAACTCAGAACTGAAAAAAACTATTTGGTACATTGACCGCAAGATGCAAAAGAAGGAAAGAGATAGTTAGAAGTGAAACTAAATCAATTGGACAATCCTATACTTATCCTATTCATCTGGATACTTCTCTCCAGAGATACTGCCTGTCCTGTTCGTATCTATCCTTGGTGTTAACCAGCATTTGCAGTTCCTTCCTATACATCCCTATTTTTGCCTAAACATGGAAGATGTATCTCTAGCTCCCAAGTTTCAGAAAGGGTCACTTCATGTCTGGTGCAGGAAGGAACTGCAGTTGCTGGTTTAAACCGAAGAGAGACAAAACATTTCTCGGGTAGCTCAGAGGGACGGCCAGCATCTCTGTAGAGAAGGAATGGGTGACTTTTTCAAGGTGTCTCGACCCGACACATCACCCATTCCTTCTCTCCAGAGATGCTGCCTGTCTCGCTGAGTTACTCCAGCATTTTGTGTCTGACTGCATGTGCAGGTTGTTTTGTGGATAATTCCGAGGCAATGAAGATTCCCTTTATATTCTAATACACTATTACAAGGCCAGAAGCTTGTAATAGCTTCCCAGAGGCAAGGTTCCCTGTTGCCACAATTGATTATCTTGTGTAGTTAGTGTCGCTTGTATGATAGATGATGTGCCAGAAGCCTGGATGATAACTGATTAATGCGCGTGATATTCCCACGATAATCCATCAGTGCATCAAGTTAGTCGATTGGTACCAGTGCTGTGAATCATCACCTTCCACACTTTGGTCCACATCAATTAGAAGACTTGTGTGTCACAAAGAGATATATATTACCTGTCATTCTTTAGTGCCCTACCCCATCATTCATAATGCAACACTCTGTGGAAATCCAGCCCCATGGAGGATACCAGCAAATGGTACAGTTGGTCATACCAGCTTCAAAGTCGTCTTTTAAAAAATATATATTTTTATTTAATAGAGGTAAACACATTAGTGTACATCACATATATATATTGTTACGTAGAAACATAGAAACATAGAAATTAGGTGCAGGAGCAGGCCATTCGGCCCTTCGAGCCTGCACCGCCTTTCAATATGATCATGGGTGATCATCCCCATCCCATTGTTACAATCATTGTACCCCATAATTTTGTGGCTTTTAAAGAAAAAAGAATAGAAACAAAGAGAGTAAAGTGGGTGAAAAGAGTTGTGAAAGTGACAGAGCGTGGCAAAGGGGAAAATAACCTTGGTCAAAGAATTGGAGAAAGGGGGTTAAAAGATAGACCCTAGAAACGAAAAAGAAAAAAAAGAGAGAAAAAAAAAAGAAGCCAGTTACTATATTATATATATCACGCAAAAGGAATCTACCAGCTCGATAGTTTGTCACCCCCCCCTACCAAGACCCGAGGAATTCTTGCGTCCTCTCTTTGTAGCAACTCTGTGAATGCAGACCACGTCTGATAGAAACGATCTGATTTTCCTGCCAGGTGGAGTCTCATATCTTCCGGATGTAGTGTTTCAAACATAGTTGAAATCCACATAGTTAATGTTGGTATAGGGGTTCAAAGTCGTCTTGCTGAGTCTCATTGCCTGTGCTCATTCTCACCCAGCACACAGCTAACCATGGCCTGTTTCCTTTATCATAGCTACTTTTCTTGCACTTCTTTCATTGATTTGTTCTATATCGCTCCACGTCACCGTCTAGATCTCTTGCTTCCCTCTCCCCTGTGTCTCAGTCTGAAGAAGGGTCTCGACCCAAAACATCGCCTATTCCTTTTCCCCAGAAATGCCGTCTGACCCGCTAAGTCACTCCAGCTTTTTGTGCCGATCTTTGGTTTAAACCAGCATCTGCAGTTCCTTCTTACACACTGGTACACACCATGCTGCCCCTCAACATTGAATTTGCAAACTCTCGGTAACTCCCACAAATCAACCCCTCCTTCCCCCCCCCCCCTTCCCCTGAGTGGACCTTGCAACTGTCTCTCCCCTCCCCCTACATCCCTCTCTTTGCTACACAATTCATACCTCATCAATCTTCTAGCTTCACAATTCGCAACTTTCTAATCATTTTGTCTCACACCGTGTCGCTGTGTGGAAACCAAGCAGGCAGCCAGCTGGCTAACAGCGAGTTCCCCAACAACAGAGGTGCACAACAGAGCGAGCAAGATAGATCCCACGACGAAAAATACACGGTACGGTCCTGGGCAGATTCATGGGTAATTTTCGGCCCCATTTCCGTAACCGGCTTCCGTCTCCGCACCAAAGATCCCGTAGCGGAGCAAAGATACTAGTGCGGAGACGGAAGCCGGTTACGGAAACGTCCTCGTAAAAATAAAAGTTATTTGGGAAAAATCTTCTCCTCATTTTCAAAATTATAATTTATTAACACAAACTGTTCCCCAGCATCATTGATTACACTGCGAGTCGGGTCGGGTCGGGTCGGGTTACTGAAATGGATGAAAAAAGGCCCACGTTCCGCTCCGTTGCGTACTACACGTCAGCCCATTGCATTTAGAAGGAGTGGTCTATCTTGCTTGCTGTAGGATCTCTGGTGCACACAACCCCAATCTATTTTTGACAAATGCCAAGTTTAGAGATACAGCGCAAAAAACAGGCCCCTTGGGCCCACCGAGTCCACACCGACCAGCGATCCCCGCACACTAACACTAGCCCACACACAACTAGGGACAATTTACAATTATACCAAGCCAATTAACCTACAAACCTGTACGTCTTTGGAGTGTGGGAGGAAACTGGAGCTCCCGGAGAAAACCCACGCAGGTCACGGGGAGAAGGAACAAACTCCGTACAGACAAGCACCTGTTGTCAGGATCGAACCCGGGTCTCTGGCGCTGTAACGTAGCAACTCTACTGCTGCACCACCGTTCCACCTTAGTGTGAGATAAACATTGCCCTCGGTCAGGAATCATTTCTACGCCACATTTAAGATGCATTTAGACGGGTATATGAACAGACAGCAAATGACAGGATAGAGAGCAGGTTCAGGCAGAGGGGATTAGTTTTAATGAGGATCATGGCCTCCACAGACACGGTACCTGTGTTGTACTGTTCTATATTACATGTCTTTCAAATACGCCCATAAAATCTTAAATATCCAGCTGTCAGGACAGTCAAGGCCTTCGATAGAAGGAACCTGAAAAGCATTACCTTGGACAGTGTTGCAATCACCATGTCTTGTTCTGAAGTGACAACCCCATTGTATGTCATATCTGAACTCTTTGGAGTGGGGCAAGACAGGCAACTGTCTGTTTGACAGTCGAGAGTCTTACCTACTGGTCCATAGCTGGAATGTGTCAGCACAACTTGTTCAACGAGAAGACGCAGCTAACATTGTAAAGACATTTGGACAGATGCTGGAGTAACTCAGCGGGACAGGCAGCATCTCTGGAAAGAAGGAATGTGTGACGTTTCGGGTGGAGACCCTTCTTCAGACTGCTGAAGTAGGTTCTCGACCCAAAACGTCACCCATCCCTTCTCTCCGGAGATGTTGCCAGTCCTACTGATTTACTCCAGCAGTTTGTGTCTATCTTCGGTTTAAGCCAGCATCTGCAGTTCCTTCCTACAGATTCAGACTTGTCCCGATGAGTTACTCCAGCATTCGATGGACAGATTATATGGAATAGGTTTACTTTATTACTGTCGCGCGGTACAGTGGAAATATTTTATTTGTGTGCTATCCAATCCAATCAGAAAATACTTAGAAAGGAATACTTTAAAAAAAAAACTTTTTTACCCAGAGAGTTGTGAATTTATGGAATTCCCTGCCACAGAGGGCAGTGGAGGCCAAATCACTGGATGGATTTAAGAGAGAGTTGGATAGAGCTCTCGGGGCTAGTGGAGTCAAGGGATATGGGGAGAAGGCAGGCACGGGTTATTGATTGGGGACGATCAGCCATGATCATATTGAATGGCGGTGCTGGCTCGAAGGGCCGAATGGCCTCCTCCTGCACCTATTTTCTATGTTTCTATGTTTCTAGGAGACAAGGAGGAGCTTCTTTAGTCAGAGGGTGGTGAATCTGTGGAATTATTTGCCACAGACGGCTGTGGAGGCCGTCAGAGGATATTTATAAGGCAGAGATTGACAGATTATTGATTAGTATGGGCGGTGGGGGGGTTGCGGGAGAAGGCCGGGAAAGCCATGTTTGATGGGCCGAATGGCCTAATTCTGCTCCTAGAACGTATGAACTTAAGAAGATAAAGATAAGAACAAAACAAATCACATTTATATTTTAACAATTCATGTGTACAGTCATGTATTGAAGGTAGACACAAAATGCTGGAGAACTCAGCGGGACAGGCAGCATCTCAGGAGAGGAGGATTGGGTGATGTTTCGGGTCGAGACCCTTCTTCTAATATAGAAGTGTTTTGCAGTTATTTTTGTTTCTAAATGTCAAGGATATTTAGAAATGCTGAAAAAGTTTGGGAAATGGAAAGCTGGGTTGTAGTTTTGCATCAACTCAGATTTCACTGTATCTTAGTTGGCTAAGTGACAATGAACTCAAACTTCAGCGAACTTCAGCGGAAAAGAGTCAATTATCTGATGTTCTGACAAAGGAGCAATAACATTCTTACCTGTTGTAGCTATACAGGTCCGTCAATGTAAATACATACACATGATCAATACAATACAATAACACACAATAATCAATAATACGATAACTAAATAATCAATAATGCTAAATAACCCGACCATCATAGTTCAAAACTGAAGTCCAAAGTGCAACCAAAACAGTCCATAGTAGTTCATAATTGTTGATGTAGGATTGTGAGTGTAGTTTACTGTCACGTGTGCCGAGATACAGTGAAAAGCTTTTGTCTCGTGCTAACCAGTGAGCTGAAAGACAATACGTGATTACAATCGAGCCATCCACAGTGTACAGATACATGATAAGGGGAATAACGTGAATAACGTTTATTGCTTGTCCAGTAAAGTCCGATCAAATATAGTCCGACGGTCTCCAATGAGGTTGATAGTAGCTCAGGACTGCTCTCCAGTTGGTGAAAGGACGGTTCAGTTGGCTGATGACAGCTGGGAAGAAACTGTCCCCTGAATCTGGAGGTGTGCGTTTTCGCCCTTCTAGCCTGGTGGGAGAGGGGAGAAAAGGGAGCGGCCTGGGTGCGACCTGTCCTTGATTATGCTGCTGGTCCAGTGGTTAATGTGCAGTGTTCAAGAGCCTGATGGTTGCTGGAAACTTAGAAAATGGATGCAGGAGTAGGCCATTCGGCCCTTCGAGCCAGCACCGCCATTCAATATGATCATGGCTGAAGAAGCATAAACTCCAGCAATTTTCTCCAGCAACAACTTTACTCATCACAAATGCACCCGATTACAGGCCCTTGCACACCCAGAGCTCTCTGCAATCACTCTTCATCTAGATCATAGGCTATGTTTACATTTTTCCTGTCAAAATGAATAATTTAACTTTTTCGCACATTACGTTCTATTTGCCCACTAGTTTAATTTACACACAACCCTCTATGGACTCATTAAGTTCTTCTCACAACTTATATCCCAAGTTATCTGCAAATTGTCAACCAAACCTTTGATCCTTTCATGGTCTGATGAAGGGTCTTGACCAAAAATGTCCCCTATTCCTTTTCTCCAGAGATGCTGCCTGACTCGCTGAGTTACTCCAGCATTTTGTCTCTATCTTCGTTGTAAATCAGCATCTGCAGTTCCCACTCATTGTTCATATCGCTGGGGTGTAAGCTTGCCAAGTGAAATATGAGGTGCTGTTCTTCCAATTTGCGTGTGGCAATAGTTTAATGTTTTGTTGTGTTTAATAGTTGTTGAATTAATGAATTAATGAATGAATAAATTTATTGGCCGAGTATATTCACATACAAGGAATTTGCCTTGGTGCTCCACCCGCAAGCGACAACATGACATAGAGTGACAGTTGGGAATGACACATGAAACATTATACATTCATAGCTGGTGATTGTTGGGAAGCCGTTCTTGAACCTGCTAATCACAGTTTTCACTCCTATACCTTCTTTTTCGATGGTGGGAGTGAAATGAGAGCGTGGCCAGGGTTCTGGCACTAACAAAAATTAAAATGTCGGTGTCCCGAAGATGATAGTGGGTCCCAGATCTGGAGGAAGTTAAGAGTTAAGCAGTGAGGAGATGACAGAGACAATTAAAATTGTTGTGTTGAAACTTTATGAATGTGTGGAGGTCGGCAAGCGTTGAGACTGCTGGATGAGCAAGCAGGTTTTGGATAAGATTAAGTTCATAAAGGAAGCACAGGATGGAACTGCAGATAGACAACACAGAGTGCTGGACCAACTCGGCGGGTCGGGCAGAATCTCTGGAGAAAAAGGATGAGTGATGCTCATCCTTGGAGTGGTCACCCCTCCATGTTTTCCAGAGATGCTGCCTGACCCGCCGAGTTCCTCCAGCACTCCGTGTCCATCTTCGGTATAAACCAGCACCTGCAGTTCCTTCCTACCCAAGGAACTGCAGATACCGGTTTGCAGAGTAAAAGACACAAAGTGCTGGAGTGACTCAGTCGGTCCGACAGCATCTCTGGAAGGAAGGAATAGGTGACGTTTCCTTAGACTGTAGCTGTGCCCAAAAGTGATAGGGGAGAAGGGCTTTCCAGGCAACTGGGCAGGGACAGAGGCAAGGACATTTCAGAACACCAAGGGTACAAGAACGTTTCTCACTGTTCATAAGTGATGGGAGCAGAATTAGGCCATTCGGCCCATCAAGTCTACTCCGCCATTCAATCATGGCTGATCTATCTCTCCCTCCTAACCCCAATTCTCCTGCCTTCTCCCCATAACACCTGACACCTTGTATTTTCAGTGAAAACCATTGGCTCTATATCCTCTTCTGGTCACCTATTCCTTTTCTCCAGAGATGCTGCCTGACCCGCTGAGTTACTCCAGCATTTTGTGTCTATCTTCGCTCTGTCCTCTCTCTCTCTCTCTCTGTTTTTTTTTCAGCCCTTGCAACACTGCACAGACACAGATTGGTATTTAGCAGTGAGTTGCCGCTTGTGAAACGTGACCCCTGGAGTCATCCGGTTGAACAGCAACCGAGAGAGTCCCCCCAAAAAAAAAACGAAATGGTAATTTGGCCTGGTCACCGCCAGAAGTCCCCCCCTCTCCTCTCTCTCTCCCTCCCTCCCTCCCTCCCAGCTTTTACAAACACTGGCCCCAGAAAAGAGGGAGGGAGGGAGGGAGTAAACAAAAGATAGACACAAAGTGGTGGAGTAACTCAGCGGGTGCAGCAGCATCTAAGGAGCGAAGGAGATAGGCAACGTTTCGGGCCGAAACCCTTCTTCAGACTCAGCGGGTCAGCCAGCATCTCTGGAGTAAAAAGGAATGGGTGACATTTCGGGTCGAGACCCTTCTTCAGACCAAACAAACACTTTGCACCAGTGAAGATCAGGCGCCGGGCAAAGCTTGTAAGGATTCCCCTCTCTTGAATCACAGGGCGCTTTGCAAAGGGCGAGTCGGAGGGCGCAGGAAGCGTTCGCAGTGAATGGAAAATAAAAAATCAAGGGAGGCAGCGGCGGCTGCAGAACTTCCTCTGACATCAGTGGCCATATAAGGGGCGGTGTAATTACTATCGAGCGGTTGTCAGTGTCTTGCTGTCATGTATGTCCCGCATGGATATGTGCGGCAGCCAGCTCCCTCTCCGTTGGCATTCTACCATGACCTGTCCCGGGCGACACTGACAGCCAGGTACAGCCAAACAGCTTTTCTTTTTCACCTTAGTTTTAATAACTTTTCTCACCCTAGTTTTAACTTTTTCACCCCAGTTGTAACAACTGTTTCACCCTAGTTTTGACAACGTTTTCACCCGTTTTAACTTTTTCACCCTGACTTTAACTTTCCTCCCTATTTTTAACAAGGTTTGCACCCGTTTTAACTCCCCCACTCCCCCATAGTTTTAATAACACCCCCCCTGGTTTTAACAACTTTTTCATCTTGGTTTTAACAACTTTTTCATCTTGGTTTTAACAACTTTTCGATTTTGGTTTTAACAACTTGTTCACCCTAGTTTTAATAACTTTTTTTCCTCCTCATTTTAATAACTTTTTCCCCCTAGTTTTAATAACCCCCCCCCCCCCCCCCCCTTGGTTTTAATAACTATTTCACCCTGGTTTGAACTACTTGTTCACCCTAGTTCTCGTTTAAGAAACATTTAGACAGGTACATGGATAGTGTAGGAAGGAACTGCAGATGCTGGTTTAAACCGAAGATAGTCACAAAAAGCTGGAGTAACTCAGCGGGACAGGCAGCATCTCTGGAGGAAAGGAATGGGTGATGTTTCGGGTCGAGACCCTTCTTCAGACAGAGGGCTGTGGGCCACACGCAGGCAGGTGGGACAAGTGTAGATGGGACATGTTGGCCGGTGCGGGCAACTTGGGCCGAAGGGCCTGCATCCACCCTGTACCACTATGACTCTTCGACTAGTTTCATTGTCCTCCTGATGAATGTTTTCACACCTTTCCCTTCCGTACCTCTGGTCTTCCCCCTCTCCCCTGACTGTCGGTCTGAAGAAGGGTCTCGGCCCGGAACGTCACCCGCCCCCTCTCCCCAAAGACGCTGCCTGTCCCGCCGAGTTACACCCAGCATTTTGCGTGTAACCTTTTTTTAAAAAAAATCTCCTGCTTGTGGTTCTTGAAGGCCAGTGGGGCGGGTAGATCAGACGGAGAAGGGAAGGCAGTTAGTTTCACCTCTCCCTCTTAAAGTGCAAGTGTCATGTTCGAGATATTCCGGCCAGATGAACTCAAGATTGATGCAGAGCCCAGTAGAAGCGCGACGGCGTTTAAACATTATCACAAGTGCTTCCGCATTCAGATGCGATCAGATCTCTCTCTCTCTCTCTCTCTCACACACAACACACACACACACAACCTCTGCGCCTGTAACTAATAATGAAAAAAATCGGTAGTTAATCTGCAATTTTCCCCCAATTTCACTTGCAGGCGAAATCTGCCTCCCAGCTGAATAAGCTTTCTGAGCCTTCCCCTAATTCGAGTTGTTAAGGAGCTGAAGCGGTTATATATATATTTTTTGTAATGTTGGTCTCGCTGGAAAGGTTTGTTTTAGCCTGTAGAGCGTGAGAGGCTTTGAACACCATAGATGTCACAGAGAGAGAGAGAGCGAGAGAGTGGAATTTCTGCGCGGGTTGGAGTCACGGAGTGATACAGTGTGGAAACAGGCCCTTCGGCCCATCGTGCCCACACCGGCCAACACGTCCCAGCTGCCTGCGCTTGATCCATACCCCTCCAAACCTGTCCTATCCGTGTACCTGTCTAACTGTTTCTTAAACGTTGGGATCGTCCCCGCCTCAACTCCCTCCCCTGGCAGCTCGTTCCATGCACCCACCACCCTTCGTGTGAAAAAGTTGTTAAAGCAACACTCTGGGCCAAGAAGCGTGACTTTTTAAAATAATAGAGGCCAAAAAAAAAGGTTTTAAAAAAAAAACTAGTTATTTCCGTTTCGTTGACATGTGTCCCATTCAAATTCACTATGTATTTCATGTTTGATTACTGTCGCTTGGTAGAATCGTCAGATTCTTGATTAGCAAGAGAATTGGGTGTGGGGGGGGGGGGGGGGGGAATAGCGTTGCAAAACTATATAAATTAGAACAAAAAATGGTGCGGAAACAGAGAGCATCTTTTAAAGGCCTGCATCAGCAAAACAGGATGAATGGGCATTTCATGTACATCTGCCATTCAGTAATTTCCACACTACTTAACTCGAGTTACTGAAAAATTCAGATTTTGTTTTAGTTTAGTATATTATTGTCACAGTACCTGGGTGCAGTGAAAAGCTTTTTTCTTGCATGCTAACAATTCAATGAAGGGACTGCACCTGATGTCAGGGGTGGTGGGGAGAAGGCAGGAGAAGGGGGTTAGGAGGGAGAGATTAATCAGCCTTGATTGAATGGCGGAATTGGCTTGTTGGGCCGAATGGCATACTTCCGATCCTACAACTTATGAATTATGAAGGGGGGGGTTACACAAAAAGCTGGAGAAACTCAGCGGGTGCAGCAGCATCTAAGGAGCGAAGGAGATAGGCGACGTTTCGGGTCGAGACCCTTCTTCAGACTGCATTAGTTCCTCCTCCCTACGGAGACAGTTTCACATGCCTACTTTATGAATTATGAATTTCGTTGTCTGGTTGCAAGTGTCAGTACTGTAAATGCTAATATGTTGCATGGCTATTTTTCTCCTCCCCTCTGCAATTTTTTCCTGCGTTCATTTTCGTTTTCAATTTTAATAATTGGCCACAAATCTTAAAACACCTATCACTTGCCAGGCTTTGTCCTGCTCCCACCTCCTTTGTCCAGCTTTCTTTCCCCGTACTGCCATCTCGGATCGAAGGATCTCGACCTAGTAGATGCTGCCTGACCTGTTGAGTTACTCCAGCTCTTTCAAAAAAAAACCAAATCTTAGACCCCCAGGCAACTTGCGGATTTTATAGTGAAAGTTTTACTTTCCACGTTAAACTTTTGCGAAAACCACCTGTCTTATTTCACATTGAGTTAACTAAACTGATTTTGTGAACGGAGGTAGTAGAGAGCTCCAATTATTCACACAAACTGCAGTAACAAGAAAGACTCTCCCGGGAGAAATCTGTGTGGGGTGGGGGAGAGTGTGGGGGGTGGTGTGGGGTGAAAGTTTGGGGGGGTGCGAGTGTGGGGGGGTGAGAGTGTGGGGGAGGGGGAGAGTGTGTGGGGGGTGAGAGTGAGGGGGAGAGTGTGGGGGAGGGTGAGAGGGAGAGAGTGGGGGGTGAGAGTGTGTGGGGGGTTGGGAGTGTGAGGGGGTGAGTGTGGGGTGGGGGGTGAGAGTGGGGTTGGGGGGGGGGGAGTGTGGGGGGTTGTGAGAGTGTGGGGGGTTGTGAGAGTATGGGGGAGGGGGAGAGTGTGGGGGGGTGAGAGCGTGGGGAGGGGTGAGAATGTGGGAGTGAGAGTGTGGGGGTGAGAGTGTGGGTGGGGGGTGAGGGAGAGTGTGGGGGGTGGTGAGAGCGTGGGGAGGGGTGAGAATGTGGGGGAGGGGGAGAGTGTGGGGGGGGGTGAGAGCGTGGGGAGGGGTGAGAATGTGGGAGTGAGTGTGGGGGGAGGGTGAGAGCGTGGGGGGGTGGGGTGAATGTGGGGGGGTGGGGTGAATGTGTGGGGGGGGTGAGAGCGTGGGGAGGGGTGAGAATGTGGGAGTGAGTGTGGGGAGGGGTGAGAGCGTGGGGTGGGGTGAATGTGTGGGGGGGTGTGAGAGCGTGGGGAGGGGGGTGAGAGCGTGGGGAGGGGTGAGAGCGTGGGGAGGGGTGAGAGTATGGGTGGGGTGAATGTGTGGGGGGGGGGTGAGAGTAGGGCTTCAGTCTGGGGTGGGGGCAGAAGGTTGTTGTGGCGCCGATTAGGAGTTGAAGCAGGAAGCATGATGCAAAATTGAAAGGGCCATATTGATGAATTAACACTTGTGCCACTTCACATCTGTTATGCTTCAGTTTAAGAAATGCAAATATATATTTGCGTACAGCAGTGCAAGACTGAGCACACGTTGTTGCTGAATGGAAATGTCAGTCATAGTAGTTTGAAAATGTGTGTCTGTTATTTTTCACGTGTTTATTCACATACAATAATGTCTGTGTGTCTCTGTCCGGTCACTCTCTCTTCAGTTCAGTTTATTGTCGCGTGTACTGAGGGACAGTGAAAGGCTTTTATTGCGGGCTAACCAGTCAGCAGAAAGACTCCCGCTCTCCCATCGGGTGAAAGGTATAGAAATGTGAAGACACGCGCCTCCAGATTCGGGGACAGTTTCTTCCCAGCTGTTATCGGGCAACTGAACCGTCCTACCAACAACAAGAGAGCGGTCCAGAGCTACTTTCTACCGCGTTGGAGACCCTTGGACTATACCGGGCTTTGCCCTGCAAATCGACGTTATTCACATTATTCCCTTTATCTTGTACACTGCGGATGGCTCGATTGTAATCAAGTATAGTCTTTCCGCTGACTGGATGGCACACAACAAAAGCTGCTCACTGTAGCTCGGCACATGTGACAATAAACTGAACCAGTCTTTAAGTCACTCGTATTTTTCATTAAATTCACAACACCGATTCTTCAACCCACCTGGCCCACGTCAAAATTCTTGCAACATAGCCCCCGCCATTCCATTTTGTTTCTCCCTGTCTGACGATCCCCCTCCCTCACTGAATCCTTGCTGTTATCTCAACTCTGCCCCTTAATAGCAGGCTTCACATTCTCCCCACTCTCCGCTAAAGTTACGCCTGAATTTATAGCCAAACACTTGCTTAGCCAAACAAAGACACAAAATGTGCTGGAGTAACTCAGCAGCACAGGCAGCATCTCGGGAGAACATGGACAGCTAAAGTTGTGGGTCATGACCCTTCTTCACACTCTGGTCTATTCAGCCATTTCCTTTCTTGCTCAGGTCTTCCTTCAATCTTTTGATTGCTCCAAAATAGAGCCTTAACCCGTTTAACCTCTCTCCAGGTCTAACTTCCAGTATTATCAATGCAACTAGAATGTGGCTAAGCGATACTTTTGTATATAGACGATAGACAATAGGTGCAGGAGTTGGCCATTTGGCCCTTCGAGCCGGCATCGCCATTCAATGTGATCATGGTACATCTCCAATCAGTACCCGGTTCCTGCCTTCTCCCCATATCCCCTGACTCTGCTATCTTTAAGAGCCCTATCCAGCTCTCTCTTGAAAGTATCCAGAGACCCTCCTCCACCGCCCTCTGCGGCAGAGAATTCCACAGACTCACAACTCTCTGTGTGAAAAAGTGTTTCCTTGTCTCCGTTCTAAATGGCTTACCCCTTATTCTTAAACTGTGGCCCCTGTTTCTGGACTCCCCCAACATCGGGAACATGTTTCCTGCCTCTAGCGTGTCCAAACCCTTAATAATCTTATATGTTTCAATAAGATCCCCTCTCATCCTTCCAAACTCCAGAGTGTACAAGCCCAGCTGCTCCATTCTCTCAGCATATGACAGTCCTGCCATCCCGAGAATTAACCTTGTAAACCTACGCTGCACTCCCTCTATAGCAGGAATGTCCTTCCTCAAATTAGGGGAACAAAACTGCACACAATATACATGTGTAATTGTGTTCATGTGTGCTTTTTTGGGGGGTCATATGTATGTCTTCTGAGTATCTGGAGAGATGGGGCATCTTGGTTGCCGTGGGTAAGTTTAGTTTATTGTCATGGGTACCAAGGTACAGTGAAATAGCTTATGTTGCGTGCTCACCAGTCAGGAGAAAGACACTACATAATTACAATCAGGACTTTCACAGTGTACAGCTACATGATAAGGGGAATAATGTTTAGTGGAAGATAAAGTCCAATTAAAGATAGCCCAAGAGTCTCCAATGAGGTAGATAGTAGCTCAGAACTGCTCTCTTGTTAATAGGATGGTTCAGTTGCCTGATAACAGCAGGGAAGAAACTGTCCCTGAATCTGGTAGAATGTGTTTTCACACTTCTATCCCTCTGGTCTGATGGGAGAGGAGAGAAGAGGGAGTGGCCAGGGTGAGACTCATCCTTGATGCTGGTGGACTTGCCAAGGCAGCGTGAGGTGTAAATGGGGTCATTGTTTACCAGTAAATTGGGTCAAGGTTGGGCCGAAGGGCCTGTTTCCATGCTGTATGACTGTGCGTGTTTGCATATGTGTACAGACATGTCTCTGCCTGACTGTATGTAAGCAGTGACTAGTATACTTTGGAAGTTACCTTTGCATTAAACTAAGTGTAGGAAGGAACTGCAGATGCTACTTTAAACTGTAGATGGACACAAAAAAACTGGAGTAACTCAGCCGGTCAGGCTGCATCTCTGGAGAAAAGGAATAGGTGACATTTTTCGGGTCAAGACCCTTCTTAAGAGAAGGATCTCAACCTGAAATGTCACCTATTCCTTATCTCCAGGGATGCTGCCCGACCCACTGTTAATCCAGCTTTTTGTGTCTATCTTCACAATAAACTGTAAATTCCTCAGGATATATTTTAAGCTGTTGGGTCACTGAGGCGAATTCTAATCGCCAGGAATGCTTTAGAAGATGTATACGCGGGGTGGTGAATCAAAGAAAATAGTAATGTCAACAATTGGAATTTTGTATCCAATGCACATCTGGCATTGAATACAAAAACACCAGAGGACTTTTGGTTTCTTAAGGGCCTGTCCCACTTACGCGTCCTTTGCTTGCAAGTTACGTGACCTCGTGGTCGCTTGTGGCGTACGGGCACCGTATGGCCGCGCGGGGCCGGTCCCACTTAGAAGCGCGGAGGGGTCTGGAGTTGTGCGGGGCCGGTCCCGACACCGCGTGGGGCTCCGCAATTCTTGCAGTGAACGAAATGTTCGCGCGCCAACGGCCTGTCGCGGAACTGCCGGCCAAAGTGGGACAGGCACAGGACCCTGGCGCGATGCAACGTCTCGCCTTCAACAGCAGCAGAAGCAGGCAAACGATCGCCGAACTCGGCCTGGGGCTCACGGCCGTTGTGGTCCGGATCCATCCCCACATCCACGGGGTCGCGTAATTTGCGTGCCAAGGACACGTAAGTGGGACAGGCCCTTTAATGACCATTATACCTTGCATTAGATTAAGGGAGTCCTATAGGGAGTCGTTTGGGAATGTTCGAGAAGGGTCCCGACTCACTGAGTTACTCCAGCACTTTGTGTCTTTTTCTGTTGACATTTAGGAAACTGAAAATGAGCTTGGTTCAAAAAAGAAAATAAGATTTTTTTGTAAAAGTCAGGTTTTAAGGACATCGATTGAAGTTTACATAAGTGAAAGATAAGAAGGTTGGTTTTGAGCCAAATGAGCGTGCTCATTTGGACTGTCAGTGATAAGATACTGGGCCTTTGCTGTCCGCTAATGTTAATGAGGTGATGAAGGGCCACTTACCGTTGTTGGTCTAGTTATATCGCAAGGGTTCCCTCATTTAGCCATCTGCTGCGATCGTCTGGACCCTGAGCTAGAGAAGCACGTTCAACTTTAAAACATATTGTTGAGTTTTAGTTTAGAGATACAGCATGGAAACAGACCCTTCGGCCCGTCGAGTCAACTCCGACCAGCGATCACCGCACATTAACACTAGTGTGCGCGCGCACACACACGCACACACACACACACACACACACACACACACACACACACACACACACACACACACACACACACACACACACACACGCACGCACACATACACACCCACCACCCACCCCCCCCCAAATGAACCTATAAACCCACACGTCCTTGGGAGAAAACCGAAGCACCCGGAGAAAACCCACGCGGTCCTGGCAACTAAGCAAGCAGTAGATTACAAGGGTTCTTTAGTGGTTTACAAAAAATGTAATATTCAATGGTTTGGCACAGTGGCGCAGCGGTAGAGTTGCTACCTTACAGCGCCAGAGACCTGGGTTTGATCCTAATCACAGGTGCTGTCTGTATGGAATTTGTACTTTCTCCCCGTTTTCTCCAGATGCTCTAGTTTCTCCCCACGCTCCAAAGATGTACAGGTTTGTAGGTTAATTGGCTTTGGTTAAATTGTCCCTACTGTTTATATATGTGTGTGTGTGTGTGTGTGTGTGTGTGTGTGTGTGTGTGTGTGTGTGTGTGTGTGTGTGTGTGTGTGTGTGTGTGTGTGTGTGTGTGGGCGCGCGCTGGTGTTCACTGGTCGGTGTGGAGTTGGTGGGCTGAAGAGCCTTGTTCTAGAAAGAGGATGGGTGACATTTCTCGTCGGGACCCTTCTTCAGACCATCCTTTTTCTCCAGAGATGCTGCCTGACCCGCTGACTTACTCCAGCACTTTGTGGCTATCTGCGGCATAAACCCGCAACTGCAGTTCCTTTCTGTACAAATAGTTGGGTTGGCGCTTGGTACTTGGCATCGGTGCTCAGTGCTCCCCCATCACCATGTACCTGGAACAAGGAAATTCACTCCCATCCCTGGTTGTCCTCCAAGAGAAGTTCACAAGATCAACTGTGCGTGTGTCTCTGATTAAATGCTCCGTTGTTATGGCTAATGTGCTATTCGTGCATACGTCATAAGAGCAGAATTGGGTCTTGGGGCTCATCGGGTCTACTCTGCCAATCGATCATGGCTGATCTATCTTTCCCTCTCAACGCCATTCTCCTGTCTTCTTCCCAAAGCCTTTGATATTGCTGTTGACGATATAGGGAGCCGACCTTTGGAGCAAAGAGTCAGAGGGGGTTTAGCGTTGTGGAGATTAGAAAATTGTCCAGTGATGAACCAAGCAAAGACTGTTGCTTCTCCAGGTAGGGCTTCTCGTAACAGCACAGCTTTGGGATTTCCCAGGCATGATTTGTGCTGTAAACCGGAGGAGGGGGAAAAATAACCCTTGTAATCTATCGCATCTCCAGAAAAGTAAATTACCCAAATTTGTTTGTGGAGATGATAATTGGCACCAAGCCAAAATTACAAGAAGAGATGAGCAACACTGGTGACGTAGGCTTCTAAACTGAAGGGGGATGCAAGAGACGGGTTTTAGTGTGGGAAGTCCAGGATATGAACCAAAGCAAGGGTAACCCATTAAGGGGTAAAGGGCAAGCTTTTTAGTTTAGAGATACAGCGTGGAAACAGGCCCTTCGGCCCACCGAGTCCATGCTGATCAGCGACCCCTGTGCACTAGCACTACACACGCACTATCCTACACATGGTAGGGGCAATTTACATTTATACCAAGCCAATTGGTCTACAAACCTGTACATCTTTGTAGTGTGAGATCTACAAAGATGTACAGAGATCCCGGAGAAAACCCACGCAGGTCACGGGGAGAATGTACAAACTCCGTATAGACAAGCACCCGTAGTCAAGATTGAAATGGGGTCTCTGGCGCTGTAAGGCAGCAACCTACTGCTGAGCTACCGTGCCACCAAATGTTGTACTGAGTCTTCCCAGAATAGGAGCATCTGGTGCTGGAGAAGATAGCAGATTACAGGTAAGACAAATTCCACAGGTTTGCTCCAATTGATGTTCGCAGTAAGGCAGTGTGGGCTGTTGATGGTTCGACTCGGGTGACACTTATCACTCCCAAAGGTCATGCTTGGCCCTTGAGCGTGGGGTAAATCTATATTGCCTAACAACAATGCACAGTGGTGCACAGGTGGAACTGCTGCCTCTCAACACCAGAGAACCGGGTTCCATCCAGACGGCATGTGCTCTCTGAGTGGAGTTTGCATGTTCTCCCTGTGGGTGTGTGTGGTCCCTATGTGGGTTTCCTCCAGGTGCTCCGGTTTCCTCCCTCATACCAAAGATACGAGGGTTGTAGGTTAATTGGCTTGTGTAAGTTGCCCCCAGTGTGTACAGAGTGTCTGAGAAAGTGGGATGACATAGAAACAGCGACCGATGGTTGAATAGACTTGGTGGGGGCTGAAGGGCCTGTTTCCATGTTGTATCTTTACACTAAACTAAAAGGTCAACTTAGAATAGCAACTATTTTTCTCCCAGGAAGATCACAATGGAATACAAGGCGGTGAGGAATGGCAAAAAAAAAGGTGAAGCAAAGCATTAACGATTTGGTATTAAATATAGAGACGGTCTTGAAAACAATGATTTGAGTGATGAATAATGTTTGGAATATAATTGGAACTGAATGCATCTTCTGGGTGAAGTAGAAGAAGAACTATTTGTGGCATGAGTTACAACAGGGATGGTGTTGAGCCGAGATAATTACCTCAGCCTCTGATTTTGGTTCACAGGCCATATAACACATAGGCTTTAGATGGATACAAATCTGGAGTAACTCAGCGGGTCAAGCAACATCTCTGGAGAAAAGGGATAGGAGACGTTTTGGGTCAAGACCCTTCTTCAGACTCCAGCCTTTTGTGTCTTTCTTTGGATTAAAGCAGCATCTGCAGTTCCTTCCTCGACATCCAAACATATCGGCTTAAGTGCACATCAATAATCCTCCCATGCACTGTACTGTAATTAGAACATTTTCACTGCAGTCACGGTGGCGCAGCGGTAGAGTCGCTGCCTTGCAGCAAAATGCAGCGCCAGAGACCCGGGTTCGATCCCGACTACGGGTGCTGTCTGTGTGGAGTTTGTACGTTCTCCCCGTGATCTGCGTGGGTTTTGTCCGAGATCTTCGGTTTCCTCCCACACTTCAAAGACGTACAGGGTTGTAGGTTAATTGGCTTCTTTAATTGGCTTGATAAAAATGTTAAATTGTCCAAGTTGGCGATATGCAGAGTGCTGCCCTGCCGACTACTAAAATTCAGAAGGTTCAGAAGCAAGATGATCAGCATGGAGCAGTGTTTGTAATGAGTGCCCTTGATACAGCAACAATGCAAACTTTCTCCCTCAAGAATGCTGCATGGGTGTTAGAGATTTTGTAGGTTACAGGTATATATTTACTTTAAGCCAACCTTGCCTTGACTATAATAGCAAGGATTCGCCCTCCATTGAGCTGTGACAGTGTTGACCTCTTTCCGCAGTGCTCTTTAGAATCGTATAGAAGTGTGAAAACGCACACGTCCAGATTCAGGAACAGTTTCTTCCCAGCTGTCATCCCACCTCAACTAGAGAGCAGTCCTGAACTACTATCTACCTCGTTGGTGACCCTCGGGCTATCTTTGATCGGGCTTTGCTGGCTTTACCTTGCACTAAACATTATTCCCTTATCTTATATCTATAAGTAAGTAAGTTTATTGGCCAAGTATTCACAAACAAGGAGAAACACTGTGCACTGTACAGTGGCTCGATTGTAATAATGTCTTTCAGCGGACGGTTAGCATGCAACAAACGCTTTGTCACTACCTCTGTACACATGACACTGAACTGAACTGAACTAAACTGAACTTCCATTCGTGTTGGAAGGAACTGCAGATGCTGGTTTACACCAAAGATAGACACAAAATGCTGGAGTAACTCAGTGGGTCAGACTGCACCTCTGGGGGGGAAAAGGAATAGGTGACGTTTCGGGTCGAGATCCTTCTTCAGACTAAGAGTCAGGGGAGAGGGAAAGTAGGGATATGAAAAGGTACAAAGCACAAAAGAATGGATTATGAAAAGAATAAATCCTGTTCAGCAAGGGTGATCAAGTAAAGGTGGAGCCACACTGTTAGCTGTGGAAGAGGTCATAACGGGGGGGGGGGGGGGTTATGAACGGTGGAACTAAGCAGGACAACAGTGAAACTATAGGACAACTAGGAGAGGGGGAGTGGCAGAGAGAGAGAGAGGGAATGCAAGGGTTACTTCAAATCCCGTCCATTCCTCGCATGCTCGGTGCACCTGTTTCCTTGTTGTCGGAGCGAGTGGGATGTTCCCGACTCTGGAAACTCCTCCCATTGTGTCAGCATGGCTCACTGGTCACTCTGGCAGCAGGCCCGCTCTCTGCAATGCACAGAGGAATTCCTCCCCAGCTCGTTCTCTCGTTCCCACCTCCGCATGACCTTGCTATGATCAGAAGACTGGCCTCTGGGGTTCAAGTGTGGGATCAGTGCTCCAGCTACACACTGTGAAGCTGAGCTCCCACTCACTGCCAAGAGTATTTTATTGTCCCATGTCCCAGACAGAGCTATGAAATTCTTACTTGCAGCAGCACAAAAATTCTGTGAACTCTGTAAACAAGACAGTAAATGAAAAAAAGTTCAGTAGAGAGAGACACACACACACACACACACACACACACACACACACGTGTATATATACATATACATATACGTATACACACATATATACACACACACACACATGTATATATACATATACGTATACACACATATATACACACACACACACATGTATATATACATATACGTATACACACATATATATACACACACACACACACACACACACACACACACACACACACACGTGTATATATACACATATATATATACACACACACACACACATATATATATATGTAAATATATATATATATATATATATATATATATATTATATATATATACATACATACATACATAGATATAGATATAGATAGATTGATGTGTATATATATATATATATATATACTCCAGCATTTTGTATTTATCTTCTGCGCAATCCAGCATCTGCAGTCCCACCCTACATATATATGTATGTGTGTGAGTGTGTGTTTGTTAATGTATAGAATATAAACATAGTACTCTGTAAACAAATAGTAAATTACCAATTCAGTGGATTTACCGTTATGTGTGTGTATATTTGTATATATATGTGTATGCGCACACATACTTAAAGACAAACGATAATAGTGCAAAAGGAAAGAAACAATGCTCCCGGGTCTATGTGGTTCCAAGGTTATTAGTAGGCTGTAGTGTTTAATAGTCTAATGGCTGTAGGGAAGAAGCTGCTGAACCTGGACGTTTCAGTTTTCAGGCTCCTATAACTTCTTCGTAATGGCAGGAGTGAAATGAGAGTGTGGCCAGGGTAGTGCGGGTTTCTGATAATGCTGTCTGCCTTTTTGAGGCAGCGACTCCTGTAAATCCCTTCGATGGTGGGGAGGTCAGTACCCACGATGGACTGGGTGATTTCGGACAAGCAACAGAGCTCCGAAACCTCCTTGAGTTTTCACAGTGCAGGAGTTGGCGATTTATTAAGACAACCAAAACTGTCCCCTAAGACGAGTTTTAATGTCCCCTAAGACTAGCCCACAGAAGTTAAAAGGGAAATGGTAGAAAAGTAAATGAAACATGCACGTCACTAGTTAGGAAGGTCAGACTACAAGGAACCAGTCACCACTGTTCAGTTAGTAATATTGTGTTAACATCATTTGACGTTCAGTTAAAAAATATATAGTTCAATAATTGTTTCAAATTTAACACAATAAAATTAGTTTTATAAGGTGCGATAAAATCAAGATTAAAAACTAACATTACCACTCAGAGATCCCGATTCAATACTGACCTCAGGTGCTGCTTGTGTGGAGTTTGCACGTTCTCCTTGTGACCAGCTTCCTCCCACATCCCAAAGACGTGTAGCTTTGCAGGTTAACCGCCCTCTGTAACATTGCCCCTTGTGTGTTGGGAGTGGATGTGGAAGTGTGATAACATAGAACAAGTGGGAACAGGTGATCGATGGTCGGCATAGAGAGAAGGACCTGGTATCCATGCTGTGTCTCTGAACCAAACACAGCCAGAACCATTCAGGTCATTATATATAGTGTTAACGTTATTTGATGTGCTGTTTTAAATTTGAAAGTGACAAAGATTTTGTTGAATTTTTAAACAAAATTAAGACAATATCATCAGTAAAAATAAGGCGTGATAAAACAAAGATTAAAACTGAACGCGTTTAAAAGAACAGTTATGTCTATAGAGACCTAAAAATGTTAATTGTCCCATGGAACACAAACCTGGTGATTTGGGTGTTAAATTATTTTTGGTAACCTATTTCCAGGAATTTTAAAACCACCTTGTTCTCACTAAATCACATTCCTCATGCTTCCACGATGAAGTCATGGAAATCAACCTTGACCACATTAAAGAGGTCCGTCGTGTTCTTCTCCAGATGCCGGTGTCCATGGGGTTCACCATGATGCGCTGTTCCTAATGGTTCCCAATGGTCCTCTATTGTCCTAGAAGTGCAAAGAAGAGTTGACCAACTCCCTTCACGAAGATCATTGGGGATCGAGAGGCTTCCGTCATCTTTAGTCGCCCAGATTCCTGCCTTCGATGTCTTGTCACACAATGCTTCTAATGCGCTTCTAATACCCTATTGTGCTTGAGGATCCTTGGCCATTTGAAAGACCAACATCAACACAGGGTGGTACGGTGGCACAGTGGTAGAGTAGCACGCCCAGAGACATAGAAACATAGAAATTAGGTGCAGGAGTACCTGCCTTCTCTCCATACCCTCTGATCCCCTTAGCCACAAGGGCCACATCCAACTCATTCTTAAAATAGCCAATGAACTGGCCTCAACTATGTGGCAGAGAGTTCCAGAGACTCACCACTCTCTGTGTGAAAAAAGTCTTTCTCATCTCGGTCTTAAAGGATTTCCCCCTTATCCTTAAGCTGTGACCCCTTGTCCTGGACTTCCCCAACATCGGGAACAATCTTCCTGCATCTAGCCTGTCCAACCCCTTAAGAATTTTGTAAGTTTCTATAAGATCCCCTCTCAATCTCCTAAATTCCAGAGAGTATAAACCGAGTCTATCCAGTCTTTCTTCATCCCAGGAATCAGTCTGGTGAACCTTCTCTGCACTCCCTCTATGGCAATAATGTCCTTCCTCAGATTTGGAGACCAAAACTGTACGCAATACTCCAGGTGTGGTCTCACCAAGACCCTGTACAACTGAAGTAGAACTGCTCCTGTACTCAAATCCTTTTGCTATGAAAGCTAACATACCATTCGCTTTTTTCACTGCCTGCTGCACCTGCATGCCTACTTTCAATGAGTACCATGACACCCAGCATTCCCCTAATCGGCCACCATTTAAATAATAGTCTGGGTTCTATTAAATAATCTATTAAATAATAGTCTAGACCCGGGTTCGATCCTGACTACGGGTGCTGCCATTGCATGTTCTCCCCCTGACCGCGTGGGTTATCTCTGGTTCCCCCCCCCCCCACATTTTCTATGAGTTCAGAAAACATTTTCCCACAAAAGCACACAAGGCATTTGAAAAGCCTGAAACTGAGTGACATTTTTATTGGAATGCATCTCAGCACGGTTTGATGCAAAGACCGCAGGCGATTGCAGAGAATTGTGCACGCAGCCCAGACCATCACACAAACCAACCTCTCTTCCACTGGCTCTGTCTACACTTCACGCTGCCACCAGCATAAGCAAGGACGAGTTGCACCCCGGTCAATCCCTCTTCTCCCCTCCCCCATCCGGCAAGAGGTACAGAAGTGTGAAAATGCACACCTCCAGATTCAGGGACAGTTTCTTCCCAGCTGTTATCAGCCAACTGAACCGTCCTCTCACCAAGTGGAAAGCGAGCCTGGCCTCTGATTGACCTTATTGGAGACTTTTGAACTATCTTTAATCAAACGTTTATCTGTCTTTTCCTGTATCTGTGATTGTGATCGTGTATAGTCTTTTCACTGACTGGATAGCACGCACCAGAAAAGCTTTTCACTATAGCAAGTGGCGATAATAAACTAAACTAAACTACGTTTACAAAAACTGATTGGACTCCTCAGTTCAGTTTAGTATATTGTCACGTGTACCGAGGTACAGTGAAAAGCTTTTGTTGGGTGTTATCCAGTCGGCAGAAACACAATACATGATTACAATCGAGCCATTTACAGTGTATAGATACATGCTAAGTGAATAACGTTCAGTGCAAGGTAACGCCAGCAAAGTCCGATCAAGGATAGTCCGAGGGTCACCAAAGAGGTGAGTAATAGTTCAGCACTGCTCTCTGGTTGTGGCAGGATGGTTCTTGTTCCAGTGGTCGGTACTCGGGCGGAGATTTGCCCTTGGCCTGGTCTGCTCCTAATTTTGGAGCGTGGGCTTATCATTGTCAAGAAACTCTGAGCATTTGACCCCCTTTGGGCATTTTCCTGTCAGCTGCTTGTTACGAAGTGACAGCAGAAGGCATCTTGAGGTGATTCCAGCTGCTGGCCCTGTATCACAGAGCGCACCTGAAACTCCGGGTCATCAGAGTGCAGTGTTCATCAGCTTCAGCCAGATGGTGTTCTCGCCGTCCGTGGTTTCACCTTGCCAGATCCTTAAATAAGATTACAAAACACTTGGACTGACAAGATCGTCGTTGGCGAACTTGGAAAAATTACACTTCAGGCACGCAGCAGTAAAAACCCTGGAAAATGCACTTTGTCCGATTAGGTTGGCAACGTCCCAATTCTAAATTCCCATTCTTGCGATGAAATCTCTCCATTGCCTCATCGTTCCCTATCTCTGGGACCCCCCTCCGCCTCTGCAAGCCTCTGGGATCTTGGCAATCTTTCTTTCTGCTCTCTGGTCAATTCAAAGTTTCTCCATAACCAGCAGCCAAGGAGATAAGTTTTGGAATTCCTTCTCTGTACTTATCTTCCTCCCAGAAGACTGTACTTTCTTGATTAGTACGGGTGTCAGAGGTTATGGGGAGAAGGCAGGAGAATGGGGTTAGGAGGGTGAGATAGATCAGCCATGATTGAATGGCAGAGTAGACTTGATGGGCCAAATGGCCTAATTCTGCTCCTATCACTTATGACCTTTTGAGAAGACATCTCTGTCATGTTCAGTGACTGAGCTTCTGGCTGCATGTCCTATTAATTTAATGTGCTCTTAATGTCCTATTAATTTAATTTATTGTTAAGTTTTGTTTGAAAACTCCACTGCCATAGTGTTTCACTCTATTAAAGGCTACGTACTGATGCTAGTTGTTTCGGTGAAGAAAAACACCACCTTCATGAAAGTGGTGCATATATAACCACATTGGAGTCATGCTGCATGGAACCAGGCCTCTTGGTCCAACTTGCCCGTACCAACCAAGATGCCCCATCTACACTAGTCTCACCTGCCCAAGTTTGGCCCATATCCCTCTAAACCTTTCGTACCTGTCCAAATGTAGTTTTAGTTTATAGTCACGTGTACTGAGGTACAGTGAAAAGCTTTTGTGTAACCAGTGTCAAGTCATCCAGCATGCAAGCAATCATTATTATAACATGACCAGCAAATGACCTGTCCCTAGCTGTGTTGGGTTCCCTCAAATACAGTGTAATCTACAAACAAATCTTTCACTGATACAAGACAGCACATTGTCCACTTTGAATGAGACACAGGAGCAACTCAGGAGAAAATATTAATGGGAACTCAGACTGGATGCATTCATGGGTTGGGGTTGAACGAATAACAGACCCTGCTTGTGGGATTAAACTGCAATAAACGTTCTAATTATCCTATTAATTTTTTGTATCACTTTTTTCCCCATTTGGCCTATTCTGTTGTTTGAGGGATATGGGCCAAACGCGGTCAGGTGGGACTAGTGTCGATGGGGCTTCTTGGTCGACACGGGGCAGGTTAGGCCAAGGGTGCCTGTTTCCATGCTGTGTGACCCTGACTCCAATATGGTCATATATGTGCGGCTTTTGTGACGGTGGTCTTTGTCCACAGAGAGGTGTGGGTTAATTATTGTCATGTAAACTGAGGTGCAGTGAAAAGCTTTGTTGTGCATGTTATTCAATCAAATCAGATAAGACTATGCGTGAATACAGCCATGTCAAACTCGAGTGCAATGGGTAGGGCAAAGGATAATGTACAGAGTGTACAATATAGTTCTCAGCATGGTCGCGCACCAGTTCCAGGGACAAAGGCCAATGTCCACAGGGTGTAGGGGTGAATCAGACGGCACCCCAGCTTGTGGAAGGGCCGTTCAGAAGCCTGATAACAGAGGGGAAGAAGCTGTTCCTGAGTCTGGTGGCGTGCAGTTTCAAACGTCTGTATCTTTTGCCCGACGGGAACGGGTTTTCACTTAATGATTGGTGCTGCAGTGAAAACCGCTATAAAGTTTATTTTTAATTTAAAGACACAGTTTGTTTACAAGCCTATCCGCATGCTCTCGATCGTCGCACAGGGAAGCTGGCAGGGCAGACCTGGGGTGGGTTTTATCCTTCGAAAGGCGTGGTGGCATAGCGGTAGAGCTGCCTTACAGCGCCAGAGGCCTGGGTATGTGTGCTTGTCTGTACGGAGTTTGTACGTTCTCCCAGTGACCTGCGTGGGTTTTCTCTGAGATCTTCGGTTTCCTCCCACACTCCAAAGACGTACAGGTTTGTAGGTTAATTGGCTTGGTGTAAAAATGTAAAAATTGTCCCCAGTGTGTGTAGGATAGTCAATGTGCGGGGATTGCTAGTCAGTGCGGACTCAGTGGGCCGAACGTCCTATTTCTGTGCTGTATCTCTAAACTAAACTAGACCGCTGAGGTTGGTGGAGGGAACGCTGCAATGTGTCCCCAGGTCTTCCAGCATGTGGACCCAGGGAGGAACCAGACCTGAACCTATGGGCTGCCAAACTTTCCATGCAGGTGATGGCTTTAGCTTTAGCCACAACGTGCTGGGGTAATTTGGTAGGTCAGGCTGAACCACTGAGCTAACCCAGCAATGCCTCTCATTATTGTTGCATGTATTGAGGTATGGGTGTTAAGGCAGGAGAATGGGGTTAGGAGGGAGAGATAGATCAGCCATGATTTAATGGTGGAGTAGACTTGATGGCCCCCGAATGGTCTCACTTTGCTCCTATAACATTAACTTTTTTTGGTAAACCAGTTCCTTGTATCTCGTTTTAGGTTTAAGTTTAGTTTAGAGATACAGCGTGGAAACAGGCCCTTCGGCCCAATGAATCTGTGCCGACCAACGATCACCAGAACAATAATACTATCCTACACACTAGGGACAATTTACAGAAGTCAATTAACTTGGAAACCTGCACATCTTTGGGATGTGGGAGGCAACCAGAGCACCCATAGAAAACCCATGCGGTCGCAGGGAGAACATACATAGAAACATAGAAATTAGGTGCAGGAGCAGGCCATTCGGCCCTTCGAGCCTGCACCGCCATTCAATATGATCATGGCTGATCATCCAACTCAGTATCCTGTACCTGCCTTCTCTCCATACCCCCTGATCCCTTCAGCCACAAGGGCCACATCCAACTCCCTCTTAAATATGGCCAACGAACTGGCCTCAACTACCTTCTGTGGCAGAGAATTCCACAGATTCACCACTCTCTGTGTGAAAAATGATTTTCTCATCTCGGTCCTAAAAGACTTCCCCCTTATCCTTAAACTGTAACCCCTTGTCCTGGACTTCCCCAACATCGGGAACAATCTTCCTGCATCTAGCCTGTCCAACCCCTTAAGAATTTTGTAAGTGTCTATGAGATCACCCCTCAATCTTCTAAATTCCAGCGAGTACAAGCCGAGTCTATCCAGTCTATACAAACCCCGTACAGACAGCACCCGTAGTCAGGATTGAACCCGGATCTTTGGCGCTGTGAGGCAGCAACTCTACCGCTGCGCCACCGTGCTGCCCTCATTTATTGTTGTCATGTGTGTTGAGGTACAGTGTGAAACTTTGTGTTGCATTTTATCCAACAAAATCGGGTGGTACCCTACGTAAATATAATCAAGCCAAACTTGAGTACCTTCGATAGAGCAGAGGGAATGATACAGAGTGGACAAAGGTGCTGGAGAAACCCAGCGGGTGCAGCAGCATCTATGGAGCGAAGGAAATAGGCAACGTTTCGGCTCGAAACGTTGCCTATTTCCTTCGCTCCATCGATGCTGCTGTACCTGCTGAGTTTCTCCAGCACTTTTGTCTACCTTCGATTTTCCAGCATCTGCAGTTCCTTCTTGATACAGAGTGCAGGGTATAGTTCTCGGCATTGTAACGCACCAGTTCCAGACACCAGATTAAATAACTAGTTGTGGTGTGACTAATTTTTCATGATTGTGAAATTTCGACTCGTGCAGTTAAAGGCACATTTCTGAATCGGGCTGTGAGGCAACATCGCTGCACATCAGTGTCAGTGGTGTCTGCTTTCAACCCCATCTCGGCATTGTACCGCACCAGTTCCAGACACCAGATGATCTAACTGGTTGTGATGTAAATAATCATTTGTGATTGCCTTCTGTGTCAACTGCAACTCAGCAGATTAAGGTAATACCTCTGAACCGGGGCAGCACTGGTGCAGAGGTGCCTGTATTGAAACCCATCTGCTCAGCTGGGGGTACAAGGTATAAAATCAGTGTCTTGGGGCATATTTTAGCAAAGAGCTGTTAAGCCCTCTCAGGTATCCTGAGAAGAACCTTCAACTAACAAGAATAAAATATGCATAAAACATATATAATTCTTAAGGGATTGGACAGGCTAGATGCAGGAAAAATGTTCCCGATGTTGGGGGGAGTCCAGAACCAGGGGTCACAGTTTAAGAATAGAGGGTAGGCCATTTAGGACTGAGATGAGGAAAAACGTTTACACCCAGAGAGTCGTGACTCTGTGGAATTCTCTGCCACTGGAGGCAGTGGAGGCCAATTCACTGGATGTTTTCAAGAGAGAGTTAGATAAAGCTCTTACGGCCAACGGAATGAAGGGGTATGGGGAGAAAGCAGGAACGGGGTAATGATTTTGGATGATCAGCCATGATCATATTAAATGGCAGTCCTGCCTCGAAGCACAGAATGGCCTACTCCTGCATCTATTTTCCATGTTTCTATGCAGGAAGGAACTGCAGATGCTGGCTTATACTGAAGGTAGACACAAAATGCTGGTAGACAAAAATGCTGGAGAAACTCAGCGGGTGAGGCAGCATCTATGGAGCAAAGGAACAGGTGACGTTTCGGGTCGAGACCCTTCTTCAGACAAAATACTGGAGTAACTCAACGGGGTCAGGCAGCATCTCTGGAGAAAAGGAATAGGTGACATTTCAGGTCAGAACCTGAAGGGATCCGGGTCTGAAGAAGGGTCCCAACCTGAGGCGTCACCTATTCATTTTCCCCACAGATGCTGCCTGACCCACTGAGTTACTCCAGTACTTTTGTAAATCAGCATCTCCAGTTCTTTATTTCTAAGAACAATCTATGCCTTTCTAAGTCATTGGCTGTACAATGCCTTGTGACATCCTGAGCTAGTGAGAGTTGCCTTTTACACCAATTTCATCTTTTTAGGTTCATCAAACCTGAATGAGCATACCTCAATTTAGAGAAACCGGCCCTTCGGCCCTCCGAGCCCACCATCAATCACCCCAAACACTAGCACTATTCTACACACTAGGGACAACTTTAAATGTTTTCACCAGAGCCAAGCTAACCTACAAGCCTGTACGTCTTTGGAGTGTGGGAGGAAACCTGAGCACCCGGAGAAAACTCACGCGGTCCCAGGCAGAACGCACAAGCTCCGTACGCACAGCACCCGTCGTCAGGATTGAACCCGGGTCTCTACTGCTGTAATGCAGCAACACTACCGCTACGCCACCGTGCCGCTCTTAGTCACCATTTTCATCAAGAAATACGTTGACGACTGAGCCAAATGCAGGTAAATGAGACTATCTTAGATGGGGCATCTTGGTCGGCATGTGGGAATGGGGCTGAATGGCCTGTTTCCAGGCTGTGTGACGCTCTGATACCTTTCACACCTCATTCCTGGAAGTGGTGTCAAGAGCTCCTCCTCTGAACTCTAACTCGGTATTTATTTTAATATTATTTCGCAACGCTCATGTTTTGCACAACAGTCCTGCTGCTTTGCATTTGTCATCACCGTGTGTAGACTCTTTAGTCTGTGAGCATCTTGCGAGCAAGGACTTCCGTTGCTCCTTGATGTAAGTGACAATAAACACACCTGAATCTGACCTGACACCAACCTCTCTGGAGATGTTTCTCTTCTTGCTCCGTGTTGGTCGATGTCAAGTGGAGCTTGCATCATCAGCCTGGCGAGGTGTTGGGACAAGCGAGTCTCTCACGCAGCAGGGACGCGTGCTGTGGGATGTTCCTGTTTTCCCGGCACCAAATCCGCCCCTCCCCCAACCCACATTGTTTGAGGGATTGGCCTCAGTCCCTTCCCACTTCCCCTTTCTAATTAATATCCAAAACTGGAACACACTCCTGAGGTCCTCTACATTTGGGACTTTATTTGAATAGCCGCCATTTCAGATGTCGCAAAGCACTCTACTGTCACAGAAGCCTTTAGCATGACAACACGTCCTTCAGCCCACAGAGTCCACGCTGACCACTGATCACCCGTTGTCACTATTTCTACATTTTCCCACTTTCTCATCCACTCCCTACACACTGGAGGCAATTTTACAGAGGATAATTAACCGACCTAGTGTGTAGGGTGGTGCCAGTGTATGGGGATCGCTGGTCAGCGTGGACTCGGTTGGGCCTGTTTCCCTGCTGTATCTCTGCACTAAGCTAAACTAAGATGGGCACGAAATGGAGGGATGTGGATCCAGGATATGTAGGCAGAAGGGATTAGTTTAATTTGGCATGAAGTACGGTATAGATATCATGGGCCGGAGGGCCTTGTGTTGTGCTGTTATAGTTCTATGTATTTCCCTTTTGGAATTGGCTCTCTTACTCCCCACGCACCTTCTCGTAAGCGGTGTCTCTCCTGTTGCTTGCCCAGAGCCCTGAAATAAAGAGGCTGTGAAGATGGTGGTAAGGTGCAGGAAGCGCCCGGCAGATGCCGGTTTACAACGAACGTAGACGCAAAGCGCTGGAGTACTGTAACTCAGCGGGACAGGCAGCATCTCTGGGGAGAAGGAATGGGTGACGTTTTGGGTCGAGTCCCTTCTTCAGACCCGCTTCAGGTGGTGGTACGTGTACTCCTTCTGGAATGGATTTCTCATTTTGTTTAATTCTACAAACTCTCGGGGACCTGGCAGCTTACGGAGAAGCAGTGTGGTTGCTCATTTGATAGTTTAATGATAGCTTCTACTTTGGCTGCCAAAATTTCAGGTTTAGTTTTCGTAGAAATTCCAATTGTTGCTTCAGCTTCCAACCTAGACAGGCTCCGCAATGAAAGGCACAGGGAGTAATTGTAACAATCGGCTCCTACAAGGCTGTTGACGCTAAACCAGGCTCTCATATGGTACCCTGAAAACAGACCTAAACTTTAGTTTTATTTAGTTTTAGAGATACAGCCCGGAAATGGGCTCTTTCGCCCTCCAAGTCCGTACCGACCAGCGATCCCCGCACATTAATAGTGAGTCTGTGTAAATCTCTGCTTCAGAGGGCGGTGGAGGCAGGTTCTCTGGATGCTTTCAAGAGAGGGCTCTTAAAAATAGCGGAGTCAGGGGATATGGGGAGAAGGCAGGAATGGGGTACTGATTGGGGATGATCAGCCATGATCACATTGAATGGCGGTGCTGGCTCGAAGGGCCAAATGGCCTACTCCTGCACCTATTGTCTATCGTCTATTAACACTACCCTACACACACTGGGAATAATTTTATATTGTAATAACAAGCCAATTACCCTACAACCCCTGTACGCCTTTGGAGTCTGGGAGGAAACCGAAGATCTCAGAGAAAACCCACGTGGTCACGGGGTGAACGTACAAACTCCATACAGACAGCGCCCGTAGTCGGGATCGAACCCGGGTCTCTGGCGCTGTAGGGCAGTAGCTCTACCGCTACGCCAGCGTGCCTCCTGTCGGCAGCAAAAAAAGTGGGAGTTGCTGGAGGAACTTGGTGAGTCAGGCAGCATCTGTGGAGGGAATAGATAGGCAACGTTTCACATTGAGATCTTTCATCTGGACTGAAAGTGCAGATGCCATCCAAAAATGCTGTAAAGTCAACAAAGTGATTTTGAAATGGAAGATGTCGTTAGCCTGGAAGCTAATTTATGTGCAGTATCTTCTTAATGACCAGATGTACTGCTTCATTAATGTTGATTGAACAATACATATTGATGAGGGCTAGCATGAAGGTAAAGCGGGCTTAAGATTTTTACTTTACTTTCATATCTCAAATGGGGTTGGTTTATCTTGGTGTCGTGCTCAGCACAGACATTGTGGGCTGAATGGCCTGTTGCTGTTCTGCACTGTTCTATGTTTAATGATCTCTCAAATAGTAAACGTATTTGATGGTGGTCAATTTTGCACTTGAGTTTCATGGGATGTGAACCCACAAACTCCTAATGGGTGGCACAGCTGGTAGAGTTGCTGCCTCACAGAGCCAGAGGCCCGGGTATCGTTTTTGTGGAGATTCCGTGTTCTCCTGATGACCCCGTGTGTTTTTTTTTTTTCCAGGCGCTCCGGTTTCTTGCTGGTTTGGCGGTTATTTGACGCCCCTAAAATTTCCCCAAGTGCATAGGGAGTGAATGAGAAAGTGAGATCCTGCAGAACTAGTGTGAGAGCATAGAACGGGTGATCGTTGGTCAGCGTGTGCCAAAGTCCCTGTTTCCATACTGTTTCTCTAAACTAAACTGAACTTCTCTGGGTAGAAGCTACCTACTAAGCCAAAGAAAATGCTGCAACTGGAGGGAATTTGATGGAATAACAGCGGGCTATTGATGAAGACGAGTTCCCCACACTAAGCTTCCATTTCCTTGAGTGTGAAAATATTAGATGCTCGGCTTACTGAAGTGTTCAACATGATTAAAGGATTAGATGGGTTTAAAGATAGAAGAAAAAAAGCCTCCAGTAATATGTGAATCCAAAATAAAAGTAGCTTGTTTAAACCAGGATGTACACGGACTTCAGTGAGGCGTTCGACAAGGTTCCGCACGGTAGGCTGCTCTGGAAGGTTAGATCGCATGGGATCCAAGGAGAGATAGCTGAATGGATAGCAAATTGGCTCCATGGAAGGAAGCAGAGGGTGAAGGTGGAAGGTTGCTTCTCAGACTAGAGGCCACCTGTGACTAGTGGTGTGCCTCAGGGTTCGGTGCTGGGCCCGTTACTGTTTGTCATCTACATCAATGATTTGGATGACGCCATGCAGGGCGAGATTAGCAAGTTTGCTGATGATACAAAAGTTAGTGGTTTTTTGCAGATAGTGAAGATGGTTTGTGAAAGATTGCAGCAGGATCTGGATCGATTGGCCAGGTGGGCGGAGGAATGGTTGATGGAATTTAATACAGAGAAGTGTGAGGTGTTGCATTTTGGGATGTCGAACAAGGGCAGGACCTACACCGTTGATGGTAGGGCTCTGGGGAGTGTTCGAGAGCAGAGGGATCTAGGAGTATAGGTGCATGGTTCCTTGAAGGTCGAGTCGCAGGTAGATAAGGTGGTCAAAAAGGCTTTTGGCACTTTGGCCTTCATCAGTTAGAGTATTGAGTATAGAAGTTGGGAAGTTATGTTGCAGTTGTATAAGATATTGATGAGATTGCATTTAGAATATTGTGTTCAGTTCTGGGCACCATATTATAGGAAAGATAACGTCAAGCTTGAAAGGGTTCAGAAATGATTTACGAGGATGTTGCCAAGACTAGAGGGTGTGAGCTACAGGGAGAGGTTGAGCAGGCTGGGTCTCTATTTCATGGAGTGCAGGAGGATGCGGGGTGATCTTATAGAGGTGTACAAAATCATGAGAGGAATAGGTCGGGTAGATGCACAGAGTCTTTTACCCAGAGTAGGGGAATCGAGGACCAGAGGACATAGGTTCAAGGTGAAGGGGAAAGGATTTAATAGGAATTAGAGGGGTAACATTTTCTCACAAAGGGTGGCGGGCATATGGAACGAGCTGCCAGAAGAGGAGTTGAAGCTAGGACTATCACAATGTTTAAGAAACAATTAGACAGGCACATGGATTGGACAGGTTTGGAGGGATATGGTCCAAGCGCAGGCAAGTGGGACTCGTGTAGCTGGGACATTGTTGGCCGGTGTAGGCGAGAAGGGCCAAAGGGCCTGTTTCCACACTATATCACTCTATGACTCTGAATGATAGTCATACAGCATGGAAAAAGGCCCTTCGGCCCAACTTGCTTGTCAACTAACATGCCTCATCTACACTAGTCCTACCTGCCTGCGTTGGGCCCATAAACCCTCTATAACTATCGTATCCGTGTACCTGTCCAAATGTTTTCTAAATGTTGTGATGGTGTGATACCCACCACCGTGTGTGTGTGTGTTAAAAAAAAGCTGCCCCTCGGGTTCCTATTAAATCTTCCGCCCCCACTTCACTTTAAACCTATGTCAAGGTGAACGGAGTGAAGGGAGACTGTTGTAAGTGAGGATACTAATGGCAGTGTTTTGGATGGGTCTGTGTTTATGTAAGCTGACCTGGAATGGTCAAATCTTGAGGTTTACTCCAACATTTCCTTTGGCAGCCGAGAGATTGACTAGCCCTGCGTGTGATGACTTTAACACAGTGGGGATCCAAGCCACTGTCCCCATATACTGACGCTCCAGGCTTCTAACCTCAAGCACCTCCATCCAGTTGGCACCGAAATTTCACACTTCTAGGCTTGCCCTAAATCTTGAGCATTTTGCTTTAGTGAATACATTCATAGTTGTGATGTCAGAATCAGTTGAAATGAATGAGAAACACTTCATTATTGCATGTCCATAAGTGATAGGAGCAGAATTAGGCCATTTGGCCCATCAAGTCTACTCTGCCATTCAATCATGGCTGATCTACCATTCCCTCTCAACCCTATTCTCCTGCCTTCGCCCCATAACCCCCAACACCCGTACTAATTCATGATAACCCAGTCCTCTCCTGAGATCCATAGCACAGCAGGAGATTGTTTATAATACCAAGGAACTGCAGATCCTGGTTTACCAAAGAATGACCCAAAATGCTTGAGTAACTCAGCTGGTCAGGCTGCATCTCTGGAGAACATCAACAGTGACGTTTCAGGTCAGGACTTTTCTTCCAACCTCAAGGGCCTTATCCTGAAATGTCACCTGTCCATGCTCTCCAGAGATGCTGTCTGACACTATGTTACTCCAGCACTTTAAGTCTTTTATTAAATGGAGAATCTGGGCAACACATAATGTGATCATTTGGCCCATTACCAGTAGAGCTGCTGAATTATGGGACCTGGGTTCAATCCTGACCACCGATGCTGTCTGTGTGGAGTTTGCACATTCTCCCTGTGTCCGCATTGGTTTCCTCCAGGTGCTTTTGGTTTCCTCCCACATCCCAAAGACGTGTAGGTTTATTGGCCTCTGTAAATTGTCTGTAGTGTGTAGGGGGTGGATGAGAAAATGGGAAAACACAGAACTAGTGTGAATAGGGGATCGATGGTCAGCGTGGACCCAATGGGGCAAAGGGTCCATTTCTATGCTGTATTTCTACACAAAATTAAAAGACACCCTTTGTATTTACGTAGGAAGGAACTGCAGAAACTGGGTTACACCGAAGATAGACACAAAATTCTGGAGTAACTCAGCAGCACAGGCAGCATCTCTGGAGAAAAGGAAGAGGTGACGTTTCCAGTCTAGTCTGAAGACGGGTCTTGACCCGAAACGTCATGTGTTCCTTTTCTGCAGAGTTGCTGCCTGACCCGCATTTTGTGTCGATCTTCCTTTGTATTTACTGTGGGTTCCACGCTAAATTCACCATCTTGTGTCAAGTCATCCCTCAGCTTATCTTCTACAGAAAACCACCTCAGACCTATCCAAAAATTCTCCTAACTACGATATACTAGCCCTGTTAATATACTTGTAAAGCTCCCCTGCACCCCCTCCAGTGCAATCGCAGCTTTCCTATAACTTGTTGCTCAAATCTGAGGGCACCTTTGCATGGGGAAGCTAGCACAACACAATTCATGGCGGCTTCTGTGTGGGAAATTTTAGGTGGGATAAATCTCATCAATAATTATACCTCGCCCAAAACCATGAAAATATATGACTCCGTTTTCATTTCATTGACGTTGTTTGAATTTGAAAGAAGTGCTTCTTTAGTGATTACGACAGGAGGCAGAGGTTATGGGGAGAAGGCAAGAGAATGGGGTTAGGAGGGAGAGATAGATCAGCCATGACTGAATGTCGGAGTAGACTTGATGGGCCGAATGGCCTAATTCTGCCCCTATCACTTATGAAGTTATGAACTTTAATTGTAAAGCATTTAGGTTGCGAAAGACACTTTATAAATTGAAACACTTTCTTTCTGAGTATTTCTTTGTTACTGAAAACATGTGGTTGATATGAGTTTGTCGTTTATTGTTTCTGGACAGGATTCAGAGCGATTCAGTCAGATTATCATCCAAAGACTATAAACCAAGCAGCATTTTTATTTTTAAATGAGTTGATGGCATCAAACCAGTCATTATTAAGGAAATGGCTTTTTATCATTGCAATCTTGCAATGGGGAGGGATTGTGGAAGATCCTCTCCGGCCTTGTAACAAAGAGTTTACAGGAGGCCCTGTTGCAATGTGGGCTCCGAGCACAAGCGAGGGCAACAGTGTCTGATCTCCCGCTACTTCTGAACAACGATAGACACAAGTGCCGGAGTAACTCAGCGGGACAGGCAGCTTCTCTGGAGAAGGGATGGGTGACGTTTCAGGCCGAGACCCTTCTTCGCTCTACCCACAACGTCATCCATTCCTTCTCCCCAGAGATGCTGCCTGTCCCGCTGAGTTACTCCAGTACTTTGTGTCTATCTTTGGTTTAAACCAGCATTTGCAGTTCCTTCGTACAAGTCTTGATAAAGTAATTGAACCAACAAGTCAATCGAACACGTCTCGATAAAGTAATTGAACCAATAAGTCAATCAACAGGTTTTTCTCAACTCTCCTCGATCAATCAAGAGGCAGCACAGTAGCACAGCAGTAGAGTTGCTGCCTTAGAGCGACAGAGACCCGTGTTCAATCCTGACCATGGGTGCTGTCTATAAGGAGTTTGCAAACTCTTCCTGTGGGTTTTCTCCTGGTGCTCCGGTTTCCTCCCAGACTTCAAAGACATAGAACTAGAGTATGGCTGACATTTCAGGTATGGACCCTTCTTCATACTGGTCTGGACCAGAAACACTACCAATCCATGCTCTCCAGAAACGCTGCCTGACCTGCTGAGTTACTCCCTGATGTTGGAGACCAAACATCAGATAGTTTGGTCTCTGCTAACTCAAGACCAAACTCATGTCATGTCATAAGTGATAAGAGCAGAATTAGGCCATTCAGCCCATCGCTAGAGTTTAGAAGATTGAGGGGGGGAATCTTATAGAAACTTACAAAATTCTTAAGGGGTTGGACAGGCTAGATGCAGGAAGATTGTTCCCGATGTTGGGGAAGTCCAGAACAAGGGGTCACAGTTTAAGGATAAGGGGGGGGAAGTCTTTTGGGACTGAGATGAGAAGAACATTTTTCACACAGAGAGTGGTGAATCCGTGGAATTCTCTGCCACAGAAGGTAGTTGAGGCCAGTTTGTTGGCTATATTTAAGAGGGAGTTAGATGTGGCCCTTGTGGCTAAGGGGATCAGGGGGTATGGAGAGAAGGCAGGTACAGGATACTGAGTTGGATGATCAGCCATGATCATATTGAATGGCGGTGCAGGCTCGAAGGGCCGAATGGCCTGCTCCTGCACCTATTTTCTATGTGTCTAAGTCTACTCTACCATTCAATCATGGCTGATCTATCTCTCCTTCCTGACCCCATTCTCCTGCCTTCTCCCGATTGCCCCCGACACCTGTACTCATCAAGAATCTATCTATTTCTGCTTTAAAAATATCCATTGACCTGGCCTCCACAGCCCTCTGTGACAAAGTATTCCACAGATTCACCAATTTAGATTGGTGACAAGGAGAAATCTCTTGTCACCATATGGTATGGCTCAGGCAGATATTATGGAGACGTTTAAGGAGGAAGAAAGAAGATGCTGATAGACGTAAATGAGAAGATGCTAACGTTACTACAAGTCTGTTGCTGTGCTACACCGCCTGGTGAAACACAGACTTTCGGCAAATGGCAAACTGACGTCAATGCAGTCTCTCGCCTTGTCTGTCACTGACAAATCCACCTCTTCATTTCTCATTTAGCAGATTTAGCTGATGTGCCATTTGGGCCACCTTTGCTGGAGTTTCCAAAGCTTGGTCACAGGCAAGGGCTTAGCTATTTATCAGTTGATAAGTTGCAGAAACAGAATTAGGCTGGAGATAGATATATTCCTGATTAGTATAGGTGTCCAGGATTATGGGGTGAAGGTACGAGTATGGGGTTAGGAGGGAGAGATAGATCAAGTCATGATCTACGGATGCCAAGGAAGTCGGAAACTAGGGATTAAGTAGCTTGAGATGTAGGATCTTATCGAATGGCTTAAAGGACTGTCTGGTCCGCTTTGCTTCTGTCTGTGTTATGGGGTCAGAATGGGTATGGGTCAGGGCACCACCTTACCCATACGATACGATACAATGGAACTTTATTTATGCCAGGAGGGAAATTCCCAACATAAAACACAAAATACATGAAATTAAAGTGACGAGTGGAAAGGATTGGGGATGTGCAAAGATTGGGGGGCGGGGGGGGGGGGTGAATAGAGTCAGGGAAGAAGGATCTCCTGTGGCGTTCCGTCCTGCATCTTGGTGGAACTAGTCTGTTGCTGAAGGTACTCCTCAGGTTGACCAGTGTGTCATGGAAGGGGGTGAGCTGTATTGTCCAAGATGCTCCGCAGTTTGACGCCCTCCAAGGCATGCCGATGCTTTCAACGTGTTTAGCTTGGTGTTTCTGAAAGACAATAGTTTGCTAATGTACAACTGTAAAGGTGGTGCATTTTGTGCAGAAGCCAGACAGAGAAGTGTCGAGATGGGAAATGAATTGGCCTCATTGTGTGACTTGCAATGTGTGGCGTCACTGTGGGTAGTCTGGTGAATCTGTGAATTTAATGGTCAGGTAATGGAGACTCAGTATGAGTACAGTGTGACAATGGTTTTTCTATTCTTCACCTTTGCAGTTTAGTTCTTTAGTTTAGAGACACAGCGCGGAAACAGGCCCTTCGGCCCACCGAGTCCGCACTGACCATCGATCCCCTTACACACACTAGGGACAATTTTTACATTTATACTTTTATACCAACCCAATTAACCTTTAACCTGTACGTCTTCGGAGTGTGGGAGGAAATCGCAGATCTCCGAGAAGGTCACGAGAAAGTCCAGACTCGGAACAGACAAGCACCTGTGGACGGGATCGAACCCGGATCTCTGGCGCTGTGCGGCAGCAACTCTACCACTGCGCCAGCGTTGGCCTTTAGGGGGCGGTATGGAGGGGAATTCGGTACATGCCCTGAAGTGACTTAGTAAGCTGACGTGTGAAAGTCCCAGAGGCTTACGGAGGTTTAGGGGGACATGGGCCAAACGCAGGCAGGTGGGACTAGTGTAGATGGGGCATCTTGGTTGGCATGGGCAAGTTGGGCCGAAGGGCCTGTCTCCATGCTGTAGGACAGAAGGATTTGAATTAAATGTTCAGCATTCAGAATCAGAAACGTTTGTAGAAAACGTTGTAGGGTTTGCAGGCAAGTTGAGAAGGGCACTTGGGCATCTGTGACCAACAGAACAGCGTTTCCTTTCTGTAACTGGTGGGATATGAGGCTTGAGTGAGGAGAAAAATCAGCTGGAAAAAGAAGAAACGAGAGACTGGATTCAGAAACAGAGGCAGGCATGGCTTGCGGATCTGGGAGGTCAGCTCTATCAAACAGTAAACCCATGGTGTGACTTATCTCAACTTGTGCCAGAGTTGGAGAGTTCTAATCAACCAGAACCTTTGGGAGATGGTTGCTCGTAACTGAGCAGAAGGTGTGGGCTGCAAATTAGCCAATTATTTTAGCTCCCGAGTGCGTCTCTGTTTAAGCCACATTGAGAATCTTCCAATACGCTGCAAACCAACGTCTGGTTTCGCTTTTGCCCGGATCGCTTGGCTTTAGACATCATCATAGCCTTGGTCCAAACTTACACTTGGCCCAGCTACCTTCAGGTCCTTGATCGGCATGGAATGGCTGGATTTGGATCACGTACAGGCAGAGGTGATAAGTTTAACTTGGCGCTGTGTTTGATGCAGACTGTGTGGACTGAAAGGCCTGTTCCTAGTTGCAGTTCTATGTTCCATGTCACCTTTTTTTCCATCATTTGGGTCAGAGGTGGGGATGTTCACAGTTGTTTGTACAATGTTTAATTCTATTTGTAACTCCTCAGCAACCCCTCCTGGATGAAAGAGTTTAAAGACTTTAGACTTTAGACATGCAGAGCAGAAGTGGACCCTTGAGCCGACCAACGATCACCAGTAGTATAGTCCACGCAGACCAACGATCACCCCGTACACTAAACACTGCGGACAATTTACAATTTTTACTGAAACCAATTCGCCTACAAACCTGTACGTCTTTGGAGTGTGGGAGGAAACCGGAGCACCCGGAGAAAACCCAAGTGGTCACAGGGAGAACATACAAGCTGTACAGACAGCATCCATAGTCAGAATCAAACCCGGGTCTCTGGCGCTGTAAGGCAGCAACTTCACCGTGCCGCCCTCAATGTTGGAGGGATATGTGCCAGATGCAGACTAGATCATGAAAGCATCCTGGTCAGCATGGATGAGTTGGGCCGAAGGGCCCGTTTCTGTGCTGTACAAGCTTGTTACTGAGGGAGAAATGGAGAAGTAAGAAAGTCATGGACAGACTATCTCTGGAGAAAAGGAATTGGCGAGGTATAGGGAGGGCTTTTCTCCAGATATGCTGTCTGACCCGTTGAGTTATTCCAACGTTTTGTGTCTATCTTCAGTTTGAACTGACATCTGCAGTTCCTTCCTACATACTAAGAAAGTCATGTTAACTCGACTGATTGCTTTGTGATTTTAAAGTCCATTCTTATCCTGTTTTCATCCAACAACCTCGAGCTCCCATTTGCCCAGCCAGAAAATTACACACACTCACCAGAGCTAAATGTGTATTTGTGTGTGCAGGGAAGTGCGGTCTGTGGGGAATAAAGGATTGTATGAGCATGTCGGTGCCATCTGGTGGTAGCTCTGCGTGATGCACCTTCGCAATCTTTGGCCTCTAATAATATTAATAGTGGGTACACAAAAGGCTGGAGAAACTCAGCGGGTGCAGCAGCATCTAAGGAGCGAAGGAGATAGGCGACGTTTCGGGTCGAGACCCTTCTTCAGACTGATCAGGGAAACGAAAGATATAGACGGTGATGTGGAGAGATAAAGAACAATGAATGAAAGATATGCAAAAAAGTATCGATGATAAAGGGAACAAGCCATTGTAATCTGTTTGTAGTGTGAAAATGAGAAGCTAGTGCGACTAGGGTGGGGGAGAGAGATAGAGAGAGAGGGAATGCCAGAGCCCGAGGGCTGAGGGAGAGGTGGGAAGGGGAGGAGACAGCAAGGGTTAAACAGAATTGAGAGAATTCAATGTTCTAGCCCAGAGGATGCAGACTCCCCAAGCGGAATATGAGGTGCTGTTCCTCCAACTTGCGGTGTTGCTCACTCTGGCCGTGGAGGAGGCCCAGGACCGAGAGGTCGGATACGGAATGGGAGGGGGAGTTGAAGTGCTGAGCCACCGGGAGGTCGGGTTGGTTATTGCGGACCGAGCGGAGGTGTTTGGCGAAACGATCGCCAAGCCTCCGCTTGGTCTCACCGATATAGATCATCTGGCATCTGGAGCAGCGGATGCAGTAGATGAGGTTGGTGGAGGTGCAGGTGAACCTCTGTCGGACCTGGAAGGACAGCTTGGGTCCCTGAAAGGAGTGGAGGGGGGAGGTGAAGGGACAAGTGTAGCATTTGTAACAAGTGTAGATGGAGGTGTAGAGTGACTGGACGTCCATGGTCACTCTACACCTCCATCCCCCACCAGGACGGTCTCAAAGCCCTCCGGTTCTTCCTCGACCAGAGGAGCAACCCATACCCGTCCACTGACACCCTCCTCTGCCTAGTGGAGTTGGTCCTTACCCTCAATAACTTCTCTTTTGACTCCTCCCATTTCCTCCAAACATAAGGCGTAGCTATGGGCACACGCATGGGCCCCAGCTACGCTTGCCTCTTTGTTGGGTACGTCGAACAATCCTTGTTCTCGGCGTACTCTCCTTTCAGGGACCCAAGCAGTCCTTCCAGGTCCCGACAGAGGTTCACCTGCACCTCCTCCAACCTCATCTACTGCATCCGCTGCTCCAGATGCCAGATGATCTATATCGGTGAGACCAAGCGGAGGCTTGGCGATCGTTTCGCCGAACACCTCCGCTCGGTCCGCAATAACCAACCCGACCTCCCGGTGGCTCAGCACTTCAACTCCCCCTCCCATTCCATATCCGACCTCTCGGTCCTGGGCCTCCTCCACGGCCAGAGTGAGCAACACCGCAAGTTGGAGGAACAGCACCTCATATTCCGCTTGGGGAGTCTGCATCCTCTGGGCTTGAACATTAAATTTTTCTCAATTCTGTTAACCCTTGCTGTCTCCTCCCCTTCCCACCTCTCCCTCAGCCCTCGGGCCCTGGCATTCCCTCTCTCTCTATCTCTCTCCCCCACCCTAGTCGCACTAGCTTCTCATTTTCACACTACAGCTTACAATGGCTTGTTCCCTTTATCATCGATACTTTTTTGCATATCTTTCATTCATTGTTCTTTATCTCTCCACATCACCGTCTATATCTCTCGTTTCCCTGATCCCTGACCAGTCTGAAGAAGGGTCTCGACCCGAAACGTCGCCTATCTCCTTCGCTCCTTAGATGCTGCTGCACCCGCTGAGTTTCTCCAGCCTTTTGTGTACCCTCGATTCTCCAGCATCTGCAGTTCCTTCTTTAAAACATAATATTAATAGTGCTTGCCACAGTTGTCAAGAAACTGGAGTAAAAGCCCTTCGAAGACGCTTAAAACTCGAGAAACTTGATCATACCTCAGCAGGTCCAAAAGATGCAAGATTGCTTTTGAAAGTAGAACAATTCTCTCCGATATTCTTCCCCGATACTGATCACTCAAGTCAACTTCAGGAAAAACTGGCTGCTAAATTTTGGAAATCCGAGTTGATTTGTCTCATTTTTGGTTACAAGAAAGAGGTCGTTCATTGGTTTCACTGCAATTTTGGATATCAGGTATCCGTGAAAGGTGTCAGATAAATGCACGTTTAGTTTAGTTTAGAGATGCAGCGCAGAAACAGGCCCTTCGGCCCACCAGGACCGCACAGACCCGTGCTTCCCGCACACTAACACTATCCTACACACACTCGGTACAATTTACATTTGCACCAAGCTAATTAACCTACAAAACCTGTACGTCTTTGGAGTGTGGGAGGAAACGGAAGATCTCGGAGAAAACCCACGCAGGTCACGGGGAGACCGCACAAACTCTGTTCAACTCCAGGGTTCAATCCCGCAGTCAGGATTGAACCCTGGTTTCTGGCGCTGTAAGGCCACAACTCTACCTGCTGTGCCACCCTTAAATCTTTGTAATAATCAGATATGCTCTACTCGAGTCAAGTCAAGTCACTTTTATTTATAATAGCACATTTAAAAAACAACTCTCGTTGGCCAAAGTGCTTTACATTGGTATAAGAATAGTATAACAAACAACAGTGGTTCATAGATTAAATATAAACATCACTACATACATATAGCCCTCGCTCAGAGGATATCAAGAAAGGCTTGGGAGTAGAGATTAGTTTTTAGTCTCGACTTACAGGAGTCGATGGAGGGGGCAGTTCTGATGGGAAGAGGGATGCTGTTCCACAGTCTAGGAGCTGCAACCGCAAAGGCGCGGTCGGTCGCCCCTGAGCTTACGCCTGGACCGCGGGATGTTCAGCAACCCCAAATGATGGGGTTGGAGGGTTGGAGTCTACTATTGAAGTGTTTGTGGGATAAATATTTTGTTGATCCCTTCGTGCTGATGGGCTTTAATATTAATGTCAGCGTCAACAATTATATTTCTGGATTAATGGGATTATTGTGCATCATTCTCTCCACTGCCATTTGGCTCTGGTATCGTGAATCACGGAGGATCTGAACACCAGTCTAATGGTGCCTGACCTTGAAGACATTGGCTGGCAATGTGGTATCTCTGCGTCAAGATTTGTGTCTGCTTTGGCATCACGTTGGTGCCATTGTACTACCTATATTCCTCGTTGTGTCACATTCAGGGTGCCAAGCGGTTTTCACGTTTGAGTGGCGACGAGTTTTCTGTTACAATATGAGTAATGCAAGAAAATGACCAGTCGGTGTCGAATGTATGAGAGGAGATAATAACTGTGGTGTACCGATTCCCAAAGCTGTCCAACACTGGGGTTTTCCTTGCTATGTTTCATAGTCTGGGGTTTTCCTTGCTATGTTTCATAGTCTGCTGTTGACCCAATGTTACAGACTGATTACTAGGGGGTATATGGCACAGCTGAAGATGAATTGGATGGAACAAAGTGGCAGATCCTTTCTCCAATGCAGAAATATGGCCCACCGAATCCGTGCCGACCAGCAATCCCTGAACACTAACACAGTAGGGACCAATTTACGATTTTACAGAAGCCAAATTAAACCACAGACCTGCACGTCTTTGGAGTGTGGGAGGAAACCTGAGTATCCAGAGAAAACCCACGCAGGTTGCGGGGAGAAAGTACAAACTCCATACAGACAGCACCCGTGGTCAGAATTGAACCCGGGTCTCTGGCGCTGTAAGGCAGTAACTCTACCACCCCACCCACCCCACCGAGTGTGCAGCCTTTTATTCTGGGTGACCAAATCAAATCTATGATGCTGTAAATTTATATTGTTAGAGTTAGTTTCATTGGCTATTTGCATGACTACATCTATTTGCGCTGGCCTTGTTTGCTCTGAGTCCAGAAGACTGCTGAAATAACTATTGTGGTAAAACAACAGGAAATATTTGCATTTGCTATATTTTGCTAGCAGTTAATTTTCTCTCTCTTACCCCAACCAAGATATTTTACGCTTATGGGCGATCACCGAGTGATAGAGAGGGCATGAGTGGCCTGACAAGATAGACAATCCGGAAATAAAGAGCGTCACAGATATTTCTCTCCCCTCCCCCCCCCCACGGATGTAACTGGACCGATGAAATTAACGCTGGCATAATGATACGTGAAAAAAAAATCATTGGGGCACTAATTTTTCTTTTTAATTACTTCTTAAACTTATCTTAAGAATAGTGTTAGTGTGCGGGGATCGCTGGTCGGCGCGGACTCAGTGAGCCGAAGGGCCTGTTTCCCACTGTATCACTAAACTGAATTAAACATACTGTAACCGTAGCACAGCGGTAAAGCTGCTGCCTTTCAGCACCAGAGACCTGGGTTCGATCCTGACTAGGGGCGCTGTCTAGGGGCTAGAGTTCGTACATTCTCCCTGTGACTGTGTAGGTTTTCTCGATTCCCCTTCCACATTCCAAAGACTTGCAAGTTTGTTGGCTAATTGGCCTCTGTAAATGCTCCCTACTTTGTCGGGTAGAATTAGTGTACGGGTGATCGCTGTATCTCTAAACAGGCCCTTCAACTCACCGAGTCTGCGCCGGCCAGCGATGCTGCATGACCTGCTGAGTTATTCCAGCTTTTTGTGTCTATCTTCAATCTAAACCAACACTGGAGTCGGGCTGAAAATAGACTGATTGCACTCGGCAATCATTTAATTGACTGGCTGTGGGAAGCCTGGGTGACGTGGGCATACTTGTCACTGTTGTCAGACAATGGTGAAAGCTCTTGGAGAGTATCCAGCCAGCACTGGCTACCCCTCTGGCAGGCAGCGCAGTGCTCTCTTGTAAGGGAGAGCTATCGGGCTGAGGACATGTGAGCTGATTCCCATGCAGAGTGAACACACTGTTTACAACTTCACAAATGCTCAAATCGTCAAAATGCTCCTCTCACTTTAACACGTTATCTCGTTTTCCGTTTGCAGACATAACAAAGACGACACCTTGTACAGAACCAAGTTCAGGAACAACAGGTACAGGAGCTCTTTCAATCCAGTGCACTGGGTGTGAACACGGAAATAGAATGTTGTTATAATTGATGTTTAACTATTCGCCACATCTATTTGCTCTAAGTGGTGATTAGTGGCAAATAATCCTCTTCCCCTCCCTCTCTCTCACCTCGTCCCTCCCTCTCCTGCACCTCCTGCTCTCCATCTCTCTCGCTGCCTCATTTCCCATTTTCCCTCACACTGCTCCCTCCATCTCTCCCTCCCTCTCTAATTTTTGCCTCCCTCACCTAACTATCCTCATTCCCTCTCGTCTTCTTCCCTTCCTCCCACCTCCCTCTCTCTCCTTCGTGCATCTTCATAAGTTGAGTTCAAACTGCTGTTTCAGTTTAGTTTATTGTCATGTGTACCGAGCTACAGTGAAAAGCTTTCTTGTTCAACCCCTTGAAACCTCTCAAACAGCTCGGTTTACCTGCAGTTCAGAATTAGCATCCAATTTGGATTCACTAGGAATCATCGGGTAAGATTATCAGGTTGAGAAGTCATGAATTACCAAGGATAATGGAAGAGGATGATGGTCTCCTGTTGGCTGTGGGATAGCACAATGGTTGACGAGTTGGTTGAGGAAAAAAGTCGTTGGTTTGAGTTGGTTGAGAAATTCGAGAGCACAACTTGCTGCTGGTGTTTGTTACTGATTTTAAAACTCCAGGATTAAAGTAAGGTTGGCGATTTGCTATTGGTTTATTGTCACGTGCACTGAGATATGATGAACAGCTTTGTTTGTGTGCTGTTCCAACAAATCCTTCCTTACCTGGGTACAGTCAAACCTTGCACAAATGCAGCAGGTAGTGCTTGCTGTGAGCCTTCCTGCAATAATAATGGACTTTTAACAGCAAGATGAATTTGTGTTCTTATTGCAGTGAATTTTTAATTGGCTTCGGTAAACTATCGTGAACTGCCCGCCCCCAAAGACCTGGAATCGGTGAGGAACCAGGTGGTGACGGGAGTCGGTGACGGCATCAACAGGGCAGACTCTAGACAATAGGGCCAGTGAGGAGGGGCTGGGGACTGTGAATGGTGGCAAAAAACTTCATCACAATTGCATATAGACTCAGTGGGATGTTTCGGGGAGGGGGTATGTTTGTCCCCTCAGTGTAGTTTATTGTCGCGTGTTCCGATAGGAGGTACAGTGAAAAGCTTTTGTTGCGTGTGCTATCCATGTCAGCAGATAGACAATACATTACAAGCAAGCCATTTACAGTGCGTGGATACATGAAATCAGGTTGTCAGGTTCACCAGACTGATTCCTGGGATGGGATGTAACTCTCAGGACTGTCTTATGAAGAAAGACTGGATAGACTCGGTACTATACTCTCTGGAATTTTTAGGAGACTTGAGAGGGGGATCTGACAACCCTATAGACAAACTTACAAAATTCTTATGGGGTTGGACAGGCTAGATGCAGGCGGGAAGATTGTTTTCGTCGTGATGTTAGGGCGAAGTTCCAGGACAACCGCGCCGGGTCACAGCGAGTTAGATAACTCGGCCCAAGATAAGCTAGGGGAAATCCTTATAAGACCGAGAATTTGAGAAAGACATTTTTTTTCACACAGAGACCGTGCGCGTGGTGAGTCTCTGGAGTTCCCCCCCTATTCTCTGCCACAGAGGGTAGTGAGGCTTCCCCAGTTCATTGGCTATATTTAAGACACCAACAGTGAGTTGGATCCCCAAGCACCCCGGTCGCAGAGCCCCGCGCGGACCCTTGTGGGGGGGGGGGTAAGGGGATCAGAGGGTATGGGATCCACCCAACCCCAGAGAAGGCAGGTACGGGATACTGAGTGTGGATCCCCACCCCCCGCCCCCTGATCAGCCTACTACCCCATGATCACGTGTTATTGAATGGCGGTGCAGGAATCAAACCTCGATTTGTCCAGGGTTCTACCCCCCCTAACTATCACACCCCCAATCACCCCACTCCCAACTGAATGGCCTACTCCTGCACCTAATTTCTATGTTTCTATGTATAATGGAATGACGTTTAGTGCAAAGTAAAGCCAGCATATTATGTACTCGTGTATGACAGTAACCCTCTGATCTGTATGCAAAAAGAGAATTTCACTGTACCTGGGTACGTGATAATAAAGGAAGCATTGAAATAATCTCACTCGAGCTTCTGAATTTGGAACAGTGTAGTCGTTGGATCAGTGGTTGTCTACAGCCTGCACGTGTCTGGTATTGCTCCAGCCCAGGTACGAGGATAGATTGTTCCAAGGGCTCAGTGACCCATGACACACTCTCGATCAGCATCGCCAAGGCATCGCATTGCAGTAGTGCATGGCAACTGATGCAAACCAGTTGCAAAACACCGCGATGGTTCCCATTGCCTGTCCATCCCTTAAAATATCTCAAGATGGACACAACAAGTTGGAGTAACTCAGTGGGTCAGACGGCATCTCCGGAGAAAAGGAATGGGTGGCGTTTCGGGTCTAGATTGAGAGTCGGGGGAAAGGGAAGCGGGAGATATAGACGGTGATGTGGAGAGATGTAGAACACATGAATGAAAAGATTTGAGCAGGAGGAATCGCAGAGGGGGAGCAGCGAGAGAGGATGTTGCACTACTGTTGTCAGAGAGAGGAGGAGAATTTCTTCAAAGTAGGCATACCTTGAAGATATTTTTGCAGTGCAGCAGACGAAATGTGCAGGAAGGAACTGCAGATGCTGGTTTAAAGCAAGCACAGGCAGAAAAAGCTGGAGTAACTCGGAACTAGCTTGCTTTGGAGAAGAGATAGCCACACACTAAGGAAACATGCACCAAAGGGTGGAAACAGGCCATTCAATGCCCCATCTAAACTGGTCCCATTTGCCTGTAAACCTTTCCTATTCCATGTCAAGGTTTGGGTGTAATATGAGCAGGATTGTCAAAACTAAGCCACAAAACTCACTCAAATGGTGAAAGGTTGGGGTTAAGGGGCATCCTCGAGGACCAGAGGGCATAATTTTAGTTTAGAGATAGAGAGCGGAAACAGGCCCTTCGGCCCATCGAGTCCGCGGCGACCAGCGATCCCCGCACATTAGCACAATCCTACACACACTGGGGACAATTTACAATTATACCCAATCCAATTAACCTACAAACCTAAACGTCTTTGGAGTGTGGGAAACACCGTGGTGTCACGGGGAGAGAAATTGCCAGAGACTGTTTCGAGTCTGAAGATGAAAGAAAGTGAGAGAAGAGACTTGTAGGTAGAAAGCGTGAGCCTCTAGAGAGTACAGGTGTGAATGAGACCTGAGAAGAGAGAGATAGAGAAGCAGAGAGGAAGTGAGATAGACAATCTGTGATAGAAGGAGATGGTCCGGAAGAGAGGAACGCAGCGGGAAAGAAACGGGAGAAACTGAGAGAGAGAGATGAGGAACATACAAATCTCCGCATCAAACCGCGTCTCCAGCGCTGTAAAGCAGCAGATCTACCGCTGCGCCACCGTGCCGGCATTGGTGAGGGGGGAAATATGTAACAGGAACCTGAGGGGCAACTTTTTTTTACACAAAGGAGTGGTGGGTGTGTGGAACGAGCTGAAGAGGCCGGTCTTAAAACCGGAGGACAGAGACCTTAGTTGAGGCATGTACCATCACAATGTTTAAGAAACATTTAGACAGCTAATTTGCCGACTCCAACATTTGGACATTTGGGCCAAACGCAGGCAGGTAGGAATAATGTAGATGGGGTAATGCGGGGTTGTATCTTTTAGATGGTGCAGGCAAATTGAGCCGAAGGGCCTGTTTCCATACTCTATGGCTAAGGGGCATCATTTAAAAATTGGAAAGCTGAGCCACAGAAGGGTTGTTTGGCAATTTTTGTCTTTCGCCAGAAGTTTCTCAGTTTCTCGCTGAACAAAGCCCTAATCTCGCACGGCAATCTGAAGCAATGTAGATGGACTCTGGACACAAGTAAGCAAAAAGCAGGGGAATAGATCTAATCTAATTTTCCCCCATGGTGGAGCAGAAGATATTGGAAATATGATTCGTAATTTAAGTAAGATGGAAAAACAAATAAAATAAAACGGAAAATATGTGAAAACGTAAAGAGTGACGTGGTGAGCAGCTGAGAGAGCTGCATCTTCACCACGGCCAAAGACCAGGGTTTGATCTTGACCTTGAGTATGATCCGTGTGGAGTTTGCATGTTGTCCCTGTGACTGCGTGGGATTCTTCTGGGTGCTCTGGTCGCCCCCCCCACAGAGGTGCTGGTTTATTGGTTAATTGGCCGCTGCAAAATTGCCCCTTGTGTGTAGAAAGTGGTATCACATAGAACTAATATGCACGGGTGATCAATGGGTGGCGTGCACTCAATGGGCCGAAGGGCCTGTTTCCTTGCTGTATCTCTGAAGTCTAAAGTGAAGGTTGGATGGGCTTTCTGTGCTGTGTCCCTTGAGTGAGATCTATTGGCCAGAGTCAGAGTTAGTGAGGGAGGGCTATTAATGTTCCAAAGTGAGATCGCTCAATTTTTATAAGATTCAATTTGTAGGAGTGATGAGGGTATGTTTAGGGAAAGAGAGGGAGAACAAGGTTCTGAAGGTAGAGAGGTTGATGTAAGAAATCCCAGAGCATTAACCCCTTCCGTGGGAAGGTATAGCAAGCCAAAGAGGTTCTAGCTTCCCGACAGGAGGGCCCATAACATCGGCTGCTGTCGCGGCGCGGCGACTGGCTGCGGAACCAGGGCTCACCTCAAATAGGTTTCCGACTCCTCGGCTATGGACTCGGAAGGACTTGTTAGAAGAGGAGGATGAAGAAGAGGTGAGAACTGGACTTTTTGGTGCCTTCCCTCACGGTGGATGGTGGGATTCTGCTGTGGGAGACGTTCATGTTGAATCTATAGTGTGTATTGTGTCTTTTTTATTTGATATGGATGTGGGAAGCGAAAGGATGGAAATCTAATTTCTTCTCTGTAAAGCACTTTGGCTTCAACGTAAATTTGATTTAAAAAATTGCTATATTATATATTTATATATATTCTGTTATTAAAATTACTTACTTACAAAGAGCAAGAGCTCTTCCCCCCCCCCCCCCGCTCTCCCTTTTCCACACTGTTTCTCTAAACTAAACTAAGCATCACCTTTAAACTCTGCCTCTCACCTTCAAGCTATGCCCACTAGTCTTTGATATTTCCACACTGGGGGATAAAGGTTCTGACTGTCTGCTTGGGTGACTTCTCGAGTAAGAGGGTGCGGTAAGGTGCTGCAGCTTCTCACTCCCCTTACTGAATTCCCAAGTGGATTTCAGCGTCAGTGCACAGCGATGAATTGCTGACGATGGCTTGTGGTTCTCACTTGCAGGTGTGGAAATGCAGAAGTGGCTTCTGCTTACGTGGATCTGTGTCAGTTGATCAGGCTCCAGAGAAGCACCTTGAAGCAGTTTCCTTCCTGGAAAGTTGCTGTGTGGATGGATAGAACCACCTGTCCTTTATCCACCAGCACCGCATCCCACATTCCCAGACCTAACGTGGGCCTCTGGGATCTGCATGCCTCCGCCAGCGTCCGGCTGATCTGAGTGTGTTCCTCAGCAACTTTCCTCCAATATACATTAAAAATCTGGCTGGGCACGGCCAGATCCCTAGAGGTAGTGCTGGCACATTTTCGCCTGCACCCAACTACAGGATGAGGCAGGTAGACAAAAGTGCTGGAGAAACTCAGCGGGTGTAGCAGCATCTAAGGAGCGAAGGAAATAGGCAACGTTTCGGGACGAAACGTTGCCTATTTCCTTCGCTCCTTAGATGCTGCTGCACCCGCTGAGTTTCTCCAGCACTTTTGTCTACCTTCGATTTTCCAGCATCTGCAGGATAAGGCACCTTGCTTGTTCACTCGTTGTCGCTGGTGAAGTGGAACGAGAGATTAATTTGGTTTAGATCTACAGTGCAAAAACAGGCCTTTCGGCTCACCGAGTCCGCACCGACCAGCGATCCCCGCACACTTATACTGTCTCACACGCACTAGGGACATTTTACAATTTTTACCAAAGCCAACTAACCTACAAACCTGAACGTCGTTGCAGTGTGGGAGGGAACCGGAGCACCCGGGGAAGACCCACGCGGTCAAAGTCAAAAGAGTTTATTGTCATGTGTCGCTGACAGGACAGTGAAATTCTTTCTTTGCTGAGCACAACAGAACATAGTAGGCATTGACTACAAAACAGATCAGTGTGTCCATATACCATTATATACGTAAATACACACATGAATGAATAAATTGATAAAGTGCAAATAACAGATAAAGGGGTATTAATGTTCAGAGTTTTGTCCGAGCCATGTTTAATAGCCTGATGGCTGTGGGGAAGTAGCTATTCCTGAACCTGGTCGTTGCAGTCCTCAGGCTCCTGTATCTTCTACCTGAAGGTAGCAGGGAGATGAGTGTACGGCCAGGATGGTGTGGGTCCTTGATGATGCTGCCAGCCTTTTTGAGGCAGTGACTGTGATATATCCCCTCGATGGAAGGAAGGTCAGAGCCGATGATGGACTGGGCAGTGTTTACTACTTTTTGTAGTCTTTTCCTCTCCAGGGCGCACAAGTTGCCGAACCAAGCCACGATGCAACCAGTCTGCAAGCTCTCTACTGTGCACCTGTAGAAGTTAGAGAGAATCCTCCTTGACAGACCGACTCTCCGTAATCTTCTCAGAAAGTAGAGGCGCTGATGAGCTTTCTTAATAATTGCATCTGTGTTCTCGGACCAGGAAAGATCTTCAGAGGGGAGAACGTACAAACTCCATTTAGACAGTACCTAGAGTCAACATCAAACCCGGGTCTCTGGCGCTGTGAGGCATCAACACTACCACGATGCTGCCGTGCCTAAATGGAAGGAGGTGTCGGAGGAGAAAAATTGAATATAAACACCAGCATTGAGCAAAGGCCAAAGAGCCGCCCATTTCTACGCTATGCTCTTTTCGTAATGTGATGAACTCTCAAAAGTTGATTGGCGTAGTTTGCAGGCATAGAGATGTCTGCAAAGTGGATTGCTTTCAGAAATGTGATGGTGAGAATTCAGGAATATAAGAGTGAAGGACAAGGCAGGTGGGAGTAAGGAACCCTGGAGGATGAGAGAAATTGAGCCTCTGGTCAGGAAATGTCCCCATAGTACTGGAGATTGAGGAACACACTAAAGAAAATCAGGTGGACAAAAAAGGACATGAGATAGTTCTGGCTATTAAAATCGAGGGGAATCCAGAGATTCTGCCAGTATATTAAAAGGAAATGGGATAACTAGAGACAGAATATGGCTAGTCAAAGGTTGATTGGTCATCATGATTTTATAGGTGGGATATCATGTCTCATGAATTTTATTGAGTTTTTTCAATATCACTGGGGGCATGGTGGCGCAGCGAGAGTTGCTGCCTTACAGCACCTGAGACTCGAGTTCGATCCTGATTACGGGTGCTGTCTGTACAGAGTTCGTACGTTCTCCCTGTGACCCGCGTGGATTTTCTCCAGAAGCTCCGGTTTCTTCCCTCACTCGCTGGACCGAAGGGCCTGTTTCCACGCTGTATCTCTACACTAAACAACCATGATGGTTGATGTGGGCAAGGCTGTAGACATAGACTTAATGGATTACAGCAAGGCCTTTCAGAGGGTTCTGTGTGAGCTCTTGCATACAAATGTTGTAGGAAAACATGAACTGCAATTGCTTCAATGCTTTTCAGGCATTAAAATATATAAATATTATGTCAAATAATCTTCACCATTGAAATTTAGTTCATAAGTTCAACTTCATAAGTTCTAGGAGCAGAATTAAACCATTCATCCCATCAAGTCTACTCTGCCATTCAATCGTGGCTGATCCATCTTTCCCTCTCAACCCCATTCTCCTGCCTTCGCCCAAAAAACCCACATTAATTACGAATCTGTCAATGTCCGCCTTAAAAATATCCATTGATGGCCTCCGCGGCCGTTAGTGGCAATGAATTCCATAGATACACCACGCTCTGACGAAATAAATCCCTTCTCGTCTCCTTTCCAAAGATTTAGTTAGTGACAGTTGCTAATTATACCACGGTTATGGTAAACCCTTGAGCTTAGCAAGAAAGGAGTCAGAGTATCAAGGGCATGGTGACCATCGGTTGACTTTGGTGTGACATGGCACTGTGTGACAAACATCCTCCTACGCCAATGCCCGCGGTAAATCCAATGCCAACTGGCTTTACTGTCAGAACTTAATTAGCATCAAGAACATGCAACCTGCCATCAAGTATTGACTTAAGCTCTTGTTATTACTGCAAAAATAATCTAGTCTTATGTGACCTCCCACCATGTGTAGATGGAAGAGTTACTGAGGAAGTGGTTGGGCACTTTATTCTTCAAAGAAAAACACAAAGTGCAGGAGTAACTCAGCGGGTCAGGCAGCATCTCATGAGAAAATGGATACAGTGCCCTCCATAATGTTTGGGACAAAAAATCCATCATTTATTTATTTGCCTCTGTACTCCACAATTTGTAATAGAAAAAAAATCACATGTGGTTAAAGTGCACATTGTCAGATTTTAATAAAGGCCATTTATATACATTTTGGTTTCACCCTGTAGAAATTACAGCTGTGTTTATACATAGTCCCCCCATTTCAGGGCACCATAATGTTTGGGACACATCAATGTCATGTAAATGAAAGTAGTCATGTTTAGTATTTTGTTGCATATCCTTTACACGCAATGACTGCTTGAAGTCTGCGATTCATGGACATCACCAGTTGCTGGGTGTCTTCTCTGGTGATGCTCTGCCAGGCCTGTATTGCAGCCATCTTTAGCTTATGCTTGTTTTGGGGGCTAGTCCCCTTCAGTTTTCCCTTCAGCATATAAAAGGCATGCTCAATTGGGTTCAGATCGGGTGATTGAAAAACTCCTTTGTTGCTTTAGCAGTATGTTTGGGATCATTGTCTTGTGAAGAATGAACTGCCAGCCAATGAGTTTTGAGGCATTTGTTTAAACTTGAGCAGATAGGATGTGTCTATATACTTCAGAATTCATTATGCTACTACCATCAGCAGTTATATCATCAATGATGATAAGTGAGCCGTAAATGCCCAGGCCATAACACCCCCACCACCGTGTTTCACAGATGGGTGGTATGCTTTGGATCTTGGGCAGTTCCTTCTCTCCTCCATACTTTGCTCTTGCCATCACTCTGATATAAGTTAATCTTTGTCTCATCTGTCCACAAGACTTTTTTCCTGAACTGTGTTTGCTCTTTTAAGTACTTCTTGGCAAACTGTAACCTGGACATCCTATTTTTGCGGTAACCAGTGGTTTGCATCTTGCAGTGCAGCCTCTGTATTTCTGTTCATGAAATCTTCTGCGGACAGTGGTCATTGACAAATCCACACCTGACTCCTGAAGAGTGTTTCTGATCTGTCGGGCAGGTGTTTGGGGATTTTTCTTTATTATAGAGAGAATTCTTCTGTCACCAGCTGTGGAGGTCTTCCTTGGCCTGCCAGTCCCTTTGCGATTAGTAAGCTCACCAGTGCTCTCTTTCTTCTTGATGGCGTTCCAAACAGTTCGGTAAGATTAAGTTTGGCTGATGTCTCTAACAGTGTTATTCTTGTTTCTCATAATGGCTTCTTTGACTTTCATTGGCACAACTTTGGTCCTCATGTTGACAAACAGAAATAAAAGTTTCCAAAGGTGATGGAAAGACTGGCAGAAAGACTCGGTGCTGAGAGCTCTCTTATACCTGCATTAAGGAGGCAATTGAACACACCTGACAATTACAAACACCTGTGAAGCCATGTGTCCCAAACATTATGGTGCCCTGAAATGGGGGGACTATGTATAAACATAGCTGTAATTTCTACATGGTGAAACCAAAATGTATAAAAATGGCCTTCATTAAAATCTGCCTGTGCACTTGAACCACATGTGATTTTTTTTTTTCTATTACAAATCTCAAATTGTGGTGTACAGAGGCAAATAAATAAATGATGGGTCTTTGTCCCAAACATTATGGAGGGCACTGTAGGTGACATTTCCTAAATAATAGGAGCAGAATTAGGCCATTCGACCCATCAAATCTACTCCACCATTCAATCATGACTGATCTATCTTTCCCTCTGAACCCCATTTTCCTGCCTTCTCCCCATAACCCCTGCCACCCATACTAATCAAGAATCTATCTCTGCCTTGAAAAAAATCCATTGGCTTGGCCTCCACAGCCTTCTGTGACAATGAATTCCACAGATTCAGATTCCATAGACACAGAAATTCACAGATAGCAGGTTGGGACCCTTCCTTCAACCCAAGACATCACCTATCCCTTTTCTCTAGATGCTGCCTGGCCCTCCAGCACTTTATGTTTATTTTTGGTATAGTTACAGCCCACACCACCAACATGCCCAATCTACAGTCTTGCCTGCCTGCGTTTGGTCCATATCCCTGTAAGCTTGTCCTCTCCATGTACCTGTCTAAATGTTTGTTCAACATTGCAATAGTATCTGCCTCAACTACCTCCTCTGGCAGTTATAAGCCAGCATCTGCAGTTATTTGTTTCTGCACTTTATCCACCAGTTGGCCTGCTGCACAGAGGTTTCCTTCAGTTAGCTTGGTCAGTGAGTGCTCTGCTGGCCATCCTCATTCATTCGGTGAAGGCAACTCCAAGCTTCTGACCGCTATTTGAATTTGGTGAGCTTGAGAAATACATAGAAACATTGAAAGCAGGTGCAGGCCCTTTGAGCTAGCCCCGCCATTCAATATGATCGTGACTGATCATCCAAAATCAGTACCCCGTTCCTGCTTTCTCCCCATATCACTTGATTCCGTTAGCAAACGAGGAGCTTTGGTCATTTGTCCTGTGGGTGGAATGAGTGGAGAGCAGCAAGATGTTGCTGTAGTGCCTGGAGAGGATACTGAGCAAATCAACACGGGCAAATGTGAAAAACGGACGGTGATGTTGTTGCTGGCGAGAAGGCCCAAGAGATGTGAGGCACCGTATTGTACTGGTATTGAGTGATCTTACAAAGCAAGAGGCCTTTTGACCTAGTGCTTTTTGAGAGTTTCAAAGTTGGCAAGTGCAACAGTGGTGCAGCGGTAGAGACCCACGTTCGATCTGACTGGGGTGCTGTCTACGTAGTTTGTATGTTCTCACCGTGAATTATGTCGGGTTTTTTTGTGCGCTCCAATTTCCTCCCACATTCCAAAGACGCACAGGTTTGTAGGCTAATTGGCTTCAGTAAAATTAATGGTAAATTGGCCCTAATGTTTAGCAGAGTGTTAAATTTGTGCGAGTATCATTGGGCAGTGAGGACTCGGCGGGACAAAGAGCCCGGTTCTGCGCTGTATCTCTAAACTAAACTGAGTATCCCACCTGCCTTAAAAGAGCATTAATAGTAAGATTAAACAAGAACTTATCAGTTTGAAGTTTGATCTTTATTTTATGAGGAGTTGCGATGAGGGATTTCATGAAGACACCGCCAGCACGCATGCGCGACAGTCTTCAAAGCAGCGGTGTGGAATCACAGATAACAACAATGACTGAAGACAGTAAGATTTAAGAGACTCTAATATACCAGTTGACCTTATGATAGAGGGTTGGGAGCGGAGGGCACAAAATCCCTCATCGCAACTCCTCATAAAATAAAGATCAAACTTCAAACTGGTAAGTTCTCGTTTAATCTCACTATTTTACTTCGGAGTCACGTGAGTGACTTTGTGAAGATTTCAAAGCTCTGTGATTCCATGCCCTTAGGGAACAGCACTTAAAACCGACTCCGCAAATGTTGCGGGAGCGGCCACAGGTTTGTTATAAAAATGCTGAAATTAAGTTTCACTGGCCCAGCCCGCTATTGCGAGGACATGATCCATGGGTACTCCATGGTCCTCGCCGCTGATGTGGATGCAGCCCTGGTAGAATGAGATTTAAAAATGTTAGTGTCTTACCTGCTGCACCGAATACCACCCTGAGCCACCTGGAGATAGTCTGCACCGTCACCCTGTGATGTGGGTTTTCATGTCTGATAACAGACCCGTCTCCATATTCATGATGGTGTGTGACATGAATATAATGTCGTATATAGGTGGCTATACAGAGTCTTGCATCAACGGGATATGCTAGGAATTCCATTTTCAGTCCTGTAGTCCCAGGTCTATGTTGTTTAAGCAACTCATCTATAAAGAAAGTCACTTTATTGGGGGTCGAGACCATTCTATCCAGTTTTAGTTTCTGTAGAGTCTGGACCCGTTGTGCTGTGGTCAGTGCCATTAACATCACCACTTTGAAGGTGAGTTAGTCCAGTGGTAAATCCGTCATAGGCAACCAGCTCCTGAGTAGGGTCTACACCACCCCTATATCCCAGGTAATATAATATCGTGGTCGGGGTGGGTTGAAATTGAATATACCCCTCATAGTTTGGATACCAGCTGGTGAGATCCCACTCCAATGTTGAGATAGGATGACAGTGCACTCCTGGCACTGTTTATCGCACTGTAACTGAGGGCCTCATCATAATGAAGGCCCGCGAGGAATTCCAGCACATTGGAGATCGTAGCAGAGTTGTAGGCGGTCTTGGTCCGACTACAGAAGACCTCCCATTTCCTTATGTGGGTGAGGTACTGCTTCCTTGTGGACTCTCTGCACGATGCTGTTATGATGTCCATGGTTTTTGATGACAGCCCGAATTCCAGTAGTGGCCTCTTCAGAACCTGCAAGCCAACAGGTTCAGATGACCATGGCACGGATGATTTTCCCGTTATGGGATTGGTCACCAATTCGGCATTTGGTAACCTGTGCCCATGGTTCTTTTATCATGTTGAGGACCACCGGGTACCATGGTTGTGTGGACCAGAGGGGTATTATCTGTCTCGGTGGCGGTGTAGCAGAGGCTTTGCACAAACCCGCGAATTTTGGTTTGATGGAGATTTTCCAGAAGGAGTTTATCTCGTACTGTGTATTACACAGTAGCGCAAAAGCATCTTCCTGCTCCTCCATCATCTCCGTGCCTTGGCTGGCCAAATTTGGAAACCACGTCGAGAAATTCCTCTTGAGGTATTTCAGGTGCTGCAGGTTCCTGTGCCAACCCCTCTTCAACGTCAGCCAGCTGCTGACTCCTGGCACTCCCCATCGATGTAGGGGATATGCTGGGTGGCCCAGATGCATGTCTCCTAGAACTTGAGGTCATCCGATCCTGCTGCGGGAGATCTCGCTCAAAGAGTCGCTCCATCATGCGCTCCATACGTGCCATGCGACTGCCGCCGCCATCTGCGGACAGCAAGTCGACTTCCTCAGGTTCCCCCGAACGACTGAGGCTTCTGCCATAGGGCCGCACCTCGTCGAGGTGATGACTAGGGTGCCTAGGCAGGATGTCGCTGCCTGCCGCTCCTGCGGGGCTCTGCGACTCCCGCGCGGACATGCCGCTAGTCCGTGGTCTTCCGGACTGAAGCGGCCCGCGTGTCTGGAAAGACATAAGCGGTGAGAAGTCGGTTCCAGCCGCTGAAGCGGAGTTCATCGATATCCGCGCGGGCTTGCCGCCTGTCTTCCCCCGGGACAAAGGCGACGCATGGCCACGTCCAGCCGCTAACGTGGGGTGCGGTGACCGAGATGTGTTGCCACCGGCCTGCGATCTGGCAGGCTCCCCCGGTGGTGAGTCAGCGGGGCTCCCAGACTCAGATCTCGATCCCTCACCGGTCCGCGATCTGGAGGACTGCTCCGGTGGCAAGTCGACGCCGGCCGCTGCAGCGGGGCTCCTCGACCTCAGTGCGGTTCTTCCCCTGGTCCGCCCTCTGGTGACCTGCATTGGAGGGGAGACAGAACATGCCGCAGAGCAGGGAACACGTTTACGCACTTTCATGCCACTGTCCCTATGTTTAGGTGACAGTGGTAGGGAGTCAGGGTCTTCCCTACCCTGCTCCCGCGCGGTGCTCCTACCACCATGTGGTTCCATAGTCAGCCGTGGTGGAGAGTCGGGTCCTGGTTGCACAGGACTCCCCGACGTCCGTGTTCTTTTCCCGGCCCACGGAGCGGGTGCTGCCGGTGTTGCGGGCAGCTCCGGGGATTGTGGCCGCTGACTCCCATCCAAGGTCCCGCGGCCCTTGGAGGCATGCTTCGATGCCTTCATTCTGGTCTCCCATCCATCGTTTCTGTAAGCAAAGTCTACTACAGAAGCTAAGCAACTCAAGGTTAGTATAACTTACCTGAGGGCCTTTTTGAAGCTGCTGGTGGAGGAGCGCACTCCCCCCCCCCACCCCCCAACCCGCCCAGCTCCCATGGTGACCAGACTCTCCTGCTGGATATATACTGCCGCTAACGGCAAGTCTCCCGCCTATGTTGTGAGTCGGGGCCCCGGCTCTGTCTTCGCTCCCTCTACCGGGTAGCGTTGCCGTCAGTCCGCGGTATTCCTGCGGCCTGCGGCATTGAGTCGGAGCTCCTGCTCTGCCTTTTACTACCCGCGAATGGCAGTCTCCGAGCCCGGACTCTCCTGGGTCAACGGGCTTGCCCGACTTCCGGGTAGCGTTGCCTTCAGTCCGCGGTGATCCTGCGGGCTGCGGTGTTGAGTCGGGCTGCCGCTCTGCCGTCCCTACCAGCGAACGGCGAGTCTGTAAGCCCGGACCCTGCCGGGTCAACGGGCTGCCCAACTTCCCGGTGAATTCAAGCCGTCAGTCCGCGGTGATCATGCGGGCTGCTGAGTTGAGTCGGGCTGCCGCTCTGCATCGCTACGAACGGCGAGTCTGTGAGCCCGGACCCTCCTGGGTCAACGTGCTTGCCCGACTCCGGTCTGTTGCTGCCGCCGCTGACTGCCCGCATCCCGCGGTCCGCAGTCAGTCTCGAAGCAGCCCGTGGAGTACTCTGTCCCTGGAAGAAAAACCGTCCGCAGGTTCGTTTACCTTACCTGCAGGTCCGTTCCGGTGGAGGATCGACCCTCCTCCCTGCCTGTCGCTTCGCATGCGGTCGCGCATGCGTGCTGGCGGGATCTTCACGAAGTCACTCACGTGACTCCGAAGTAAAATAATAGTTGGTGGCTCAAGAGAAGTAAAGTGACGAACCTTAAAGGCTATCAGCAGGTAACACTAATGCCCATAATGATAAAGTGCTTTGAGAGATTGGTTATGGCACATTTCAACTCCTACCTGAGCAAGAATTTGGACCCATTACAATTTGCCTACCGCCACTATAGATTAACGGAGGATGCGATCTCGCTGGCTCTCCACTCTGCATTGGACCACTTTGACAATAAGAACACATACGTAAAGCTGTTGTTTATTGACTGCAGCTCGGTGTTCAACACCATCATCACTTCCAAACTGGTTCGCAACCTCGTGGAACTGGGTCTTTGCGCACCTCGCCATAACTGGCCTTGACCTCCTCATCAACTGAACACAATCAGTACGACTTGGCAACGACAGTTCTTCCTCTATAACCATCAGCACAGGTGTACCTCAGGACTGTGTGCACAGTCCTCTATTCCACTCACTCTATACCCATGATAGCATAGCCAGACACAGTTGCGCAGCCATCTTTAATTTGAGCGACGACTCCACTGTTTTTCGATAAGATACAGGTAATGATGTGTGGGAGTTTTGAAAGGAGATTGATTGCCTGATGGAATGGTGCCAGAACCACAGCCTTGCTCTCAATGCCAGCAAGACCAAAGAGCTGATTGTTGACTTTAGAAGAGGGAAGCTGAGGATCCATGAACCTGTCTTCATCAACAAGTCAGTGGCGGAGAGAGCCAAACAACTTCAATTTCCTGGGCGTGCATATCTCTGAAGATCTGTCCTGGGCCCAGCACATTGATGCAATCATAAAGAAAGTCCATCAACGTCACTGTTTCCTTAGAAGACTAAGGGGCTGTCCCACTGTGGCAACTTCAAGCTGGAGGGCACTCACCTGGAAAACCTTGAGCTGGATCGACTGTCGGCAATGAAGCCGCGAGCTCGATGGACCACACCCCCCACTAAAGCGGGGCCAGAGAAAGCGGGTTAGCGCTGTCTGAAATTCACACCCGCGATGAAGAGGAAGGTAAAAGACGGCTGCACAGTAACGGTAAGTCCTTTAGGGAGGGGGAGAGAGACACCTTTAAGAAGTCAGATAACGTTTAATAAAGTTTAGCTAGCGGGCATTTAACCTACCGGTTAGTTTTCCTTGGTCCTGAAAACTCCACTGAGCCAATTAATGCCCGGTCAGCGAAGGAGAATGCCTACGGCTGCTCTCGACTGCACTACTAGTTAAAAAGAACCATGCCGACCAATTTTTACTCCCGGAAAAATGTTCAACATGCTGAGGCCGCGAGTATGCGGGAACTTCACTCGAGCATGAAGGAGTTCCAGTGAACTCATAGGACCCCCTAGGACCACGTGTCGACCATGCTGCGAGTTTGAGTCGAGGGCAAACTCTTCTAAACTCGCAGATTAGGTCGCCGCAGTGGGACAGCCCCTTCACTAAACTATGGACTACCTTGGTTGCACTAAGGACTTTGGGCATTTTTGCACTAGTATTGGGGTTATTCATTTATTATTTTTGTTTTGTTTATTTTATGTCATCTATGAATGTTGTGATTACAGGACTTTTATGCTGCTGCTGCAAATTCGGTGTCAGTTTTTGTGACAATAAACACTGTTAGCTCTCTTGATTGCACGCACCACCAGGCTCAGGAACAGCTTCATCCCCTCTCATATCAGGCTTCCGAATGGTCCTTCCATAAGCAAGGGTACTGTCCCAATTTTCCAACCTACCTCATTGTACATTTGACATTTTCTCTGGAATCGATGCACTACAATGCTCCGACATATATTCTACACTGTATCTCTCCCTTTGCTCTACCTATTGCACTTGAGTTGATCTGATTATCTATTGTCAGAATTGATTGAAGAGCATGCAAAACAAAGCTTTTCACTGTACCTCAGTACACATGGCAATGATACACCTAAATGTATAGGAGGGAACTGCAGTTGCTGATTTACACCGAAGGTAGACACAGAATGCTGAATAGCTCAGCGGGTCAGGCAGCATCTCTGGAGAAAAGGAATAGGTGAAGTTTCGGGTCGGGGCCCTTCTTTAGACTGAGAGTTAGGGCAGACAGAAACTAGAGGTATGAAATGATACAGAACAAATCAGAGACGGCACTGATGACCCAGAAAAGGTGGAGACCACAATGGTCCATTGTTGGCTGTGGAAGATGTGATAACATAGGGATACAAACAGTGAAACTAACAGGACGATTAAGGCGGGGGAGGGACGGGGAGAGATGGGATCCAATGGTTACTTGAAATTAGAGAAATCAATCATCATACCATTGGGTTGTAAGCTGCCAAGCAAAATATAAGGTGCTGTTCCTCCACTTTGCTTTTGGCCTCATTCTGACAGTGGAGGAGACTGAGGACAGAAAGGTCAGTGTGGGATTGGGAAGGGGAGTTTAAACTAAACCTGAGGGAGATGTTGTGGTGGATTAAAGATATTGGAAGGTGTGCCGTACAAATGCAATCACTGACTCTGCGGTCCATTGGTTTATCTTGCAGGATCAGGGTCAGCGCCAGGTTATAATGGAAGGAAAAAGAAGCTTTAACGAAGGTCCTGGAAAAGTTGTTTGGAATGACAATCTTGACATTGTGCGCGATTGATAATCGTCTACGAAGGGACTCGCCATGAAGTGAACTTAAAAGCAAGCATCGCTCGTTCTTTGGATCGTTAACCGGCAGGAACGTTGTGTCTGCGTTTCAACTCGGCGACCATTCATTCCCAGCAGATGTGAGCAGGGCAGAGAGAGTCTAAAGAGCAGCGGACATTTAGCAAATGCATCCTGCCGCCGTTCCGCAGAGAAGAACGTGAAGCCTCTCCCTGGGTCATGGAGCCCGAGTCAAGCTCTGCCCAGCAGAAGAGTACAGGGAGGTCCGATCAGAGCCCTAGCAGGAAGTCGAGCCAGGTTGAAGCTGGTCCCTCGGCTGGGAGGTCAGCCGTTGCTTACCACCCGGGCCAGCTGCAGCCCTGCTTCTCTGGCGCGTTGCCCGTCCCTGCCGAGCGTGCCCACCAACAGGTCCAGACGGAACACTCCAGCTCCTACTCCTCCTACGAGCAGGTCCACCACCACAGCTCGCCGCAACTCCTGCAGCAACCAACCATGAGCTCCGCGTTCATGGCTGCGGTCAAGCCGGAGCTCGGTCTGGAAGGGAGATCCTGGCAGCTCTTCGACCCCAGGGGTCCCATGGTGTCCTCTCCCTTCCTCCCCTCCGGCCTCCACCCCCACCCCCACCGGCATCTTCTCCCCTCCCGCTCCCCCGTCGTGGCCAAGGAAGAGCCGCAACCCGCCCACGGCCACCACTCAGGGCAGGTCCCCTTGAAAGCAGACGAGTTGCCCAGGAAGGACAAGAAGCCCCAGAAGCCGGGCAAGTACATCTGCCAGTTCTGTAGCCGTCCCTGTGCCAAGCCCAGCGTCCTGCAGAAACACATCAGGTCTCACACGGGGGAGCGGCCCTACCCATGCCATTCCTGCAGCTTCTCCTTCAAGACCAAGAGCAACCTGTACAAGCACAGGAAGTCTCACGCCCACAAGCTGAAGGCAGGGCTGGTGCCGGGCTCGGCGGGGGAGCCGTACCCGGGCACCTCGGGCCTGGAGACGGAGAAGCTGAGCGGCGACGAGCCCGAGGAGCAGACGGAAGGAGACGAAAGCACAGACTCCGAAGACGAGACGGCCCATTCGCTCGACCCCCCGCCCAAGCACAAGCTGCACATTCCCGCCTGCGGCTCCTTCGGCCCCCCCCACGAAGCGAGCCCCAGGCAGCCGGCCTTCACCCTGGAGCAGCCGGCGCCCTCGTCGTCCCTGGACGAAGGCTGCCACCTCTCGGAGTCCTCCTCCTCCCTGGACCTCCCGCCCAGCCACAAGCCGGACGACTCTCACACCATCAAGCAGAGGCTGGCCCTGCGGCTGAGCGAGAGGAGGAAGGCGCTGGCGGCGGATGAGCAGAGCCAGACTTTCCTCAGCCCGGGCAGCAAAGGCAGCACGGAGTCGGGCTACTTCTCCCGGTCGGAGAGCGCCGAGCAGCAGCAGCTCAGCCCGCCACAGGCCAGCGCCAAGTCGTACGCCGAGATCATCCTGGGCAAGTACGGCCGCTACGGCCAGAGGACGGCAATGATCGCGGCCAGCGCCACCCACAGCGGGCTGCCGCCACCGCCGGCCGCGGACGACAAGCCGTCGGCCCTCTCCTTCTGCCTGCCCAAGGCCCAGATGGAGCAGAATGTCATCGAGCACATCACCAAGCTCATCACCATCAACGAGGCGGTGGTGGACACCCGGCAGATCGACAGCGTCAAGCCCCGCCGCACCTCGCTGTCCCGCAGGGGGAGCGTCGAGTCGCCCAAGGCCGGCACCTCCAGGGATTCCTTCCACTTCGACCCCAAGCAGGCCTTGTGTCCCGACGCCGGCCGCCTGGCCCGCCGCTGCCACGGCCTGGCCGAGACGGTGCCCCTGACCCGCAGCAACTCCATGCCGTCGGCCGGCACCTCCTGCGCCGCGCCCGCCTTCAAGGGCAGCCACTCGTTCGACGACCGGACAACGGAGCCGGACCAGGCCTTCAGCCAGGGCCTGATCACCCACCACCGCATGCTGAAGAGGCAGAAGGCCATCGAGCTGCCCTCGGGCATGGAGTACCAGGCGCTGGAGGACGAGAGGGGGGAGAAGGAGAGGCCCGGGGAGGAGCAAGGAGAGGCCGAGGCCGGGGCTGGGGCCGAGCCCGCCAGGAGGCCCAAGAAAGGGCCGAGGGTGAAGGGGCTGATGTACGAGTGCGACATCTGCGGGGCCCGCTATCGGAAACGGACCAACTACGAGACGCACAAGAAGTTTTACTGCTCCGAGCTGCACGCCCCCCGCTCCCGCCCTCGGCCCCCCTCGGCCTTGGCCTCGGCCTTGGCCTCGCCCGCCCTCGGCGGCCCGCAGGCCGAGCACAGGCCCCCCGGGCCGGAGCTGCAGCCGCACATCGTCCACTACAAGCTGCGGCCCTCGCTGGAGCTGACGCCGGCCAGGAAGAGGAGGAAAGAGAAGAGTCTGGGCGAGGAGGAAAGGGAAGAGGAACCGTCGCCGCCCCCCTCCCGTGTCGGAGGCCCGAAGCCCCAGTCTGCCCTGGGTGTCGGCCCCGGCTTCCCGTCGATGGCGATGCTGGCCGCGGCGGAGGGGAGGCCGTCGACGCCCGGCACGGATGGCGCCAAACGCACGGCGGGCAAGGGGATCTCCGTCATCCAACACACCAACACTCTGAGCCGGCCCTCTGCTGCCGATGCCGCCGAGCACCTGGTCGCCCTGAGCTCGCAGGAGGCCGAATATCCCGGCCTGGTCGAGGCTGAGGGGAGGAGGCCGTGGCCCCACCACCACCACCACCCGCTGCTCGTCCGCCAACGAAAGATCCAGGTGCCCGAGATCCTGGTGACCGAGGAGGTGGAGAAGAAGCAGGAGGAGGAGGAGGTGGAGGTGGAGGAGGGGGCCGCCGCAACAAAGGAGCAGGAGACGAAGCCGCCTCCTCCTCCTCCCCATCCTCCCCCTCCCGAGGAGTTCCAGTGGCCGCAGAGGAGCCAGACCCTCTCGCAGTTCCCCACCGAGAAGCTGCCGCCCAAGAAGAAGCGCCTGCGGCTGGCCGACATGTCGCAGTCGTCGGGGGAGTCGAGCTTCGAGTCGGCCCCGCCGCTCTCCCGCAGCCCCAGCCAGGAGAGCAGCCTGTCGCGGGGCTCCAGCCTCTCGGCCTCCTTCGAGAGGGAGGGGGATGGCGGCGGGGTGAAGGAGGGAGGAGCCGAGGCCCAGGCCCAGGCCCCGGCCCAGGCGCGGCCATCGGGCCCCCACATGCTGACGGTGCCCGCTCACTACCACCACCAGCACCAGCACCAGCACCAGCAGCAGAGGGAGATGAGGCGCTCGTCCTCGGAGCAGGCCTCCTCCTCCTCGTCCTCCTCCTCCTCGGCCGCCCACCAGCCGCCCCCCGAGGCCCGCAGCAAGTCCTTCGACTACGGCAGCCTCTCCTCCGAGGCCGGGCCCGGCGCCAGGCTCCTCTCGCCCGCCTGGGAGCGACGGAGGTGCCTGCTGGTCCGCCAGAGCTCGCTGTGTGGCAGCACAGACCCCGGGCCCGAGCCTCCGCCGCCTCTCCCGCCCAGGCCGGACAAGGCCGAGCTAGGCCCGGCGGCGAGGTACCGGTCCCCCCCTCCTCCTCCAGCGGCCCGACCCGGCGACCCCCCGCCACACTGCGAGCCCCATCGCCCCTACCCCACCCCGGCCTTCCAGGAGGGGCCCCACTACCCGCCTCGGTACCTCTCGGCCTTTGGGCCCCAGCAGCAGCAGCAGCAGCAGCAAGGCCCCATGTCAGCCCTGCTCTCAGCACCCGAGGGGATGCTGGCGCCTCTCCAGCCACCACCCACAACTCTCCCCTATCCCCTCTACCCCCTGCCCCATCCTGTGGCCCCCGAGCTGCCCGTCCGGCCCTCCCCGCTCCTGCCACCACCCGCCCAAACCCCGGCCCCCACCCTCACCCCGGCCCAGCCTGCCACCTACCTGCCCGCACGGTCCCAGCTGGCCTTCCAGTTGCAGGCCGGAGGGCGGTTCAGGGACCGCAAACTCCCCTTCCACCCACTGCCAGAGTACAGCCCTTCGCCCGCCTTCCCACCCCCCACCATCACCCATTCCCCCGAGCCCCTGCGGCCCACAGTATCGCTGGTGGTGCCGGTCAGGGTCCAGGCGCACTTGCCCACCTACGGCAGTGCCATGTACACCACCCTGTCCCAGATGCTGGTCACCCAGTCGGCAGATAGTTCCACCACCGTGGTCATCTGCAGGGTGGAGGACAGCAGGCCCAAGGCCACCCTGGTCTGCAGCGCCGGCGTGCACGGCATCGGCCTGGACTTGGCGCAGATGATCTCCGGCCACCACCGGGACTTCTTCCCCTCGCCCTACCTCCGAGTGCCCCTGCCCATGGCGGAGAGGACAGGTTGCCTCCTGCTGGGGTCCACCACAGAAGGTACCTATGCAGCCGAGACCTACCCGTCCACCATCGGTGGGAGTAAACGTATGTTGTCCCCAGCCGGGAGCTTGGAACTGACGATGGAGACCCAGCAACAAAAGCGAGTGAAGGAGGAACAAATAGAGGAAGAATCGGAAGAGAAAGCTGAAGGAAGAACCGAAGAGGCTTTGAGAAGACACTCTCCCCAGCCGCCCAGACGGTGCCAAGCTGAGACCAAGGTCTCGGCTGTTCAGACCTCGTCTCCTCCCCTCACATCCTCCCTGCAGCCACCCAGGACGTCTGGGAAACTCGAGCACTGGTCTGGACATCTATTCAGAGGTAAAACTTCCCTCGGGCCAGTGAAGAAGGAAGATCATCTGGAGGTCATCCAAGAGAGATCTCCAGCACCTTTGCAAGAGTTTCAGACCCTCTCATCCGGCACATTGCCAGACCGACCGTCGAGTGCCAGCCCCGCCAAGCCCGCCGCTGTTCCCTGCACGGACGCAGGTGATGTCCACCGCTTGCTGCACTTCCCCAGCCTCCACACCACCACCAACGTCAGCTGGTGCTACCTGAAGTACACCAAGCCCAACCCCAGCCAGCACACCGACCCAAGGTCCTCTGTCTACGCCAGCTGGTGCATCAGCCTGCACAACCCCAATCTGCCAGGCATGTCCACCAAGCTCAGCCTCGCCCTCCTGAGGTCCAAGCAGATGTCCAGCAAGGAGATCTACACCATGGCCACAGCTCCACGCCGACAGACGGGCAAGTTGGTCCCATCCAGTGCTCGGAAGCTCCGGGTTAGTGAGGTAAGGCAGCAGCAAGGACTGGCTCACATGAGCAATTCAGTTTCAGAGTTTCACTTTACTTTGGTTTCGAGATACAGCGCAGAAACCGACTGGGTCCGCACCGACGTACGATCCCTCCACATTAACAACCCCGCACTCATACACTAAGGAGAAATTTTCCATTTTCATACCAAGCCACTTAACCTAAAAACTTGTACGTCTTTGAAGTGTGGGAGGAAACCAAAGATCTCGGAGAAAACCCACGCAGGTCACCGGGAGAATGTACAAACTCCGTACAGACAAGCACTGATAGTCAGGATCGAACCCGTAGCACAGCAGCTCTGTTTTAGTTTATTGTCATGCACACGGAGGTACAGTGAAATGCGTTTTTATGCATGCTAACCAATCAGCGGAAAGACAATACATGATTACACTCGAGCCATTCACAATGTACAGATAAATGATAAGGGAATAACATTTAGTGCAAGTTAAAGCCAGTAAGCCAGATCAAAGATAATTTGATAGTCACCAATGAGGTCGATTGTAGTTCAGCACTGCTCTCTAGTTGTTTAGTAAGATGATGGTTCAGTTGCCTGATAACAGCTGGGTAGAAACTGTCCCTGATTCTGGAGGTGTGCGTTTTCACACTTCTGTACCCTTTGCTTGGTGGGAGAGGGGAGAAGAGGGTGGCCAGTGTGTGACTCATTGATTTATGCTGCTGGCAAATTTTTGCTTTCCTAGTCCGTCCTAAATTAAGTTTCCTGTAACTCGCCGAGCTTCCTCTAAATCTCAGCTTCCCTTACAATTACTTTAAATTTGAGGTTTCCTCTCCAAAACAGATCATTTGTTATTACTGCACATTACATTACATTAATGCTACAACTTTTTGTTTGCTGAGGCACAATTCATTTTACTTCGGAGTCACGTGAGTGACTACGTGAAGACCCCGCCAGCACGCATGCGCGACATACGGAGGTGCAGTGAATTGCGTTTTTGTGCATGTTAACCAGTCGGCGGTGCATGCGTGAGTTCTAAATACTTTCAAACTTGAGTCAATCTGAGTACCTCCTTAAAAGAAGATGATAACACTGATTGAATTCTGAATAACTTTGTGGTACAGTGGCACAGCAGTAGAGTTGCTGCCTCACTGTGCCAGAGATCCAGGTCCGATCCTGACCACGGTTGCTTGTCAGTACGGACTTTGCACATTCTCCCTGTGACCACGTGCGATTTCTCCGGGTGCTCCGGTTTCCTTCCACATCCCAAAGATGTGCAGGTTTGCAGGCTAATTGGCTTTGGTAAATTGTCCCTAGTGGGTAGGAGAGAACTGGTGTATGGGGTGATTGTTGGTCGGTGGGCCAAAGGGCCTATTCCACGCTGCATCTCTAAACTAAGGTAAGTTAAACAAATAGTTGCTGCAGTGCACAGATTTTGATAGAGCAGGTGAGACAGAATGAAAAATCAAGTGAATTATGAACTCAGAGCTTCCATCTTTAAGTTCACGTCTTCATTTACCGAACATTTATGTGGGTTCCTCTCAATGGAGCAGTTCAAGGTAGTGGAACCATGAAGGTAGGATGTAAAAATCCTACAAAGGTAGAGGTGTCTGGGCTTACAGGGTTAGAAGGGAGAGATAGATCAGCCATGATGGAGTAGACATGATGGGCCGAATGGCCCAATTCTTCTCCTAGAACTTATGAAGTGGGATATACCAAAACTTCATATCACTGCAAGCGAGAGTCATGCAGGGTGAGCAGGTGGGATGAGTTTAGATGAGGCATCTTGCTCAGCATGGGCAAGTTGGGCCAAAGGATCTGTTTCCATGTCGTATAACTCTGACTCTGACTACGACTGTTCCCTAGTGTATGACTCCATAACTCTAGGTAATCTGGTTACCCATAACTGTACTAATTCTACATTTCAAATCCTCATTTCTAGATGCATATCCCTTCAGTGCATTCTGCAGACGATGTGAAAGAAGCATGCAAAGTAGAAAAAGAAGAAGAAAGAAGAAAGAAGCATGAAGATGATAGTTCAACACCGAAGAGGCTGGAGCCTACACGGATTAAGATCTTCGATGGAGGGTAAGAGCGATCTTCTAATGTCTGTGTAAAGTTTAGTTTAGCGAAACAGCGCAAAAACAGGTCTGCGCTGACTAGCGACCCCCACACTGTGACACGATCCTACGCACACTAGTGACAATTTCCAATTTTACCGAAGCCAATTAACCTACAAACCTTTACATCTTTGGAATGTGGGAGCAAACCGGAGCACACTGAGAAAACCCATGCAGGTCAGAGGGAGAACGTGCAAAGTCTGTACCCATAGTTAGGATTGAACCCGGGTCTCTGGTGCTGTGAGGCAGCTACTCTACCACTGCACCACGGTGCTGCCCTAGTGATGATACTTTTAAATCAAAATTCACCTCATAGTGAATGAAATTTGCCCCAGGGATTTAAATGTGCAGCTGACATCTATTAGAATGGTTACATTTTTGTTTGCTTTCTTGAACTTTGAGGTAAATGGCGAACCTGGGTTTTGGTCTGTGGGGGTTCAGGCAGGTTTGTATGTCCAAGGAAGTCCATTGAATTGTTGGGTGTGGTCAGTAACTAACTCTGTTTCTTCACCTTGAACAAAAGTAAGTGGAGGTGGATGGATTTCCAAAAATATACATTAGACAATAGACAAAAGGTGCAGGAGTAGGCCGTTTGGCCCTTCGAGCCAGCACCGCCATTCAATGTGATCATGGCTGATCATCCCCAATCAGGACTCCGTTCCTGCCTTCTCCCCATATCCCCTGACTCCGCTATTTTAAGAGCCCTATCTAGCTCTCTCATGAAAGCATCCAGAGAACCTGCCTCCACCGCCCTCTGAGGCAGAGAATTCCACAGACTAAGCTGGAAAGAGAGCAGAGAGGAATTACGAGAATGTTGCAGAAATTGAGGGCTTGAGCTAGGGGGAAATGTTAGAGTGGCTGGACTTCATTCCTTGGGGGGGGGGGGGGGGGGGGATGCTTATGGAGATGTGTTAGATCATGGGGGGAATTGATAGGATAAATACTTTCAAACTTTTAGTCAATCTGAGTACCTCCTTAAAAGAAGATGATAACACTGATTGAATTCTGATAACTTTGTGGTACAGTGGCACAGCAGTAGAGTTGCTGCCTCACTGTGCCATTACTGCAGTCTTTTACCCAGTCTAGGGGAATCAAGAACCCGGGTCAGAGGTTTAAGGTGAGATGGGAAAGATTTAATAGGAATGTGAGGAGCAACTTTTTCACATAGAAGGTGGTGGGTGGTGATGGATCTAACTGCCAGAGGAGGTAGTTAAAGCAAATTAAAATTCATTTGGGTAGGTGCATGGGTAGGAGAGGTTTAGAGGGATATGGGCCAAGCGCAGGCAGGTGGGACTAGTGTAGATGGGGCATCTTGGTCGGCGAGGGCAAGCTGGGCTGAATGGGGTTGTTTTATTATATAAGAAAACTAGCTGGCAGATAGCTTTTTCTTTCATTCACAATGTGTATTGGGAAAACCCTGAGGAATCTGTAGCAGGTATCTCTCATTTCCATCACTGATCCCACCGCACTTCATTATCATGCCAAACCATCTCAGTCTGGGCTTGTGGCCACAGACGATGCAAGTCATTTCTAAAAATAATCGTGAACAAAGTGACCCAAGCTTTGATCTATTCAGATGTGAATACCTCACATTTGGGATTATATTCCCATTGACTCATTTCCTAAACAGGTGGCAGCATGGTGACGTAGCGGTAGCCCCAAAGATCCGGGTTTGATCCTGACTGTGGGCGCTTGTCTGTACCGGGTTTGTACGTTCTCCCCATCAACTGTGTGCGTTTTCTCCGAGATCTTCAGTTTCCTCCCACACTTCAAAGACATAAAACTTTGTAGGGTAATTGGCTTGGTATAAATGTAAATTGTCCCTAGTGTGTGTAGGATAGTAGTGTGCGGGGATCGCTGGTCGGTGCAGACTCAGTGGGCCTGTTTCCGTGCTGTATCTCTAAACTAAAGTACGTTCACTGTGGACTTGAGTCTCAAAACTCGTTCACTTATTAATTTATGCCTTGCTTTCCAGAACATCGATCACTTAATTTTACTTTCAGTTAATTCTATTTACTAACAAATATAGAAAATTAGAGACAGCTACCCACCACATTTGGTTTCTGTCTTGCATTCGATTTAGCGACAGATATAGCCTAGACAATTTCCAATTTACTGAGGCCAATTACATCTATACCAAGCCAATTAGCCTAAAAACCTATACGTCTTTGGCATGGGGAGGAAACCGGGGCACCTGGAGAAAACCCACGCTGGTCACAGTGAGAATAAACTTACTCTGTACAGGCAGCACCCGTGGTCAGGATCGAACCCAGGTCTCTGGCGCTGTAAGGCAGCAACTCTGCCGCTGCGCCAACGTGACGCCCGTGTACTCTTCTATGTTTTAGATTTTGGAAGCAGTTTGAGAGGCTGAATGTCTATGTGCATGTGTGCAAGCGCATGCAATAAGCTCACGTAATTTACCACTGAATAAACACTTCCTGTAATTCGGAGGATGAAGATAACCTTTAAAGGTCAAGTTTCTAATGATAGTTCCAAAGGATCTGTTTGTGTGCCAGTGATGGTTCTATCTTTTATGTGCCAAGTTGATTCAGTGTTTTAGTGGCTGGAACTCATGTCATGACATATAATTCCAAATATTGACTTTAATAATGGTGTGACTATCCAGTAGAAAGCCAGATTTCTTAGTATTTAAAGTACATTAGTGCCTCTGATGGTAACTCGAGATGTTTTGAAGATCAATATTTATTTTGCTCGGGGAAGTGTAGTGCTGGATGTAGGTGCAGGTGATATAGACTGCCAATGTGAATCGCTGCTAACTCGATAACTGGTACAAAGCTGCCGCTTAAAGTGTCAACAGGATACTCATCCCATTGCTATATTTACCACCTTCAATGTGATGAATACAGGGATGATCATGTGAAATGCATCCTGTTAAACCAGAAGTGGGACACGATGCATGCTGATAAGATCTGTAAGCACTGATTAACCCCCCCACCCCTCAGTATTTATCAATTTCCCCTCCTGTTCTGGGCATGGCTGACAAAACCAACATTCATTGTCTGTGTGTAAGAAGGAACTGCAGATGTTAGTTTACACCAAAGATAGACACAAAATGCTGGAGTAACTTAGCGGGACAGGCAGCATCTCTGGATAGAAGGAATGGGGTGATACAAAATGCTGGAGTAACTCTTCCTCCTATCCAGAGATTTTGCCTGTCCCGCTGAGTTACTCCAGCATTTAATGTCTATTCAGTGTCCATTCCTACTTACCCTCCCATCGGGCAAAAGGGATAGAAGTGTGAAAACGCACATCTCCAGATTCACGGACAGTTTCAGCCAACATAACTAGACACCAGTCCTGAACCACTATCTACCTCATTTGGGACCCTCGGACTATCTTTGATCAGACTTTACTGCCGTTATCTTGCACTAAACGTTATTCACATTATTCCCTTAATCCTGTGTCTGTACACTTGATTATAATCATGTATTGTCTTTCCAGTGACTGGTTAGCATGCAACTAACGCTTTTCACTGTAGCTCGGTATACTTGACAATAAACTAAACAACTCAAAATATGAGAGGTGACGGTGGTTAACACCCACCTGGAACGGCTGAAGTCCTCCTTGTAAAGTTCTACGATTTAGTTGTGACGATGATGAAAGAAGGGCGATACAGTTCACAAAGTCCAGGAGTAACTCAGCGGGTCAGGCAGCATCTTTGGCGAAGGTGGATAGGTGACAATTTGGCTCGGGGGGTCCTCATTCTGTCTGAGGAAGGATCCCACCCCGAAACGTCCAGAGATGTTGCCTGGCGCACTGAGTTACTCCAGCACTTTGTGTCTTTTTTTGTAAACCAGCATCTGCAGTGACTGTGTCTTCATCTTCCCTGTTATATTTCATGTCAGGATGGCATAAGACTTGGAGGGAAACGGGGTGGGTGGTTTTCTCTGTTGTCCTTGATCTCCTCCGGTAAAAGATTGCGACATGATCTATGAATTCAAATCAATGGCTTACACAAACTAGAACTTTCATTACATAAAACTTTACAGCATGGAAACGGGTTATTTTAGCATGACAGCTCCATGCTTGTTTTAATCCTTAAATCCACTCCTATTTATATAATCTCAGCATGTCCTTCTATTTCTTTTGGCCTCATGTACCAATCCAGTTTTGCCTTGGATATCATGGATGTATTTAGTCTTTGATTTCTCCTCAAACCTCCATTTGATGGTGAGTTCTCTGCTTTAGGCAGTCACTGCAGAAATAAGAATCCAATTTAATTTTCTTTTGGATTTAGGTGCTTGGAGTTACATAACATGGGAACAGGCCCTAGGGCCCACTGCCCATCAATCACCCGTTCACACTAGTTTTAAGTTATTTTTCATCCACTCCCCTACACACCGGGGGCACTTTACGGCAGCCAGTTAACCTACTAACACGCACGTCTTTGGGATGTGGGAAGAAACTGGTGTGCCTGGAGGAAGTCCACACAGTCAGAGGGACAACATGCAAACTCCACACAGACAGCACCCAAAGTCAGGATTGAACCTGGGTCTCTGGCTCTGTGAGGCAGCGGCTCTACCAGCTAGCTGTGCTATTGTGCTGCCATTTATTATGAATGTTTTAGTCTTAACTGCCTGTTTTGATCTCCCTTGCAAATTGGCTCCATTGTAACATTAACAGAATTGAGTAGAAAGGAGCTGCAGATGCTGGCTTATGCCAAAGGTGGACACAAATTGCTGGAGTAACTCAGCTGGTCAGGCAGTATCTCTGGAGAAAAGGAACAGGTGATGTTTTGGGTCGGATCCCTTCTTCAGACACAGTGATGGAGAAGGCCGGAACGAAACAGGGCCGGCAACAGATCATCTCAAGAAGGGTGGAGTCCATAATGGCCCATTGTTGGCCGGGGGAGATGGGCAAACAGCAGGGATAAGATGCGTACAACGGAACTAGTAAGATGACTAGGTCTTTTTAAGGCGGAGATTGATGGACACTTGATTGGTAAGGGTGTCAAGGGTTATGGGGAGAAGGCAGGCGAATGGGGTGAGAGGGAAAGATAGATCAGCCATGATTGAATGGCAGTGTATGAATGACTGACGCTGGGCCAAATGGCCGACTTGTGCCCCTATGACTTATGAACATGATCTCGGAGCTCATCATTAACGATAATCTTGTAGCATAAAGTGGACATTTAATGCCAATGTTTGATTAAAAAGATAGGTGCCTCTTAGCTAGCTGGGGTTGACATCAGCAGAGTTTAAGAGGCATTGACTGAAGCTTGGTTAGACGGGGGTTTCGCATTTTGCAGTCACGAGGTTTGGCTGAATTTGCATTAGATGTATCTTGTGTAGGATTTGAAGCCTATTATGTTTTGATCTGTGACGTGTGGTCTCTAACTTCACATCGAGAATCATCTTTTTCGAGCAATGCTCAGTCATTGAGAAGCAGGGGACAGCCAAGTAAACTCATTCCTTGGCAAGGGGTTGTCACTCTTATAAGAATTCTCTCTTTTCCTCCGTTAATTTCCCCCGGGGGCTGAAATGAGGTCAATCGTGATCTAACTGGGACTGTCCGCTGAGGCGTACTCCCACGGACTGATGTTTGTGAGTAAGAGCAAAAGATGCACGTTGACAGCTGATTCATTGCCTCAGTACAATTGCAGCCCCAGGGCCCCCGTTTGTTATCTGCCCCCAGTTCCAGTCAATGAATGATGCCACCCTTGTTTCCGAGACACAAAGTGTGCAGTAAGTTCTCAACCGTTAATGAAACCCATTTGCAGAGTGTGCGTCATTATACCTGTGAAAAGTGAGATTCTTAAACGAGCTGCGTGTGGTTTATTCAAGGGCTTGACAGTGGCATAGTGGCACTGTGGCATCACGCCCCTGTTCTTCCTTACAATGGGTATATCTGGGTATAATGTCCATCTGAATGAAAGTGCATCTGAAATGCATCGTTCCCTCAGTAAGGCACTGGATTGACTGCCTAGAAGGTTTGGTGTGGTTGTGACCTGACTGCAACGCAATAAGCCAGTCTGGCACAGCGGTAGAGTTGCTGCCTTACAGCGTCAGAGACCCGTGTTCGATCCTGACTATGGGTGCTGTCTGTACAGAGTTTATATGTTCTCCCTGTAACTGCGTGGGTTTTCTCTGGGTGTTTTAGTTTCCTCCCACAATCCAAAGACGTACAGGTTTGTAGGCTAATTGACTTTGGTAAAATTGTAATTTGTCCCTAGTGTGTTGGATAGTGTTAGTGTTCGGGGCGATCGCTGGTCAGCACAGACTCTGGGCCGAAGGGCCTGTGTCCACGTTGCATCTCTAATGTCTCCAAAGTAAAGTCTACACAGACTGTTTCGGGGACAGTTACATAGTCCATTCCATAGTTGGTCTCGTAACAAGATCCATCAGAGCCTGTTTCCATGCTGTACCTCTAAACTAAACTAAACTAAACTGTGGTAAACTCAGTGACATCATTTCTGCTTCAGAGTAATCCCTGGTACATTTTATAAATAGCTCTATACTATGAGACTATGAAGGCACCTGCCCGATCCCATTATGTCAATAAACGAGTCCATGCAAGCCTCATGGTCATTGCGTGCTTCCTAGACGTGTGTTAAGAAACATGTTAGCATGACGAGGTCGCCCAGCTTCAGATGATAACTCTTTGGAGCTGTCTGAAGAATAAGCAACAGCAGATGAGGTTCTCCTTGTCCCCTTAGGGGTAGTCGAGGCAGGGACTATTGCAACGTTTAAGAAAAAATTAGACCAGGTACATGGATAGGACAGGTTTAGAGTGATATGGGTCAAACGCAGGCAGGTGGGACCAGTGTAGATGGGACATGTGTAAGAAGGAACTGCAGATGCTGGTTTAAACCGAAGACAGACACAAAAAGCTGGAGTAACTCAGCAGGACAGGCAGGATCTCTGCAGAGAAGGAATGGGTGAGGTTTGGGTCGAGACCCTTCTTTGTGAGGGCAGGTTGGGCGGCAGGGCCTGTTTCCCCGTCGTATGACTATGTGCTTAATATTAATAAATGCGTGTTCTTTCATTGAAGCAAGTAGTTAAGATTTAGATTCCCACACAATAACACTATCCCACACGCACATTAACACTATGAGAGACAATGTTTACATTTATACCAAGCCAATTCACCTACAAACCTTTGGAGTGTGGGACGAAACCGAAGATCTCGGAGAAAATCCACGCAGGTCATGGGGAGAACGTACAGACAGCACCCGTAGTCGGGATCGAACCTCCATACCGCCCAAATTAAATTAATAATTAAACGGCAGGTTGGAAGAATTGCAGTGGCATCTACCTATCTTCCACAGAGCCAAGTACTTCAGATTTGCGCAAATGTAATAATTTATTTGGGATTCAGGAGGGATGTCAAACACCAGACGTTTGGCTGGGTCTCTTCCCGAGCGGAGGTGATTCTGCTGTGGCTACAGCGTAATTAAGGAACGCAGAATGAGAGCACTGAGCTCTGCTCCACAAAGAAGCTTTATTAATTGCTGGCAAGATTGTTACTCCACAGACCACGTGGAATGTGTTGTGTGCAGTGTTACTGCTTTCTCTTAAAAGTGTGCAGTCTTTAGGTCGGATATGATTGCTTGCAGATGGCCTTACAGTGAGAGTTTGTTTAAGAGCATTCCACATTTACAGCCTGAACATGTGGAGATTCCCGAGGGTCTATCTGAAAGCAAGCCTTAAAACTACCGCATTTCTTGGAATAGACAGGTTGGGCAAGGGTCTGTAATCTTCCATACAGTGCCTGCAAACCTTTCCCATCTCCGCACACTAGCATTCTGAACTATGCATTGCGACCATCTGAAAAATGACCACTATCGTCCCCAACTGTTGTAAATTTAATTATTTGTACCAAGGAGAATATGGTACAGAAAGTTTAGTTTAGAGACACAGTACGAAAGTAGGCCCCTCGAGTCCACACTGACCATGATCCCGGTACACTAATGCTACCCGACACACTGGGGATAATTTACAATTTACAGAAGCAAAATTAACCCATAGACCTCTACGTCTTTGGAGTGTGGGAGGAAATCGGAGCCCCCGTAGAAAACCCACACAGGCACGGGGAAAACGTACAAACTCCGAACAGACAGAATTGGTAGTCAGGATCGTACCCAGATCTCTGCCGCTGTAAGGCAGCAGCTCTACCGCTGTGCAACTTTGCCGTCTTCCTAATCTTATCAGGTCGTTTGCCCCCACACCCAAGGGAAAACAGCCCCTTTCTTTCCAGCATCTCCATATAACGTACAGGTTTGTAGGCTAATTGGCTTTGGTAAAATTGTAAATTGTCCCTAATGTGTTGGATAGTGCTAGTGTAACGGGGTGATCACTGGTCAGCATGGACTCGATGGGCCGATGGGCTTTTTCCACAATGCATCTCAAACCAAACTAAGCTCAACAGGTTCTGACCAGAAACGTCACCTATCCATATTCTCCAGCGATGCTGCCTGACCTCCTGACTTGTGTCTTTTTGTTTCCTAGCCAATTTTATAAAACTATAATGTAACACCCCAGCTCATTATTTTATGCATGGCCAAGCATCCCATGTGCCTCAGATAAAAGGGATCTGGGTGAATACTTGAGGTGGGATACTTAATATGCAGGATTAAGGCAAATGAATGTAGAGCAGAACAAATTGGTTTGCTCCCTGAAAGAGTTAGTACATGCACAATAGGTTTAATTGTCCTCTGTGCTGTACTATTCAAATATATATATTATTTAAGGATAAACAGTTTTTCAAACAATCCGGTACTTCATGGACAGTTACAGGTGTGGCAACTGCTTCTCAGTTCAACAAGTGGAAAACACCTAAAACTGAACCACAGGGTTGTTCCTGTAAACATACCAGTTAAACGTATTACAAGTTGGCATCTTTGACAAACATCTTCACCTACTTTCTCCTGTTTTTTTGTTGTAACACCTTGAAGAATTGAAACCTCTTCAACAAGCTTTCACTGTCAAATAAGTTGAATGCTTAATGTCTAGGTTGGAAATTGAGCTCCAGGGTTAATGCTGGAGCCTTTCTTTCCAATAATCTAAATAATGTAGAGGTCCTTAAGAGTCAAGAGTGTTTTATTGTCCTATGTCCCAAACAGAACCATCAAATTCTTACTTGCAGCAGCACAACAGATAATGCAAACATAGTACTCTATAAACATTATAATGAATGGAAGAAATGTTTTTAATATATATATATAACTTTTATTAATAGGTGTGTGTGTGTATATATATGTGTGTGTGTATATATATATATGTGTGTGTGTGTGTGTGTGTATATATATATATATAAAATATATGTGTGTATACACACACACGCATATATTTATCATATACATATATGTATATATACACACACTTTTATTTATTTATATATACACACACACACACGAGCACGTGCTTGCACACATACATACACACTCACACGTAAAATGAACACTAATAATTCAGAGACAAAACCAATGCTCCCCAAGTCTATGTAGTTCAGATTATTTTTCAAGCCTGTAGTGTTTAATAGCCTGGTGGCTGCAGAGAAGAAGCTGTTGCTGAACCCAAATGTTACAGTTTACCATCTTCCCAATGACAGGAGTGAAATGAGAGCGTGGCCAGGGTGGTGTATGTCTTTGATGGTGATATGGTTCTTGAACCATATTATCTTTTCAAGGTGTGATTTCACTTTACATTAAGAAGCTACAAGTTGCAATTGGAATAATCTAAATTTGCAGCAAACGAGAGAAAGAGAGTCATTTTATGGTGAGTGATAAGTCCTGAGAGAATTGGATGAAGAGTGCTCTACTGTCAGCCATTGTAGTGGCCATTGGTGTCACTTGGGAAAGGCAAGAAGGCTGAGAGCAGCAGGTCCCTTGAGAATGTGCAAGAATAAAAATAGAGACACCATTTCTCCTTTGAACTGGGAGCAGAAGTAAGGTGGTTACCAAGAAATCCAATGAGGTATTGAGTAAAAAACCATACAGTTGCCGTTTGGTAAGATGGAACTTGTTATCACGGGAGGTTGTAGATCAAAATAACCTTGACGCATTTATAGTATTGGTAAATACGTACAAAGAGCAGAAGACTCTATTTTCCAGCTTTATTTTCCCATACTCCGTCAGTGTGAAGGTCCGACCTGAAACATCACCTCCCCAGATGCTGTCTGACCCGCTGAGTTCCTCCAGCACTTTATGTTTTGCTCAAGTTTCCAGCATCTGCAGTTCCATGTGCCACCAAAACTCGGGTGAAGTAGAGCGGAAGGTTCATAAACAAATGTGTGTATGCACCACGGTTATAGATCCATAGAGTCATACAGTGTGGAAACACGCCCTTTGGCCCAACTTGCCCACACTGGCCAATATGTTCCAGCTACACGAGTCCCACGCCTGCTTTTGGCTCATATCCCTCCAAACCTGTCCTGTCCATCTACCTGTCGAATTGTTTATTAAACGTTGTGATACTGCCTGCCTCAACTATCTCCTGGTTATTTAATTAAATTTGATTTCGGCTCTTCGGATTGGAGCTAATGATAAGGCTTTGCAACATTATAAGCTTAGACCAGAGGAGCATTGCGTTTTGGAGGTACTGTCCTTCAACTGCCCGATAATCCCTCGTTGGAACCACTCAAGAAGAATAAGTAGTTTCAGTTGGAAACTTCCATTCAGCAGACAGCATCTAAAGTAGTCTTAATGGGTAAATTATTTCTCTGCTGATTGTAGTTCAGAGATACAGCGTGGAAACGGGCTTCCAGCCCACCGGGCTTCTCACGGCAAACATCAATCACCCGTACACTAATTCTCTGTTATCCCTTTTTCATAACCTACCCACTTGGAGTGATTTACAGAAGCTAATTACAATTGAGTCTCATGAAGGGTCTCAACCTGAAACACCACCCTAGAAACGTCTCCAGAGATGTCCCACTGAGTTACTTCAGCACTTTGTGTCTATCTTCGGTTCAAACCAGCATCTGCAGTTCCTTCCTAAACAATTAACCCACAAACATGCTCAAGAAGGAACTGCAGATGCTGGAAAATCGAAGGTAGACAAAAGTGGTGGAGAAACTCAGCGGGTGCTGCAGCATCTATGGAGCGAAGGAAATGGGCAACGTTTCTTCCCGAAACGTTGCCTATTTCCTTTGCTCCATAGATGCTGCCGCACCCGCTGAGTTTCCCCAGCACTTTTTTCTAACCTACAAACATGTTGGTCTTTGGAATGTGGGAAGAAACGGGAGCGCCCAGAGAAAACCCACGTGGTCACAGGGAGAACGTACAAACCCCACACAGACTGCACCCGGAGTGGTTGTAGGATTAGACCCTATTAAAGCATTTGGAAACACGCTGGCCAAGGGGATGGTGAAATCAAATACATCAATAACTTTCAAAAGAGTAGAAATGTTCAGGGCTTTGGGAAAGGTGTGGGCAGTGGTACTAAATGGAGAGCCCTTTCAAAGTAGCAACCGGTTCACATTGTCAACTGCTTTCAGTACATGGTTTAAACAGGTTTAGTTTTATGGCCTCGGAGAAGCAAATGTTTTTTTAATTCAGATGGGAGAGATTACAAAAAGTATACATTGATCAATGTTGTTTCTGATGTAAGCATTAGAGATGAAAGGCGTTTAATTTCTTCCTATCCAAAAGGAATGTGACCCCCCTATCTTGATTATTACGGGTGTCAGGTGGTTATGGAAATAACACAGGAGAATGGGGTTGAGAAGGAAAGATAGATCAACTATGATTGAATGGTTTAGACTTGATGGCCTGATTCTGCTCCTACACTATCCATCATTTTCTTGCCTCTATTTCCCCACCACTACCACAGGTAAAACGAGACTATGCTAGCCAAGATTATCTCTGACCACCTAGTCAGAGTTACACAACATGGAAACAGGCCCTTCAGTCCAACTCGCCCATGGCAACCAAGTTGCCTAAATTAGCTAGTCCCACTTGCCTGCGTCTGGCCCATAATACTACAAACCTTTCCTGTCCGTGTACCTGCCCAAGTGTCTTTTAAATGTCATAATTGTACCCACCCCTATTGCTTCCTCTGGCAGCTCGATCCATACAGGCACCATACTTTGCCTTGCGGGTCCCTTTTAAATATTGCCCTCCTAGTTTAAGACTCTCCTGCCCTAGGGGGAAAAAAATAGATATTCACCTTATCTATGCCGCTCCTGGTTTAATATACTTGTAAAAGATCGTCCCTCAGTCTCCACCGCTCCAGTGGAAAGTAGGCACAGCTTATCCATCCTCTCCTTATTAGTTAAAACTTCCAGACCTGATAAAATCTTCGTAAGTCTTTTGTGCGCCCTTTAATGGCATGTTTCCTATAGCAGGGCGAGCACAACTGTGCACAGTACTCCACATGTGGCCTTACCAACGTCATGTACTTGTTAACATGGCGTCTCAACTGCTGTACTCGATACCCTGACCATTGAAGGTAAGCGCACCTAACACCTCCTTCATCACCCTGTCTGCTTCTGTCACCACTTTCATGTTTAGTTTAATTTAGTTTATAGATACAGTGCGTAAACAGGCCCCTTGGTCCATCGATTCCACACTGAACAGCGATCCCCGCACATTAACACTATCCTACACACTAAAGACAATTACGCCAAGCCAATTAACCTGCAAACCTGTACGTCTTTGGACTGTGGGAGGAAACGGAAGATCTGGGAGAAAACTCACGGGGAGAACGTACAAATTCCACACAGACAGAACCCGTAGTCAGGATCGAACCCGGGGTCTCTGGCGCTGTAAGGCAGCAACTCTACCGCCACGCCGCCACTTGTCCTTCGCTTCAGCCTCCTCCAGCTCTGCCTGCCTCAGCCTTCCAACGTTTGGGCTATCACCCTGCTTTGTAAAGCTGAGGTCTTCCAAATGTCCCACTACCCAGGTTCAACCCACAGCAAATGATTCAACCTTTGCCAAATTTCCCCTTCTCCCAATATATGCTGGGTACAATTCCACGGTTGTGTTGAAATCTTCCTATCTCTGCCACTACAGCAAACCATCCCAGAGAGTTCCATATACATTAATCAGGGCATCAATCCCCCTCATCTGTTTGTCCCATGGTTGACACTCAGCAACCAAGGCTCCATACTCTGACATTCCCACCATAATTCCCTGCACTTTCCCCTTGTCCCACAAGATTCTCCTTCAAACCCACCTCTTTGATCAAGCTACAGCCAGCTCCTCCCATGCTCTCCATGCCTGAGCGAGGTATGAGCAGGCAAGTGGAACTAGCTCACTATCCACTGGGAAATGGCGTGACCACTCTGTGGTATTGAAAGCACTACCTAAATAACGTTAGGTAGACCATATAACCATATAACCATATAACAATTACAGCACGGAAACAGGCCCTCTCGGCCCTTCCAGTCCGTGCCGACCATTTGTTTTCCCCTAGTCCCATCTACCTGCACTCAGACCATACCCCTCCATTCCCTTCACGTCCATATACCTATCCACTTTACTCTTAAATGTTAAAATTGATCCTGCCTCCACCACTTCTGCTGGAAGCTTGATTCCACACAGCCACCACCCTCTGAGTAAAGAAGTTCCCCCTCACGTTACCCCGAAACCTCTGTCCCTTAATTCTATGTCATGCCCTCTTGTTTGAAACTTCCCTACCTTCAATGGGAAAAACGTATCCACGTCAACTCTGTCTATCCCTTTCATCATTTTAAAGACCTCAATCAAGTTCCCCCTTAACCTTCTGCGCTCCAAAGAATAAAGACCTAACTTGTTCAACCTTTCTCTGTAACATAGTTGCTGGAACCCTGGCAACATTCTAGTAAATCTCCTCTGTACTCTCTCTATTTTGTTGACATCCTTCCTATAACTAGGCGACCAAAATTGTACACCATACTCCAGAATTGGTCTTACCAATGCCTTGTACAATTTTAACATTACTTCCCTACTCCTATATTCAATGCTCTGATTTATAAAGGCCAGCACACCAAAGGCTTTCTTTACCACCCTATCTACATGCGATTCCACCTTCAGGGAACTATGCACAGTTATTCCTAGATCCCTCTGTTCCACAGCATTCCTCAATTCCCTACCATTTACCATGTACGTCCTATTTTGATTTGTCCTGCCAAGATGTAGCAGGACAATGCTGTAGACACATAACGCTGGAGTAACTCAGCAGGACAGGAAGCATCTCTGGAGAGAAGGAATGGGCGATGTTTCGGGTCGAGACCCTTCTTCGGTCTGAAGAAGAGTCTCGACCCAAAACGTCAGCACAGTCTCGACCCGAAACGGCACCCGTTTTAGCATGGAAACAGGCCCTTCGGCCCAGCAAGTCCACATGGACCAATGATCACCTATTTCCTAGTTCTATGTCCTGCACACACCAGGGACAATTTACAGAGCCAATTCACCTGCAAACCTGAAAATAGACACACATTGCTGGTGTAACTCAGCAGGACATACAACATCTCTGCACAGAAGGAATGGGTGGCGTTTCGGGACGAGACCCTTCGGTCTGAAGAAGGGTCTCAACCCAAAATGTCACCCGTTCTTTCTATCCATAGATGCTGACCCGCTGATTGATCCAGCATTTTGCGTCTATCTTTTGTGCAAACTAGCATCTGCAGTTCCTTCCTGCACACAACCTACAAACCTGCACGTCTTTGTGGAGTGTGGGAGGAAACCGGAGCACCCAGAGAAAACAGGGAGAATGTACAAACTCCGTACTTCCAGCACCCACAGTCAGGATCAAACCTGGGTCTCTGGCGTGGTAAGGCAGCAACTCTACTGTTGTGCCACAGTGCAGTTACATTTCCTTGTAACAATTCTTGTCTTGTATATTTAACATTCAGAGAACGATTTTGATTCTACCAAACTTGAGTTGTTTTGTAGGCATGGTTTCTATGTCTGGCTGTAGTTCCGCCAGCTCTGGTTTTCTTCTTTGGATTGTGAGGTTGCTTTATCCTTATGCCAGGGTTGTTGAGTCTAACCACTTAATAGTTTGGTATCAAATAACTTTGAATATTTATAGCACTTTTTATTAACTTAGGACATCGTAGAGTGGTTGGCACCCAATGAAATATCTTTCCAACACAGCAATGTAGCTAATCGTGGCAAATCATTAGTGCTTAGCAAGACTGGCGCGTAGGTTTATGCTGAAAGTGGAAAGATTTTAGGGGCATCTGAGGGGCGACGTTTCCACTCAGAGTTGTGGTGGATGTGTGGAACGAGCTGCCAGTCGAGGCAGGTGCTAGAGCAGCATTTGAAAGACTTTGGAATTTAGACTTTAGAGATACATCTTGGATACTGGACCTTTGGCCCACCGGGTCCGTGCCGACCAGGAGGGAACCGGAGCATCCGGAGAAAACCCACACGGTCACGGGGGGAACGTGCAAACACCACCCAGACAGCACCCATAGCCAGGATCAAACCCGAGTCTCTGTCTCTGACCACCTGCCACTGTGCCGCAGGTTAAGATGATGGCGTGCTGCCGTAGAGTATCCCTTTTTAATTGCATCTATTCCCTTTTCAGATTTTGACACTTTCTAAGATCAGTGATTGGTGATGAATACTGGGCATTGAGCATATCATAGGGTTGTCTTTATAAACAGTTTATAACCAGAGTGCCTGGCCCATTAAAACAGATTAACAACATTCTGCTTTTATCACCAACTCCTGTCCACTCCCTGGCTATCACCAACCCCACACCTCAACTAATCATTGAAAGGTGCAGCACAGAAATAGGCCCTTCAACTCGCTAAGCCCACGGTGACCTGTTCACATTAGTTGTATGTTATCCCACTTTCACATGCACTCCTGACACACTCAGGACAATTTAGAGTGGCCAATTAACCTCCGTACCCTCGCGTTGTTGGAATGTGGGTGAAAAATCGGAGCATCCAGTGGAATCCAACTGAGTCACAGGGAGAATATGCAAACTCATAGAAACTTAGAAACTAAATAGGTGCAGAAATAGGCCATTAGGCCCTGCGAGCCAGCACCGTCATTTAATATGATCATGGCTAATCATCCTAAATCAGTACCGCGTTTCTGCTTTCTCCCCATATCCCTTGATTCCATTTGCCCTAAGAGCTCTATCTAACTCTCTCTTGAAAACATCTAGTGAATTGGCCTCCACTGCCTTCTGTGGCAGAGAATTCCACAGATTCACAACTCTCTGGGCGAAATCTCTCTTTTCCTCATCTCAGTCCTAAATGGCCTACCCCTTATTCTTAAACTGTGACCCCTGGTTCTGGACTCCCCCAACATCGGGAACATTTTTCCTGCATCTAGCCTGTCCAATCCATTAAGAATTTTATATGTTTCTCCACACAGACAGCACCCGAGGTCAGGATCGAACCCGGGTCTCTGGGGCTGTACTACCTGCACAATTGTGCCGTTCAACATCAGTACCAAACATCAGTTCCATGTCACTATGACCTTTTGCTTTACGATGAAAATCAGCCATCTGGGCAGGCAGAGGGGAATCGTGAAGGCCTATGGAATTGAAAGTCCCTCAAATGAAGAAACAGATTCGACAAATTAATTTTTTTAAAGGATACATGGTGCTGGAGAAATCCAACGGGTCAGACACCACCTCTGGCTAACATGGATAAGTGTAGTTTCGGGTCTGGTCCCTCCTTCAGACTAATCAGCTATTATGTTCTCCAGAGATGCTGCCTGACCTGTTGAGTTACGCCAGCACTTTGTGCCCTGTTGTGTAAACCAGCATCTGCAGTTTAAAAGATTTTGAAACGGCATATAATTCACTCGACGTCATCTTATCCTTCCCCTTCATAAGAAATACAAAATATGGAAATGGGGCGGCACGGTGGCGCAGCGGTAGAGTTGCTGCCTTACAGAGCCAGAGACCCGGGTTCGATCCTGACCAAAGGCGCTGTCCGTACAGAGTTTGTACATTCTCCCTGTGACCGAGTGGGTTTTCTCCGGATTCCTCCCACACTCCAAAGACGTGCAGTTTTGTAGCTTAATTGGCTTTGGTAAAGATTGTAAATTGTCCCCAGTGTGTAGGATAGTGAAGATAGTCACAAATTGCTGGAGTAACTCAGCGGGACAGGTGGCATCTCTGGATAGAGGAATGGGTGACGTCTCGGTTCGAGACCCTTCTTCAGTGTATGGCGTGATCTGTTTCCGCGCTGTCTCTCTAAACGAATAATCTCAGCAATTAATATTCCTAAATCCCCACCATAAAGATTCCCCTTTAAGAAGGGTCAGAGAAGCTTCAAAGAATGGCTCGGGGTGAAGCATGTTAAAAATGCTCACTGCTCAGTTGACAATGCCCACTCTATGGCAAGATAAAACAGTGGCTGTCTGCCGTCGCATATCTAATTAGCCTGCTCAAAGACGGAGCACAGATACAGATGGCGAGCCGTACTGTAACACCCCTTTGTACAGCCCGGAGCTTAAATAAAGGCCCTTGTGTCGTAGCGTTTATTTGCTGGATGCAAATGATATGAAAATATTAGAACTGTAACCCAAGTGAAAAATAGCTTCACGGCTACATCTGTGAACAGCACAAACCCATTCAAGAAAGGAGATTGATGGTCACGGTTTCTCCACATTACTGTGGCTAAAAGCCAGAAGTCCCACATGATGAAGAGGAAAATGATTCACGGGAAACGTTCACTAGTTTCATTGGCAGTGCTTCTGTTTGACAAAAAAAACTCTTGGCTCTCGAAAGACCCTCCCTCCCTCCCCCCCACTACCCACATCTGTTGAGTTTTTTTTTATTTTGACGGGGTTTTGGAGTGATGTACCCCACATTAATTTTGAGCCTGTAACTAACGGGCAGACCCCAGGGGTTGGGGTGGCACGGTGGCGCAGCGGTAGAGTTGCTGCCTCACAGCGCCAGAGACCCGGGTTCGTTCCTGACTACGGGTGCTGTCTGTACAGAGTTTGCATGTTCTCCACGTGACCTGTGTGGGTTTACTCCAGGTGCTTCGGTTTCCTCCCACACACCAAGGACATAGACGTTTAAGGGTTAATTGGCTTCGGTAAAATTATAAATTTCCCTAGTCTGTAGGACGCTGTTAGTGCGCGGGGATCGCTGGTCGGTGCGGACTCGGTGATCCAAAGGGCCTGTTTCTGCACTGTATCTCCACACTAAACAAAAAAAAAAAGAAAGATCTGAGTCATTTGGTGCATTTTTGCCGTGTGGTGGTATTGCAGAGCAGCAGCAAAGTCTGAATAAACAAATTCTCTTTTTCTGTGTGTGTGAGCACTTATTGAAGTTTATGAGATGCAGAAGGACAAAATAAACTCTGCTGAGGAGAGGGGCAGCTCGGTGAAACGCTGGCAAGCACAGTGCCACAGAGCTGGCAGCGAGTGGACTGTCATTTGCAGCAGGTTTATGGCATTCTCAGCACCCAGATCGCAGGCTGATCTAGTGCCTGGCACGTTAGTTCAAGGCTGTTGAACTAATGATGGGTGCTGCACCGTCACTGCGGTTGGTGACAGAAAGCAGGAGTAACTCAGCGCTAACCCCTGGGTTTAGTGTGCTCACAACTTTCCCTTCATCCTGCATGCATTCACCGCGCTCTTCGAAGCCGGTCCGGTATGTCTTCAGTAGAAGACACAAAGTGCTGAAATAACTCAGCGGGTCAGGCAGCATCTCTGGAGAACATGGCTAGGTGACGTTTTGGGTCGGGATCCTTGTTCAGGCTGATTGTACCGAGGGGTGGAATGGAGAAAGGAAATGAAGCTAGAAGAGAGATGGGGCCATTATCCAACCATCAAATAACCCTTTGTTGCCGTGTTACTTGCCAGTGAAGGAATGGGTGACGCTTCGGGTCGGGACTCTTCTTCAGTCTGGAGTCTGAAGAAGGGTTTTGGCTCGAAACGTCACCCATTCCTTCTCCCCAGCGATGCTGTCCGTCCTGCTGAGTTACTACAGCATTTTGTGTCTATCTTCGAGTTGAATTTAGTTTAGAGATACAGTATAGATAGGACTCCGTGCCTACTGGTGATCCCCATACATTAAGACTATCCTACACATACGAGGGACAGTTTACAATTATACCAAAGCCAATTAACCTACAAACCGGTACATCTTTGGAGTGTGGGAGGAAACTGGAGCACCAGAGAAAGCCCACGCGATCAAAAGCAGAACATACAAACTCCGTACAGACAGTGCCCGTAGTCAGGATCGAACCCGGGTCTCCGTTGTTGTAAGGCAGCAACTCTACAGCTGTGCTACAGTGCCACCCAATGTGTGTGTATGTGTGTGTGTGTGGGGGGGGTTTGTGTTTGCAGTAGTTGAGATGGTGTTGGAAAAGGAGTCTGTGTTTGGGAGGGGGGAGGGGAGGGGGGGGGTGGGGGTTGTGTCTGGGTCCTGTACGATTAAGAGCACCAGCCAAGGAGAGCATCATGCCACATTCTCCAAGAGGGCACTCACCAACAGTGAAAGCCAAGTAAGGATGGTCATGGAGGGGGAGTTGATAGAAGAGAGCATGTCAGGACTTCAATAAAAAAATGATTCTGGGTCTTCTCCATAGGATAAATGGCATCAAATAAGACAAAGGAAATAATGTTTGCCATTTGGAACTGGGGCTTGAAGTGCAACATTTTAAGGACTTTTATTTAATCGCAGAGCTTCTCCATTCCTTCGATTCCTCCGTTCCTTTGAACCAACCCTCCAGTCCTCCTCCTCCTCATCTCTCCTTAACTTCCGCTCCATCCTCGTTGACTCCAAACTTGCTCAAACACTCCTAATTCTTAAGTTTAGTTTAGAGATACAGCGCGGAAACAGGCCCTTTCAGCCCACCGGGTCAGCGCCAACCAGCGATCCCCGCACATTAACACTATCCTATACACACTAGGGACAATTTTTACATTTACCAACCTACAAACTTGTACGTCTTTGGTGCATGGGAGGGAACAGACGATCTCGGAGAAAACACCTGCAGGTCACGGGGAGAACGTACAAACTCCGTACAGACAGCACCCGTAGTCGGGATCGAACCTGGGTCTCCGGCGCTGCATTCGCCATAAGGCAGCAACTCTACCGCTGTGTCACTGTGCTGCCGTTGACGGAGAAGCATTGACCTGAAATGCCAAACTCTTGTTTCCCTTTCCACAGACGCTGCTGGGCGCGCTGAACCTCTCCAGCGCTCTCTGTTTTCATTTCAGATTTCCAGTGTTTGCATTTTCGTTTGATTTGATTTTTAAAGCAAGTGGAACTCTGCAGGGAGGAGGGGAGTCCTGCCGGAGGGTTTACTTTGGATGCTGCCCTGGACTCGGCTGCGGGTTCTTGTTTTAATTTTTGAACGGACTGAACAGCGCGCGGTGGGCATCCTGTGCTAATGTAACAACACGAGACCGTTTTCAAAGCAGGTGTTACGCTGCAGTGAATTCCTTAATGTCCCCGGCTGTGTTAATTTCCACCTTTGGCAGTGGAACACTTGCGAAAGATCCCGACCTCTCAATGCGCCCCTTGTTTGCAGCCTCATGCTTGTCGAACCCCCCACCTCTCCATCGCCTTGTCGTCCGACCTTTTTTTATATATATAGTTTACCCTCGAAGTTTCATTAACTCCTGTGTTTTTGTATATTGTTTTTGTAGGTATAAGTCCAACGAAGATTATGTTTATGTGCGAGGGAGGGGAAGGGGAAAGTATGTGTGCGAGGAATGTGGAATTCGCTGCAAGAAACCAAGCATGCTGAAGAAACACATCCGCACACACACAGACCTTCGTCCATACGCCTGCAACTATTGTAACTTTGCCTTCAAAACCAAAGGTGAGAAAGCCTTTCCTCTTTCTATCGCCTCAAACTTACCCCCCTTTCCACCCCCCCACCCACTCCCTCCCTTCCTCGCCTGCCCAGGGTTCCCATAGTCAGGCTGGCCCACGTTGACCTGTACTGTGGATGTGGCTGAGATACTTTGGTCCATGGTAGAGCACTGAGCCATGCTTGGTGACCAGCTCTGGTCAATGCCCTGACTGGGGCTGTCGTAGGGAAAGGATATTGCATTCCTCTCCCTTTTAGAATATCCCAAGGCACCTCCTACCCACATCTTCCAGAGATGCTGCCTGATCCGCTCAGTTACTCCAGCAGTTTGAAGACAGTGAAACATTTTCGAACTTAGTTTAGTTTAGAGATGCCGCGTGGAAACAGGCCCTTCGGCCCACCAGGTCGGTGCCGACCAGTGGTACCCGTTCACTATCCTACACACTAGGGACAATTAACAATCTTTACTGTAAACAAACAACTAAGCTAAAAAACCTGTACTGCTTTGGAGTGTGGAAGCAAACCGGAGCACCCGGGGAAACCCATGCAGGTGACAGGGAGAACGTACAAACTCTGTACAGATAGCACCCATAGTCAGGATTGAACCGGGGTCCCTGGTGCTGTAAGGCAGTGACTCCACCGCTGTGCCACACCTGCGGGGACCCTGTTCCGTGCAGGAATGGAGGCGGGCAATTTACACGCTGCAAGTTCCTTCTGGCAGCAGTATGATAACCGGAAAATAATAGTGTTTTAGAAATGTTAGCTAAAGTGTAGGTAAAGCGTGGAAATGAGTGACTTTTTTTAATGACCGTCTGGTGAAGGTGTCACAGCTTCAGTTTGTGACGTTAGCTGTAGGATGACATCTCTTGGTAGGATGGCACTGGTGTTTTATGCAGGGTAGATCTGCGCTCAGATCCCTAGAATGGGATTTGAACCAGGAGTCTTCTCATCCTCCGACTAATGTGAGACAGTGGCACAGCTGGGAGAGCTGCTGCATCTCCTTTTATAGGTTTTATCCTGACCTCGGGTGCTGTCTGTGTGGAGTTTGCACATTCTCGCTGTGACCGCATGCGTTTTCTCCGGGTGCTCCGGTTTCCTCCCACATCGCAAAGACGTGCGGGTTTGTAGGTTAACTGGCTTCTGCAAGTTGCCCATTATGTGCGGGGAGTGGACGGGAAAGTGGGATAACACGGATCTATGGGAACGGATGATCAATGGTCGGCATGATCCCGGTGGCCGAAGGGCCTGCTTCCATGCTGTATCTCTAAAAGTAAATCTATCAAGTAAAACCAAAACTATCAAACACCCATTGGTTAAATGGACTCTGAACATTGCCTCGAGTGTAGGGAGTAGATGAACAGGTGGAATAACATAGAAACACAGAAATATTGCAACATGAAAACAGAAAAATACGTGGAAACACGGAAACATAGAAAGGTGAATGCAGGAGTGGGCCATTCGGCCCTTCGAGCCAGCACTGCCATATGATAATGGCTAATTATCTAAAATCAGTACCCCGTTCCTGCTTTTTCCACAAATCCATTGATTCCTTTAGCCTTAAGAGCTAAATCTAAATCTAAATCTAAAAAGAGCTAGATTTGAAATTGAAAACATCCAGTGAATTGGCCTCCACTATCTTCTATGGCAGAGAATTCCACAGATTCACAACTTTCTGGCTGAAGAGGTTTTTCCTCATCTCAGTCCTAAATGGCATACCCCTTATTCTTATGGTTGATGGTGACTCATCTAATGTGGTGGATTGAATGGCCCAACGATACTGAGAACAGGGAGTGGAGAAAACCCAGAGATCCCATTTGCTTTACCCTGCTGTGTTACTAAAATAGGTGCAAACAACTTACTCGGAAGCTAGTTAAACACATTGTGTTTTGCCTCCTGTGTCTTGCGATAACATTTTTTAAGTTATGGGGTGGCAACATCAGAAAGTCATTAGATACGTGGTGTTTTGGAGAACACTGAATGAAGCTGATTAATCTGCACACAACAAATTATGGTGAACACTTGCTTAGTGGTGATCAGATAATCCTTTCTAATAATGTTGACAGGCGGGTAAACATTGGCCATAGTCCCTGTAGAAACGTCTCTGATCTTTCTGAAAATGGTTCTGTGACCTGTTAGAGCAGATTGGACCTCACATTAAGTCCTCAATCCAAGGTAGTAACTCCGAAAGACCTGCCCTTGCACAGCGTTGCATAGGTCCGTTCGCATGGACCTTGTGGTGGGTCTCAGATGTGGGATTTGAACTCACCACCCTCTGACCTGGAGGCGGGAGTGCGAGCCACTGAACCACGGCTTGTGTACAGCCTCTACTCCCTGCGAAAGCACCTTGCCTGTTTCAGGGTTTGATCCCACAGTCCACGGCAAGTGAACAGAGCCAACACCCGGCTCAGCCACAATGTCATCAAATGACAGTACAAGCTCGAGGGGCTGAATGGCCTGTTCCGTTCCTGTGTTTCCATTAGACTATAACTGCACCCTCCCACATTGTGAGCAGGACAGCTTGCCTTTGAGGGTTGTGTTCCTGAACAAGCACATGGGTAATTATATGTTCCGTTAAGCAATAAATTGAAAATCTTGGAATATATTTTGGAAAGTAAATATTGAGTTACTAGTTGATAGTCCTTTTTGGAATACTTGGCAGGCTGGAAGCGAGACCCAAACAGATGTTTCAGGGAATTTTGTCTTTAACCTGAAGGAGCTTCCTGTTCGAACACAAGGTATTTTGTACTGTTTTTGTTAACTGAGAGGCCCACCTGCCCTTTCTAGAGCAATAATTTTCTTTGGCTGTTCTGTCCAACTTGCGGGTGGTATATGCAGAACTACCAGTCCCCATCTATCTGTGCATTCCCAGAAATAAGTGCAAGTCCTCAATGCTGTGTGACTGCGTGACTGCAACTTCGCATTGCGGCCGCTGCAGGATTGCATACCCCCCGCCATTGCCAACGATGCAATGTTGCCGTTCCTTCCCCGGCCCACGTTTATCACTGTGGAGGTGCTGGGGATCGAACCTACAGTTGCGTGGCGCGAGACCTGGTCTCAATGCAGACTAAGAGCAAAGAAAGAAAAGTGGGCACGGTGGTGCATCGGTAGAGTTGCTGCCTCACAGCCCCAGAGACCCGGGTTCCATCCTGATTACAGGTCCAGTCTGTACGGTGTTTGTACATTCTCCTCTTGACCTGCGTGGGTTTTCCCTCTGTACTCTGGTTTCCTCCCACACTCCAAAGACATGCAGGTTTGTAGATTAATGGCTTTGGTGAAGATTGTAAATTGTCCCTAGTGTGCGGGGTAGCGCTATTGTATGGGGATTGCTGATCAATGCAGACTTGTTGGGCTGAAAGGCCTGTTTCCACATTGTATCTCTAAACTAAACTAATTGGAGATGTGTAGGTAGGAACTGCAGATGCTGGTTTGAACCGAAGATAGACACAAAATGCTGGAGCAACACAGCAGGACAGGCAGCATCTCTGCAGAAAAGGAATAGGTGACATTTTGGGTCAAGACCCTTCTTCAGACTAATTGGACATGCCTCTTAAAGTGCTAACATGGATGCAAAGATTTGCATGGCCATTTTCTGTGCCGTATCATTAATCACACTGCTCAGTACCAGGGGCAGTGCAAGGAAACTCTTGTCCATTTGGGACTGAAAAGCAAGGCCCACCCTCGACAATCTGAGCACATTTGGTGACATACTCACCCACTGGTTGAACCTAATCAGCTTTCCCCAGTCAGTGACCTGTAAAGTAGGTGTAGAATTCATTAGTTACTTCATTGTCCCATCTACCTCGATACAGTGACATGCACTGTTTTGCATATAATCCAGGAAAATCATACAATACATAAACACATCATTCATCAGGAAAACAGTGCAACGATTGTGTTTTTTTTTAAAAAGTAGACTTCACCTGAGACAGTAGACTAGGAGTCACCATATTTATGGTATTTCAGGTGTCAAGTTCTTAAAAATATTTAGACTCTAGAGATACAGCATGGAAACAGGCTCTTCGACCCACTGAGTCCACACTGACCAACGATCGCCCCATACACTAACCTACACACACTAGGGACAATTTTCCAACTTACCCAGGCCACTTAACCTACAAACCTCTAAGTCTTTGGAGTCTGGAAGGAAACCAGAACGCCCGGAGAAAACCCGCCCGTTCATGGGGAGAACGTACAAACTCCATACAGACAAGCACCCCTAGTCACGATCCGGGTCTCTGGCGCTGAGAGACAGCAACACTGCCATTGCGCCATTGTGTACGGATTCTTATCTTGGCCTTAAAAGCCTGTTGTTTTGGCCAGCCGGAAAGGATTGTGGCTTTTGGTATCAGTAAGGGAGGCACAGTGTCACAACAGTAGAGTTGCTGCCTCACAGCGCCAGAGACCTGGCATCGTTCCTGACTACGGGTGCTGTCTGTACGGAGTTTGCACGTTCTCCCTGTGACCACCTGTGTTTCCTCCAGGTGCTCTGGTTTCCTCCCACATCCCAAAGACATGCAGGTTTGTAGGTTAATTGGTCTCTGTAAATTGCCCCTGGTATGTAGAGAGTGGGCACAAAACTGGGATAACATAGAATTCATGTACAGGTGATCGATAGCAGCACGGACTTGGTGGGCTGAAGGGCCTGTTTCCATATATATATATATATATATATATAAACCAAACTAAACTTTGCCATAAGGTGTACAATTTAAACCTTCGCTGCTTCTCTGAATTAACTCTACCTCGTAAATTCTACCAAGTACGCTTCCATATTCCATATGAACGGAGGCACCATTTCCCGTGCTGTAGATTGCTGTCTATAACTCAATAATCTGAAGACTGTGCCTGATCATGGTTGAGACAATACGAATAGTGAAAGCCTGGATAGAGTGGATGCGGACAGGATGTTTCCACTAGTGGGAATGTCTAGGACCAGTGGTCATAGCATCTGAAATAAAGGATGTTCTTTCAGGAGGAATTTCCTTCGTCAGAGGGTGGTGAATCTGTGGAATTCATTGCCGAATTCCAGAAGGCTTTGGAGGCCAAGTCAATGGATATTTTTAAGGCAAAGATAGATAGATTCTTGATTAGTGTGGGTGTCGGGGGTTATGGGGAGAAGGCAGGAGAATGGGGTTCAGAGGGAATGGTCGCGCAGCCGTGATTGAATGGCAGAGTAGACTTGATGATCTGAATGGCCTAATTCTGCTCCTATCACTTATGAACTTATGGTATTTTAAGGCTTGGGTTCATTTTAATTTTACTGGAGTTGCAGTTGTTTTGATAAGACGATGAAAGAGGGGAAAGTCCACACATGCAAATAACTTCCAGTCTATTCACACAGGGGAGGATCAGCGCAGGGCCTGACTTCTGTATCGCTACGCTTTATCTGGTTGCCAAGAATGTAGATATTTTAGAAATCTCCTTTCCACATCTCCTGAGTCAGTAGGTCTTCTTTCTGCGGGATCTGAGGCCAAGGCATCGACGAGCTACATTTGGCAGCGATCCCCGCCTCTCAATGATGGCAAATGCACGTATAAAACAAGTAATGAGGTGCTAGAGGAACTCCAGTCACCCTTTTACTGCCAATGCTGCTAGTCTAAATATAAAAACAGGGGAACCCAGTAAAAGAGAGGAAATGCTGCACAGAGCATTGCGCTAGCACAGTTAGCACTTGTTATATACAAGATATTTAAGATGGATGTATGTGCATCCCGTGCCTGGCCCCATTCACATTGGGCAAGAGGGTTGAAAATATTCGTCAGATCTCACAACTATGTTCTCATGTGATTCTAACTCCCACATCTGAGCACGCATGTTTACTTAAGTGTTTATCAGCCCGTCTGTGCATGCGTACAAGTGTAAACGTAATGGGCAGCACAGTGGCGCAGCGGTAGAGCTGCTGCCTTACAGCGCCAGAGACCCTGGTTCGATCCTGACTACGGATGCTGTCTGTATGGAGTTTGTACATTCTCCCTGTGACAGGATAGGTTTTCACTGGGTGCCCGGTTTCCATAAAACATACAGGTTTGTAGGTTAATTGGCTTCTGTAAATAGTAAATTGTCCCCAGTGTGTAGGATAGTGCTAGTGTATAGGGTGACTGCTGGTTGGTGCGGACTTGGTGGGCCGAAGGGCCTGTTTCCAGGCTGTATCTTTATAGTCTCAAGTATGTGCAGGTATGTGAGTTTTGAGGGCATGTTTCTATGGATGCATGCATTTCACATGTGGATTCTGTGTGCACACTGTTTTGTATGTATACACGGTATGTGTTCGCATTTTGTGTACGAGTTTTGTTTGTATGGAGACATGTTTGAGTACATGTGTGGGCACGGACTGTGCAATATTTGCATACATGCATGCATGGGTATGATCATGTGTGTACATACATCTGTGTGCTTCCGTGCATTTATGCATGCTTGTGGATTAGCTTGTGACATATGTTCACACATTGATTGATTGAAAGATACAGCGTGGAAACAAGCCCTTTGGCCCACCGAGTCCGCACCAACCATCAGTCACCCGTTCACACTAGCTTTATGCCATCCCACATTCTCATCCACTCCCTTCAAACTAGGGACACTTTACAGAGGCCAATTCATCTAGAAACTCGCACATCTTTGGGATGTGGGAGGAAAACGGAGCACCGGGAGGAAACCCACGTGGTTGCAGGGAGAACGTGCAAACTCCATACGTGCTTTGTGTGTGTGTGACTGCGTCTGTGTGTGTGCACGCTCATTTGACTGTGTGCACGTGTGTTCGCACGGGTGCATTACTGAGTGTGTGTATACTCAGTAAGTTCCAGTCAGGAACTGTTGTCTTCCCCCACCACCTTTTCCCACCCACCAGTCAAAAGAAATTGGACAAATGTAATTGTTTTCTCTGGAATGCCAGAGAAGATCTGATAGGAGTTAATAAAACTTTTGGGGGGGGGGATGAGTCAAGTGAAGAGTATTTTATTGTCATATGTCCCCGATGGAACAATGAAATTCTTACTTACTGCAGTACAACAGAATATGTAAACATAGTACACTATAAACAATATGATAAATGAGAGTGAGCAAAAAAAGTTTGGTGTGTATATACTCATGAGTACACACACACACACACACACACATACATTTATATATATATATATGTGTGTGTGTGTATATATATATATATATACATATATATATATGTGTGTATATATATATATACACACACATACATACTCAAAATAAATGAGGGGATAGATAGGGTAGACAGTCAAAACCTTTTTCCCCCGAGGGTGGAGATGTTAGTGACTAGAGGGCATTGCTTTAAGCTAAGAGGGACAAAGAATAAAGGGACATGTGTGGGATAAGGTATTTACACAGGCGGTGTGTGGCTGGATCACACTGCTAGCGTGGTGATGGAGGCAGATATGATTTTAAGAGGCTTTTCGATAGGCATTTCGATATGCAGGGAATGGAGGGATATGGATCATGTGCAGGCAGACGAGATTAGTTTATCTTGGCATCATGTTCGGCACAGACGGTGTGGGCCGCAGGGCCTGTTCCTATGCTATATCCCGTTCTATGTGACTGTTATAGTGTTATCACACAGTTTTAAATAGTGCCCTGTGCTGTGTTTGCCCCTCACGCAATCTCACTGAAGATCGATAAGATGGCCATTATTTTAATATTATTCACGGAGACTTACTGTGTCCAAATTGGCTGCTGTCTTTCCCGAATCACAAACTGTGTCCGCACTTTACAAATATTTTTTTGGCTGCAAAAGAAAGTGGGAGGCCATTAGGGTTTTAAAAAACACCGGATTAATGTGCGACTGACTGTCTTTCATCTTTGCTGTCCTGTAATGGGACAATCTTTGGAAAGAATGGGAATCGAACCTGGAGCCACATGGCTGAGTGGATCATCCCCACCCTTTGCTTGGTGCGTTTGTTTACCCTGCCTCCCCTTGTGCCAATGCAGTGGGTGGACTTAGAACTTGGAGTCATGGAGTCTTACAGCGTGGAAACAGGCCCTTGGGCCCAACTTGCCCACTCTGGCCAATATGTCCTGTCTACGTTCGTCCCACCTGTTTGCATTAGGTCTGTATCCCTCTCAACCTGTCCCTTATCCATGTACCTGTCTTAAACGTTGCAATAGTCCCTGCCTCAACTACCTCCTCCGGCAGCTCTTTCCGTACACCCACCACCCTTTGTGTGAAAACGTTACCCCTCAGATTCATAATAAATCTCCCCCCCTCACTATAAACCTATGTCCTCTGGTTCTCGATTCACCTACTCTCGGCAAGAGACTCTTATGCGTTTACCCAATCTATTCCTCTCATGATCTAGAACACCTCTATAAAATCACCCCTCATCATCCTGTGCTCCATGGAATAGGGTCCCAGCCTGCTCAACCTCCCCCAATAGCTCTGGCCCTCGAGTCCTGGCAGCATCCTCATAAATCTTCTCTGCACCCTTTCCACCTTGACTAGTTGCAGAGGTGTTGGCGAGGACCCAAATGCGTTTGCAGGGGGACAAGTTCTCATCCCTGAAACCCCAGCAGTCATTAAATGACGGCCGCACAATAATTAAACAGGGACATAGAAGATGTTAGCAAATCATTAATCAGATGACAGCATTACAGTTGCTGTGCGATAGATCGGCAGTGGAGAGGCACGCCCAGCTTGGTGTCGCCGTGTTCATCTATGAAGTAGCGGGAGTACATTGCCCAAGGAGTCGGATCAGCTTCATTGGGACGTTAATGGAGTGGACAATGGGCAACTTCAGCCAAGCAGTAGCTGAGTGGGGCACGGCGCGATTTATTGCAACAACACAGCTGGACTGATCACTGTTTGTGTTCTTTAGGGAATTTGACGAAGCACATGAAGTCAAAGGCTCACAGTAAAAAGTGCCAGGAGATGGGAGTGACTGTTGCTTTAATGGAGGACGTGGAATCTGAAGAAGGTACATCGGGCTCATTGCGTCATCTAACCCCAGCAAGAATCGATTTAGTTTAGTTTAGAGACACGGCGCGGAAACAGGCCCTTTGGCCCACCGAGTCCACTCCGGCTATCGATCCCTGCACATAGCACTAAGACAGTCCATAGTATAGGGCAGTCCCTATGATGCACTGGTGATGGAGGCTGACATGATAGTGGTGTTTAAGAGGCTTTTAGATAGGCACATGGATGGATATGCAGGGAATGGAATGATATGGATCATGTGAAGACAGATGAGATTAGTTTATGTTGGCATCATGTTCGAGACAGACTCGGGCAGAATGGCCTGTTCCTGTGCTGTGCTGTTCTATGTGACTGTTATAGTGTTATCACACAGTTTTAGATAGTGCCCTGTGCTGTGTTTGCCCCTCATTCTCACTGAAGATAGATAAGATGGCCATTATTTTATTATTATTACATTTGCTGGGTCCAAACTGTCTTTCCCGAATCACAACTGTGACTACGTTTCACACGTCGATCAGCGATCCCGCACATAGCACTAGGACAGTCCCTAGTATAGTCCCCGCGCGGTGCTATCCTACACACACAAAGGTCAATTTACAATTATACCAAGCCAATTAACCTACAAAAGATGTTGGGAAAAATCTGCAAAGCAAGAAGCAATACCTGGAAGATGCACAGAACATGGAACAATACAGCCTAGGTACAGGCCCTTCAGCCCACAATGCCTGTGCATGACAATCTACCTTTGTATATTACATTGCAAAGCATTGCAGGGCAATTCACAAGAGTATTATCAGACACTATTTGATCCTGACCCACTTATGGAGATACTAGATAAGGAAGCAGAACCGTTTAAGGTCTACATTAAAGAGAAAGGGAGATGTAGTTAGATTTATTACTTTCAGCCATTTAGCTAAATAGTGCTAAATATTTTAGTTTAGTTTAGAGATACAGCATGGGAGCAGGCCCTTCAGCCCACTAAGTCCACCCTGACCATCACTCACTCGTAACACGAGTTCTGTGTTATTCCCACTTTAGCATTCCACACACAAGCGGCAATTTCCCAAAAGCCAATTAACCTACAAACCTGCACGTCTTTGGAATGTGGGAGGAAACCCAAGCGGTCACAGGGAGAACATTCAAACTACGCACAGACAGCATCTGTAGTCAGGATCGAACTTGGGCCTCTGGCTCTGTGAGGCAGCAGCTCTTTTGCTGTGCCACTGGAATTAGCTAAATATAAAGGTTTAGAGAGATATGGGACAAACGTGGACTGGTGGGCTAGTATAGATGGGGCATCTTGGTCGGCATGGGCAAGTTGGGCCGAAAAGGTCTTGTTTCCTTGCTGTATGTCTATGACTATTACTCAATAGCAAATAAGAATGGAAAACCATGTAATACTAACTTAAAGATGCCATCTGATACAGTACTTCATTAGTACCGGTGTCGGGGAGAAGGCAGGAGAACAGGGTTAGTAGGGAGATATAGATTAGCCATGATTGAATGGAGTAGACTTGATGGGGCGAATGGCCTAATTCTGCTCCTATCACATGATCTGAATACAGGCCTTTTTTTTGTTAAATCTGGAATATCTAAGCATTTTATTTGGCAGAAATGGTTAACAATTTCCCTGTGCACAAGATGGATAGATCTCATGCATGAAAAACTGTCTGAGATAACTATCCTTGCTTGCCCCTATGATAAGCAATTTGGCAAAGCTGCGATTATAGTCCATTTGCTCATGAAATAAGCTCCCCGAATGATTGTTGCCGCTCCATCATGTGAAGCATCACCTGAGTGAGTTTGCACTTGCAGAGTATCAGATGCAATACGTCTTTAATTCTGTTCCAGAAATTAACCTCTGCGGCAGACATTTTCCAAGTGCTTTTGAACAGAAGCAGGTGTTGATTGATGAGATAACACATCCTGTCATGGCTGGGGATTGCAGTGAAAAAAAACAAATGGAGAATTGACTTTCACTTGCAATCTTTAGATAGTTATTTATTTTAGATTTCTGGTGCAGTTTTGATCCCTCAGTGTCAGCGTAGACACAAAGAATTAACATTAGGGCTGCACGATAGCGCAGCGGTAGAGTTTCAGCCTTACATCGCCAGAGACCCGGCTTCGATCATGACCATGGGTGCCGTCTGTACGAAGTTTGCACTCCCCGTGACCCACGTGGGTTTTCCCCGGGCGCTCCGGTTTCCTCCCACACTCCAAAGATGTACAGGTTTGTTGGTTAATTGGCTTCAGTAAAAGTTGCAAATTGTCCCTAGTGTGTAGGATAGTGTAAGTGTGCGGGGATCGCTGGTCAGCGCCGACTCGGTGGGCCGAACAGCCTGCGTCTGCGCTATATTTCTAAACTAAACAAAAAATTTCAAAGATGCACTTACCATATCTTAAATCTTAATTTTGGATTAAAATGGGGTTGCTGCTTTATTTAGCTGAAGAAACATAATGGTACCTCTGAGGTGCACAGTCAGAAAGTAGAATTTCTAGTTATGCCCTTGAGGATATTGGATTTCTTGGGAAGAATAAATGTGGGAAAATCACACTCGCTCCCAACAGAAAGCACACCACCCCATGATGGCGACAAGCGGGCAAGGAACTGGTCTCGTTATTGAGAACACTGCGAGAGTCTAGGCCTAGAGGACATACTGTAGCCTCAGAATTAAAAGACGTTCCTTTAGGAAGGAGATGAGGAGGAATTTCTTTAGTCAGAGGGTGGTGAATCTGTGGAATTCTTTGCCACAGAAGGCTGTGCAAGGCCAAGTCAATTGATATTTTTAAGGCAGAGATAGATATATTCTTGATTAGTGCGGGTGTCAGGAGTTGTGGAGAAGGCAGGAGAATGGGGTTAGGAGAGAGAGATAGATCTGCCCATTGAATGGCGGATTAGATAGACCAAATGACCCAATTCTGCTCCTATCACATGATCTTATGACCACCTCCTCAGCCAATGTACTCAAGGTGAAGTGGAACTTAGAGCTGAGTTTATTTTACCATGCCTGTGATCCTGTTTCCTAGGATTTAGGTTAAGATTTTATCAATGTTTTTTGTTTTAAGGGAAATAGAAAACAATGAAAGAGAGAGAAAGGGAGAGGGGGGGAAAGAGACAGAGAAAAAGAGAGAGAGCGAGAGAAGGAGATAGAGAGAAGGAGAGCAAGAGAAAAAGAGGGAGAGAAAACAAGACCAAGAGAAATAGAGAGAGCGGGAGAAAAAGTGAGAGAGAGAGAAAAAAGAGAGAACATGTGAGAGAAAAAAAGATAAAAATCTACAGAGAGCAAGAGAGAGAGTGAAAGAGGGAACCCTGATCTTCTAATGAGCAAACAATGGTCCAAAAGATTTAAATTTAGACCAAGGCCTTGTATGAGTGAAATTCATAATTATTTGGATGCATACAGGGTAGTTGATCTTGGAATTCTTTGTTCACAATTGGCAGTTGATGGCAGAGGTGAAAGTAAGTGGGTTTAAGTCGGTCCCGGTGAGAAAGTTACCAAACGTATTTAGTAAAAATTGATAAAATAATCTATGCTTACTGGTAAATTCTATACAGTTAGATTTAAACTATACAGTTTAAATCTAACTGTAGTAAACTTTTTGGGGAGCCAGAGGCATTAAGGAATTTGGGGCAAAGACAGGTATTTGGAGTTGGGTTACAGACAAGCTCTCTGAATAGTGGAATGGGTCTCAGGGCTAAATTACTTTACAGTGTGTTTCTAAGTGATCTAAATCTATCTACTCAGCACACAGCTTTTTGAATCTTTAGACTTTAGACTTTGGGATTACAGTGCAGGAACAGGCCCTTCAGCCCACTGAGTCTGTTCCGATCAGTGATCACCCCATGCACTAGCACGCTAGTGTATTTACAATTTTTATTTAAGCCAATTAACCTACAAACCTGTACGTCTTTGGAATGCGGGAGGAAACCAGAGTACCCGGAGAAAACCCCCCGGAGATTCCAGAGTACCCGGAGAAAACCCCCACTGTCACAGGGTAAACGTACAAACTCCGTGCAGACAGCAGCCAAGGTTAGGATGCAACCCAGGTCTTTGGTGCTGTAAGCCAACAACTCTACCCCTGCACCACTATGCTGTCCGAATCGTTGAATTAAAATGTATGTAAATAAATTCCCATGACAACTGTGAACAGAAACTATAACAGTGAACCCCGAAAATAGCAGCTTAGTTTCTCCTGAGAAACACGAGTGGGGTATGGTTGTGTAATAGAAAGTATCTGTGCAAAATCAAACCTAGAACAGTACAGCTTTCAGGTAGAATTAGCAGCAGTCAGTTCCATTCTAACGCGGGCGAAGCAGTCTAAAACCTAAATCAAAATGTTTGCTTCTGAGGATGAGTTGCTTCTGAAGACGAATCTGGTTCTGTAAAGAACACCGTGTTCTTATAAAGAATTCAGTGTTGGCCCTGCAGACCCAGTCCCTTCTGTAATCAGATGTGTTGTGAAGGGAAGTTCAGAAGTGTCATCATTAAGGAAATGCTTGAAGTGATATTTGTAATCAGATTGCTAGCTCATTTAAAGGCACAAAGTTGTGTGTGTGTGGGTTCCGCACCCCCCCGCCCCGCATCTCCCGAGACAGACACAGCAAAGCAATTGGTCAGAGTTTGGTATAAGTTTCCAATCCCACTGCAGATTTATGAATGGCATGCTGATGCAGCGGTAGAGGTGCTGCCCCTCAGCGCCCGAGACCCGGGCTCGATCCTGACAACGGGGGCTGTCTGTACGGAGTTTTTTACGTTCTTTCAGTGACTCCGGGTTTTTTCCAACACTTCAAAAAGTACAGGGTTATGGGTTAGTTGGCTTCAATAAGTTGTAAAAAAAATAGTCCCTAATGTTCAGGATGGTGCCAGTGTACAGGGTGATCGCTGGTCGGTGTGGACTCAGTTGGTCAAAGGGCCTGTTTCTGCTCTGTATCTCCAAACTCAACAGGTCCTGACCAGAAACTTGTTTTCACCCAGCCCACGGCTAACAGTGACCTGTTTCCTTTATCATCGTTACTTTTTTTGCATATCTTTCATTTATTTGTTCTATATCTCTCTAGAGCATCGTCTATTTCTCTCGTTTCCCACTGACTCAGTCTGAAGATGGGTCTCGACCCGAAACGTCACCTATTCCTTTTCTCCAGAGATGCTGCCTGGCCCGTTGAGTTACACCAGCTTTTTGTGTCTATCTTTGGTTTAAGAAAGTACTCCAGAGCATAGGTCGGAGACAGCTCAGACCATAACTGCGAATTGCAGGGCAAGGGATGGCAGGTAGTATTAATGTTCTCAGAGGGGGGGACCCAGGGATTGGCTGTGTTGATTTAGAAAGCACAAAGCTCCTTGGTCAGGCAGACTGCGCTGGTGCTGTTAATGAGTGTGCTGTGTCGGTACGATTAGTGTTTTGATGTTAAATGTTTTCATTGCTGTGGCTGCGCGTAAGCAGAATTGAACACTGTCTCTTGGAATCACTAACCTGGGCAGCTGCAGCAAGGTGAGAGAGCTGAGCCGGAGGAATGTGCATTGAATAAATTGATTTGTTATTCTTCAGCGCACTCCACAGTTACTCGAAGGACCAGAATAAGTGAAGCTTTTTGTGTTGGCCGCCAGCATTTGGATAGTAACATGAGTGGTCATATAAATGAATACGCTAGGACTGGGGAGTCATCACACAAATAACACTAAGCTTCTGCAATGGGGCGACACGTTGGCGCTGCCGGTAGAGCTACTGCCTTACAGCGCCAGAGACACGAGTTTGATCCTGGACTACCGGTGCAGTCTGTACGGAGTTTGTACGTTCTCCCCGTGACCCGCGTGGGTTTTCTCCGAGATCTCCAGTTTCCTCCCACAATTCAAAGACGTACAGGCTAGTAGGTTAATTGGCTTGGTAGAAATGTAAAATTGTCCCCAGTGTGGGTTGGGTGGTATTAGTGTGCGCGGTTCGCTGGTCGGTGCGGACTCGGTGGGCGAAGGGCCTGTTTCCATGCTGTATTTCTAAATAAACTAACCTAAACTGGGGAACCAGACATTTGGTTCAACTGGTCTTTGGTCCAAACTCATGCCCTACCACCTTAAATGGAGACACAAGAGGCTGGAGTCTGGATACAAACTGCTGGAGGAACTCGGGTGGTCGGGCAACATCTGTGTTCCTGCCTCACCTACCTCATCTGGCAGTTTGTTCCATATACCCACCACCCTCTGAGTGAAAATATTTGCCCTTCAATTTCCTATTAAATCTTTCCCCCTCACCTTAAACCCGTGTCCTCTGGTTTATATTGCCCTTCCCTGGGTAAAACACTGTGCATTCACCCTATCTGGTCTACAAGAACACTCCTCACCTTCCTGCGCTCCATGGAATAGAGTTCTAGTCTGCCCAATGTGTTCCTATAGCTCAGGTCCTCCAGTCTGGGCATCCTCATAAATCTTCTCCGCTCTCTTTCCAGCCTTTCTTCAGCAGGATGACCAAAATGAAACATATTGCTCAATATGCAGTCTCACCAATTTCTTAAACAACTATAACGTAACGTCCCAGTTAGGCAAGAATATTGCAGATGGAAATATAGTCTGACGAATACATCAACAGAGCAGAAATTCAGAGAGATTTATAAATGGTGACAGACTGAGAAATGCTGAAGTTCCAAAACATCCTAGATGTCTTTGTAAATAAAGTCGTTAAAATCTGCTGGTTTACGTCCGTTGGGAAGTTCTTCCTTAATGGTGTGGAGCATCGAGTGTAAGAGGATAAGTCTACTGGTAACTTCATCTTAAAGGACCTGTCCCACTATACGAGTTTACACAAAAGCTCTCCCGAGTTAAAAAAAAAAAATCTTAACTCGTGGTAAGTACGTAGAATGTACGTAGCGGGTACGTCGGAGCTCGGCTCGTAACGCTAACGGCAGGTACTCGGGAAAGACTCGTGAAGATTTTTCTACATGTTGAAAATTGTCCACGAGAGCCCCGAGTACCTACGAGCGGCTATTACCGTAATTCTCCGAGTTCGAATCAGGGGAAACTCGGGAGAACTCTTGAATTACCTCGTACAGTGGGACGGGCCCTTAATGGTATAGAGCATTTTGAGTAAGAAATTGTCAGTTGGTAACTTCATTCAATGCGGTAGATCGTTGAATGTAAGAGGGTAAAGGGCCTGTCCCACTTGAGAGATTTTTTTCGGCGACTTGTCATCAGAGTCGCAGCAGGTCGCTGAAAATGTGCAACATGTTGAAAATCCAGTGGCGACCAGAAAAAGGTGCGACTCTTTGGGCGACTACTCACGACCAAACAGGCGTCACCACAACATACAGGCGACACGTCGCGGGGTGACGCCTGTATGGTTGTGAGTAGGCACCCAAACAGTTGTACCTTTTTCTGGTCGCCGCTGGATTTTCAACATGATGAAAATCTTCGGCCACCTGCTACAACTATGAAGGGTGCCGGCAATCGCCGAAAAAATCGTGTAAGTGGGACAGGCCCTTGAGTCTACTGATAATTTCATCTGTAATGGTGTGGAGTATCTGGTGTAAGCGGACACTGAGAATTTATAAATAAATATCTGTGATTGGTGAAATGCTGTATGCATCCTGTTCGGGTCTGAGATGACAGCAGAAAAGAGGATTTGAAAGGACATTGATCTGCGGTTCTGACAGAACACGAGTTTATTGCTTTTGAGTAGCAAGCTGATTTTTAGACATCTGGCCCTTCCTGAGTAAATCTGCTTTCTATCTGTCTCCTGTTTAGAGGTGGCACAGCCAGTAGAGCTGCTGCCTCACAGTGCTGGAGACCCAGGTTCGATCCTGACCTCGGCTGCTGCCTGTGTGGGTTTGTAGGTTAATTGTCCTCAGTAAATTGCCCCGTGTGTGTAGGGAGTGGATGTGAATGTAACAAACAACTAGTGTGAACGGGTGATCAATGGTCAGTGGGCCGAAGGGCCTGTTTCCATGCTGTATCTCTAAACTAAACTAATATTTATTGATCTAAAATTACATTTAATATAGGACCGGCTTTTTCTTTCCTTACTCAGTCTGACTGTTTCTGTCTCTGAAGTGATGCCCGACTGGGAATATAGATTAGAATAATGAACGTGCACTGACTTGACAGAAAAATAACAGTGGAGGAAGGAAGTGCAGATGCTGGTTTACACCGAAGATAGACACAAAATGCTGGAGTAACTGAGAGGGTCAGGCAGCATCTCTGGAGAAAAGGAATAGGTGGCATTTTGGGTCGAGACGCTTCTTCAGCCTGAGAGTCAGGGGAGAGGGAAACGAAAGGTTTGAACAAATCAGAGCCACCATCAATGATCCAGGAAAGTTGGAGGCCACAATGGTCATAAATGATAGGAGCAGAATTACGCCATTTGGCCCATCAAGTCTACTCCGCCACTCAATCATGGCTGATCTATCTTTCCATCCTAACCCCATTCTCCTGTCTTCTTCCCATAACCCCTGACAGCCAAACTAATCAAGAATCTATCTATCTCTGCCTTACAAAGACCCATTGACTTGGCCTCCACAGCCTTCTGTGGCAAAGAATTCCACAGATTCACCACCCTCTGACTGAAGAAATTCCTCCTCATCTCCTCAGGATCTCAGAATTAAAGGACGTTCCTTTACGAAGGAGATGAGGAGGAATTTCTTTAGTCAGAGGGTGGTGAATCTGTGGAATTCTTTGCCACAGAAGGCTGTGGGAGCCATGTCAATGGATTTTTTTACGACAGTAAAAAAATCCATTGACATGGCTTCCACAGCCTTATGTGGCAAAGAATTCCACAGAATCAATAGATAGATTCTTCAAAGGGAGAAATGGTCATCATTTGTGATACTAATGTCTACTAATCTCTTTCACTTCAGGAACCAGTGAAGAGCCAACGAAGATAGCGGAGGAAAGCGAGGGTACAGATCTGGCAGAAGAGCACCAGTTTTCGGATGTTGAGGAGTCAGATGATGACGATGATAATGAAGATGATGATGAAGAGGAGGAAGAGGAGGAACCATTTGTGAGGTCTTCGGAGACTGCGAGCGCCAGTCCTCAAACAGCGGGATCTTCCAGAGGGGAGACCTCGTTCTCATCATTAGAAACCACCTCCAAGCAGAGTTTAACCAGTCAGTATTCGTTGATGAGTTACCCAATGTCATCATCTCAGCTTCGAGCCACGGAGTCACCTGTTGTCCCTGCATGTCACAGCATCTCACAGAGCCCGCAGATAGGAAGCACTCCGACACCTTTATTGCCACCCGCTGAGCATGGGGACCCCGCGCTGAAGAGGCAGAGCATCCCAAGTGCAACCCTCTCACCATCCATAGACCCATCGCCGTGGTCCCCAAAGAGAGAGGCGTCACGTTTGTGTCCAGGCAGCGACAGCCCATCAGGAAGACGCTCATCGCCGGCGAGAGAGGCAACTCCGTCCTCACTAAAAGATACGTCACCTCCAAGGCACCTCTCGCCAGGCAGGGAATTATCGTCCAGGAGATGCCTGTCACCAGACCGAGGTATATCGCCAAGGAAACATCTATCTCCAGGAAGAGAGGTGTCGCCCAGCAGATGCCTATCCCCGAGGATAGAAGTGTCAGCTGGCAGAGTGTCACCCAGGCCACATTTGTCACCAGAAAGGGAAGTATCTCATGGACGAACTTTGTCATCAAGCATAAAGACGTTGCCTGTAAGGTGCCTATCTCCAGCGAGAGATGTCTCCCCAAGTAGACGGCTGTCGCCGGTGGGTAAGGACTCGTCTCTCAGACACCTGTCTCCAGTGAAAGATGAACTGCCACAGAGTAGATGCCACACTCCGGTTTGGCAAAGTAGCCACAGCTCCTCAGCTCCCCCACAGCACATCGGTTCACCTTTATTGGGTCTACCTCAACGGAAATCCAGCAAAGAACAGGAGCAGTCTGAAGTTAAATCGGTAAGTAAGATAATGGTAGGTACGAGGAACTGCGGGTGCTGGTTCATAAAAGAAAGCACAAAGTGCTGGAGGCTGAAGAAGGGTCTCGACCCGAATCTTTACCCATTGCTTCTATCCAGAGTTGATGCCGGTCCCACTGAGTTACTCCAGCATTTTGTGTCTATCTTCGCTGGGGTAACTCGGCAGGTCAGCTGAGGACCTTGTCTAAGTACCTGACCTAAGGAATGGATAATTGACAGATTAATTGATTAGTTAGACAGGCAGCATCTCTGGGGAGAAGGAATGGGTGACGTTTCGGGTCGAGACCCTTATTCAGACTAGACCCATTCCTTCTCTCCAGATATGCTGCCTGTTTTGCTGAGTTACTTCAGCATTTTGTGCCTACCTTCGATTTAAACCAGCATCTGCATTTCTTTCCTACATCCATTGATTAGTTTTTGGATGGATGAACCTCAATATTTCCCTGCATTTTTCCTGTTTCTTTTACATTGAAGCCAAAGTCTGATTTTTCTGTAGGTGTGGAAGATGGTCACAAAATGCAGATTTATCTACTCCCGTGCCAAAATGTTCTGTATGCATTTGCTTGCCATTTTCACGTCCCCTTCTCTTTCTCATGTTATTTTCCCTTTTTCCAGTCGTATTTCCTCATTCATTCTGCCACATTTTTCACTGTGCCATAAGTTGACATTAAGCTCTTAATATAATGTGGAGGGATCATCAGCCAGTGGTCAGTGAGTGAAAGTCTGGGGCAAACAAGGCAGTGATGAAACATTACTGAGGCCAAGTGGAACAGCGGGGAAAGAGCTACTGCCTTACATCGCCAGAGACCCGGACTCAACCCTGACTAAGGGTGCTTGTCTGTACGGAGTTTGTACCTTCTCCCCGTGACCCGCGTGGGTTCACTCCAAAGTCTTCAGCTTCCTCCCACACTCCAAAGACATACAGGTTTGTAGGTTCTGAGAAACTCAGCGGGTGCAGCAGCATCTAAGGTGCGAAGGAGATTCGAGACCCTTCTACAGGTTTGTAGGTTAATTGGCTTGGTATAAATGTAAATTATCCCCAGTGTGTGTAGTATAGTGTTAATGTGCGGGGATCGCTGGTCAGTGGACCGGACCCATCGCAGACTCGGTGGGTCGAAGGGTCTGTTTCCGTGCTGTATCTCTAAACTAAACTAAATTCAATACAGTCGAGCTTCTCCCAGCGGTAGGAGATTTCCAAGTTTAAACCATTCTCAGATTGTGGCAGATTCTTCTGAATTTCCTTTTGGATTTATTAGTGACTGCCCTCTGATATTGATCCTTATTACTGATGTTGCCTGCAAGTTGAACTGTACTTACATCATTTGTGTTGCATGGAATGACCAGTGGGTATGAATATATATATTCCTTGGAATGCAAGAAGCGTTCCAAGGAACCTTCGCAGAGTTATAAGGTAGTTTAGGACGGCACAGTGGCGCAGTAGATTGCTGCCTTTCAGCGAATGCAGCGCCGGGTTCGATCCCGACCACAGGTTCTGTCTATTAAGGAGTTTGTACGCTCTCCCCATAACCTGCATGGGTTTTCTCCGAGATCTTCGGTTTCCTCCCTCACCCCAAAGACGTATAGGTTTGTAGGTTAATTGGCTTGGTTAAGGTAAAAAATGACCCCAGCGGGTGTAGGGTGGTGTTAATGTGCGGGGATCACTGGTCGGTGCGGGCCCTTTGTGCCGAAGGACCTGTTAGTCTACAAACCTGTGGCTCTTGGGAGTGTGGGAGGAAACCGGAGCAGCCGGAGAAATCACGGGGAGAAGGTACAAACTCTGTAGTCAGGATCGTACCCGGGTCTCTACCTTACTGCGTAACTGTGCCGTCTCTCACGACAAATGCACAAAATCTAAGTCAGACATTAGTCCAGTGATCAGCAGTGAGTGGGGTGGATGATGGGAGAGTTAAATTCACTGCCAAGGGTCAAATATGGGCTATTACAGCATAGAATGTAAAGCAGCACAGCACAGGAATGGACCCTTCGGCCCACAATATCTGTGCCGAACATGATGCTGAGTTAAAATGATCTACCTGTACGCGATCCATATCTCTCTATTCCCTGCACTTCCATCTGCCACTATCATCTCTATCTCCACCACCACCCCTGGCAATGCGTTCTCGGCCCACAGCACTCTCTGTGTAAAAAACGGCTTGCATATCAATAGACAATAGGTGAAGGAGTAGACCATTCGGCCCTTCGAGCCAGCACCGACCGCCATTCAGTATGATCATGGCTGATCATCCCCAATCAGTACCCCGTTCCTGCCTTCTCCCCATATCCCCTGACTCCGCTATCTTTAAGAGCCCTATCTAGTTCTCTCTTGAAAGTACCCAGAGAACTGGCCTCCACCGCCCTCTGAGGCAGAGAGTTCCACAGACTCACAACTCTCTGTGAGAAAAAGTGTTTCCTCATCTCCATTCTAAATGGCTTACCACTTATTCTTAAACTGTGGCTCCTGGTTCTGGACTCCCCCAACACCGGGAACATATTTCCTGCCTCTAGTGTGTTATCTCTATTAAACTCTCCCCTCTAGTATTGGACATTTTCACCCTGGGAGAAAGTTTCTGACTGTCTATCCTATCTAAGCCTCTCATAATGTTATATACTTCCCTCAAGTCTCCCCTCAACCTCCAACGTTCCAGAAAAAAACAGTCCAAGTTTATCCAAACTCTCACCGTAGCTGAAACCCTCTAATCCAAGTAGCAGTCTGGTAAACCTCCTCAGCACCCTCCCCAAAGCCTCCACATCCTTCCTGTGTTGGAAGGAATTGCAGATGCTGGTTTAAACTGAAGAAAGACACACAAAGTTTGAGTAACTTAGCAGGTCAGGCAGCATCTCTGGAGAAAAGGAAAAGGTGACGTTTCCGGTTGAGACCCTTCTTCAGACTGAGAGTCATGGGGAAGGGAAACGAGAGATATAGAACAAATGAATTTTTTTTACTAAAAGGCAACCTTTTTTAATCATACTTTACAGACTTGCAGGTTCTGCCAGACTAAGGCTGGTTTGTTAAATTTTGTTATGTGCAGGTGCACTCTTCACTCTTAATTATCCAGGGTGGGGTGGGGTGTGTGACTGATGGTATGGTTGTATTATATATATAATTTATTTTAATTTTAATATTGCTTTTGTTTCTGTATATTTTTGTTTTTTTCTTTTGAGTGTTTCTTATTAACGTCCCTTTTTTTGTGTTGATTTATTTTAATTGAAAAAATAAAAATATGAAAAAGAACAAATGAATGAAAGATATGCTTAAAAAAGTTTTTAAAAAGTAATGATGTTCAAGGCAAAGTGGAGCCCACAATGGTCCATTGTTGTCTGTGGGCTACGTGATAACGAATTATGCAGGCTGTGCAACTCAACAGGACAACAGTGAAACTAGTAAGACAACTAGTGTGGGGGAGGGAGAGGGTATGCAAGGGTTACTTGAAGTCAAAGAAATCAATATTCAGATCAATCTTTCCTGTAACGAGGCGAGCAAGACTGCGATTGTAAAAGTAGCGTCACTGAGTAACGATAGTCCCACTACCAAGAAACAAAGATGTATAACCTTCTCTTCCTCCTCTTTTCCACAGAAGATGTCTGGAATGGGATTCCGCAACTTGCCCGAGCAACCAACAATACCATCTCAAGCCTTGCATTTTTGCTTATCGAGAAATACTCAGACAGCACTGGAAGGGCAAAGTTACAGTGGGCTAAGTGGGAGCGTACAGGATTATGTTTTCAGTCACCTTCCTCTGCACTCACAACAGCTGGTCAGGACACCCTACCCCATGATCCCAATCGGTGGGATTCAGATGGTTCAGGCAAGGCCAGGCTTCCATTCAGGTTTGGTGCCTTCACAAGTCTCTCTCCAGTCGGGGTTTCCTGTGAGCCTGTCTGCATCCAGCCCATTCAGTGCAAGCAGGTCAGAGGCCACGGTACATATAGAAGAAGAGGTGTTGCTGAAGTCCACGCCAGCTGAAGCAGCAACTTCTGAACCTTTGCCTTTGCAGCTCCCATCTGCTCCCACGGCCCCTCTCATCACGGCACCTTCTCCGAACAGAAGCGGTAAGCAGAGCGTCACTCTGCACAGGACAGAGACTGCTGAGCTCAAAGAAGCAGCGTTGTACAAACAGGAGGAATACAGGGTACCAATTTATACCGAACCCAGCACTATCGCCGCGCTGAGCCGCTCAGGAAAAGAAGCCGGCTCCGTCAGACTGGACAGTCCCAGCACCAGCCGGGAGCACTCCCCAAAGCCTTCGACCAGCAGTGAAGGAACCTCAAAGGACCTGAGCACGACGCAGTTTGGGTGTCCGGACACCTACTATGAGTCGGCCCGCACTTTAGCCGCCCTGCACCCGCCGCAAGGCAGCAGTGGTAGCAGCTCGTCAGAGTCCATGAGTCCCACTCACACTTTCCAAACCAGTGCAGGCAGGACTACTCCAGGTGGGCAGTGTCCGCCGGTTAGAATGCAAATGGGAAGCAGCCCAGAGTCGAAGGGTGAAGGCTTCAAGCACCTTGATGCACAAGAGGACAATAAGACAGGAAGCGTATAGCAACCGCCACCATGTTGGCTCGCCGATGAAGAAAATGGAACGGCATTCATCAACACTAGTTCTCCTTCAGCAGACTCACAGATGTTGTTCATACAACACATTCACCTATTATATACGTGTTAACATGACCAAACTCACCAGAACGATTCCTGTTTTAAAATTGTCCGAGTCCAGTATTATTTAAATGTACACAGTTACTTGTGCCTTTCTCCCTTATTTTGTGTCTCCAAGTATATAAAAAAGGGCGAGGGAAGGGGTTGGGGGGGGGGGGGGGGGGGGGGGGGGGGGGGGAACAAAAAGAAAAACATATTGAGGCTGTGAATATTTTATTAAGAGCGATGTAATCGATTCGTAGTAGTTGTCTTTTCTCATTTGAGATGTCCATGGGTAGAATGTGAAACAAAAGGGACAAAAAAAATAACATTAGTGTGATGACGCACTGAAAACATATTTTTATATCGATCAAATGTAAACTGCTCCTGTGTACAGAAATAGTTCTATGAGGCATATTTATTGTATTCTGTATTTAATTGTTAAAAAAATGGAATCATTTTCCCAGCATCCTGGTGGTCTTAATGTATGCTTTTTATCGCTTCTTGAGCAGAAATTATGAGGACGAGAAAAAAAAAATTGCTTTATTTTTGACCCGTGGTTGTGTTTACCTTTTTGCGAAGATTGACTCAAAGCACTTAGGCTATCCTGTAAGGATTCTTTCACATGTAACCCCTTCCAAAAGTCTGGACAGAGTGCAATTTCTACTTGTTGCAGAGGGCATCAAATGTCAGACGTGCAACAGGTGTAAAGCTGGGATTTAACAGGGCAGTACCCAGACTGTGACGATGTCTTTGTTTTTTTTTTTGTATTGGAGAAAGCCTTTTCTTTTCAATCAACCACAGACCCAAACCATTAGTATACTGTCGTTAAAAAAAATCCAAATCTCTAAGGCAGCGTCCACAAACAGTCTGCTTCATAGCACACGGGCCGATTTTGGACCTTTGCCTCCCTAAGCACTCCACTGAATGAGGCAGGGCTCCCTTGTATCGTGTCCGAGGCATCTGATGGAAAATCGATGCCTGCAATCATTCACAAACTTCGTTACCATTGATTCATGCGACTACCAGGATGGTAGAGGGCTAACCAGATGGACGTTTTTTTCTCTTTCTTCTCTTGTCTAGCACTGTTAATAACTTTGAGATGCATAAACTTTTAATAAGAAATTGTAGGATGCACAGTTCCCAAGTCCAAAGATGCTTTTGGAGAACCTTTTACTTGTTCTAATTTTTGATGTGTGTTGGTGGCCTTTGGGAGTGGGGGTGGGGGAGGGTGGAGGGTGGGGGGTCGGAGTGGGGGTGTGGGGATTTGGATCGGGGGTGGGGGGGGGGAGGGATGGAGTGGAAGTTGAGGTCTGTTTATTGGTTGTGGACCTGCCCTATCAGCAGTGTTTGTTTCTTCTTTTTTTGTACCTTGCCTCAAAAGAAAATGATTTTGTCCACAGTATGCCATATTTTGATCAGTTCTATTGAATGTAATATTGAAAAAAAAAGTATAATGTATGTGTAGTGCACTTCGAAGCATTTCAGACACTTTCCGATGGAATATAGTTGATGTGAAAGACTTCTTTAGTTTCATATTTGCTCTATTGACATTCCACCATTTTGGCTGCACTTAAATGCTTCAGCACAGTATTGTTTTAAATTTAGTTAGCTAATGTAAATCTACAAGTTCCCCATCAAACTGCAGCGGCTCAAGGATTATCAAGCTCATTTTTACTTTGTACTTGGATGTTGCTGCTCTAAATCCCATTATTATAGCAGTGAGGATATCACATCTCGGGACATGCACAGATTTTGCCCACGTAACCTTTGCACTCCAAAAATATTTCCCTTTTTACAAGGGACGGGGGCGGCACGTTGGCGCAGCAGTGGAGTTGCTGCCGCAGTGCTTGCAGCGCCGGAGACCCGGGTTCGATCCCGACCACGGGTGCTGTCTGTACATTCTCCCCGTAGGTTTTTTTCCGAGATCTTCGGCTTCCTCCCACACTCCAAAGACGTACAGGTTTGTAGGTTAATTGGCTTGACATAAGTGTAAATTGCCCCTAGCGTGTGCAGGATAGTGTTAATGTGCGTGGATTCGCTGGTCGGTGCAGACCCGGTGGGCCAAAGGGCCCGTTTTCACGCTGTATCTCTAAACTAAACTAAACATAAATGGCCATCACTCTATGCATTCTGTACTGTTTGCCTTTGGAAAGCACTCCGCTCAGACCTGGTAAACCTCGTTCCGCTACGCATGTGATGAACTTAAAGAGACAGGTTCCCTGCTTCTGAACGTCAAGAGACGCTGTGCCATCCCGTTCATGCTCCAGTGAAAAGTTGAGCGCGGCAAAATAACATTACCAATGTCAGGTCCATTAACGGACTGTTCAAATGAATCACTCGACCTTATTCCCACAAAATTAACGAGAAAGCGGATTTCAAAACAAGCACTATTTTCGCTTATCTCTCAAACCCCGATATGTACAAGTCCCTAATGAAAAGGGGTGCTGTCTCTTTAAAATAAAACCAAATTGTTGCCAAAGTACTTGGCGGTCTTGAAGCCTTTTTAGGGGAAAATAAGAAGCAAGATCTTAAAATGTACACTTGCATGATATCAGCAGTTCGGCACTTAATCCCACTTTAATTCTTGGACTGTTAACGTGATATCGGTCTTGGTAAATTTGATATTTTTCAAGAATATTGATTGTTCTCCTTTTCAGAGGTTGTGTGTAATCTTAAAAAAATAATAATAATTGTCAGTTTAAAAGATAGAGTTTCTATACATTTTGTTTAAAAAAAAATAATGGCAATACATTCCAAAAATGAAAAATTGTAAATATGTATAGTTGTATTATGTAATTGGTAACATTGCCTGGAATTATTTTGAAACACCGATTTCTAATACTGCACCTTGCAACACTTGTATGGGGTTATATCCATAGATAAATGCAGGTAACAAAAGCACAGAGCTGGTTGTATAATAAATGGAAATAAATTTTTAAAAAGGTGAAAAAAAATTAAGAAAAACAAAACAGAAATCTAGAAGTCAGTATTTGACGTCTGTGATCCCTCTTGTATATCTGCACATGTGTACTGTGAATGGAAATGTTTTTCACAGGTATTATATTTGTCTTTACCAAACGTCAAGGCTGGTAAAGGAGTCGGGCATCTTTTTTTAAAAGCATGTTGGAATAAATTTTACAAACTTCATGTGTTTCCAGGGTTGTCTCATTCTCCTCGCTCTGGGTGTTGCAAGAGCAATCACCCACGCTCCCATCTTAATCTTTCACTTTATAATCTATCAGGCTACTTTCAAGCTTTATCTTTAAACATTATAACGGTGCTCGGTGGCGCAGCAGTAGAGTTGCTGCCGTACAGCGCTTTCAGCGCCAGAAACCCGGGTTCGATCCTGATTACGGGCGCTGTCTGTACGGAGTTTGTACGTTCTCCCCATGACCGCGTGGGTTTTCTCTGAGATCTTCAGTTTCCTCCCACACTCCAAAGATGTACAGATTTGTAGGTAAATTGGCTTGGTATAAATGTATAAATATAAAATTGTCCCTAGTTTGTGTACGATAATGTTAATATGGGGGGACTCGGTGGGCCGGAAGGGCCTGTTTCTGCGCTGTATCTCTAAAACTAAAACTACTCGGCACGGCTTTGGAGCATCAGCGTGACCTGGCTTCGGGGCTGCGGTGCTCAGCGGCGACCTGGCTTCGGGGCTGCGGTGCTCCAGCGGCGACCTGGCTTCGGGGCTGCGGTGCTCCAGCGGCGACCTGGCTTCGGGGCTGCGGTGCTCCAGCGGCGACCTGGCTTCGGTGGGGCTGCGGTGTGCTCCAGAGGCGACCTGGCTTCGGGCCTCTGCGGTGCTCCATGCCTCCAGCGACTTTCCAGCGGCGACCTGGCTTTCTGGAGCGGCTGCGGTGCTCCAGCGGCGACCCTGGCTTCGGAGCTGCGGGTGCTCCAGCGGAGATAGGGTCCTGGCTTCGGGGCTTGGCGGCCTGATCGGTGCTCCAGTGTTCCGGCGGCAGGCCCTGTGGCGGTGTTCCGGCATTTCGGCGACAGCGGTGGCTGTCCGGAGGCTCGGCCGCGGGCCTGGTGGACGGCAACATCGGAGGCCTGGATCTCCTCAGCGCAGAGGGAGAACAAGGAGGGAAGAAGCCAAAGACTCTAAGACATTTGCCTTCCACCACAGTGAGGAGGTGCCTGGTGAACTCACGGTGGTGGATGTTAAATATGTGTTTATTGTGTGTTTTGTTTTTTTATTATATGTTGTGACTGCAAGGTAACAAAATTTCGTTCAGACAGAAAGGTCTGAATGACAATAAAGGATAATCTAATCTAAACTAAACCTTTCATCCCTGGCCCACAATTATCACTGTGGGAGTGCCTGGGAATTGAACCTACAGTTGTGTAGCACGAGACCTGGTCTCAATGCCAACTGGGAGCAAGGAATGAAAAGTTGGGTGTGTAGGATAGAACTGGTGTACGCGATCACTAGTCGGTGTGGACTCGCCTGCTTCCGCGCTGTATCTCTAAGCTAAACTGAAAACACTCAACATATATGAATGTTACTATGAAATTGAGCCTGGTGAGGCTGATTGGGAAGGAGATAGATAGATAGAAAACTGAAGCCCTGTATGTCAGGTATAACCTAGAGTGCTTTACAGTATACTCCTGCCAACTGTCCTTGGCTGGGCATGCCAAATCAGGTCTGTAAATTCTTAAGTCAATGATTCAATCGTCTAAAAATAAGATAGACCAAATAGGAGGAAAACAAAAAAACAGGAAAATCCAAAGAGATAAATATACTTAGAACATGGAATTTTCCATCACAATATTTGAGGTTTAGGTTTATTATTGTCACGTGTACAGAGGTAACAGTGAAGAGCTGTATTTTGCATGCTAGCCAAACAGATCAGACGTAACTTGCGCAGGTGCAATCAGTTCACACTCGAGGCGAAGATACAGAGTGCCGAGGATAGCTCTCAGCATTGTAGCTCTTCAATGTCCTCAATGTGGTGAAGGTGAATCGAGCAGTCCCCTAGCTTTTGGTAGGACTATTCAGAAGTCTGATAACGGAGGGGAAGAAGCCGTTGTTGACATGTTCAGGGAAGAGATAGATATGTAAGAAACACTCTACTGAAAGAATTGAGTGGCCATGGCAGCGTACTTCAGCCACCGATTACATGGGGGGGGGGGGACAAAGGTGGAGAACCGCCGGGAGGGAGGGGGAGGGGGAGAACAAAGGAGGACCTGGGGCAGGATACTTTGTAAAAGCCCTGTCCCACGGTACGAGGTCATTCCAAGAGCGCTCCCAAAAAAAATCAAACTCGTAAGCACGGAGAATTAACGTAGCGGGTACGTCGGAACTCGGGGACGTCTCAGCGCTAACGGCAGGTACTTGGGAAGACTCGCTAACGGCAGGTAAGCACAGGAAGACTGGTGAAGATTTTTCAACATCATGAAAACTGTCCACGAGAGCCCCGAATACCAACGAGCGACCATTACCGTAAATCTCAGTTCGAATCAGGGCAAATTCGGGAGACTCTTGGAATTAACTCGTACAGTGGGACAGGGGTTTAACTTTGTAGGTGCCCTTTAAGTAGCGACTCTTTGCGTACCTTGGGTACGCAAAACAAATCATTTCACTGTGACTTGTCGCATGTGACAATAAAGTATTCATTCATTCATGCCTTTATGAAGCTACTTGAATGCAAAATATAAGCGAGGATGCACTTGTGCTCTTCAAACTGGAACTGTGGTCTGTTCCATTCACATGAAGAAGCAGGAAACATTGATTTAATGCTTCTGCTGAGGGAGGCCACTTCCAATATGTAGCACTGCAATGTCAGACTAGATCATTGTACTCAGGCCCCTGGAGTGAGACTTGCAACCACAACCTTCTGACCCCCCAGGTGAGAGTTTTACCCACCGAGCCTCTGCCCGCAAACATCATGACTGGGCGACACGGTGGCGCAGCGGTAGAGCCATTGCCTTACGGCGCCAGAGACCCGGGTTTGATCCTGACGATGGGTGCTGTCTGTGCGGAGTTTGCACGTTCTTCCCCCCCACCCCCCCTGACCTGCGTGGGTTTTCTCCGAGATCTTCGGTTTCCTCCCACACTCCAAAGACGTAGAGGTTTGTCGGTCGTGTTTAAGAAAGAACTGCAGATGCTGGAAAAATCGAAGGTAGACAAAAAATGCTGGAGGAACTCAGCGGGTGAGGCAGCATCTATGGGGAGAAGGAATGGGCAATATTTCGGGTCGAGACCCTTCTTCAATCTGAAGGAGGTTCTTGACCCGAAATGTCGCCTATTCCTTCTGTGTGTAGAGTGGTGTTAATGTGCGATGTTCGCTGGTCTGTGCGGACTCGGTGGGCCAAAGGGCCTGTTTCCTCTCTGTATCTCTAAAACTAAAACAAAAAAAAATCTGCACTGAAATGTTTGGTGTCTCCTGAAGATTATTATTATGGATGGCCCTTGCCGACACAAACAGACAGTCACACAGACCAGCAACTGATGCACTGCAGCTGGGGATTAGGAAAGTCAGGCAACCGCAGTTTGAAGAAAATCTTCGAAGCACTTCCCCAGTATAACTGATCGATGACATTGACCATGTGATCTTAAGACTCTGCAGATGGAGAAGAGAAACCAGTTTGGAATCAAAGTTTTCCTAGGTGTATAATGAGTCTGCAAATCACTGCTATCTGGAAAAATTGAAAGGAAAAAAGACAGTGGACGTTTCTGGGAAAGATAATTAAGTTTACAATAGGAATCTGTAGGGTAACTTTTTCACGCAAACGGTGGTGGGTGTATGGAACGAGCTGCCGGAGGAGGTAGTTGGAGCAAGGACGATCGCAACGTTTAGGAAGCAATGGACAGGTACATGGATAGGATAGGCTTAGAGGGGTATGTGGCAAATAATGGCAGGTGGGACGAGTGTAGATGGGACATGTTGGTCAGTATGGGCAAGTTGGGCCGAAGGGCTTGTTTCCACACTGCATCACTCTATGACTATGTGAACCGGGAATAATATTGGTCATAAATATTACACGTTATTTTAATTGAAAATCAGTAAACAGAAGAAGCAGGAAATCTGAAATACAAACAGAAAACGCTGTAAAAATTCAGCTGTTCACTCACTGGTAAAGAGTCTTTGATTTGAACCATTAATTCTGTTTCTCTTTTCACAGATACGCCTCGACCTGAAATGATTCCGGGTATGTTTCCGACAAATTCTATTGTCCTTATTGTCTCTGCTTTTAAGAGTGTGTCATGTAATGAACAGCTCACTGGATTGCAATAATGTTTTACAGCACCAGAAACTCAGGTTCGACCCTGACTATGGGTGCTGTCTGTAGGGAATTTGCACGTTCTCCCTGTGTATGTGTGTGTTTTCTCCAGGTGCTCCGGTTTTCTCCCTCGCGCCAGAGACATACAGGTTGTAGGTTAATTGGCTTGATATAAATGTCAACTTGTCCCTATTGTGCATAGGGTAGTGTTAATGTGCGGGGGATTGCTGGTCGGTGCGGACTCGGTGGGCCGAAGGGCCTGTTTCCGTGCTTTATCTCCGAGCTAAAACAAAACTAAACGTGCAGGTTTGTTGGTTAGGTGGCTTCTGTAAATTGTCCCTAGTGTGTAGGATAGAACTAGGGTACCTTAAATTCGTGTTTCATGTATCTTGTGTTTTATAACTGTTGGCAGATCAATTTCCCCCCTGGGCTAAATAAAGTTCTATCGTATTGTATCGTATGGTATCGGATAATGGAAACCACACAGGAAGTTCACTTGGACTAGTGTTATCTACAATGATACTTCGACATTAAGTCATCTCAGCCACTGATCAACAAAGGCTCCAGCAACCTAAGGGAAGTAATGTGAAGAGTGAATGGTCCAACGCACCAGTAGCAACCTGTACCACATTCATGAGGTCACAAAGAGTTCAATACACTTATTGTGAATTCTACGGGTGGAGAACTTTATGAGTCAGTCCTGTTAATTGGTCAGTGAACCACAAAGAGATCTTCGTGCTTGCTCCACACGCTCCTTTTCAGCATACATATGGTTGGATAAGGGTGTTGGCCAGGTTGTGCAAACCCCTTCAATAGTCAAGTGGCAAGAGTCAGGAGTGTTTCATCGAAACATAGAAAATAGGTGCAGGAGTAGGCCATTCGGCCCTTCGAGCCAGCACCACCATTCAATATGATCATGGCTGATTATCCAAAATCAGTGGCCCTGTTTTGGCTTTATCCCCCATATCCCTAGATTCCCTTAACCCTAAGAGCTAAATCTAACTCTCTCTAGAAATTGCCATAGGTACCGACAATGGAACAATGACACTCTTACTTGCAGCAACAATAACAGGCCTGTGAACACAGACCCACGGCGAAGCAGCGGCAGAGTTGCTGCCTTATGCCCCTGTCCCACTTAGGAAACCTGAACAGAAACCTCTGGAGACTTTGCGCCCCACCCAAGGTTTCCGTGCGGTTCCCGGAGGTTTTTGTCCTCCGGCAACCACCTTCAACTAGCATCGCAACCGGCTTTGACTAAGAAATTACCGATTTTTAAAAGGGAAACCACTTTCGACCATTAGGGAGACTGACAAAAACCTCTGGGTACCTCCGGGAACCGCACGGAAACCTTGGGTGGGGCGCAAAGTCTCCAGAGGTGTCCGTTCAGGTTTCCTAAGTGGGACAGGGGCATTACAGCGCTTACAACGCCAGAGACCCGGGTTCGATCCTGACTACGGGGTGCTGTCTGTACGGAGTTTGCACGTTCTCCCTGTGACTGAGTGAGTTTTCTCCGAGAACCTCGGTTTCCTCCCACACTCCAAATTGTCCCTTGTGTTGTTGAGCGGGGATCGCTGGCCCGTGCGGGCTCGGTGGGCAGAAGGGCCTGTTTCCACACTGCGTCTCGAAACCTGAACCTCTTTAAAGATAACAAAAATAAACAAAAAAAAATTAAACAAATCAAAAACCCCAATATTGGTGAGAACAACCCCCGACGTCCTTAGTGCAACCAAGATAGTTCATAGTTTACTTAGCTTTGGACTGTTTAAGACCCTGATGGTTATTGGGAAGAAACAATTCCTGAAGCTGGAGGTCACGATTTTCACACTCTTGCACCTTCGTCCTGGTGGTAGGAATTAAATGAGCATTGCCAGCGTGGTGTGGGTCTTTGGTGATGCTGGCTACCCTTTTGAGGCAGTGCCTCCTCTGGATCCCTTCGATGGTGGGGAGGTCAGAACCCATGATGGATTGGGCAGTGTCCGATGCCCCTTACATTAAAATTAATCAGTGCAAACAGCCAACAGATCCGCCTTTCCTTGGGGTTAAGAATGTGCTACCACCATGAACAGCGTGCAGAGCCGGTTGAAGCGTCTAGCCTTTGGGAGCAAATTCTGCAGGCTAGAAATCCTGCAAAGTGTGAAAACATGCAAAGATTCAGGCGGCACTGTGGCAGAGTTGATTAAGTTGCAGCCTCCCAGCGTCAGAGACCCAGGTTTGATCCTGACCTCGGAGGCTGTCTGTGTGGAGTTTGCTTGTTCTCCGTGTGACCGCTTGGCTTTCTGAAGGGGCTGTTTCCACACTGTAACTCTAAAGTCACAAAAGTACAAGCCTTGGAGAAGAGAGTTTAGAAATGTAATCACTTTCATCGATTAATCATGGGTAATTAGCCCTCAATCATCTTTTTGGAAAAACAAATTAATCAAAGCACCCTTAGCACCCACTGAACCGGTATCTGTTTGATCTGGTGCAGGGGCAGAAGGTTCATTCATTTGAATGGAGAGCAACAACGTCAATGAAATGAAGTAAGTATTAGATCATTTATGCGTAGGACGAAACTGCAGATGCTGGTTTAAACCGAAGATAGACACAAAATGCTGGAGTAACTCAGTGGGACAGGCAGCATCTCTGGAGAGAAGGAATGGGGTGACATATCGTGTCGAGACCCTTCTACAGACTGAGAGTCAGGGGAGGGGGAGATACAGAGATAAGGAAGTGTAAGGTGTGAGAATGAGACATCAAATGGGATGGAGATCAAGGAAAATGTAGAATCGATCATTATTGGCAAGGTAAAACGTAAACGCTCCGTACAGACAGCACCGGTATTTAGGATCAGACACAGGTCCCTGGCGCTGTAAGGCAGCATCTCTACCGCTGCGCCACCGTAATGGCCAAAAGTAAGAATAGTAGATTTCACCGAGGCAGTACACAGAGTTGCCATGTAACCGGCGCCACCTAATGGCCTTCCAGTCTCAAGTTCTTAAAAGTATCGTTTTATCTTGGCCTTGCCGGAGGCATTGGGCCGGTTTGCAGAGGTCAGCCTGGCCTGGTGATGCTGTCAATGTCCTCCACTGCCGCTCTGCCGATCCACGTGATGCCTAGGCTGCTGCAAGGCCTCCAGCGGCCCACGCCGCCAATACTCTACCCACCGTCCCCTCGCCTCACACAGCCACCGCTCAGCCTCCGTGTACTGGTCACCTCCTGCAGCCGGTCTCTGAACCTCCAGAGGGCGTGAGTAGTGAGCCCACAACGTGCTCACCAGCATCAATCCTCCCCACCGCCATTAACCTGATACCTCAGTCCATGCATGCACCGTAAAACATCAGGCATGACTTTAACCCTATCTTACTCACTTTAGTTCAGTTTTGAGTAAAGCACAGAAACATGCCACTGGGCCCACCGAGTCCTCACCGACCAGCAATCCCCACACGCTAACAATATCCTACATACGCTTGGGACAATTTACAATTTTACCAAGCCAGTAAACCTACAAGCCTGCACGTCTTTGGAGTATGGGAGGAATCCGGAGCACCCGGAGAAAACCCACACAGGTCAAGGGGAAAATGTACACATTCTATATAGACAACACCCATAGTCAGGATCGAACTAGGGTCTCTGGCGCTGTAAGGTGGCAACTCTACCGCAACGCCACCGTGCTGCACTTGTTCACGAAATGCCCACCCAACTAAATTCATGCCATACTGATGAGATATATTCATCCATTTTTGGAAGTAGGAAGGTTGTGAAAGGGCCTAAAAAAACCACAAACTGTCTACGTGGGCACATTCCTTTCCGACGAGCTCCACATTTACTTCTTAACTACTGGCAAAGGAATCTCTCTGATTAGTAATCAAGCTCACACAGATCTTTCTTCCAGGCAGAACAGCCAATATTCTAGTAGATCGTTGGGGTCAAGGAAAGAGTGTTCACGTCGCGGCCCCTGTTTCCACCAATCTTTCCACCACCACACACAAGAAGCGACAAGACAGACACCGTTGTGTGCGGATGATGAGAAGTGTGTTCAGCTCTGGCTGACAACTTCTAATCTTGTGTGATGACTCGATAAAGGACCTGTCCCACTTTCACGACCTAATTCACGGCCTCTGCCGGGCTTGCCCTTAACTCATACTGGCAGCAGGGTCGTCACGAGTCCGTAGGTGGTCTTAGGTAGGTCGTAGCAGGTCGTGATGCCAGTCGTAGGTACTCGTGAGCACCAAGTAGGTCGGGGCGTTTTTTCAACATGATGAAAAATGTCCATGAGTAAAAAAGGTCATGAATTAGGTCGTGAAAGAGGGACAGGCCATTAAGAAGAAGTAGATCTTTATAAAAAGGATCTTTTTGGTACAATACCTCAACATTACAAGGACGTACAGATGGAAATACGTTGGGTAATTGGCATGGTATAATTGGAAATTGTCCCTCATGTGTGTAGGGTGGTGTTAATGTGCGCTGCAGACACAAGGAACTGCAGAGACAGGTTTTTCAAAAAAAAGACACAAAGTGCTGGAGTAACTCAGTGGTTCAGACAGCATCTCTAGAAAACATGGCTGTTTCGACCCTAAATGTCACCTATCCATGTCCTCCGGAGTTGCTGCCTGGCCTGCTTAGTTACTCCAGCACTTTGTGCCCTTTTGTGTATTATCCAGCATCTGCAGTTATTTGTTTCAGCATCTCTGGAGAACATGGATAGGCAACGTTTCAGGTCGGGAAAGGTCTGACGAAGGGTCTCGACCCAAAACATCGCCTGTCCATGTTCTCTAGAGATGCTGCCTGACCTGCTAAGTTACTCCAGCACTTTGAGTCCAAAGGCTGTAGAGTTAGCCTTTCACCCTGGGTCAGGGTTGTCAAACCGCCATTCGGGACATCTTCCATACAATGTCCCATCGCCAGGTTTTCTTCCCTGTCATTCTTTCTGCTGGAGCTGCCGAGTTTTGTTTTGAAAGCTAATAGTTCAAATTCAATTCCACTCAAATTCTCTGGCAGCCTGCCCGGGTGTCTGGAGAAAAGCTTTCATCGGCTGAGTGTTAGATAACAGTTTCCTCGACGTAAAATGACCGCTTGCCAGGCCGAACACAGCAGGCCCCATATCTGAAAATCTCTCCGAGTCAAAGTGGCAACATCATTGAATGAAGCAGGTCCATGAATACTTGGCATTCATCATAACTGGCTGACTCTATATTTAGAGATTTTTATTTTACTTAGAGAAGTAACCCTTGCATTCCCTCTCTCTATCTATCCCTCCCCCACCCAAGTCACCCAAAGCCGCCTTGTTGAGTCTCATTGTCTGTAACCCGTTTGCACCAAGGCCACATGAAACAATGGGCTGTTCCCTTCATCATCGTTACTTTTTTGTAAATCTTTCTTTTATTTGTTCCATATCTCTTTATATCACCGTCTATATCTCGTTTTCCTTTCCCTGACTCTCCGTCCGAAGAAGGGTCTTGACCCAAAACGTCACCTATTCCTTTTCTCCAGAGATGCTGAATGACCCGCTGAGTTACTCCAACTTTTTGTGTGTATCTTTGGTTTAAACCAGCATCTGCAGTTCCTTCCTACACATGACTCTATATTTAGTTGAGTTTAGTTTAGGGACATAGTGCGGAAACAGGCCCGTCGATCTGCGATCCCCGCACATTAACACTATCCTACATACACTGGGGCCAATTTTACATTTATGCCAAGCCAATGAACCTACAAACCTGTACGTCTTTGGAGTGTGGGAGGAAACCGAAGATCTCGGAGAAAACCCACACAGAGAACGTACAAACTCCGTACAGACAAGCACCCGTAGTCAGCGTTGAGCCCGGGTCTCTGGTGCTGTGAGGCAGCAACTCTACCACTGCGCCACCGTGCCGCCCACGGCCCAAGGGTATTAAATATTTAGCAAATTCCAACCTTTTGCTAACAGAATTTCACAGTGCTGAAAGATTTCTTCACACAAAGAGTATTCATCATATTAGGGAAGGTATAAAGAGAATATTGTCTTTCCACCGTGATTTGTTTTGCATTGCTTGAAGGGGCAGTGGACACACATTAATCCCAATTCCCCAAATTGAATAAATATTTGAAAAGTATTTTAAATTAGCAAGTCATTGGGGAATGACCAAAGGGATCAGTTGGATGCCTCTTTCAAAGAGCTGTCACTTGAATGCAGAAACAGCGTCCTTGTTCACTACTTGGCTTGTATTCAGTGAGTTCGTCATACGGTACGGACACGAGGTAGGTGAATTTCTTTCTGCATTTCTCCTGCCAAAGGAATCAGTTGTCACTGTACACACCGTCGACTTTTTAAAATAATCTTCGGGTGGCACAGTAGCACAGCGCTGCCTCACAGCACCGGAGACCCGGCTTCAATCCTGACTGCAGGTGCTGTCTGCACGGTGTTTGCACGTCCTCCCTGCGTGGGTTTTCTCCGGGGCCTCCGGTTTCCGCCAACACTCCACAGACGTACTGGTTTGTAGGTTATTTGGCTTGGTGTAAGTGTAAATTGTCCCTAGTCTGTAAGATAATGTTGGTGTGTAGAGATCCCTGGACAGCGAGGACTCAGTGGGCCAAAGGGCCTGTTTCCACGCTGTCTTTCTAAGCTAAACTGAACTAAAAATCTTCTATTCCTTGGAGTGCAGGAGGATGAGGGGTGATCTTAAAGCGGTCTACAAAATCATGAGAGGAATAGATCAGATAGACGCACGGAATCTCTTGCCCAGAGTAGGGGCATCGAGAACCAGAGGGCACGGGTTTAAGGTAAGTGGGGAAAAGATTAAATAGGCACCTGAGGGGTACGGTTGGGTGGTGGGTGTATGGAACGAGTTGCCAGAGAAGGTAGTTGAAGCAGGTACTATCGCAATGTTTAAGAAACATTTGGTCAGGTACACCTGAAAGGACAGGTTTAGAGGCATATGGACCAAACGCTAGCAGGTAGTACTTATGTAGATGGGAAATTCTGGCTGGTGTGGGCAAGTTGGGCCGAAGGGCCTCTTTCCACGCTGTTAGACTCTATAACTCTTTTAGAAATCTGGGCACTTGATTAGTTTTAGTTTTTAAACTTTAGAGACACAGCGCAGTTCATGGCTGATCTATCTTCCCCTCTCAACCCCATCCTCCTGCGTTCACCCCATAACCCCTGACACTCTAACTAATCAAGAATCCATCAATCTCCATCTTGAAACTATCCATTGACTTGGCCTCCACAGCCATCTGTGGCAATGAATTCCACAGATTCACCACCCTCTGAACAAAGACCTTGGTACACATGACAACAAACTAAGCTCAAACTCAAGCTCAAATGAGAAGAGGAGAGGGCTAAATTTTTCCTGAGAGTGCACTGGTACAAATAACCATGTTTGCCTTCCTGGTTCACTTGTATTTCCCAAGGAAGGACCTCCTGTTCTCCGAGCCAGTCCTATATCATGTGACCACGGCAATGTGGTTGACTTTCAACGGGTCTGGCCATTCTACCAAGCCTTCACGTGCAGTTCAAGATGGTGGCAAGCCACCACATACTCTGTGGTAATTAGTCATGGAAGACTGCTAGGAAGACTCGTGTCTCAGGAATTAATACATGAGGACCACCTCCTCTTCATCCACCACATAAGACAGGAGCTTTGTGTAAGGGACCTCTTGGTTCCCGTTGACATTGATCTCACCCATCCCACAAGGTGTGAGGAGTTCACGTGGATGTCGTGCTGCCTTCTGAGATGTGAACACTCGCTAGTTTATAACGTGACAAAGCTTAGGTTGGCTCGGCTGTTCATCCGAGTTTATATTCCAGTCTCCTGGCATCTTTCCTGCTTGGCTGTAGGAAACCTTTATGCAACTGAACATTAGATAACGATTTACCGAAAAAATATTTTAAAATGTCAGAAACCTGTTTTCAAAAATCTTCCCTCGGCTCAAAGTTAAAATCCTTTGCAAGGAATCCATTTTCCCCACTTCCACTTACATGACGTGTTGTTTAAGAAGGAACTGCAGATGCTGGAAAAATCAAAGGTAGGCAAAAAATACTGGAGAAACTCAGCGGGTGAGGCAGCATATATGGAGCGAAGGAATAGGTGACGTGACAATAATGCTGGAGAACGTCACCTATTCCTTTGCTCCATAGATGCTGCCTCACCCGCTGAGATTCTCCAGCATTTTTGTCTATATTCCACTTAAGGGGCTGTCCCACTGTACGAGCTAATTCAGAGTTCTCCCGAGTTTCCCCTGACTCGAACTTGGAGGTAATGGCTGCTTGTAGGTACTCGGGGCTCTTGTGGACATTTTTTCAACATGTTAAAAAATCTTCACGAGCTTACCGCATTTCACGAGTACCTGCCGTTAGCGTTACGAGCCGCTAAGAGACGTCCCCGAGCTCCGACGTACCCGCTGCATACTTTCTACGTGCTTCCACGAGTTTGATTTTTTTTTAAACTGGGAGAGCTCTTGGATGAACTCGTACAGTGGGACAGGGTCTTTACTTGACAGTCATTTTTAGTCAATAGACATGTTATGGTGCCATGGACAAACAAATGTTGAGGAATTAAACGATTGCCCAGATGATTGCAGAGTGTTTCATCAGCATAGTGAGGCACAGTGATGCAGCGGTGGATCTGCCACACAGCACCAGAGACCCAGGATCGATCCTGACTACGGGTGCTGTCTGCACGGAGTTTGTACGTTCTCCCCGTGACCCACGTGGGTTTTCTCTGGGAGCTCTGGTTTCCTCCCACACTCCAAAGACATACAGGTTTGTAGGCTAATTGACTTGGTAAATCTGTAAATTGGCCCCAGTGTGTGTAGGATAGTATTAGTGTGCGGGGACCGCTGGTCAGTGCGGACTTGGTGGACCGAAGGGCCTGTATCTGCCCTGCATCTCTAAACTAAACTCAACTAAATATAGAGTAATGTGTCGGAAGGAACTATCTCTAAACTAAACTAAGCTATACTAGTCTTTCTCCGCTGAGTAGCCGGCAAGCACTTTTCTTCTTGACAACAAGGATCACCGCCTGTGATAGGCTAGTTTTATTTCTTTATTGGCATGAGTCAGTGCGAAAATAGCCAATGGGAGGCAATGCAAGAGGCACAACTAGTTAATGCAGTGATTGATAAATGGATGTAGACACAAGGAACTGCAGATGCTGGCATCTTGCATGGAATACAAAGTGCTGGAGTAACTCAGGCAGCAACTCTGTGGGGCATGGATAGGTGATGTTTCAGGTTGCGACCCAGTTCTGACTCAGTCTGAAGAAGGGTCCAGACCTTTGAAACATCGCTATCCATGTCCTCCGGAGATGCTACCTGAGCCGCTGAGATACTAATTGAGAAATACATAAGTCTGAAGAAGGGTCTCGACCCGAAACATCACCCATTTCTTCTATCCAGATATGCTGCTTGATATGAGCTACTCCAGCATTTTGTGTCTATCTTCGGTTTAAACCAGCATCTGTATAGTTCCTTCCTACAACAGGAAGACTCTGCTTGATTTCTCAGTCTGCGGTGGGGTTAGTCAGTCTGTGACCAGGTTTTTGCACCAGCTGGCGAAACTGCTTGGAGACCGTTCCCATCACATCAAACAGGAGGTGGTGAGAAAGACCACAGGATCCGGGCAGGCAGCCCACCAGAAAATGGAGCAGGTGCCGGCACACCCCAGCAATGTCCTCAGGCTCTTCAGTGCAACACTGACCATGTTATCTGCGGGTTGTATGATATACAGTGATGTAGATACCATGGAACCTTGTCCATTCTTCTTCAGAATAGGAGGACGGGATCTTCTGCCCGAGTGGGATAAAACGTGTCAAGAGAAACGTGACATCTTCAAGTGTACAGCACACCATCAGCTACATGAAGCATCCTCAGGATTTAACGAGTAAGTGTCTGTTAGATCCACAATCTTCTAAATCAAGGGTGATCCCTACTGATCAGGTCTTCGTCTCTTCAGGTGGCACCTGCTTCAGCCCCATATATTCCATAAGTTCTTAAGTTATAGGAGCAGAACTGAGCCATGAGGCCCATCAAGTCTACATGGCTGATCTATCTTTCCCTCTCTTGCCTTCTCCACATAACTCCCGACACCCACACTAATCAAGAATCTATCAATCTCCGCTTTAAAATATCCATTGACTCTGCCTCCGCAGCCGTCTATAGCAACTTCCACTTTGCCCTGTTGCTCTTTCAACTCAGTGAGGAGCCCCCCCCCCCCCACACACACACTAAAGCATGTCAGAGAGATGGGTTTGGAGAAAGGCTGGCCTCATGCCAAAAATAAGGATAAACTGAAGAGTTAACATAAGTGCTGGAGCTGCTGCCTTACAGCGCTAGAGACCCGGGTTTGATCCTGGCTATGGGTGCTGTCTGTATGGTGTTTGCACGTTCTCCCCGTGACCACCTGGGTTTTCTCCGGGTGCTCCGGTTTCCTCCCACACTCCAAAGACGTACAGCTTTGTAGGATCACTGGCTTCAGTAAAATAGTAAATTATCCCTGCTGTGTGTAGGATAGCACTAGTGTAAGGGGGGGGATCGTTGGTCATCGCGGACTCGACGGGCCGAAGGGACTGTTTCCGTGCTGTATCTCTATCTCTAATGTCTAGAAACTAAATAAGTGGATGAGAGTGAGAGGAGGTTTAGACTGATGACGGCACCAGAGTCCATGAGACTGTTCTTGATTTTATTTGTGACCTTTCTATTTTTGTCCTCAAGGCTGTAATCGGCCCTCTGCTCTTCTATGCTCAATTATTTGGCTTAAATCTCCTTTTACTTCAGTGTGTTGAAGAGAATAATGTTGACGGCAGATATTTTCACTTTCATTTAGCATTAGGGACTGTAAAGTGACGTGGATAATGGTAAGAACTTTGAAATAGTGATATTTTACATTCCACTTCATTTGTTTAAAAAGCACTGGTGGGGTATTGGTCAAGGTGTTAAGAAGAAAATGGTTGCTGTGGTGATTTGCCACATGACAGGGATGGCCAGTCACATGACAAGAAGTTGTTTTGTAGACAAAAGTGCTGGAGAAACTCAGCGGGTGCGGCAGCATCGATGGAGCGAAGGAAATGGGCAACGTTTCGGGCGGAAACCCTTCAGGAAGGAAATAGGTAACGTTTCGGGTCGAAACCCTTCAGGGTTTCGGGCCGAAATGTTGCCTATTTCCTTCGCTCCATAGATGCTGCTGCACCCGCTGAGTTTCTCCAGCACTTTTGTCTACCTCCCATTTTCCAGCATCTGCACTTCCTTCTTAATGAGAATTGTATGTTTCTTGAATCAATTGAGTGGCCTTCCCTTCTTAACTGTGATCATGAGCGGTTTTAACGACTATTGATGAACCTTACATTTGCTGGTGCCAGTGATCTCCACTATTTAAAGGGCTATGAGAGTTATTCATATGAATTGGGAAAACTGTTTCCTCCTTGTTAGTAATTGCTCAATTAAACACACTTCTCACACACTGGATCAGAATCCTAGTGTTTCTACAGCAGGACGAAAGGTGAATTCCTCGCCTTCTACACGGATCAATCTACAATTACAGGATACGATTCCAATCTCATGGATGACTACCCTGAGTAAAAAGGTTGATAGTGTTGATAGTGAAGCTTTTACAAATTCCTCGTAACCCTAACAAGCATTTATGTGCATGTGAAGTATGGTCACACCAGCAATAAAAAAAATGCAGTGGCTGATTTGTGTATAGTAAAGGGCCTGTCCCACTTGCATGTGATTGCATGCGTCTGGCGCGACCAAACGTGGTCGCTTGAGGCATACGGGCCGCGTGGGGCCGGTCCCACTTCCAAGCGCGGAGGCGTATGGAGTTGTGCGGGGCTGGTCCCGACATCGCGGGGGGCTCCGAACATCCCGCACTGTCCGAATATTTCGAGCGCCAATGGCCTGTCGGCCCGCAGGCGCGTTGAGGGCGTACGCAGCGTCTTGACGGCATATGCAGCATCTTGACCGCGTACGCCTAGTGCGTGGCATTGCGCGATGATGTCACCGCCCGACATGGCGTCGCGCGATGACGTCACCGCCCGATGCCGTGCGACGCCCAAATTGAGTCGGCCCGCCTCCTGCCCAGCTGATTGGTGAGTATGATGCGAATTTCGTGACGCACGAACTTAGCGCGAACTTAGCGCGTACTTACCGCGAACTTAGCGCGAATTCCGCTTCCATTTGGAAACACATGCAATCGCATGCAAGTGGGACAGGCCCTTAAGTTCTCACAACCAGTTGTGTTAATGAGCAGATCTGCTGTTTGGTTGAAGCGAAATGCAATAGGTTTTTGTTTAGACTTCAGACTTTAGAGGTGCAGGCCCTTCGGTCCAGGTCCACGTTGACCAGTGATCGCCCCGTACACTAGTACGACCCTACACACTAGGGACAATTTAGAGAAGCCAATTAACCTATAAATCTGCTTGCATTTGGAGTGTGAGAGGAAACTAGAGCACCCGGCGAAAACCCAAAAGGTCGCAGGGAGAATGTACAAACTCCACACATACAGCACCCGCAGTTGGGATCAAACCCGGCTCTCTGGCGCTCCACGGCTGAGTGCTGAGCCACTGTGCCACCCTTGTGTTCTTTGAAGTGAAGCCGTTGATCTTTAATATACAAGAGAGAGGTCAGAGGGGGTTTTGCTTTTATTAAATGGCCTCCAACAAGGCTGAATCCACTGATGCTGCACTGGAGTGTTCTCCGAGATTAAGATCTTTGTTTCAACGTGATGTGTCTCTCCGTGTTGCGCATATTCATGTAGTTTAGTTTAGAGATACAGCGCGGAAACAGGCCCTTCGGCCCACTGAGACCGCACCGAGCGGTGAACCCCAGCACTATCCTACACACACGAGGGACAATTTGTCTTACATTTACACCAAGTCAATTAACCTACAAGCCTGTGGAGTGTGGGAGGAAACCGAAGATCTTGGAGAAAACCCACGTGATCACGGGGAGAACGTACAACGTACAGACAGCGCCCGTAGTCGGGATTGAACCCGGGCCTCTGGCGCTGTGAGGCAGCAGGTTTACCATGGCGCCACCATGCCGCCCCTTGTGCCATCATTGTTCCATTACAAGTGACCGATCGGCGTTCAGTAATTGCCGCTGAAATAGAGAGGTATCGATGCTTCCTGAAAGGATAGAATGATGGCAACTGGCTCCACCAACCCATTCTCTAGCAGTCTCATAGGAAGGCCCACGCATAAACTCAAAGATGAGATGGTAATCATCCCACTGAAAACTAAATGGCTTCAGGGAAGATCTGCTTTCACAGAAAGTCACCACTCCATTTGGAAATTGCATATTTTAGAGGAGTTTCTCATCGGTGCAAAATTAGAATCATTGGACAATTTATTTAAAGATTCTCCTGATCTAATCTGATGTCTGGACCAAAAATGTTATTCCTGGGTTCACTGAAGTCAAGAGTTAGTTAGCATCTGAAACCACTTCAACAACACATAGCTTAGCTGACAGCCAGTCTGAAACATATTTTTTCAAAGCCGTACTTGAGTTCTGTTGGAGCAGAAAGCAAAGAGAAATGTTCAGCAATCCTGTGCAGTTTATTTTTTTAATTTTTAATGGCTGTGATCATGTCAGCAGCTTTTGCAGTAAAGATTCTCTCGTGATACATTTTTGCCTTTTGATCAACTGGCAGGTTTATCTCGCCTTGATAAATCATGACACAGTCAGTGGCAAAATTACTGATTTATTGCATTGACTTTAAAAAGGACATCAAACTCTCTCTGCAGTGTGAACTTTGGATGTACGCTGGAAACCCATCACTGGTTTAGTGGGAGCCGATTTATCATGAGGAACTCATCTCACAGAGGAGCGCGTTACAATGAAAGGTCTGCTATCATGGGGGATGTGACATTGAGGGGTGTGTTATGGCGCAGAATATTTCTTATGAGTGTGTGTTACAGTGAGGAGTGTTGCGATCATAAAGGATGTGTTATTAGCAGCAGCTGAACAACCTTCTCCAGATGGGGCCACAAGAGTTTTCCTTCAGACTATCGGGCAGCGGCCTCTGCGGCCTCTGCAGTCCGTCTGTCTTTGTTTATTATTGTCCTGTTGAGTGTATAGTTTGGTTGTAGTTATATATTGTTTTTAGCTGTGTATATGTGGGGGGTGGGGACTCTTCCCTGCACGTGGGACCCGACCTTTTCCCTGTCGGGTCTCCGTTGTCGTTGGGGCCTAGCACCGTGGGAGCGGCCGCCAACCGGAATGATCCGGTCACGGAGCCTGCGGAGTCACCGTCGTGGAGCTGGCCGACTTCAGAGCGTGGAGGGCTGTGGTGGCGCGCGGCTGCGACCAGACTTCGGAGCTTCGGAGGCTCCAGCCGCAGGCCCGGTGGACGGTAACATCGGGAGCTCGCGAGTCTCTGGTGGGAGACCGCTTTTCGGAGCTCCCGCGGCGGCAACTTCTCCCGCCAGAATTGCGGGGTTGAAAACGTCCCGGAGCGGGGCCTAACATCGCCCGGCGCGGCTTTAACGGCCGCGGGACTTGCCATCGACTGCCGGGGACTTTAACGTCGGGAGAAGAATGGAAAACAGGGGAGAGACAATGACATTGCCTTCCATCACAGGAGGAGGAGATTCATTGTGATGGATGTTTGTGTTAATTGTGTGTCTTGGTTTTTCTTTTCTTGTTGTATGACTGCAAAAAACAAATTTTGTTTGAACTTCATTTGAGGTTCAAATGACAATAAACGGTATTGTATTGTATGTTGTGATAGGGGACCCGGCGTGGGGAGACCGTGTTGAAGGAGGGGAGAAGGGGGAAGAACTGACATTGGAAAAGGAGAACTGACATTGGGAGGGGGGGAGGGGGATTTGTAACTTTGTTAGCGCTCTTCATGAGCAAGGTATTGCAAGCAAAGTTTCACTGTGGCTTGGTACATGTGACCATAACGTTTTCCATAACGTTTTCATCCATTCATTCATGTTAAGGTGGACAGAAGAAACTGCCGAGGTTGGACACGGGATGAACAAAGAATAAAGTGCTGGAGGATTTCCACGGTCCAGGCAGCCGATGTGGTGGGAAATGGACAAACATGAGTTGGGACCCTTATTCAATAGACAATAGACAATAGGCGCAGGAGTAGGCAATTCGACTCTTCGAGCCAGCACCCCCATTCAATGTGATCATGGCCAATCATCCCCAATCAGTACCCCGTTCCTGCCTTCTCCCCATATCCCCTGACTCCGCTATTTTTAAGAGCCCTATCTAGCTCTCTCTTGAAAGCATCCAGAGAACATGCCTCCACCGCCCTCGGAGGCAGAGAATTCCACAGACTCGCCACTCTCTGTGAGAAAAAAGTGTTTCCTCGTCTCCGTTCTAAATGGCTTACTCCTCATTCTTAAACTGTGGCCCCTGGTTCTGGACTCCCCCAACATGGGGAACATGTTTCCTGTCTCTAGTGTGTCCAAGCCCTTAACAATCTTATATGTTTCAATGAGATTCCCTCTCATCCTGCTGAACTCCAGAGTGTACAAGCCCAGCTGCTCCATTCTCTCAGCATATGACAGTCCCGCCATCCCGGGAATTAACCTTGTAAACCTATGCTGCACTCCCTCAATAGCAAGAATGTCCTTCCTCAAATTAGGGGACCAAAACTGCACACAATACTCTAGGTGTGGTCTCACTTGGGCTCTGTACAACTGCAGAAGACCTCTTTGCTCCTATATTCGATTCCTCTTGTTATAAAGGCCAACATGCCATTCACTTTCTTCACTGCCTGCTGTACCTGCATGCTTACTTTCATAGACTGATGTACAAGGTCCCCCAGATCCCGCTGTACTTCCCCTTTTCCCAACTTATTCAGTTTGAAGAAAATGTCCTCAGTCCCTTTCTTTCTATAGATGCTGCCTGGCTATATATCCAGCATATAACTGGAGGAAGTTATATTCCTCCAGCATATAACTTGAGAGGTCACCAAACTTATTTTTAAGGCAAACATTTTCCTTCCTACCCATCACTCTTACTGGGTCTACTTCACTGGTAGTTGTGAGGGCCATGGTATAATATAGAAACATAGAAACATAGAAAATAGGTGCAGGAGTAGGCCATTCGGCCCTTCGAGCCTGCACCACCATTCAATATGATCATGGCTGATCATCCAACTCAGTATCCCGTACCTGCCTTCTCTCCATACCCCCTGATCCCCTTAGCCACAAGGGCAAGGGTATGCTCTACACTATATAACATTGTGGAGTGCGTTATATAGTGTAGAGTATACACTTATAGAAAGGAATGTGTGATATCATGTGGATTTAGTCAGGAGAATGCCAGTGTATAATTGAGAGAAGGAAGTTTGTGTAAAAAAGGTATTCTTGAGGCAGGCAAAATATTGAGGAGAAGTTGTAGTGAGGTGTGTGGTGTAGAGGTGCCTTTGCAATGGGTGTGTTTAAAGACATTTCTCTATGATTGTTATTGGCATTTGTTTATTATTGTCACGTGTTCCAAGATACAATGAAAACACTTCTATGCGCTAGCCCTCTATACCAGATAATACTGTGTACATACACAATCAGCCACACACAAAACCAACTGTCAAGAATCAAGAATGTGAAAATGCCACATGTGCCGATTATGGAACAATGAATGTCTTACTTGCAGCAGTATAACAGGTCTGTAAACACAATACTCATAGATAACATATATATAAGAAACAAAAATAATCTATTAAATCAATATTCCCAATACCTGATACCTCCTAGTACTTAGCAGAACAGTGGCGCAGCGGTAGATTTGCCGAAGTCTGACAGCGCTGGGGACACGGGTTCGATCCCAACTATGGATGCTGTCTGTACGGAGTTTGTACGTTTTCTCCGTGACCTGCGTGTGTTTTCTCCGGGTGCTTCGGTTTCCTCCCAGCACCCCAACGATGTACAGGTCTGTGTCGGCTAATTGGCTCGGTAACATTATGAATTGTCCCCAGTGTGTGTAGCATAGTGTTAGTGTGCGGGGATCGCTGGTCGGCGCGGACTCGATGGGCCAAAGGGCCTGCTACCACACTGTATCTCTGAACTAAATTAGACAAAATTAAATCCACAGTCTGGTCTGGGTTGCCCAGACAAGTACTGCTCTCGTTAGCAGATGGACAGCATGAATTTCCTCCATCGTTTTGCACCGCACCTTCTCTCCAGAAGAGATTGCTGGATGCGGCTGCGAGGCTGGAATTTACTACAACCCACATGCTAGCCAGTTAGAATAAATTCTAATCTTGGACTGCCATCTGCTGGAATTGTACAACTTTACAATGACTTATTTCTCTGGCGTTTGATTGTGTTTTCTGCAGCATTTAACTGTGTTTACATCATTAGTAGCATCATTTCTCTGCCCCGGGTTCTTCTTATCTTCTTCTTGCGAATGGGACATAAACCAAAGGAATAGTTAGATCTCAAGCCGGGTGTTGAGCAGCCAGGTTCTTATCATAGCATGCTTGACGATTTCCTCTCTTCATGGTGATATGATCGATATTATAGATCTTCTCAAAATCCATTTCAAAATTGTTACACGATTAGGTTTGGATTTTGTGGTTTAAATCTATATCAAAATTAAAAGTTGATAAACACTGGCGGTGGAATGCCTGGTATTGATTTTGCAATATTATGACCAACAAGCAATGAATATTGATCACGCAAAGTCTTGGTTTATTTTCAGTATGCCGCCGCTAAACTTATTTACACCACTGACTGGCAGGACATGTTTTTGGGACGTGCTGGTCAAGGTGACGGGTATGGAGGGCAAGCAGGAGCGAGATGAACAACAAAACATATCCAGACAAACATTTGAAAGAAAATTAAGGTATTTCACAAAGTAATAAGGGAATGTCTGAGCTAGTCTTATGTAGTTGTTAAGTAAGTAAGTCAGTACGTTTATTGGCCAAGTATTCACATAGAAGGAATTTGCCTTGGTGCTCCGCCCACAAGTAACAACATGACATACAGTGACAGTTACGAATTACTCAGAAAACCCTAAACAATAATAATAATAATAATAATAATAATAAGACATTAATGATAAACTACACCACTATTGATGGTGTAGAAACAAGGAACTGCAGATGCTGGTTTACAAAATAAAAAGAATTAAAGTGCAAGGGTAATTCAGCGGGTCAAGCAGCATCCCTGGGGAATCCATGTTCTCCAGGGATGCTGTCTCACTTTGCGTTCCTCCAGCACTGTTTTATCTGATGTTACAGTATATTTACTCGCACAATATTTGTTTTAAATTGTCGAATATCGTGAATGTTTTGGTTGAATTGATTGAAAGATATAGCGTAGAAACAGACCCCCCCCCCCCCCCGAGTCCATGCTGACCATCGGTCACCCATTCACACTAGTTCTAAGCAATCCCATTTTCTACACACTAGAGGCAATTTTACAGAGGCCAATTAATCTACAAACCGACATGTCTTTGGGATGTGGCAGGAAACTGGTGCACCCAGAGGGATCTCAGACGCTCACAGGGAGAACGTACAAACTCCATACAGACAGCACCTTAATTTAGGATTAAACTCTGGTCTCCAACTCTGTGAGCTAACAGCTCTACCAGCTGAGCTACCTAACTGAAAAAACACAATTCATCCAAAAACTAATAAAGAGCAAAAGGCAACCCAAGCTGAAACAGATAAAGTAAGTGAAATATTCAGGCCTTATACAGTACATGACACATTCACGGGATGGCCGGACTCTCATATGTTGATAGATTGGAGTGGCTGGGCTTGTACACTCTGGAATTTAGGATGAGAGGGAATCTTATTGAAACATATGAGATTATTAAGGGTTTGGACACGTTCCCTATGTTCTCTATGTTGGGGGAGTCCAAAACCAGGGGACACAGTTTAAGAATAAGGGGTAAGCCATTTAGAACGGAGATGAGGAAACACTTTTTCACACAGAAGGCTGTGAATCTGTGGAATTCTCTGCCTCAGAAGGCAGTGGAGGCCAATTCTCTGGATGCTTTCAAGAGAGAGTTAGATAGAGCTCTTAAAGATAGCGGAGTCAGGGGATATGGGGAGAAGGCAGGAAAGGGATACTGATTGGGGATGATCAGCCATGATCATAGTGAATGGTGGTGCTGGCTCTAACGGCCGAATGGCCTACTCCTGCATCTTTTGTCTATTGCCTATTGTCTATAAATAGACTGTTACTTTGATAGTTCGAGCCCTCATTCCAGTGACATATCTTCTCTCTGGTGTTCATAGCTCTTTAAGAGATGCATTCTATAGGCTGTGCCTACATTAAGTGAATGAAACTCCATTGACCTGTGCTAATCTCCCTGCCCATTAGAAATCAACCAATGGGGCCCGCACGGTGGCGCAGCGGTAGAGTTGCTGCCTTACAGCAGCTGAGACCCGGGTTCAATCCTGATCCCGGGTTCATTGCTGGTCTGCACAGAGTTTGTACGTCCTCCCCGTTACCTGCGTGGGTTTACTCTGGGATCTCCGGTTTACTCCCACCCTCCAAAGATATACAGGTTTGCAGGCTAATTAGCATAATAGAAACATAGATTTAGGTGCAGGAGCAGGCCATTCGGCCCTTCGAGCCTGCACCGCCATTCAATATGATCATGGCTGATCATCCAACTCAGTATCCTGTACCTGCCTTCTCTCCATACCCTCTGATCCCTTCGGCCACAAGGGCCACATCCAACTCCCTCTTAAATATGGCCTGCGAACTGGCCTCAACTACCTTCTGTGGCAGAGAATTCCACAGTTTCACCACTCTCTGTGTGAAAAACTATTTTCTCATCTTGGTCCTAAAAGACTTCCCCCTTATCCTTAAACTGTGACCCCTTGTGCTGGACTTCCCCAACATCGGGAACAATCTTCCTGCATCTAGCCTGTCCAACCCCTTGAGAATTTTGTAAGTCTCTATGAGATCACCCCTCAATCTTCTAAATTCCAGCGCGTACAAGCCAAGTCTATCCAGTCTTTCTTCATATGGAAGTCGTGCCATCCCAGGAATCAGTCTGGTGAACCTTCTCTGTACTCCCTCTATGGCAAGAATGTCTTTCCTCAGATTAGGAGACCAAAACTGTACGCAATACTCCAGGTGTGGCCTCACCAAGACCCTGTACAACTGCAGTAGAACCTCCCTGCTCTTGTACTCAAATAATAAAATTGTAAATTGTCCCCAGAGTGTGTAAGACAGTGCTAGTGTGTGGGGATCACTGGTCGGTGCGGACTCGGTGGGCCGAAGGGCCTGTTTCTGCGCCGAATCACTAAACTAAACTAAACTAAACAATTGTTTGGTCGAGACCAACCTTCAAGGGCAGTTGTGGGTGCAGCGCTCAGTATCTGATACATTACCTTACAATAAGATGAAAGACTTTTTTTCTTGCCAACTTTTGCTGCCAGCTCTGCATAAAGCACTAAATCCTTCTGTTCCATGGGCTTGCCCAGTTTTCCTTATCTCGCTAAAGTGGCATTGTTTTTGTTCAACAGTTGACTGGATGTGGGTGCTGCTGGCAAAGCCAGTGTTTGTTGACCATCCCTAACTACCCGCTTGCCAAGGGGGGGGTTTAAAAGCTGTCCTCTCGCTGTGGGGGTGATGCGACATTTAAAGCCCAGCCACAAAACTACAGTAGATTGGTCCGTTAGAAATTGCACCAGCTTTATTCTGTCACTGATATTAGTGAGAGAAGAGAAAGAAGAAACTGCAGATACTGGGTTTACAAAAAAGAACACAAGAGTTGGGCAGCATCTCTGGAGAGTGGTTAAGTGATGTTCTGAGTCAGGACCCCTTTTTCAGAGGGAGCCCTGAGTCTAGGGGACCAGAAGGCATAGTCTTCGAATTAAAGGACGTTCCTTTAGGAAGGAGATGAGGAAGAATTTCTTTAGTCAGGGTGATGAATCTGTGGAATTCATTGCCACAGAAGGCTGTGAAGGCCAAGTCAATAGACAATAGACAATTGGTGCAGGAGTAGGCCGTTCGGCCCTTCGATCCAGCACCGCCATTCAATGTGATCCTGGCTGATCATCCCCAATCAGTGCCCCGTTCCTGCCTTCTCCCCATATCCCCTGACTCTGCTTTCTTTAAGAGGTCAATGGATGTTTTTAAGGCACAGATAGATCGATTCTTGATTAGTACAGTTGTCAGAGGTTATGGGGAGAAGGCAGGAGAATGGGTTTAGGAGGGAGAGATAGATCAGCCATGATTCAATGGTGGAATGGGGCGAATGGCCTAATGAAATGTCACCAATCCGTGTCTTGACCTGCTGTGTTACTCCAGTACTTACACTAGAAGTTACTCCAGACGTTACTCCAGAGGTTACTCCAGTTTTGCTAACGATATTAGTGAAGTGGATAGACTGTGAGGGCTATCTGGTACCTGGCGGGACTGTCGTATGCTGAGGGAATGAAGCAGCTGGGCTTGTACACTGGGTGAGAGGGGATCTATTGAAGCATATAAGATTGTTAAGGGTTTGGACACGCTGGAGGCAGGAAACATGTTCCCGATGTTGGCGGAGTCCAGAACCAGGGGCCACATTTTAAGAATAAGGGGTAAGCCATTTAGAACGGAGACGAGGAAACACTTTTTTCTCACAGAGAGTGGTGAGTCTGTGGAATTCTCTGCCTCAGAGGGCGGTGGAGGCAGGTTCTCTGGATGCTTTCAAGAGAGAGCTGGATAGGGCTCTTAAAGATAGCGGAGTCAGGGGATATGGGGAGAAGGCAGGAACGGGGTACTGATTGGGGATGATCAGTCATGATCACATTGCATGGCGGTGCTGGCTCGAAGGGCCGAATGGCCTCCTCCTGCATCTATTGTCTATTGCCTTCATGGTTATTACAAATATCATATTTTTATTCCAATTTTATTGACATGAAGGGTTTAAAATGAAGCTGCACTCCCCTGATGCTGTGATGGAATTTAACCTTTGTTCTCCCGGTCATCAAGCCAGACCTCACAATTACTGGCCCAATGATATAACTTGCTGGGTCACCAACTGGCCATGGATCTCGACCCGAAATGTCACCTATTCCTTTCTCCTGACATGCTGTCTGACCCGCTGAGTTACTCAAGCTTTTTGTGTCTATCTTTGATGGACAACGACCTACTTGGCCTCTGATAACCTGCTTAAGATGCTCCAGTGCTACATTGGTCAGGGTGTAGGACATGTAGGAAGCCCTTGTAGGAAGTAACAGTGTCTCTGTTTGCCTCAGATGGTTGGAGTCAAGGATATGGAACAAACTTGCTGGAGAAATACACAAACAGCTACAATTGCTAATGTAGATTTCTTCTTGCCTGCAAGTGGCACTCCTTGATACCAATTACAGGTATGGCAGGGAGTGGTCCAACAGTAAAGGTGGAGATTAGTATCTATGGCTGCCTGGTTTTGATTACATGTGGAAATTCATCTTCGTAAAGTGAGTCATGTTCAGCAGAATATTTATTACACACATTTCTGGTCTGCCCTCAGTCACTTGTTCCATTACTGACACTATATTCTGATAGCCACAACTGGATTCAGACCCAGTGCAGTGGAGGATAAAATGGGACTAAGCTCGTCGGGAGCGAGACCTATGAAAGGCCACAGTGGTGCATCTGGTGGAGCTACTGCCTCACTGCACCAGAGACCCGGGTTCGATCCTGACCTCAGATGTTGTCTGTGAGGAGCATGTACGTTCTCCCTGTGAATGCTTGGGTTTCCAACTAATCTGCTAATGATTCATTGTGGGATATTATCATTCCATGGCAATATACATGGGTGGTGACCAAAGCGACATGTTTGTTGAGGGGTGTGATAAGGAAGAGGGCTAGAGTTTCGTAGAAACATAGAAATTAGGTGCATGAGTAGGACATTTGGCCCCATCAAGCCAGCACTGCCATTCAATATGATCATGGCTGATCATCCAGTATCAGTCCCCCCCGTTCCTGTTTTCTCCCCATATCTCTTGATTCCGTTAGCCCCAAGAGCAATATTCAACTCTCTCTTGAATATATCCAATGAATTGGCCTCCACTGCCTTCTGTGGCAGAGAATTCCACAGATTCACAACTCAGTGGCTGAAAATGTTTTTTCTCATCTCTGTCCTAAATCGCCTACCCATAATTCTTAAACTGTGATCCCTGGTCTTGGACTCCCCCAACATGGGGAACATTTCCCCTGCATCTAGCCTGTCCATTCCCTTAAGAATAGTAGGATTAAACGAGAACTTACCAAGTTTGAAGTTTGATCGTTATTTTATGAGGAGTTACGATGAGGGATTACGTGAAGAAGCCCCGCCTGGCGCATGATCGGCATACTTCAAAGCAGCGGCAAGAAAAACACAGAACCAATAGCCAGAGTAAGATAGTTAGGCTCAACATAGACTAGAACTACCAGATGATCATTTATTTTATGAGGGTTGGGAGTAGAGGGCACATAATCCCTCATTGTTACTCCTCATAAAATATCGATCAAACTTCAAACTTGGTAAGTTCTCGTTTAATCTTACTATTTTACTTCGGAGTCACGTGAGTGACTACGTGAAGATTTTGTAGCTCTGTGTTTTTTATGTCGTAGATTCATTCCATACGACACCCTGGCTCAATCAACACAGTAGTGAGTAAATAACACATCTTATAAACATTTCTTTAGTTTATGTAATAAGATGTATTAATTATAAAAGAATGAAAGTAACAACCCTTCTATCGTAGGGGAAGATTTATAACCAAAGATATAAATTGATAATATAAAACAAAGCACATCAAAGAGAACCCAACACTACGTGTCCAACCCTGACACCGTGACAAACTGGTTTCTTGTAAACTTTGAAAAGTTTCTTTTACATCATCCTACGGCCTCTAATTTTTTGATCGAGTGGCCCGTCCTGTGCCTTTGCCGTGGATGTACCTACCTCCCTGGTGGAGTAATTTTAAACATCTCAATGTCTACTCCTGCTGAGTCCCAAAACCTGTTTTAACCATCTAGAATGTAACTATCTGGAACCATCAGTTTGTACTGATACTTTATGTGTTTTTTTGTGTGTAATAAATAGCGCTGTCTCACCACCATGGAGACTCTTGCCTACTCCAACATATTGAGTCAATGCTTATCCACACACAATTTTTGGTCGACAGGATATGCTTTAAAATTTACCTTGGTTACAGCTCCTCCGGTTCTGCTTTGTTTGGTTAAGTCATAAACATATAAAACAATGTCATCTGTAGCCACATGCATACAGTCTAACATAATATTTGCAACGTTTGCACTCTTAGTGCTGATACTAAAGCCATGAGCATTATTACTTCAAATGTTAACTTCCAAAACAATGATAGAATTGGAGCCCATTGCCTAAGCAAAGTGAGAACTATGCTGACCTCCCAACTTCTGTAGTTTTACTTTGGGCAGATTTAAATATATATTCCTTTCCCAATCGGGATATTAACGGATGAGACCCGTTAGCTTCATGGTCAGTAATTTGTCCTAAATAGGACGATAAAGCACTATGAGCCCTATTAATGGCCCTATCGCTTAGGTGCTGATCAAAATTGCAATCCAGCAAGGATCTCCAATATATCTGATATGTTAGCAGTATGAAAAAATATCTTTGACTGTCTACCAAAGACTTCCAATTTCTTTATATAAACAAAATATTGTTTTTTATGCTATTTTCCCAAGCTGCAGTTATAACATTTATGGTCCTATCCGACAGTCCAAGCTCTTGTAATGGTCTGGTCAGAACCTGCAGATTAACAAATTCATATGATCATGCCATGGGTGAATGTTTCAACAAATTACCGCAGCTAGGAATCGTCCCCCCCCCCCAATGTAGTGAGAATGCATCCACGGCTACAGCTCCTGGGTTGGGTTCCCTTGAGACATATTTGGGCAATTAGTGATGTAATCTAGACGCAAACAGATCAATGTCAGGTAATCCATACCACTGACAATGTTTACCAGCTTGTGGATTTAATATCCATTCTGTATTGTCTTTAAATTTCCGTGATCTGTTGTCTGCCACAATATTGTCTCTCCCTGAGATAGATAGCTGAAAGCCAAATATTCTTAAAGATACACCAATGCCACATCTGGTTAACCAGATAATCACATGATAATGATCTTACTTGACCCATGTGATTGATATATGCCACAGCTGTGGTATTGTCTATTTGTAATTGGACATGCAAATCTTTCATAGTAGAACAATAAGCTTTTAATCCATAAAAGCTCCTAACAACTCCAAATAATTAATACCAAATGTTTGGAGAAATAACTTTCTTGGACAATCCATCTGCCACCCCCTGGTGTTATTGTCTGTAGCCCCCTAGATCAGGGACGTATCAGATATTAACCTGATAAGAACAGATATTACACTTATCTTACCCCAAAAAACTTGAGAAGCTATCCACCATCCGAGAATACTTGCTTCAGTTTGCAATGACTGCTGCCTGCTGAGCTGATATGTTTTTAAGCAGCTTGTGGAACATTCTCAATCCACCACTGTAATTCTGATAAAGCTTCCTTTGGCAATTGCATAGGCCTGTCAAAATGGCCTGCACACTCTTCTAGTGCTTGTGTTTTTTCCCTTTGTAGCTTTATTGGTAATGCAATTGGACCAACTCTACTGCAGAAATAGTGTTACTAATTTACCTAAGCTCCTTCTCGGATGGAGGGATAAGGCTTGTCACAAGGCAACGGCACACATTTGTAACATTGACACTTTGTCTCTTGGTAAATTTACCGAACATGGTACCCCAAACCCCAAATAGTAAATTGTTGGGGATGGCGGAAGCTTAGATTTTGTTGGATGGATCAGGACCTTAGTCTTTGAACAGACTTGTAAGTGCTGCACTAATTTTTCAGCTGACCCCTGATCATCATTGCCAATTAAAAATGTCATCAAGATAACCATGACCATGTGTCCTTATCAGTGCAAGTGCTGGTTTCAACCATTGTGTGAACAGCCTAGAAGCGGAGCTTAATCAATTAGATAATGCCTTAAATTGCCATAGCTGACCCATCTAATTAATTTTCAATTACCTGTGAACATGATGATAAATTGGTACTAAATCATACGCATCCTTCAAGACTATAGTAACCAATTACAACTTGTTGATAACAACTGCCTTGCAGTGTTGAAGGTGTCCATTTTAAATGTTTTATACTGGACAAATGTATTAAAGTGTGTGATGTCCAGAATGACTCTTCAACCACCATCTTTCTTCTGCCTTTTCATTATTTGAGATTTTTCAGGTGCAGAAACATAAACTAGGATTAGGTTAATTCTGTACAGGTGGATCAGCTCCTTCTACAAATTTTATTGTAGATCCTTACACAGTATCTAATATAAACCGTTCAGCTGTTATGCAATATCATTTATCATAACACACCTGTAATCTACCACCAATCGGAGGTTCAACAAAAAGCTTCCTCTGTGATAGAATAAAGTTTTTGTGCCTCTCCAAATGCACGTGGTGGCCTTCTTCCCCAACAATATGGGTTAACATAAGGCTGTGCTGGATAAAAATACTTCTTCACCATACACCTGCCTCTGTTTGATCCATATATCAAATCTCCTTCACATTGGACCACCAATTTTGCAAAAGTTTTATGAGGCTGATATCTTTGCCTCTTTATCAATGACTTTGACTAGAATGTTGCCAGGGTTCCAGCAACTATGTTACAGAGAAAGGTTGAACAAGTTAGGTCTTTATTCTTTGGAGCGCAGAAGGTTAAGGGGGGACTTGATTGAGGTCTTTAAAATGATGAAAGGGATAGACAGAGTTGACGTGGATATGTTTTTCCCATTGAGGGTAGGGAAGATTCAAACAAGAGGGCATGACATGAGAATTAAGGGACAGAGGTTTCGGGGTAACGTGAGGGGGAACTTCTTTACTCAGAGGGTGGTGGCTGTGTGGAATCAGCTTCCAGCAGAAGTGGTGGAGGCAGGATCGATTTTAACATTTAAGAGTAAAGTGGATAGGTATATGGACGTGAAGGGAATGGAGGGGTATGGTCTGAGTGCAGGTAGATGGGACTAGGGGAAAAGAAATGGTCGGCACGGACTGGAAGGGCCGAGAGGGCCTGTTTCCGTGCTGTAATTGTTATATGGTTATATGGTTTGATTTGTTTTAGGCAGGTTCACTCCGTAATAACCAAGATTTTCAACATAGCTTGAACTTTATTGACCTGCAAATCTACAGTGCAAAATGGTCCGAATGGCAACTTTTCTCTCATACCATTGAGCTCAACATATGAGCTATAAACAATGCCACTTGTCCTTTTTAAATTTTGGTCATTGCACAATCTTTCACTTGCTTCCCATAAGCAGTGATGCCACCTGCAAACTTGAAATTCTTTGGAATCGTATTCCCTGTGCCTCCGCACTATTGAAGACATGGGTGCCTTAATCGGATTCACCGTTGGCACCCTAGTAAAGCACAAGTGTTTTCATATAAATCTGCTGTTTCAACCATAACAGCCTCCTGAAGCTGGTGAGAAACCAATTGATGTTGGCCACCATGGTTACCTTCCATGGCCTCACCGCTTCCTTCAGGTATCGTACTTTGTACCCATTAAATACACCTGGATTTATACTTGTGCTGTGGTGGGTACACGACCAAAACACCACTTTTAGGGTTAGTTTCTTTACTGACCTGGTACTCCTGAGACTTGCTCAAGGAGACTACCTCCAGCCCAATCCGAGGTTCATATTCCCACAGTGGTAAAAACACCATATATTTGTATATGAAAACCCCTCAGGGCATGCCTGGGAATATTCTGGGTTTTTTTAGAGCCTTGGTTGAAAAATTGAGTATTTCTCCATTTAATTTATTCTGAGCCATAAAGCTTTCTTGTCTGGAGGCCTTTCTTTTATTAAAATCATTTAAATCATTTAAAACCATTTAAAACCACGGCCTCTCAGACTTCTTTATTTTCCTTCCCACTGAAGATTCTTCCCGTGGCTTTAGTTTGTGGAGCGACTAAAGGCTCCCTATGGTTAATCTTAACGGCCACCGGCATCGCAACCGGCTCCGCACAAATCTGCCGTCCCGATCGCTGAGCTTCGAACCGGGACGCATTTTAACCTCCGTTTTTCCTCCGGAGTATTTCCACTTTTCCTTTCAACTCCTGCTGGCTCTGCACGCCAGCACCACGGAGTTTGAAACACACCCTGTAAATAATTCAATGCACTTACCTGCGGGCCTGTTCCTTACCGCTGGTGGAGCTGCGCTCTGCAGCTCTTTGCCTACCGACAGCGTCGACGTAATGCCGATCATGCGCCAGGCGGGGCTTCTTCACGTAGTCACTCACATGACTCCGAAGTAAAATATTATGTTTCCTCCCACATCCCAAAGAGACGTGAGGTTTTGAACATTGACTGGTCTCTGCATATTGCCTCCAGTGTGCAGGGAGTGGATGAGAAAGTAGGATTACCTAGTGTGAATGGGTGATCGATGGTCGATGTGACTTGGTATGCCAAAGGGCGTGTTTCCATTACGGATTCTCTAAACTAAACTAAATATTTAGAAAAACAAAAACTGCCATCTATATTGTACCTTTCACATCAGAACATAATTTAACAGCCATTAGGTAATGAAGACACTGTCGGAAAAGTAGCATTGAATCTGTGTGCAGGAACACTTATTTCTTCTCTTCTTTCCTTGCAAACTTATAAAGAGCAAGTTTAAAGTGACCTAAACATTGCATCTTACAGTCTCTTGTTTAAGAAGGAACTGCAGATGCTGGAAAATTGAAGGTAGACAAAAATGCTGGAGAAACTCAGTGGGTGAGGCCGCTGAGTTTCTCCAGCATTTTTGTCTATCTTACAGTCTCTATCTTGGTGGGCCACTATCCTTTCATCTGGATTCCTCAGTACTTACCTCATCTAAAAGTTATCAAACTGAAAGATCAAATATGGAACAGGTATTGTGATGCAATGGTAAAACGGATGAATGTACCAAGGATTATCTGAACAAACTGCAACGTGTCCTCGGAATCCCGTCCGATGGGAACATCAATAGTTCACTGGGTTTCTCTTGCTCCCCACCCCACATCAGACATCCCTCTGTCCCCACCACCCCATCACCTTCTCAATATCTTTCAACAGAAACTTAAGCAATTACTCTGGTTAGCACACCACAGGCTAGTTAGCATGCGACAAAAGCTTTTCACTGTACCTCCGTACACATGGCAATAGACCAAACCCAGAAGATCAAAATAGTAACCAACAAAGCTCATGATAGTACCTGCCTCAATTATCTCCTCCAGCAGCTCGTTCCATATACCTACCACTCTTTATGTTAAAAAAAAGTGTTTTCATTTTTCTCAGGATCTTTCCTCTCTCAATAAACCTATGAACTCTGTTTGTTGATTCCTGTGCCCTGGGTAAATGACTTACCCTATCATGATCCTTTCAACTCTGGCCCACGTGTATCTCCATGCAGTTGATGCTTCACTGACTGCTCTGGTCAGGTATTTAGGGATGGACAATGAATATCACTCATTGACAGCAAAGTCCACATTCCATCTGCAAATTCTTAAAGAGAAGCATTCTGTTGGAAGATTTTACCAACATCCCAATTGAGGAAGAAGGTTCAACTTTGTTGTCTTCCATCACAGTGGGGAATGTGGAATCCACTGTGATGGATGTTTGTGTTAACTTTTATGTGATTGTGAGACTTGTTGCTTTTCACTTAGTATGGCTTTATGGTAACTCAAATTTCACTGTACCTTAATTGGTACATGTGACAATAAACTGACCTTGAAACCTTGAAACCTTGAATTGAAACGTGTGACTCAGATTATACACCCCTTCCGAATGCTGCCCAACCTGCTGAATATTTCTCAGCACTTTGTGTTGTTATCTTAGGTTCGTCCGTACGTTAGACCTCAGGATTTTGTTGTGATTAAGATTAGATTGTGGGCGAGCTGGCTCATTTTTTAATGTGTGTTCCCATTTATCTGGCCTGCCATCCTTTAGTGCAGTAAAGCTCATTTTAAGTAGAATCGCTGGGCATTGCTTTGTCATCTTGAGAGTCTTCTTGGTCTTGCTTTAATGAAGCAAGTAAGAGGTTAGACTTATAGACATGCCTTCGATTAAAGCCCAAGGAAAAAATGGTTCCTACATAGATCCCCAAGTGATGAAATTTAGGTGACACAAATGCTTTGAAAATCTTGTCAAGATTGATGCAACATATTTGACAGCATTTATCACCTTTGGCACAAGAATGCGTTAATTATATAATTATAATTATATAAGAGTGCCCTGGAGGCTCTTTTGTTGGATAATGTTTGCTGACTCCAAAAGAAATGCAGTGGAACATTAACCCTTTTTTATGAAGCTCGTTATGTAACAAATCAGGTTAATTATATTGTAATTGAAGTGATTACTGTCAAACATGATTGATCATTAATGTTATTTTGCCTAGGAAGATCTGTAGCAAGAAAACTCCTTCCAAAGTCCAAAGTCTAGTCCAGGGTAATTATTACTAGTTGTGTTAAAATGTAGCTGCTGGTTCTATTGCCAATCTACATTAACTCTTCATTGGGACATTACAATTGACCCCTTGACAGCGTGCGAGCAATGACTGAAGATGAAGATATGACTCCAGTCTTGGCTCCATTGAGAGGGTTGAAATCTTGAACCATCTGAGGTTTCGCGTCAGATAAGCTTGGACAGTTGAGCAAAAAACTGGAAACAATGGTAGAGGCGGGAATGTGAGATTTGGCCTGTTCAATATAAATATGGAACTCGGGTCGGTGAAGAGAAGAGACCAAGAATGATGCCTTGGAATCAAAAACAGAAACTGTGGGTTAAACTGTTGGAAGGCATGTCATTGTGAAATCAGAAGATGGCAGTGTCAGAAAGCAATGTTGACAATTCAATTCAATTCAATTCAATTCAAATTTAATGTCATTGCACAGATACAAGTATGGGTACAACAAAATGCAGTTTAGTGTCTGTACGTAGTGATAGTAATGTTTAGATAAATACAGATAAATAAATACAGATGTGGGAATCTATCGGCGGGACTCCGAGTTCAGCAGTGCGATGGTGTTATTGTAGAAGCTACGCCTCATCCTGCTGGTGCGGGACCTGAGGCTCCTGTACCGCCTTCCCGATGGTAGGAGGGCAAACAGTTCATGGTTAGGGTGGGAGGGGTCCTTGATGATCTTCCCAGCCCGTCTCAGACACCGTTTTCGGTGGAGGGCATCCAAAGCAGGGAGCGGGGCACCGATGATGTACTGGGCGGTTTTCACCACCCGTTGTAGTGCCTTCCTGTCTGCTACGGTGCAACTGCTGTACCATACCGTAAAGCAGGTGGTCAGGATGCTTTCCATGGTACAGCGGTAGAAGTTGGTCAGGATCAGGGGGGACAGGTGGGCTTTTTTGAGCCTCCTCAGGAAGTAAAGGCGCTGCTGCGCCTTTTTGACCAGCTTGGAGCTGTTGAGGGACCAGGACAGATCCACCGAGATGTGTACCCCGAGGAATTTGTAGTTGGAGACCCGCTCCACCTCAGTCCCGTTTATATGTATGGGGGTGTGTCTGCCCCCTCTGTTCTTCCTGAAGTCGACAATGATTTCCTTCGTCTTTTGGGAGTTGAGGACGAGGTTATTATCGGCACACCAGGTTGTCAGGTGCTGGACCTCCTCCCTGTAGGCTGACTCGTCGTTGTCGCTGATCAGTCCCACCACCGTGGTGTCGTCGGCAAATTTTATGATGGCGTTGGAGCTAAACTTAGGGATGCAGTCATGGGTGAAGAGAGAGTAGAGGAAAGGACTGAGCACACAGCCCTGTGGCACGCCAGTGTTCAGTGTTATAGTGGAGGAGGTGAGGTTGTTGATCCTAACAGACTGGGGTCTGTTAGTGAGGAAATCCAGTGTCCAATTGCAGAGGGAAGTGGAGATGCCAAGACCGCTGAGTTTGGTGATCAAGCTAGCGGGTATGACAGTGTTAAAGGCGGAACTGAAGTTGATGAACAGCAGCCTGATGTAGGTGTTATTGCTGTCCAGGTGGGTCAGGGCAGAGTGTAGGGCCGCAGATATGGCGTCTTCTGTTGACCTATTGGTCCGGTAGGCAAACTGATGGGGGTCCAGTGTGGTGGGGAGGCTGGCTTTGAGGTGAGCCAAGATCAGCCGCTCGAAGCACTTGGCGATGACAGGGGTGAGTGCCACTGGCCGGAAATCGTTGAGACTCCCTGTCGCTGATTGTTTGGGCACTGGCACAATGGTAGATGTCTTGAGGCAAGTGGGGACGGCACCCTGGGCCAGTGACAGATTGAAGATGTCAGTGAGGACCAGGGATAGTTGTCCAGCACATGCCCTGAGCACCCGCCCGGGTGCTCAGGGCATGTGAAGATGGCAGTGTCAGAAAGCAATGTTGACAATGATTTGTGTTGAAGAAGGATAGATTAAATCAATGTTTTCAATGATATCCAAGAGGAGAAGAAAGGTAAGGCTGGAATGGTAAAAACAAACTGCTTGAAATGTTGAAGCCAGTCAACTTCTGTGGAAAGAGAAACAGTTTTGATGTTTCGGGTCTGAGACTCCTCGTCAGAACTGGGAAAGAGAAAGCAAGTTGTCTTTAAGAATCAGAAAGGGTGGGGGTGTTATGAAATGAGGGAGTTGTCGTGTGTTGATCTCAGTGCATTACTTAATAAAAATATTTGCATTTCTATCTTCTATCATTCCAGATTCACAAAATCGATTTTATGATTAGCGCCTGGTCAAAACACCCATCTTTAGGGGCATCACCCTCTCCGTGTTTGAAAGAGCAAAGGGATCTGTTGATTAGTTTAAGAAAGAACTGCAGATACTGGAAAAATCAAAGGTGGACAAAAATGCTGGAGGAACTCAGCGGGTGAGGCAGCATCTATGGAGCAAAGGAATGGGTGACGTTTTGGGTCGAGACACGCAAAGGGTGGTGGTGTATGGAACAACTGCCAGTTATCGAGGCAGGGACTATCCCAACATTTAAGAAACAGTTACATGGATCGAACTGGTTTGGAAGGGATAAGGACCAAGCACGGGCAGGAGAGACTAGAGTAGCTGGGACACATAGGCAAGTTGGGCAGAAGGGCATGTTTCCACACTGCATCACTCTATGAATCTATGATCGTACAGTGTTGTGGAAATTACAAAGAGCCTTGATTGTACTAGGGACTGAGTATGGAACTCGTGAGTGCGAGTTTACGTATGTCACCTATTGCGTAAGTCCAGGTGTGTCTATATCAGATTGGTCTCTTATTGCACGTGTACTGAGGCACAGTGAAAAACATTGCGTGCTCTCCAGTAAAATCATTCCATATACGTGTACGTTAAATTATACACACATACAACAGGTAATGAAAAGAGAAAAATAACCAGCGTGCAGAATAACTGCAGCTACAGAGAAAAATGCAAGGACTACAATGAGATAGGTTCGATGAAAGTATTACACCCTTAGCTTATGAGAGGTTTAGTTTAGTTTAGTTTAGAGATACAGCGCGGAAACAGGCCCTTCGCCCCACCGAGCCCGCACCGACCAGCGATCACTGCATTTTAACTCAATCCTACACACACCAGGGACAATTTACATTTATACCATGCCAATTGGCCTACAAACCTGTATGTTGTTGGCGTGTGGGAAGATCTCGGAGAAAACCCACACGGTCACGGGGAAAATGTACAAACTCTGTACGGGCAACACCCGTAGTCAGGATCGAAGCCAGGTCTCGGATGCTGTGAGTGCTGTAAGACTACAAGTGCCCTGCCGTGCCGCCATGCTGCCCTCTGGCATGCATTCGGTTCTGGCAACTAAGGACAAGTTTCTGACCTAGGTTCTTTCCTTCATGTGACTGAGATGGAAAGAAGTGTGACTCAAATCATCGACTCGATAAATGAATGGGAAGGTATGGTGCAAAAGCTGGAAACGCAAGTTTGTTCAAAGGTGCCAGATTAATATCTCCAACTCCGATGAAAGATGTATTCATAACAAATTGCTCTGCCCTAATGTTTATATATATGATATCCATTTAAATGATATGAAGCTCTTCCTTTCTTTAATTGGCATCCAAGGGTTTTCATTCTCAAGCAGTTTCCAAAGAATTTGTGAAAATACTTCTGATCAGATCACTTTCCTGTAAATCTGATTCCAGTATTCCAGTAACTTACTCCAAGGGGAATACCAAGCATCATCAACAGGAATCATTTCCCTTCCACCCACACTGAATATAACCTGGCAGCACCCATTTTGCTCCTCTTCCACTTTCATGTGAAACATGTTGAATGATATTCACATCCCACCAACATAGAAACATAGAAACATAGAAAATAGGTGCAGGAGTAGGCCATTCGGCCCTTCGAGCCTGCACCACCATTCAATATGATCATGGCTGATCATCCAACTCAGTATCCTGTAACTGCCTTCTCTCCATACCCCCTGATCCCTTTAGCCACAAAGGCCACATCTAACTTCCTCTTAAATATAGCCAATGAACTGGCCTCAACTAACTTCTGTGGCAGAGAATTCCACAGATTCACCACCCTCTGTGTGAAAAATGATTTTCTCATCTCGGTCCTAAAAGACTTCCTTAAACTTCCTTATTCTTAAACTGTGACCCCTTGTTCTGGAGTTCCCCAACACCGGGAATAATCTTCCTGCATCTAGCCTGTCCAACCCCTTAAGAATTTTGTAAGTCTCTATAAGATCCCCCCTCAATCTTCTAAATTCCAGCGAGTACAAGCCGAGTCTATCCAGTCTTTCTTCATATGGAAGTGCTGCCATCCCAGGAATCAGTCTGGTGAACCTTCTCTGTACTCCCTCTATGGCAAGAATGTCTTTCCTCAGATTAGGAGACCAAAACTGTACGCAATATTCCAGGTGTGGCCTCACCAAGACCCTGTATAACTGCAGTAGAACCTCCCTGCTCTTGTACTCAAATCCTTTTGCTATGAATGCCAACATACCATTCACTTTCTTCACTGCCTGCTGCACCTGCATGCCTACTTTCAATGACTGGTTTACCATGACACCCAGGTCTTGTTGCATCTCCCCTTTTCCTAATTGGTCACCATTCAGATAATAGTCTACCCTCCTGTTTTTGCCACCAAAGTGGATAACCTCACATTTATCCACATTATACTGCATCTGCCATGCATTTTCCCACTCACCCAACCTATCCAAGTCACCTTGCAGCCTCCTAGCATCCTCCTCACAGCTAACACTGCCCCCCAGCTTCGTGTCATCCGCAAACTTGGAGATGTTGCATTCAATTCCCTCATCCAGATCATTAATATATATTGTAAATAGCTGGGGTCCCAGCACTGAGCCTTGCGGTACCCCACTAGTCACTGCCTGCCATTCTGAAAATGACCCGTTTACTCCTACTCTTTGCTTCCTGTCTGCCAGCCAGTTCTCTATCCGCATCAATACTGAACACCCAATATCGTGTGCTTTAAGTTTGTATACTAATCTCTTATGTGGGACCTTGTCGAAAGTCTTCTGAAAGTCCAGATATAACACATCCACAGGTTCTCCCTTATGCACTCTACTAGTTACATCCTCGAAAAATTCTATAAGATTCTTCAGACATGATTTACCTTTCATACATCCATGCTGACTTTGTCCAATGATTTCGCCACTTTCCAAATGTGCTGCTATCCCATCTTTAATAACTGACTCCAGCATTCCCCACTACCGATGTTAGACTAACTGGTCTGTAATTTCTGGTTTTCTCTCTCCCTCCCTTTTTAAAAAGTGGGGTTACATTAGCTACCCTCCAATCCTCAGGAACTACTCCAGAATCCAAAGAGTTTTGAATAATTATCACTAATGCATCCACTATTTCTGGGGCTACTTCCTTAAATACTCTGGGATGCAGCCTATCTGGCCCTGGGGATTTATTGGCCTTTTATCCATTCAATTTACCTAACATCACTTCCCGGCTAACCTGAATTTCACTCAGTTCCTCCATCTCATTTCACCCCCAGTCCCCTGCTATTTCCGGCAGATTATTTATGTCTTCCTTAGTGAAGACAAAACCAAAGTAGTTATTCAATTGGTCTGCCATGTCCTTGTTCCCCATGATCAATTCACCAGTTTCTGACTGCAAGGGACCTACATTTGTTTTAACTAACCGTTTTCTCTTCACATATCTATAAATACTTTTGCAGTCAGTTTTTATGTTCCCTGCCAATTTTCTTTCATAATCTATTTTCCCTTTCCTAATTAAGCCCTTTGTCCTCCTCTGCTGGACTCTGAATTTCTCCCAGTCCTCTGGTAGACTGCTTTTTCTGGCTAATTTGTATGCTTTAGTTTCAAAACTATCTTTAGTTTTGATACTATCCCTGATTTCCATTGTTATCCACGGATGCACTACCTTCCCTGATTTATTCTTTTGCCAAACTGGGATGAACAATTGTTGTAGTTCATCCATGCAGTCTTTAAGTGCCTTCCATTGCATATCCACTGTCAACCCTTTAAGAATCACATGCCAGTCTATCTTGGCCAATTCACGTCTCACACCCTTAAAGTTACCTGTCTTTAAGTTCAGAACCCTTGTTTCTGAATTAAAAGTGTCACTCTCCATCCTAATGAAGAACTCAACCATATTATGGTCACTCTTGCCCAAGGGGCCATGCACAACAAGACTGCTAACTAACCCTTCCTCATTACTCAATACCCTGCTCTCTCGTTGGTTCCTCAACATGTTGGTTTATAAAACTATCCCGCATACATTCCAAGAAATGTATCAATTGATGCTTTATCCAAGAAACAGTAGAACCTCTTTGTGTAGGAAGGAACTGCAGAACCGAAGATGGTCATAAAATGCTGGGGTAACTCAATGGGTCAGGCAGCAACTCTGGAGAAAAGGAATAGGTAACGTTTTGGGTCAGAACCCTTCTTCAGACAGGAGTCTGAAGAAGGGTTTTGGCCCGAAACGTTGCCTATCTCCTTTGCTCCATAGATGCTGCTGCACCCGCTGAGTTTCTCCAGCATTTAGTGTACCCCTTCAGACTTCTTGTTTTGTTGGCATTTGCGCTTTTAAGACACACTGGATCATTCTCGATTGCGTTTACTCCACTGAACTTTATTGCTTTTGAGCTTTTGAGTGCAAGGTGCAGTGAAAAGCTTTTGTTGCGTGCTAACCAACCAGTGGAAAAACGATGCATGGTTACAACGAGCCATTTACAGTGTATAGATACATGATGAAGGGAATAACATGAAGAACAGTTAGTGCAAGAGAAACCCAGTAATTTCTGATCAAAGATAGTCCGAGGGTCTCCAATAAGATGGATAGAAGTTCAGGACTGCTCTCTAGTTGTTGGTAGGATGGTTCAGTTGACTGATGAAGAGCCACTTCAGTTGCCTCGATGAAGACTGTCCAGTGATCAGGGGGGTCTTCTTGGACTTTGCAGGTGACTCCAAAATTGGAAAACTAACGTATTCACAATTCTTATTTGCTAATTCATCTTGACTGAATTTAGAAATATTGTTTTGTTTCCTCTTTGTTCAATGAGAATCAAAGCCAGGCCACATGTCCCAAGCCTGACAGAAAGGAGCGGTTCCAGTTTATTTCACACAGTCGCAGCAGCAGGTGACTATATTTCCGTACCGTTTCATACCGCTAGTTTCCATCTCCCCTGATTCTCAGTCTGAGGAAGGGTCTCGACCCACAACATTCCTTTTCAGCTGTTCTCTGACAGAAGATCCTAAAGCCATACTTACTAGACCACCTTGATGGCCTTTTGACCACGTCCTACTAGGAAAAGCATTTTCCACTTTTTCCAAATATCTCCAGTGACTGGAGTAGGTGAAATGCATAAAGTTAAACTGGTGTTGAATGCGTCACCGTTAACCTCCTGTGCATTGCATGCATCCCTGCTGTACCATGCAGACTTGCAAAGCTGAAGGTGCTGACATGCATATTGCAGCTTGCCTGATTGTGCCATCAGCAGTTATCCCAGCAAAGGATGGCTGGTTATTATTTATGAATCATCATAGCTTGATACATAGCTTGCTACAATCAATCTGAAGAAGGGTCTCGACCCGAAACATGACCTATTCCTTCATTCCATAGATGCTGCCTCACCCGCTGAGCTTCTCCGGCATTTTTGTCTGGCTTGATACAATTAAATGGTTTTCTGGACCACTTCAGAGAATAGAGGGCGGCGCAGTGGAGCAGCTATAGAGTTGCTGCCTTACAGCATCAGAGCCCAGGGTTCAATCCTGACTACGGGCGCTGTCTGTATGAAGTTTGTCCATTCTCCCTGGAACCGTGTGGGTTTTCTCCGGGTGCTCCGGTTTACTCCCACGTTCAGGATTGTAGGTTAATTGGCTTTGGTAAATTGTAAATTGTCCCTAGTGTGTAGGAATGTAGTAGTGAGCAGGGGTAGCTGGTCGGCGTGGGCTTGGTGGGCTGAAGGGCCTGTTCCACGCTGTATCCTTAAAGTAAAGTAACTAAAGTAACCACATTGGTATGGGATGAAGGTACACACCGACCAGGTAAGAACACTCTATTTTCTTCCTTCAAGAATATTGCCGAACCAATTAGTAATACAACTTTATGGTCACTTTGACTTGCATCACATATCTTAATTGCTAGTAAAGAGGGAAAGGTACACAAGAGCACGAGAAAGTAGGAACAGGAGGAGGACACCAGGTCCCTCCATGCCTGTCCCATCTCAATATGATCATGGCTGATCTTCCCCAGGAATGAAACTCCCCACCAGTGCCATTAATGCAACAGCCAAGAAGGCTCCTCTACTTCGTGAGAAGACTGAGGACATTTGGCATGTCTCCAATGGCTCTTACCAACTTCTATGCTCCAATGGCTCTTACCAACTTCTATGGATGCATCACAGCTTGGTTTGGGACCAGCTCTGCCCAAGACCACAAGAAATTGAATAGAGTTGTAGATGTAGCCCAGTGCATCACACAAACCAGTCTTCCCATCATTGACTCCATGTACACATCATGCTGCCTCAAAAAAGCACCCAACATAACAAAAGAGTCGGCCCACTGCAGTTTTTCCTTCCTTCTCCCTGCTTCCTTCTGGCAGCAGGTCCAGAAGCTTGAAAGCGCACACCACCAGACTCAGGAGCTGCTTCCTTCCCTCTGTTATCAGGCTTCTGAGTGGTCTTTCCATAACCATGGGGACTGTTTGATTCATCAGCACCCCATTGCAAATATTTGACTTTGTCTAAGGAACTGATGCGCTACAATGCAGAGAACTAGATTCTGCACTCTGTATCTTCCTCTTTGTAATTGAGTTTGACCTGATTGTATCTATGTGTGGTATATCGGATCTGTTTCGTTAGCATGCTAAACAAAGCTCTTCACTGCACATGGTACTTTTGGCGATGATAAACTTGAAACCTAGTTCCCTGTAACCCTCAGTTCCTCAATCTTTCAAACATTTATCCATCTCTACGGTAAATTTTTCTCATGACCACTCTTGAGAGCAGAATATTTCAGAGATTCACAGCCCTCCCTAAGACAAGTGGGAGCCTGGAACTCAGCGCTAGGAGTGGTGAAGGTGAGGCAGATTTGATAGTGGCATTCACAGAGGCTCTTTCATCGGCACATGGCTGTACAGAAATGGAGGGATATCGATCACACGCAGGCAGAAGAGAAGTTAAACAACATTAACCGTAGATATGAAATCCTCTTCTCTTGACCACATTCATGTTTCTGCATACGGCCTGGTTGTACTTTTTCAATGAAAAAGCATTCTGGATGTTCAGACTTTCCGCAGAAAAATGTAACACTATGATTTGAATGATGAAGATAAATGAACTCTTAAAGATAGACCCCAAAAATCTAGACTAACTCAGCGGGTCAGACAACATCTCTGGAGAAATAGGAATAGGTGACGATAGGTGAAGAAATCATCGGAAATTGCGGCGAATTGTGGACGCAGCCCAGACCGTCACACAAACCAGCCTCCCTTCTATTGACTCGATTTATACCTCGCGCTGCCTCGGCAAGGCCAGCAGCATAATCAAGGACGAGTCGCTCCCTGGCCATTCCCTCTTCTCCCCTCTCCCATCAGGCAAAAGGTATAGAAAACGCACACCTCCAGATTCAGGAACAGTTTCTTCCCAGCTGTTATCAGGCAACTGAATCATCATACCACAACCAGAGAGTAGTGCTGAACTACTATCCACCCCTTTGATAAACCACTTCTGTACCCTCTCCAAATTATTGTTGTAATGGGACATCCAGAATTGCACACATTACTCCAAATGCAGCCAAATCAAAGAGTTATCCCCAGACTATCCTTGATCGGACTTTTACTGGATTTACCTTGCACTAAACGTTATTCCCTGATCATGTATCTGTACACAGTAAATGGATCGATTGTAATCATGTATGGTCTGTCTGCTGTCTGGTTAGCCTGCAACAAAAGCTTTTCACTGTACCTTGGTGTAACACGTGGCAATAAACTAAACTCAACTGAGCTATCACTCTTCTGTTGCAGATGCTGGGAAAATCGAAGGTAGACAAAAATGCTGGAGAAACTCAGCAGGTGAGGCAGCATCCATGGAGCGAAGGAATGGGGGTCTGAAGAAGGGTCTCGACCCGAAACGTCGCCTATTCCTTCGCTCCATAGATGCTGCCTCACCCGCTGAGTTTCTCCAGCATTTTTGTCTACTTGTTACTTTTTTGCATATCTTTCATTAATGTATTCAATATCTCTCTACATCACCGTCTATAAATCTCGTTTCCTTCTCCCCTGACTGTTCGTCTGAAGAAAGGTCTAAACCTGAAACATCACCTATACCTTTTCTCCAGAGAAGCTGCCTGACCCGTTGAGATACTCCAGCTTTTCGTGTCTATCTTCTGTTTAAACATAGCATCTGCAATTCCTTCCTACAGAATTAACTCATAAATATTGTTTTAAAATTTTACAAAGGTGAAGACACTGCAGATGCTGGGAGTATGAAATAAAATAAGAAAATGCCCAAAAAAAAGCGCTCAAGTCAGGCAGCATCTGTGGGGCGAGAATGCCTGGAAAGTTTACGGTCGATCAAATGTAAAGGTTTTGATCAAGTATTTGATCAAATGTAAAGTTTTACCGATGCAATTTATTGAAATAAATCAGCGATAAAATCGACCCTGATATTAAGATTTTAAATGTACAGAGCAAACAATGTTTTTTGTAATGATTGCTTCAAACAACGGCTAATGTGTGGGAAGGAGCTGCAGAGATTGGCTTGAACCGCAGATAGACATCAAAATAACTCGGCGAGACAGGCAGCATCTCTGGGAGAAGGAATGGGTGACGTTCCGGATCTGAAGAAGGGTCTCGACCCGAAACATCGCCCATTCCTTCTCTCCACAGATGCTGCCTCTCCCGCTGAGTTACTCCAGCATTTTGCGTCGATCTTCGGCTAATATGCTCAGTTGGGGGAGGGGGTGGGGGTTGAATGTAGTAAATGACTCCGTTTCACTTCCTTACCATCTCACCATTAATCCAAAAATGGCAGTGTTGTTGGGTTTTTGCAGTGATTAACTCATGCACGTAAATGCTACGATATCTCGCATTGCATGTATGGGTGACAACATGGAATGCGAGTTTGGTGCGAGGGAGTGTTTAACTGAACACTTGCCAAATCCCGGGTCCCCACTTGCGGGTAGGTGTTGTCCTAACTGCACCACTATATAAACTCGGGAGACGGAGCAGGAGAGAGTCAGACACACAGCGCCAAGTGCAAGATCACAGAGCGATCAGGTGTTCGGGCAGACAGACAGACAGACACACATACAACAGTATTTTGCATCGCCATCTCGCACAGAGCAAAACAAAAGATGGGCTGCAAACTGTGTGGATTATTCACTGTGACAATTGTTCTCATGTTATTGGAAAATGGTAAGCATTTATGAACTCGTGCATTGTTGCATTTATTTCGCATGCACACGATTTGTTGATATTGCTGTTTTAGTGTTTGTTATATGCTCCTCTGTGTTGCTCTGAGTACAAAGTTTGGTGTTAGAAATGTCAGACCCGGTGGGAACACTGGATACGGATAAATATTGTTATTTCTGAAGTCTGAAGGGGGGTCTCGACCCGGAACGCCACCTATTCCTTCTCTCCGGAGATGCTGCCTGACCCGCTGAGTTACTCCAGCAGCATCTTAAATATCAACATAGTTCAGCATATTCCACTTCTCGTGGGGGAAAAAAATAATATTTTCGCCGTTTGCTTATATATTGCCGAGAAACCTGATTAATGCAAATGGAAATGTGTGATATAAAGTGATATTAAACGGGCCACGATTGAGATACAAGGAACTGCACATGCTGGGATCTTGAGCTAAACACACAGCGCAGGAGAAACTCAGCGGGTCAGGCAGCATCTGTGGAGGGAATGGACAGACGCCGTTTTGTCTCTTCAGACTGGAGACTCAAGAAGAGTCATGAATCCAAACGTCGGCAGCCTGTTTCCTCCACAGATGCTGCCTGACCCGCTGAGATCCTCCAGCACTTTGTTTCCCCATAATTCGAACTAAATGGAAAAAACCTTGATTCTCGCAGACTAATGAGACCTTTCGTTTTTGGCAATTTAACCCCCGAAAAAGGGGCGATGTCATTAACAAAAAAATGCTTGATTCAACCCTTGATGAATTTAAACGATGTTTGGAATCGTTCAGCTATTAGAACATTCCCCAGGACTCCGCCGCGACTAGTTCACTTCAATAAGAAAGTCAGAGAGTTGGTCAACTTTCAGAACACTAGAAACTAAGGAGCGATTGAAGGAATGGGTTGCAAGAACACCAGTAGCCCGTTTAAGAGCAACACGGGATTCAAGCAGGTCATGCAATGGGAAAGATTAAATACATTTGCAACATTCCCCATTTTTAAGCAATACATCCTATCAGTCTTCATTCTGTGAACAAACTTGGGGTGTCCGTGGCTGAGGGGACAAGTTTATAAAATGAGGAGAGGCAGGGAAAAAATACAAGCGCCAAGGCGAAAGAGACTTGTTAAATTCAATTTGTTATCAGGATCGAACAAAGCGTGTTTCCGCGTTTGTATTCCGGATGGTGAGGAGATGTGGTTATTTTTGATTAAAAGTGACATTTTTTTTATTTATTTTTTTGCTGCAGGTCGTGGCTTCAGCCTGTCGAGGTCTGGTGAGACCGGGGAACAACGGCTGCACCGGAGAGAGAAGCGCTGTTCCTGCAGCAACATGCGGGACAAGGAATGCATCTACTTCTGCCACAAGGACATCATCTGGGTGAACACGCCAGGGTAAGTGAGGAATGTACTGGGAACTGCATTAGGAACTCTGGTAGCATCCGCTGGTAAATTGCCAATCAGGTCAAGGAGCCTCCCGTTAGTAGTTACTCCAGCACGTTGTGTCTATCTTTAGTTTAGATCGGTTTATTATTGAAATACAATTGTTGCGTGATCCTTCTATCCAGATATGCTGCCTGTCCCGCTGAGTTACTGCAGCACTGTGCCTGTCTTCAGTGTAAACCAGCATCTGCAGTTTCTTCCTACACATAAACATGGTTACAGTCAGGTCGCCCACAGTGTACAGATACAGGATAAAGGGTATAACATTTAGTGCAAGATAAAGTCCGATTGAAGATAGTTCAAATGTCTCCAATGAGGTGGATGGGAGGTCAGGGCTACTCTGGGGCTGGTGAGAGGATAACAGCTGGGTAACAGACTGTCCCTGAACCTGGAGGTACACACTTTCCAACCTCTGTACCTCTTGCCTGATGGAAGAGGGGAGAAGACGGTGTGACTGGGATGAGACTGGTCCTTGATTATGCTGGTAGCCTTGCCCAGGCAGCGTGAGGTGTAGATGGAGCCAATGGAAAGCTGGATGATCTAGGCTACATCCACAACTCTCGGCAGTATTGGATGGAGCTGTTCCCAAACCATGCTGTGATGCATCCCGATATAATGCTTTCTCGGGCTAGTGACCTTCAAGAAGTTTGAAACCACCTTACACACGATTCTGAAGGAGAGCAAAAGAAACGCAAACAGTCCTGAAGATAAAGAGGCAATCAATGGAAATTAACAGGCAATGTATTGCCTGAGTTTACATTAGATGAGATCGTTCCTCCTGCTTTCTGCAACTTTGTTGTACATTCCTCCTGCCTTCCCCCCTCCTCCCCCTCATTAAAACCTGTATATTTGGTGAAATTTGTGGTCATATCCAAATAAAAAGGTTTAGGTTTATTATTGTCATGTGTTCCGAGGTACAGTGAAATTACAGTACAGTAAACCTTATTTCTAAGGTTTGTTCGGCATGCTATCGAATCAAATCAGATAATATCGTACATAAATATAATTTGACGTGGATAAGTTTTTCCCATTAAGGGTAGGGAAGATTCAAACAAGAGGGCATGACATGAGAATTAAGGGACAGAAGTTTAGGGGTAACATGAGGGGGAACTTCTTTACACAGAGGGTGGTGGCTGTGTGGAATGAGCTTCCAGCAGAAGTGGTGGAGACAGGATCGATTTTAACATTTAAAAGTAAAGTGGATAGGTATATGGACGGGAAGGGAATGGAGGGGTATGGTCTGAGTGCAGGTAGATGGGACTAGGGGAAAACAAATGGTCGGCACGGACTGGAAGGGCCGAGAGGGCCTGTTTCCGTGCTGTAATTGTTATATGGTTATAATCGAGCCAATCTCAAGTGAAATAGGTAGTGCGAATGGAAAGATACAGGGTGCAGAATATATTTTCAGCATCATAGGTTACTGTTCCAGAGACAAAGCCCAATGAGGTGGTGGCGGATCAGATTGTAGAGTACATTATAGAAGGACTGTTCAGAGGCCTGATAACAGAGGGGAAGAATCTGACCCTGATCCTGGTGGTGCACGCTTTGAAGCTTTTATATCTTCTGCCCGGCAAGAATGGGGAGAAGAAGGAATGAGTGGGGTTGCAAAGGTTGTTGGTTATGTTGGCTGCGTTCCCGAGGCAACATGAAGTGTGGATGGAGTCAGTGGTGGGGACACACACAAATTGCTAGAGTAACTCAGCGGGACAGGTTGCATCTCTGAAGAGAAGGTATGGATGATGTTTCAGGTTGAGACCCTTCTTCAGATCTTTGATTAGCTGCCGATTCCTGTCATCTCATGTTCCGATGAAAACACATTTCCCCTTTGATAAACATGCAACATGAAAGCAAGTTATTGTAACCTTTGCATTTCTACATTTCGTCCCACATTTCAGCTATCCTCTATTTTTGGGTTCATTTTAAAAACAAGAACCCATGCCTTATTCATAATATCTCTTCAGGGTATTCATTTATTATCAAGTAATGCTACTGCACAAACGGAATTGAATATTTGAAAGGGATCAACTGTGCCAAATTGGATCTTATACAAAAAAAAGGTGGCTCCCCCCCCCCCCCCCCCCCATGGCATTATTTATGTTTTGTTGAATTCAAGTTTTGCAAAATCTGTAAACACCCATAAACATCATATCTGTATTTCCTTTGATTGTAGATCCTTGTGCCATAAAGATTCATCATGGTAATCTCAGCTATCTTATTTCTTAACAGGAAAACCACACCTTATGGTTTAGGAAGTCCAGCCACACGCCGCAAAAGATCAGCTCCAAGGTGCAAATGTGCAAGTTTCAAGGACGGAGTGTGTTTGCGATATTGCCAGTCGGGTGAGACGTAAGTAATATCAGTCAAGTCGTGCACCTGAGGGAACTTGAACCATGTTGCATAGAAGCTACTCTTGCAGAATGCAATGGTTCTGGGATGTGCAGAATGCAATGATTTGGCAGCTCACAGATCAGGGTAGTGTGAAGTGTTGCATTGTGTTTGCCAAGTGTTTAGCCTGAGTGGCCACCTGTGATGATGGTGGATGTCAAAGGGAATCAAAAAGCAGGTCTGTTCCTGTATCTGTCCATTTGTCAAAGAGTTGGAATGGTTTTGAATGACCTGCTGTTCACTGACTGGATAGCACATAACAAAAAGTTTTTATGACATTAATAAACTAAACTAAACTAAACAAAATTCAAAGGTCTCCAATGAGGTAGATGAGAGGTCAGGGCGACACTAACTTATGACTGGTGGGATGGTTCACTGGACAACATGATTCAAGTCATGCTTAGTATAGTTTAGTTTACTTTATTAAACTCAAGTTTCACAGTACCTTAATTGGTGCATGTGACAATTAAATGGAATCTTGAATCTAGTTTATTACTGTCTCGAGTAGCGGGGTACAGTGAAAACTTTCAGTGTCAGCTCAAGATTGACAATAACTGGGGCTTAACAGGCCAAGGTGGCATAGCGGTAGAGTTGCTGCCCTACAGCGCTTGCAGCACCAGAGGTGCGGGTTCGATCCCGACTACGGGTGCTGTCTGTACGGAGTTTGTACGTTCTCCCAGTTACCGCGTGAGTTTACTCCGAGATCTTCGGTTTCCTACAACTCTCCAAAGACGTACAGGTTCGTAGGTTAATTGGCTTGGTATAAATGTAAATTGTCCCTGGTGTGTATAGGATAGTGTTAGTGTGCGGGGATTGCCGGTCGTTGTGGACTCGGGGGGCAGAAGGGCCTGTTTCCATGCTGTATCTGTAAACCAAACTAAACTGAATTAAACCAGCCTAGGCTAGGAATTGGTTTTAGTATGAGGGGCAATAGTTGAAATGTGTAATTCTTTCCATTCTTCAGGAGAGACAGCAATGCCCTGCGGAATATTGGTCGAACAAGGCTACGACGCCTAATCCCAACTCATTATCGAAGGTTAAACTCAAGCGGAAATCAACGTCAAGTAATAGAGGGTGCACATTTGGGTCGGATCTTAAGGTAAACTTTATTCAAGGAAAGAAATGCAATATTCTTCTGTTGCTGTCATAACTGACTGTGTAAATCATTAGTGATTTCAGCATGCATTGCATACTGCTTGTTGCCTTTGAGACGGTGAACAATTGAATTCTTTGTAACTGGATGGGCCTGTTAAGATCAGCTAGGCTGGTACTGGCAAAGGGGCCCTTCAGTGAAACAACTTCTTCTATTATATCTAAGACAAATGATTCATCATCACTTTTAGTTTCATAGTTTGATTTTGACAGTGGGATTTGAACTTAGCATGACTAAACAGTGTTTTCTTTTAATTACTAAAAGAGCTAATATGGCCCATTGTAGAAACAGTTGCTGGTTTATACCAAAAATAGATACATCTATTATGTCCCAAATATCTGTTTAGTTTAGTTTAGAAATATAGCACGGAAACAGGCCCTTCAGCCCACGAAGTCCACATCGACCATTGATCACCTGTCCACACTAGTTCAATGCTAACCCACTTTCTCACCCGCTCCCTCCCAGTCACGGTGGCGCAGCGGTAGAGTTGCTGCCTTACAGTAAAAACGCAGCGCCAGAGACCCGGGCTCGATCCCGACTACGGGCGCTGTCTGTACGGAGTTTGTACGTTCTCCCCGTGACCTGTGTGGGTTTCCCCCGAGATCTTTGGTTTCCTCCCACATTCCAAAGACGTACAGTTTTGTAGGTGAATTGGCTTGATAAATGTATAGATTGTCCAACTTCCAGTATAGTCCCTGGTGGCCTCTTCGGAGGTGATGACCGCGAAGTACAAGGTATGAGGGACAATTTTTACACAGGCCAATTAACCTCCCACTTACATGCTAGTTTGACTTGGTAAATTTCACTTTTCCTTCATCAAAACTGTGTTTAAATCCTTTCCACACTTTGGAAGAATGTCAACCATAAGAAGACCTCAGGAAATACTTCAACACCATCCTCTGAAGAACAATTTGAACAATACATGCTAATCTTGCCAAAAACAATTTAAAAAACTGTCATTTTTATTATCCATTCAGTTATTTTTAAGTTTCAAAAGAACTTCTCAACTTCACCAAGATTCTTTCTCTTGTCCACCATACATTGGTGACTTCTAGTTACTGATCCTTCCTGTGAAGGGAAATGGTTTTTCCTCTGATTCCCTCCAAACCTTTGCTTACAGTATCTCTGAACAGCTCAACGAAATCTCTTCCACACCAAAATGAGATACAATCATTGTTCTGTTTGTCTCACTTTACTCTGCTCTTCAAAATCTCCAGTGATATTGGTCCTGGTGGCTCTATAACTGAATTGGCCATCCTTGATGGAGATAGACCAGATAAACATTGTGCAATTAGTTTAGTTTAGTTTAGAGATGCAGCGCGGAAACAGCCCCACGGAGTCTGCACCGGCCTGCAATCCCCACGCATTAACACTATCCTGCACACACTAGGGACAATTTTACATACATGCCAAGCCAATTAACCTACAAACATGTACGTCTTTGCAATGGATGGAAGAAAATTAAGAATTGTGAAGAATTTTCAGTTTTTTTCTTGCTTGGGGAATAAAAGTTTTTTTTTAAATCTTTTACAGACAAATTGCACTATCAAATGTTCAGTCTGCTGAAAGAAAGAACATCTCAAAGAGACAAAATTCAACACAGAAACAGCAAAACCAGGAAGGGAGATGAGCTGCCAAGGCATAAGGCCACTCATTCCAGAGAGGAAGAGCCATCTTTGGCTTCTGTTCTTCTTCCCTTGAAGGCTCATGAGGTGCAGACGAACAAGAAGATACAAGGAGGGTCGGAGTGATCAGTCCACAAAGTATTAACCAGCAGATGCGGAATGCGGGCTTCCCTGTTGGGGGGAGAGTTTCGCATGCATCGTGGAAAGAGGTGGAGCCAGAAGTGCTGTTCAGAAGCATTTGAGATTTAACAAGCCACTCACACCTATCCAATATATATTTACAGCAGTGACATTGGCAAGAGAGGGGAGATAAGAAAGGCTTTGATTCCACAGTGTGACAATGATCATCTTTTATGCAGCTTCAGCAAACTGGAGACAAAATCATATCAGTTATCAGGGACATTGGATGATCGTCAGGTACCAGAACTCAAAGCATATACTTGCTGAAGTGACTGTGATATAAGAGCCTCATAGTTACCCCAACTTTCAGTGTGAAAATATCACAGCACCCACGCTGCTGTTTAATGCAAAGCAGAAGAATGCTTTATTTTCTTCTGGTGTGCAGCCTTGGCATTCATAGGTGCAATGAGCAGATGTCTTTATGAGCTTTGGTCAAGCACGTGTTGGTGTTGAAACGTCAGAGGAACAAACTCCGTGGCAACAATCCTGGTTGTTCTTGCGCTAGCCAATCCTACCTAGGTGGCTCCGACTTGCAATTTGGTGACTGCCCTTTCCTCCTCCCCCTCCCTTATTGAACAGGCACCTACGGGCCTGGTGTGCAGTGCAAGCATAGAACAGGGTAGCAGCACTGGCCAAGGCTACGCTGGTTCGTCTGCAGTCGGACTACCAATGCTGTTTTGCACACTTGGCTGCGATACCAGGCGACACATGGAACGATACATCGGCAAGAAGGAGAGTCTGCAAGAGAGGAACAGAAAATCGGATGAGAGAAAGTGCACAATTATATCAAAAACGGGTTTCCTGAGTTCAGTAATGTGCAGCAAAGAGTAGACATCTTAGATCCTTAATCATCTTGCTTTGGACACAGAAGTCAAACAAGAGTCATTGGTGAATGGTCCTGTCCCCATCAGAACGTCCTTTATCCATTATTTCAACACATATCATCCCATTTAACCCCTGTAGCAAAATAGCTGAAAAGGGTATATCCTCGTGAATGCAACGTATACACTGGCCAAAATCACTTCAGGCGATAACCCTACATCCGTTTCCTGAAAATATCTGCTTTCAGCTTTTTGCTCACAGCATTCTGGCCTTTAATTGTTTCCAAATACAGTGTGGGTCGAGACGTCTGATGATGGGTCTCGACCCAAAACGCCACCCATTCCTTCTCACCAGAGATGCTGCCTGTCCCGTTGAGTTACTCCAGCATTATCTGTGGACACGGGTGTCAGGGGGTTATGGGAAGAAGGCAGGAGAATGGGGTTAGAAGGGAGAGATAGATCAGCCATTATTGAATGGCGGAGTAGACTTGTTGGGCTGAATGGCCTAATTCTACAACTATCACTTATTAGCGTATAAACTTATGACACAAAGAAAGGCCCATAATTATGCACACCGTAATTCACAACAGGAAGAAAGAACTGAGACCACTGGAACTCAACCTTCCTGTCCTATGATCCAAGGCAACAAGTTATTTGAGCATTCATTCTCAAATGCTCTTTCATATCATCAGAATACAAAGCTATTTGTTCAGGACAAATGTTAATTTATGACTGACGATCTGTCACGTGTAGTGATAAGGTGAACAACATTTCAATTATTAATTCTAATGCATATTTAATTAATTTATGATTAAATGTAAATTATTGTAATTTGCTGTACTTTGAAACCATTGTAATCATTGCCTATTAATGGAAATAAATATATTTGTTATTGTCATTAACAGATGTTGGTTAATATTATTCGTAAAGAAACAGATGCCTGTTGTTCTTTGATAAAGAGCATTTTGAGTTTGGAACTAAAGGAAGATTCTGTATAGTCCAGATTAAGTGGTTTCTGCTGGGAGGCACAGTGGCGCAGCGGCAGAGTTGCCGCCTTACAGCGCCAGGGACCCAGGTTCAATGCTGACTACGGGCGCTGTCTGTCCCTCGTTTGCACCTTCTCCCTGTGACTGCGTGTATTTTCTACGGGTGCTTCGGGTTCCTCCCATAATCCAAAGATGTACAGATTTGTAGTTCAATTGGCTTCTAAAATTGTCCCTAATATATAGGATAGTGCTAGTGTATCGGGCAATCACTGGTTAGCGTTGACTCGGAGAGCCTGCCTCCGCACTGTATCTCTAAAGTCTAAGATGTGTGGAGTTTGCTCTCTTACCTCTATCTTGCCCCTACACTATCAGACCCAATCTAGAAGCTCAACCCAAGGCATCAAACTTTCCCTTTGTCTACACAGATGCTGCTAGACTGGTTATGTTTTTCCAGCAGTTTGTTTTCTACCACTGATTCCAAGGTAATTTGCGTCATGTAAAATGACAAGGAAAACACGATAAGAGTGATGTGAATTACCTCGGAATCAGCGGTAGTAAACAAACTGCTGGAAAAACATAACCAGTCTAGCAACATTCATTTTTTTTAGTTTAGAATTTAGAGATACTGCAAGGAAAAAGACCCTTTAGTCTACCGAGTTCACGCCATCTATTGATCACCCGTTCACATCAGCTGTCTTATCCCACTTTCTCATCTACACCCTACACACTAAGGGCAATTTTACAGAGGTGAACTCCCTTGTCTTTGGTATGTGGGAGGAAACCGGTGCACCCACCGGAAACCCATGCATTCAAGGGAGAACACGCAAACTCCACAATGACAGCACCCAAGGTGAGGATCGAACCCGGGTCTCCACCGCTGTGAGGCAGCACTTCTACCGACTGCGCCAGTGTGTTACTCTCCCAGATGTTTGGGAGATTTCAGAAATGAACTCGGGGTGCTGTTAATCCAGTTTATATCAGGAGAGAGATGACAAAAAATAAAGACATTTTACAAAAATAATAAACGGAGTTAAAATACAAAATTGGGGAGGAAAACATTTGAAAATACAAAGACTTGCACAGATCCTTGTCACCAGGAGGGAAATAAGAAATTAAAAGTAGACAATTCGGCAGGAGTTGTAGAGGACATTATTAATTTAATAATATATCTGTGTATGAAGAAGAGAGGCGATTCAGAAACATTGGTATTAAAAATTAATAAGTGAAACGGCAAACAGGTCGATTAAATGATTTAGATCAGTATTTATGGAAAAGGAAATGAACACATGGACTTTCTACAAAAGTTAACATTGAAACGGGCAAGGGCTCATCAAACTTTGTCTATTTAAAATAACAGTAATGTGGATAATAATGGCTTAAAAGAGTGTTAAACCCCCAGGACCAAATGTAAAACCAAGGAACTGCAGATGCCAGTTTACTCAAAAGGACACAAAGTGAGTGAGAACGTGCAAACTCTGCACAGACAACAGCCGTGGTCAGAATCGAACCTGGGTCTTTGGCGCTGTGAGGCAGCGACTCTACCAGCAGCTGAGCCACCGTGCTGCAGGACTATTCTCTCAAAGCAAAGTACTCTTGATCCTTTAAGTATTAAAAGAAATGTACAAGCCACTCTGCTATTTAAGGAATGATTGAGATGGAGACATGGTTTCATTGTCCAATAAAACCAACATTGGTTATTGGGAAATCATGGCAGGAGACAATTAAGGGGAGTGTGACCTTGTAAATTTTCAGATGATCAGAGTGTGCAAGAATGGGTTTTCTAGCAGTGAGTCACGTTTAACCAGTTTCCGAGCATTTTTAAAGAGATGCCAAAGATTCTGATGAGGAGATTGTCTCTTGACATTATTTGTATGAACTCCAAGAAGGCATCTAATATCAGTTCAGTTGCCTGATAGCAGCTGGGAAGAAGCTGTCCCTGAATCAGGAACTTTGAAAACGCACACCTCCAGATTCAGAGACAGTTTCTTCCCAGCTGTTATCAGGCAACTGAACCGTCCTCTCACCAGTTAGAGATCAGTCTTGACCTTCCATCTACTTCATTGGAGACATTAAGACTATCTTTAATCGGATGTTACTGGACTTTATCTGGCAAATGTTATACCCTTTATCCTTTATCTGGATGGCTTGTTTGCAGTCATGCAGTCATTTTGCTGAATGGATAACATGCAACAAAAAAGCTTTTCACTCAGTACACAGGACAATAATGAACTAAACTCTAACTCTACTCAAGATAGATGGAACTGCAGATGCTGGTTTACTCCGAAGATAGACACAAAAGGCTGGAGTAACTCATCGAGTCTGGCAGCATCTCTGGAGTAAAGGAATAGGTGACGTTTCGGGTCGAACCCCATTCTTCACACTCAACTTATACTTAACTCTACCTATGCGGGTGGCCTTGCCGAGGCAGCGTGAAGTGCAGATGGAGTTGATGGAAAGGATATCTCTCTCAGACAGGAGCCAAATGCACCTCACGAGATGGCCCCTCAGCCAATATGTTCATCCCTGATCCGCTGCCAACCATACCCGGGCGTTCCTGCAACCAATCTTGACCAGCAATCTGAAGCCAGCTTATCTAGGGCAAGAGCACACCTCGAATCATAGGTACATACTTGCTGACTCAGAGTGACTTTGACTTCAAGGATGCAACATTCCTGAATATTGCAGAAGAAATTTGCAAACTACAATGCTGAAGTGTATTGGAAAACCCAACCCCATATGTTTGTTGATAAAAATCTGAAGAATGATCTCAGACTGGAAACAATAAACCGGCCCTGCTGAGTGCCGCCACCCCCATGAACTGTCTCCCTCGGATGGTCTCGTCTCACACCGATTCGGCACGGATCTATTTGCACTTTAGACTGTTTTACTGTTTTCCTGTTCTTTTTTATAAATCATGCTTCTCAGGGTATCTAAATCTTATCTAAATTTTATTAGTTGTTTAAGTTATGATATCGGATGGAAGCTGCATACCAAATCTCGTTGCACCTTTGTGCAATGACAATAAAAGCGATTAATATTATTATTATTATTATTATTATTATTATTATTATTATTATTATTACCCTGTTTCTTCTTCTACAGATGTTTCTTGCATTTCCTGTTATTTCTCCCCTTTAGTTTAGTTTAGAGAGACAGCACGGAAACAGGCCCTTCGGCCCACTGAGTCCATGGCGACCAGCAATCCCCGTACATTAGCACTATCCTTCACACTAGCGACAATGTACAATTTTAACCCTCAAACCTGGACGTCTTTGGAGTGTAGGAGGAAACCGGGGCACATGGAGAAAACCCACGCAGTCACAGTGCGAACGCACAAACTGCATACAGACAGCATCTGTGGTCAGGATCGAATCTGGGTCTCTGGCGCAGTGAAGGACCTGTCCCACTTTCACGAGTTATTCACGAATTATCCTTGAATCAAACTCGCAGAATGCTCGTAACGAATCCGTAGGAGGTCGTAGGAGATATATCGTAGCGGCTCGTTATGCCAGCCGTAGGTACTCGTGACATCAGGTAATTAGGGATGTTTTTTTCAGCCCGATTAAAAAATGTCCACGAGTAAAAAAATGGTCGGGATGAAAGAAATTGCAACTTTTTACTGGTAAGGAGGGCATCGAAATAGTCGTGGGAATTCGTAGACATAACCATATAACCATAAAACCATATAACAATTACAGCACGGAAACAGGCCCTCTCGGCCCTTCCAGTCCGTGCCGACCATTTGTTTTCCCCTAGTCCCATCCACCTGCACTCAGACCATACCCCTTCATTCCCTTCACGTTCATATACCTATCCACTTTACTCTTAAATGTTAAAATCGATCCTGCCTCCACCACTTCTGCTGGAAGCTCATTCCACACAGCCACCACCCTCTGAGTAAAGAAGTTCCCCCTCACGTTACCCCGAAACTTCTGACCCTTACTCGTAGGAGTTTGTGAACATAGTCGTGGGAAGGTCGTAGGAGTTTGTAGATTACCACGATCATTATTATTTTTCTGGGTCCTTTAAACTCGGCAGAGGTTTTGAATTAAGTGGTGAAAGTGCGACAGGCCCTTTCAGGCAGCAGCTCTTCCGCTGCGCCATCGTGCGCCACGTGCTTGTTGCTTTTATCATCAGAGGTCCAGGAAAGCTGAGACATCTCCAGAGTAGCTTCATCATTAAAGGACATGTGTTTGCCTGAACCCCAGATCCCTCAATTCAGCAGATGAGTCTCACACAAATCACTCCCTCTTCTCCCCTCTCCCATCAGGCAAGAGGTACAGAAGTTTGAAAACGCACAGCTCCAGATTCAGGGACAGTTTCCAGCTGTTATCAGGCAACAGAATGGTCCTCTCATCAACTAGAGATCCTGGTCCTGAACTCCCATCTAACTCATTGGAGAACTTTAAACTATCATTAATCGTACTTTATTGGACTTCAGTGTTATATCTTGCACCTTTATCCTTTGCCGATGCACTGTGGACAGCTTGAGTGTATTCATGTATAGTCTTTTCTTTGACTGAATAGCACGCAAAGCTTTTCACTGTACCTCGGTACACGTGGCACTGATAAACTAAACTAGGCTCCACTGGTGAAAAGCAGGCCGTAGCATAGCAATGCCTCCATTAATGGAGTGCCCCATCTCTGTACTGAGGCATCCATTAAATGAGTATCACTGCAGAATGATCCTTCCCTGTTAATTTAAACACTGTGGATTTTGGGAGGTATTTGAGAAGTCAGTCGTTTGCTGTGTACTGCTCCAGTATATCGAGCATGCTGGACTTGAATAATGGCCCCAAAAATGCACACGCCCACATTTGTAATAAATGCAACAAGAATTTCACTGTGCCGTTGCTTATGTGACAAATACCACACTATTGAATCATTTAATTTGTTCTGCCAGCTCTCCTGCATATCAGACATGCCCTATAACTGGTGGACTAACATCAAGAAACTAGTACAGTTGTTGCACAAGAGTTCCAGTTCATGCCAGCACTGCCAGAAATATGTAACGTGTAAAGAATTATACACTTTGTACCAGATGGCAGGAAATTGTCAGATGTTGTAACATGAAGAACACTCAGAAATGTTGAGTCCAATTTCACCCAGAAAGATTACCAGCATTGTCTACTCTGCATAAAAGATAAATTAATATTCCATTCCAAATTCTAGTCAGTTCAGTTTAGTTTATTGTCACATGTACCGAGGTACAGTGAAAGGCTTTTGTTGCGCGCTATGACAATACATGATTACAAATGAGCCATTTACAGTGCGTATATACATGATAAGGGAATAACATTTAGTGCAAGAGGCCATTTGGTGAGGTGCATTTGGCTGCTTTCTGGGAGAGATATCCTTTCCATCGACTCCATCTACATTTCATAGTGTCTGCTTCATTTATTTGTTATAAATTGTATCACCTGGTGAGAATAGAGTCTGTTTGCTCACCAGTCTGATGGCATTGTGATTGAGTGTGGGCAGGTGGTTGTTGAGAAAATGGGTGTTGGGTGATCAATGATGAGAGTGAATTGATGGTCAATAATTGAAGCTGAGCATCTGTAGCAACATGACGGACCGGACTTGGAAATCCTAGTTGTGGAGTTACCTCTTCACCGATGGGAGGATAACCCCAGTAGAATGATTTACTCTTCTCACAGGTAATATCAGGGAATGCATTCCCTTTGAAACCAGTAGACTTTACCTTTCAGTCTTTTAATGAATCTGCTTAATTGCAATTGTGTACCTGAGTAAAGCCACTTTATCTGATGGTTAGAACTGAAACCAATAATTACAAAATGGGCTGTGCCTGAACTAGATTTCATGATATTCCAAGTGGATTTGTACATCAATTTGTCGAAAGGAAGGTAAATAGAGTTGATTTGCTTTTTATTGGGTGATGGATAATAATCAGCCATAATTGCCTTTGAGAAAGTGGTGAGGAATCTTCACCCTAAACATATACAAGCCTGTTGTTGAGGGTGGCCTATTATGCTTGGATCTAATGAAGGTGATGTCATTGAAGATTAAGGGGGTATAACTGCTTGATTATTTACATCACTGCCTATCATTTTGCTGCTCACACATCATTTGCCATTTATTACCTCCAGATTCATTGTTGTCTCGGTCTTACTGCACTTCTTCAAATTTTAACAATCTGGAGTGTGGACATGAGAGTTTTCACCATCTGCATGAACGTTAAGTGACTTTGAGTATATGTGCGCTATTCAGATATTGAATAGGTGATAAATAATATAACAGAAAAAAAAATGATAGCATGAAAAATGTTTGTACTTTAAGAAAAGTAAATAGGTACTTTGCCATATCTTACTCTTTGTTTACCAAACTATTTTGCTTCCAAAATGTTCCCTGTGTTAAAGAAACAGTAACACCATTGTGCTGCTTGAAGCCAGACACAATCCAGGGCATAGAGGCCCACCCTGTCTTCCACTAGTAATGTATACTCCCTGCAGCTCCCCTTGACCATGCTGGGTAAACCATTACAAAAGGCAGTGCAGCAATGCATCAAGGTTTGTTCAAGAACACCTCCAAAACAGGATGCTAGCAGAAGCCTCCACGTGGCGCATCCCGGGCAATGCTGACGACAGGAACTGTACCACAGTGACTGACTGAAGTAGCCAAATGTGCAACCACCGACCGTCAACAGTCACTGACCGACCGGAAAGACGCGACATAGAAAATGGCCGGACACAAGGAAGAACATCCTCCAAAACGCACAGAGTTAGTTTTAGTTTCAGCATCTCTGGAGAAAAAAGATGTTTGATGTTTTGGGTCGGACACTTCTTCTAAAGGCTGTCGCAGGGGACTGACCAGAAACGTCAGTCTGAAGAAGGGTCCCGACACGAAATATCACCCGTCCTTTTTTTCCAGAGTTGCTGCCTGACCCATTGAGTTATTCCAGCATTGTGTGTCTATCGTCAGTGTAAACAAGCATCTGCAGTTCCTTCAGACGTGAAGAGAGTGATGATATCTTGGAATATTCACAGTAGTTTAGAATAGTCTCCTTGGAACAATTGCTATTTTTGAGCATTTACAATCCTCGCGAATAATAATTGTATTCAGGAACACACGGCAACATAGAACAATAGCTACATTTCCACATTGTCACTTTTTATTAGAATATCTTTAGGTCAATCATATCAAACCATTGACAGTTTGACCCATTGAGTTACTCCAGCACTTTGGTGTTTTTCTGTTATTTCCTTTATGGCTTAACACTTGTCTCCGCATCTGGACTGAATTCATCATTCTGTTTTGTTCCTTCTCTGTTTTTTTTAATCAGTTTTTAAATATTTTGTATCCTGTAACATTTCCCCCTAGTCTTTATCAGATTGTGTTGTCGGCTTGTTCACTGGAAAAGGCAGTGGAGTTACTCTGGCAGCGGATCTGGCAGCACCTCTGGCGAAAAAGGATGTGTTATGTTTTGGGTCGGGACCCTTCAGACTGAAGAAGACCTCTATTTCCTTTATCTTTAGGAGTTGCTGCTTGACCAGCTTAGTTACTCTGGCAGTTTAATTTCGAGATAAAGGTCCTTCGGCCCACCGAGTTCGTGCCAACCAGCGATCCCCGCTCAATAGCACTATCCTACGCGCTAGGGACAATTTACAATTTTTACCAAAACCTATTAAACTACAAACCTGTATGTCTTTGGATACTTTGTGTCTATAAATGAGCTAAATTCCTTATTTCCAGTTTGAGCTTCACTGTAACTTGGCTATTTTTTTCAATTGAGATGAAAGGCCTGCTGTGTGCTTCCGTCATTCTCTATTTGTGTTGGTTTTAATCCCGAGTAATACCGCAAGTGTTCGATGATGTGCAATGAACATTTCAGAATGCAGAGGAAAAACATCGCCACATCAGGGAGTGTTTAGCTCTTTGTTCAAGGGTTATTGAAAGCGACAGCGGTTGGTGAGTACAAGTCAAACGTCACAATTTAGAATTTGTGCTATCTGCACATCATTTAATCAAGATTATCCCAAAAAGCTGGAGCAACTCAGCATGTTAGCCAGCATCTCTGGAGAGAAGGAATAGGTGACGTTTCGGGTCGAGACCCTTCTTTAGAGTGAGAGTCAGGGGAAAGGGAAACCAGAGGTATAGATGGTGATATAGAAGGAATGAATGAAATATGTGCAAAAAAATAACAATGTTAAAGGAATCGGGCCATTGTTAGCTGTGGGCTAGGTGAAAACGAGTTGCAGACAAATTTACTAATGTATACTTCAACCAACGCATCAGCAAGTGGCTTATTTTACATAGAAGATTCTACATTTCATGGTTAATTTTTACTAAGCCTGCCATGTGTTTGTATCAAGAGTCAAGAGAGTTTCCCACATCATGAGCTGCTGGTAACGTATGGACTGGAGGTGTTTCCTTCCAGTCAGTTCAAGGAACATCAGAGAACAGGTCAGCCTGCCCTATTCACACCCACAAGTTGGGGCACGGCTGGATGGTCGTGCCGGGGGTAGGTGTGTGGGATGGGAGGTGCTAGAGGGAGGGAGGGAGCACAAACAATAGTAAATGCAGTGTGTGGGGGACAATTGTTTCCAGAATAGAACATTACTCACCTCGTTTTTGGCTTGACTTGAAACTGGTTCAATGCTTTGCTGATGCACAAAATTTGCTTTTCGGGTAAACTGAGAGTGGGATTTACCAACGTGTACGTCAGCCCCATGCGTCACCAAGTGGCTTATTTTACATGGAAGTTTTTACATCTTATGGATGATTTTTACTAAGTGCAGCATGTACTTGCATCGAGGGTTAAGAGCGTTTTATTGTCATATGATACCAAACAGAACAGCAAAATTCTTGCGTTCAGCAGCACAGCAGAATAAGTAAGCAGAGCGCTCTGTTAAAAAACAATGTAATATTTGCAGGTTATAGTGTTTTGGAGCCTGATGGCTGTAGGGATGAAGCAGTTCCTGAACCTGGACGTTACAGTTCTCAGGCTCCTATATTTTCTTCCCAATAGCGGGAGTGAAATGAGTGTGTGGCCAGGGTGGTGTGGGTCTCTGATGATGCTGGCTGCCTTTTTGAGGCACAGTGGTCACAGTGGCGCAGCGGTAGAGTTCCTGCCTTACAGCGAATGCAGCGCCGGAGACCCGGGTTCGATCCTGACTACAGGTGCTGTCTGTATGGATTTTTTACGTTCTCCCCGTGAACTGCGTGGGTTTTTCTCGGAGATCTTCGGTTTCCTCCCACACTGCAAAGACGTTTAGGTTTGTACGTTAATTGGCTTGATAAATGTAAAAATTTGTCCCTAGAAGGTGTAGGATAGTGTTAATGTGTGGGGACCGCTGGTCAGCGCGGTCCCGGTGGGCCGAAGGGTCTGTTTCCGTGCTGTATCTCTAAACTAAACTAAACTCCTGTAAATCCCTTTGTTGGCGCGGAGGTCAGTGCCTGTAATGGACTGGGCAGTGTTCACCACTTTTTGCTATCATCTTAACTCCTGGGTGTTCAAGTTGTCGAGCCAGGCTGTGATGCGGTCAGTCAGCATACAGTCTACTGTACACCTATAGAAGTTTAGAGAGTCCTGAATTACATATTTTAAGGCAGGAACGTGTCTTTGAATCTAAATTGTGAGTATATAGACAGCAAATGTGACTATCTGCAAACAGATGGGCATCATGGTCAGCATAGCCAAGATGGACCGAGTGGCCTGTTCCTGAGCTATACTGTTCAGTGCTCTATATAAAGTGCTAAAAATAACAAACTTTCAACGCACGACTTTATGTTCCACACAACTATGATTCCTATGCATTTGCAGATTTAAAACGTGGGTGCTGCCTTCATTTGAGAGGTTTTGAAATATAGTATATCATATAATATAGTATATAAGTATAGTTCATCACTCCTACCTTTCAAAACATTTCGCTGCTCACATCAAAATATTGCCTCCAGTTCCAGGAAGAAGGATCCAAAAATGAAACTTTGCCTATAAATGTTCTCCAGAGAAGTTATTTACCATCGCCCGCCGGGGACTTTGACTCTGACATCGGGAGGAGAATGGGGAGAGCAGGGGAGAGATAAGACTTTGCCTTCCATCACAGTGAGGAGGAGATTCACTGTGATGGATGTCTGTGTCAATTGTGTTGTGTCTTGGCTCTTTTTCTTATTGTATGACTGCAGAAACCAAATGTTGTTTGAACTTCAATGAGGTTCAAATGACAATAAATAAATTGTATTGTCGACTTGTCCTAATGGACAGGTTAGATCAATTCAGAGGAATATGGTCTCCATTTATTGAATACTTAAAGGGTTAAGGTGGTCCGGTTGGAGGCCCTGACTGAAGCCTGAATGAAGGAATAGATGAAGAATTATATACAATAGACCACGAATATATCTCCAATGAAGAATATCTTGCTTAATACTCCACTCATTTTATTGATTTTTTATTTCTTTCTTATTTCTTTTTTTTACATTATTTCTCTTTACTTTCTACTGTTATAAAATAATAAAAAATATAGAAGTGTAACTAAGAATGACCATAAATTTTAAAAATATTAAGAATGCATGTGACAAATAATATGTTTCCTTTTTTTTCGATTTTATATTATTTCTTCTTAATATGTATTTACTTCTAATAAAAATATTTTACGAAAAAAATAAATGGTATTGTATTGAGAAGCTGCCTGACCTGCTGAGTTACTCCAGCACTTCGTCTTTTTTTTTTGGTAAACCAGCATCTGCAGCTCCTTGTCTCCATGAACTTCCAGTTGTGATGCAATGCTGAACCTGAGGCTGGAACAATAAATAGATAGATAGATAGATAATCTTTATTGTCATTATAACATGTCAACATGTACAACAAAATTAAAATGCCAACCAGTCAGTGCACCATTCACACATGTCTGAAAGCTAACGATACGTAAGCATACACACACCACCATAAAATAAGCAGAAACACACAACCATACATTCTTCTGTCGATTTCACAATCCATTTGGTATGTAGCGCACCTGCGCTCATTTGATGGCTACATTAAAGCTTCCTCATTGTCACTTGTATCCCCAAAGCAATGTAAACATTCCTGTCTTGTAAGTCCTGTGGTGTGTTTGCTCTGTCGTGCTGTAGACAAGTTGTAAATCAGATCACTGAACATTAAACTCTTGCAACTCGGGAAACAATGATCATCCATGATCACATTGAATGGCGGTGCAGGCTTGAAGGGCCGAATGGCCGACTCCTGCACCTATCGTCTATTGAAATGCAGGTTCAACATGGCAATTCCCCTGAATCCCCTTATCGTAAGCAATTTTGGGCACCATATCTGAGGAAGGATGTGCTGGCTCTGGAGAGGGTCCAGAGAAGATTTACAGGAATGATCCCAGGAATGAGTAGGTTAACATATGAAGAGAGTTTGACAACACTGGGCCTGAACTCACTGGAGTTTAGAAGAATGAAGTGGGACCTCATTGAAACTCACTGAATAGTGAAATACTTGGATAGAGTGGATGTGGAGAGGATGTTTCCACAAGTGGGAGAGTCTAGGACCAGAGGTCATAGCCTGACAATTAAAGGATGTTTTTTTAGGAAGGATGTGAGGAGGAATTTATTTAGTCTGAGGGTGGAATTCTTTGCCACAGAAGGCTGTGGAGGCAGAGATAGATAGAATCTTGATTAGTACGGGTATCAGAGGTTATGGGGAGAAGGCAGGAGAATACGGTTAGGAGGGAGAGATAGATCAGCCATGATTGAATGGTGGAGTAGATTTGATGGGCAGAATGGCCTAATTCTACTATCCCTTATGACCTTATGAACGATTATTTCTGTTTTCTCACCCAACGATATTGCCTAGCCGGCAGAGAATTTGCTCTAGTGTCCTGAGCAAAGGGGCCACATCCAATCCCTTCAACATTACATCAGGGAGGCTGTTGTGTAAACTGAAGAAGGGTCTCGACCTGAAACATCACCTATCCATGTTCTCCAGAGATGCTCCCCTCTCATTCTTCTAAACTCCAGTGAGTACAGGCCCAGAGCCGACAAACGCTCATCATGGGTTAACCTACTCATTCCTGGGATCGTTCTTGTAAATTCTTGTGTTTGGGCCAAAGACCCAGCAGCAGAACCTCCAGCTTCTCGCTAACAACCCATTGCTGCATTGTGTTGGCATAGAACTCCGAATCGACTCTCACACGAACTGAAGCTATCCACATGTTCACTAGGTTAGGGCAAGTACTTTCTGGACCATTAACCACCATAGTCCACTTGCAGTGATGGCGGAGGGACAAACACCAGCCAGGTACCAGAATCAATCAAAGATAGACACAAAATGCTGGAGTAGCTCAGCAGTACAGGGAGCATCTCTGTAGAGAAGGAATGGATGATGAATCTCGACCTGAACCTCGACCTGAAACATCACGCCATTCCTTCTCTCCAAAAATGCTACCTGAGTTACTCCAGCATTTTGTGTCTAACTTCGGTGTGAACCACCATCTGCAGTTCCTTCCTGCACCAGAATAAATTATGAGGTTTTTCTCAAGGAGACCTTTTACATCCATTCAAGATGGTCAGAGAGGGCCATGAGCAAAGGACCAAAAAGTAACCAGATCACGTCTGCTCACTACTTCCTTCCCATAAACATGAAGTACAATAACTGGCAGTTGGATTATTATTTTTTTTTTTGCAGATTGTAATTTTCCAAGTATGTAACCAGATGCAACTGGTTGTTACCGCCAACAGTGACAAATGGGTGTAATAACAAATTACTTAAATATTTTGGGGATCTATAAATAGCCTCATGACCATAATTTGACATGAGTACCAAAGCTGGTTCTTCTATGTTCTTCTCCAATCAGATCTAGATTTGGATGATTGTGTTGACTTTCCCAACGCATTTCTGATTACACAGTGGATGTTTGCCGTTTTCAAGGACATTGAGTGTCCAGGAAACAGGCTGTTCGGCCCAACTTACCTAGACTGACCAACGTGTTCCAGCCACAGTAGTCCCACCTGCCCCTGTTTGGCCCATATCCCTCTAAACCTATCCCATCCATGTACCTGTCTAAATGTTTCTTAAAGGTTGCAATAGTCTCTGCCTCGACCTCCTCCTCCGGCAGCTCGTTCCATACACCCACCTCCCCCTTTATGTAAAAACAAAAGTTACACCTCCGGTTCTTATTAAATCATCTCCTTAAATCTATGTCCTCTGAATGTGTAAGCCTATCATTTGCAATTGGGATAAGGAAAAAGACCACGAATGAGGTCTCCAGCAGATGAACTGACTTCACCAATGGCAACCTAAGGTGGTTCTTTGCTTCCCCTAATCCTACACTGAAGCAAATTCTGGACCTGTTTACCATCTGGGTTCAATCAATGGAACTAAACGGATTGGCTTGAGACCATCATGGATTAGTGGGCATTGTCCACTGGTTCAGTGGACAATGTCCTTTAATTTCAGTCTGAAGTAGTGTTCCAATCGAGCCATCTACAGTGTACAGATCCATGACAATGTTATTCACGTTATTCCCTTTATCATGTATCTATCTACTGTGGACGGCTCGATTGTAATCTTGTATTGTCTTTCCGCTGAATGGTTAGCACGCAACAAAAACTTTTCACTGTTCCTCGGCGCACGTGATAATAAACTCCACTCAACTCAACCAGAAACGTCACCTATCCATGTTCTCAGAGTTGCTGCCTGACCCGCTGAGTCCCTCCAGCATTTTGTATCTTTTCTTTGTAAAACGGCATCCGCAGTTCCTCTTGTCTCCTCTTCCTTTCCCTCCAGTACAGGCCACACAAGGACTAGTGATGATATTCACCTTTCCTGGTAATTCAACATTGGTCAGCATCCCAAATTCTCAAGGATTCGCCTAAATAGTTGTGGATGAAAAACTGTTATCCAGGTTACTTTTGTGAGAAAATTGCAGAGATGGCAAAATTGTGAGATACTTGCTTTACTTTGAACAACTTTTGTTTTGAACCTCAAAACATGAATAATTATTTAGCGGAAGTAGATAAGGTTGTTCACACTTGGCAGGGCAAGCCAGCCATCAAAGGAGATATATCCCAAGCATGGATGACATCCCAAATGAAATGTCCAATCTAAGTTCATGAGCAATTAAATCCCAAATATTCAATCCAGCACTCTTCCTTGGAATCAGAAATGGGTTTGATCTAAACAAACCTTCAGCAATAAATCTTGACACAAATTATAAAATTAGATTCCATTTCTAATATGATTCACCACCACTTGCTAAAATTGCATTGGGTAATTTTAAAGTGGGGATTTTGACAGATTCTTGATTAGTAAGGATGTCAAAGGTAATGGGGGGGAAAGCAGCAGAATAGGGTTGAGATGGAAAGTTAGACCTGCCACGATTGAATGGCAGAGTAGACTCGATGAGCGAACGACCTCATTCTGCTCCTTTAACTAATGAAAATTGTGGTGAGCACATTATGATAAATTTCGTAAATTTAAATTTCTACAGAAAGGAAAAGGGAAGTGAAGTTGGCATTGACGTTTACAATTGAAAATATCTACATTGAAAAATTAGGAAATAGCAGCAAAATTAGAATATCTGTGGCTTTTTTCGTGAAAGACGAATTAGGGCATTTTCTGGAAATAATGAAGAGCTACATGGTTGCCATGAATGATGTCAACATTTCTCATCAGTTGAGTATTAGTATTGGAGAAATTAATGGGATTGAAATACATGAAATCCCTTCAGTTTATAGACAAAATGCTCACGTAACTCAGCGGGCCAGGCAGCATCTCTGGATAGAAGGAATGGGTGACATTTCCGAGCGAGACCCTTTTTTAATGTGACGTGTGCAGAGGTACAGTGAAAAGCTTTTTTTGCGTGCTGTCCAGTCAGCTGAAAGGCAATACATGATTACAATCGAGCCATTTACAGTGTATTTGTAGGAGTAGAGATTTAAGAGTGTGGAGTGATTGTAATATGTGATTGTAGATCAGTTTCTCTAGCCTGGGTTGGACACTATCTTGGAAGCATTTTAGCTTCCAAAATTCTGTGGATTTGAGAATGGTTCCCATGCAAATGATGTGCCAAGTGCTCTAGTTTTTGTGCATGAGTTTTATGATTTTTTTTTTAAAGCATGTCACTCCTGTTGCTCATAACTGAGACAATGGAAAGCCGCAAATGTAACTTCAATATTTAAAAAATAAGGAAGTATGAAAAGAGAAAATTAGAAGTCGCAGAACCTGAAACTTAGCAGTGAGGAAAATGATGGAATCTATTATTAAATATAATTGGGCACTTAGAAAATTGAACAATCAGCTTAAGAATTTCATTAACGGACACAAAATGATGGAGTAACTCAACGGGTCAAGCAGCATCTCCGGAGAAAAGGAACGGGTGGCGTTTTGGGTCGAGGTTCTTTTTCAGGCTGATAGTCAGAGAGAGAGAAACTAGAGGTATGAAATGGAATAGAACATATACGAGCCTGCCAAAGATGACCAAAGAGCCCATAATGGTCCATTTTTGGCTGTGAAGGAGGGGGATAATGAAGAGGTACAACAGTAAAACTAACAGAACAACTAGGATGGGGGAGGGATGGGGAGAAAGAGGGAAGGTTACTTGAAATTAGACAAATCAATATTCATAACACTGGATTGTAAGATGCCCAAGCAAGATATGCAATGATATTTCTCCAATTTCATTGTTACGTTTTCAGTACATATGACAATTAAGCACTCTTGACTCTTGGATTTGTGAAAGGGAATCATGTTTGACAAGTCGGTCAAGTGTTTATGTTTATGGTTGTAACGACGAATGGATGAAGATAAATGGGCATACACAATATATTTGGACTTTCAGAAAGCCTTTGATAAAGGGACAATTAGACTTCCTGAATTAATGGTGACGCACTGGCATGGAAAAACCAGCAGGAATGAACGAGTAATTTTCATGTTGGGAGACTATCACCAGGATTGTGCTGGAGGGCCAGATAGTCCCAATTTTTATAAATGATTTTGATGATCGGATCAAATGAAATGTTTGCAAGCTTGTCAGTAACGCAAAACCACGCAGCAGTGCAGGTCATAAAGAGAATTTGGAGGATTTAGACAGTTTAAGTTAACGCGCACGGACAATATGAATGGAACAGATGAGGTTTATCTACTTTGTTGGGAAAATAGAAAAGCAAAAATGTTGGTATTTGGAGAACAAGGTGTCTATATACAAAGGTAAACAAAAGTGCTGGAGAAACTCAGCGGGTGAGGCAGCATCTATGGATCGAAGGAAATAGGCAACGTTTCGGGCCGAAACCCTTCTTCAGACTATATACAATACAGGTCACTGACAAGTAATGAATGGCTACTCGAACACCTAAGATGGCCTTTATTGCAAGGGCAGAGATGTCTTGCTAACATTGGGATAGCAACGTAGGAATGGGTAGGAAGGAACAGTAGATGCTGGTTTAAACCTAAGATAGACACAAAAAGATGGAGCAACAGAGCGGGACAGGCAGCATCCCTGGAGAGAAGGAACGGGTGACGATTTGGGTCGAGAAGAAGGGTCTTGACTCGAAACGTCACCCGTTCCTTCTCTCTAGCGATGCTGCCTGTCCCACTGAGTTGCTCCAGCTTTTTATGTCCTGTCTTCAACATAGGAATGGGTCTGGTCCCATTACCAAAGTAAGAGAATGCTTGTGAAAATGGGAATGCAGCAACGGTTCACCGGATTGATCCTGGGAATGTGGGGCCTGTGTGAGAGAGGGAGAAGGGGATTCATCGCATAAGGAAAGGTCAATCGACTGTGCTTGGGTACAGGACCTCAGTGGAAATTCAGAGCACTCCTGTACAGCATAATTGGGGTGATGCAAGGATTATGTTTCTCCATGGCTGAAGTTGCTTGCAACCAAGTTGTTTGGAACCAAGTAAGAGACTGGCCACTTACGTAGTGAGGGAATAGAATTCTCTGAGGTTTTGGTTATAAGTAATAGTAGAAATAGACCATTTGGCCCATGAAGTCTCCTCTGCCATTCAATCATGGCTGATCTATCTCTCCCTCCTAATCCTATTCTCCTGCTTTCTCCCCATAACCTCTGAAATCCATCTAGTTTGGTTTAGAGATACAGCATGGAAACAGACCTTCGGCCCACCGAGTCTGCACTGACCTGCCATCACCTGTACGCAAGTTCTATGTTATCCCAGCTTCACAGCTGTGGTCAGGATCGAACCCAAATCCCCGGTGCTGTAAGGAGCGACTTTGCTTCTGTGCTGCCCTTTTTTGTGAAAGATTGTTAATTGAGGTCCATTCATTGTTTTGGCCAAGAAGGCAGTGGAGACTCAGCCACTGAGTATTTTAGTTTGGTTTAGAGATGCAGCGTGGAAACAGGCCTTTGGCCCACCGAGTCTACGTCAACCATCGATCACCCATACACTAGTTCTACCCTACACAACAGGGATAATTTACAGGAGCCAATTAACCTTCAAACCTGAACATCTTTGGAATGTGGGAGGAAACTGGAGCACCCGGAGAAAACCCACGCGGTCACGGGGAGCACGTGCAAACTCCATACAGACAGCACCTGTAGTCAGGATCGAACCCGTGTCTCTGGCGCTGTAAGGCAGCAACTCCACCGCTGCGCCACCGTGCCGGTCCATTTTGATATAGTTTTGGATGCTGGGAAATTCGTGGAATACAGGGTTAGCAAGGGAAAATAGTGCAGAGGTGAAAGGTCAGCTGCAAGCCTATTGTCCGACAGATTATGTGGAAAGGGTTGAATGGTCTTGTCTTGGTTCCATTTGTTAACTTCTACAAAGATTAAAGTATTACATTTTTCAAACTTAGTTTTCCTGTCTTAACAGAGCAACAAATTGATGCGGATGAGGTAAACTCGAAATCCTGCAACTTAAACTTACTTGGGGGTGGCTCGGTGGCACGGTGGTTGAGTTGCTGCCTTACAGCGCCAGTGACCCAGGTTTGATCCTGTCTACGGGGGCTGTCTGTATGGAGTTTTTTACGTTCTCCCTGTGGCCACGTGGGTTTTCTCCGGGTGCACCGGTTTCCTCCCACGCTCCAAAGTCGTAAAGGTTTGTACGTTAATTGGCTTCGGTAAAATTGTAAATTGTCTCTGCAGTGTAGGCAAGTGCGTGAGTGCGGGGTGATCGCTGGTCGGTGTAGACTACGGTGGCTGAGGGGCCTGTTTCCGCACTGCATCTCTAAAGTCTAAAGTCGAGTCAAATGCGGCTGCATAAACTGTCGGTTCTCTTATCTCTTCTCTTGGCTACCTGCAAGAACGCAGCTGTATAAATAAACACCATTCGCAGAAATGAGGTTAAATTTATTTCCTTTTATGAAAAGCAATCGCCTGTTGACATGAGTTTGTTTCAAATCAGATTTCTATTTTTTATTTGTAGTTCCTTCTGTATGAAAATAGGCCAAGGGCCTCTTGATACCCATCATGTTTTTATTTGTGGTTTGGTGAAACAATCGAAAGCCTGATTGGTATGCCAGCCATGTCTGCCTGAGCTGCTGTTATGGAGGAGGCCCCTGGTGCCTACGTGCTACACCGTTAGTCATTTTTATACAGGCGAGATATTCATGGGCAGGTCAACTATGCAGCGATTGTAGATCCAGTCCCACCGTGAGCGGTTGTTGTGCCTGATGGCGCACTCCATCTTGAAGATCACGTACATTTAGTGTGGCCGGGATGCTGGGAGGGCAAGGAGACAAAGTCAACAAATGTCTTCTGTGCATCTATAGTACGTGCCTTTGCCTTGCTTGTTATGTTAGCGATAACAAATCAAAAGGAATGTATCTATTGTGACACATGGTGCGTTGCCCTGAAACATGAAAGGGCTTCACATAATTCCACATTTCCCTCTTTTTCATCTCTTACTTCCCCCTTACAACGCGTTTTTGAGCAAGTTTTGGGCAATCCCTCCCCCCCCCCACACCCCACCACCCTCCGCGTAATATGTTTACATATTAACACTGCTCGTGTTTTTTATTATCATAGTCATTCTTTAGGTGCACGTTGCTATTCTAGGTACCCATCTGGGACACGCAGTGACCTTTCTTTTCCTCTGATCAGACTCTGCCACACGGGCATCTCGTTTGACATGGGATGCTATAGACCATATAGTCATGAGTGAAATCGAGAGAGTTTTATTGTCATGTGTCCCAGATAGGCAATGAAATTCTTGCATGCTGCAGCACAACAGTATATGTAAACGTAATACAGAACAGGAGATAAAAGTTCAGTGTGTCTATATACCATAGACCACATATATACACAATAAATACACAGATACAGTGCAATAGGCTGTTATTGTTCAGAGTTTGTTTGATGACGAGTTTAATAGCCTGATGGATGTGGGGAAGAAGCTGTTCCTGAACCTGGATGTTCCAGATTTCAAGCTCCTGTGCCTTCTTCCCGATGGCAACGGAGAGATGAGAGTGTGGCCAGGATGGTGTGGGTCCTTGATGATGTTGGCAGCTGTTTTGAGGCAGCGACAGCGATAGATCCCTTCGATGGTGGGGAGGTCAGAGCCGATGATGGACTGGGCAGTGGTCACAACTTTCTGCAATATTTTCTGCTCCTGGACATTCAAGTTACTGAACCAGGCCACGATGCAACCAGTCAGTATGCTAAAGGTAACTGGAGATGCTTGGGAGGATATTTCCCTCATGGACCCAAATTGTACTTGTTAATTGCCAACCCAAAACCAGATAGTTCCTCCAATCTATTATTACCAGAATACTTGAATATATTTCAAAGAATGAAAATGACACGGAAATGATTCAATTCCTGATATAATGTTACTCACAGTATTAGTGATTGAGTAACTGACGATAATTGGTCACATTTTCCAACTAGCTTCTGTGGTAATTGCAATTTTTTGACAATCTAAATTGGTTTTGAAGAAAGATCAAACAGAAGCTCGGCTTGCCAATTGTACAGTGTTTTTCCCTGGGCAAATGCCTTCAACTGGGTCAACAGTGTGGTTTCAAGTTCTCCTCCAACACTTAAAGCACATTTTGGTTAATGTATAATATGGTACAAAGAGAAAGATCTTGCATTTACCTGGCATCTCCCGACCACTGGACATCACCCACCACGAGCGGTTTGAATGGTTTTCTCAATCTGAGGATTACCTTCAGCGACAGACTGGTTCCACGAAGATGTAGTGCAGAACGCCACAGGTGATCCTTCTTCCCAGTGTCTACCAAACTGTACAACTCTTCCGTCTTCTGTTGTGGGGTAGACTGTCCACCCTCCCCAAATCTTTGCTCATCCCCAATCCTTTCCATTCGTCACTTTAATTTCATGCTTCATGTATCTTGTGTTTTGTGACGGTTGGCAGATCAATTTCCCTCCTGGGATAAATAAAGTTCTATCGTATTGTATCGTAAATACAATTTACACGCACAACAAGATCCTTCAGTTTAATGTGGATAAATGTGAGGTTATCCACTTTGGTGGCAAAAACAGGAAGGCAGATTATTATCTGAATGGTGTCGTTGGGAAAAGGGGAAGTACAGCGAGATCTGGGGGGTCCTTGTTCATCAGTCACTCAAAGTAAGCATGCAGGTACAGCAGGCAGTGAAGAAAGCGAATGGCATGTTGGCGTTCATAACAAGAGGAGTTGAGTATTTGAGCAAAAAGTGTGCCCCAGAGAGTTGTGAATCTGTGGAATTCTCTGCCACTGAAGGCAGTGGAGGCCAATTCACTGGATATTTTCAAGAGAGATATAGCTCTTGGGGCTAATGGAATCGAGGGATATGGAGAGAAGGCAGGCACGAGTTACTGATTGTGGATGATCATCCATGATCAGTACAATGAATGGCGGTGCTGGCTCGAAGGGCCAAACGGCCTCCTCCTGCACCTATTTTCTATGATCGTGGAGGATGTGCATTGACACATCAAAACAGGTTAAAAGAATGCAAGGTGAATAATAGTGCAGCTGTTCCAAAGTAGATGCCTTGTTTTTCTAATGCTAAATTTGTAACATTGTAGATGCATTCTGAAGATTACACACAATGGGGAAAATTTTCTTGCCTTGGGATAAAGTATGTTTTTCAGCTCTGATAGGGGAACAAATAAGGTTTGTTTAGGCATCTGCTGCGATTATATCTTAAGGCCCAGGTTCTAAAATGTACTGAGCATAAACTTATACATTATAGCTTCTTAGAGCATATGAAAGTGTGCATGGAACTCGTAGATTAATCAGCTTCGGTAAGTTGTACAATTGTCCGTAGCGTGTGTAGGTTAGTGTACAGGGTGGTCCTGGTCAGCGCGGACTCACTGGGCCTAAAGGGTCTGTTTCCACGCTATATCTCTGAACTCTAAACTACTAAAGGTTTACAGGACTGAAATGTATGATTGCTTGCTTCCCCCCTACTTGTCCGCATGGTTCTTGCAGTTGACATAAACCTCTTTTTCCCACCTGCCTCAAGTCATCCTTGCACATTCCCTTTCTCTTCTTTTCCGTTCATTGCACAGAAACTCTCTTTCATAACTTTTAGTTCCATAATCAACCAATTATTGTTTCCCCTGGAGTGAACCTCGCTATCTAGATCACTTTACATCACTCGGAACACCCAAGCCCACTCTTCCGTGTACGTCAAACTTCTGGTGCAAGTTCTATGTCCAAGTGCAGTTCTCTTAGCATCATTCCTGTGAGACCACAGGAGTTCAGTTGACCATTCGGCCCTTCACCATTCAGTTGGATCATGGTTAATACTCCATCTCACTATCATATTCACACTCATTCCCCATATGCCTTGATGCTCTTTATTGCACATTAATTGGGAAGGATATTGATTACAAAGATTGTGACATTATCATTGTGGCATTGTATCAAAAAGGGTGACATTATATCATATACAGGTCATTGTGAGCCCACACTGCATGCAGTTCTGGTCACCCAGCTCTCGGAAGGATGACATTAAGTTGAACCAGGTGCAATCACTCTGAGGAAGGGTCGCGACCCAAAACATCACCCATTCCTTCTCTCCAGAGATACTACTGACCCTGCCCCGCTGACTTGCTCCAGCATTATGTGTCTATCACCAGGATGCTACCTGGACTTGTGGGTGTGAGGTATAGGAAAAATGTTGAGACTTTTTATTCTTTTGAACAACCTTTCCACTGAGGGTAATCTGTATCTGGAGAAAGCTATAGACGCGGTCACAATTATGCCTTTCAAAGACGTTTGGAGAAATAAATAAGAAGGATTTGGAGTGATATGGGCTAAATGGGACTGGAAAGTCAACTAAGTCAGTATGACATTTTGGGAGATGAGTCTGATGTATGATATATGACTGAATCTAAGAGATGGGTATAGCTTATGCCCAAGGGAATTCCTTGTAGCTACAGTGTTTGACTTGGGGGGAGGTGAATATAAAAGTCGAGTCAGGTGGAGAGAGCTTGGGCTCTGTTCAAAGAGGTAATGGAGGCTTTGTCGAGAACAGTGTTTTGGACTGGAGGCGTAAAGGGATTTGCCGTTGAAAGTGACGTTGAGACAATTAAGGCTTAGAAACTGGAAATGGAAACTGTTACTGTGACGGGGAGCATTAGAAGTGGGTGGGACGGAACAAGAGAAGAAAAAATAGAATTGAGGTCGGAAGAAATGTTCGGTGGGATAAGAGTGGTTTGAAACAATGGGGAGGAGTCGGAGGGGGGCTCTGGAGTTTGGGGAGGTACAAGGCTGGAAATTGGAAGCAGGATTTCGTGAGGAAATGAGGTCAGTGTTGGGAGGCAATGGTTTGATGTTCCACGAGGAGGTCATGACCCAGTGGAAGGATGCCTCTGAGAGCTGACACTCTGTTTTTTGAAGTAACGGGTCAGATCACCAAACCAGTACAGCGTCATTCTTAGCAGGTTTAATGATGTTGGGAATGAAGCACATAAAAGTGCTGGAATAACCCAGCGGGTAAGGCAGCGTCTCTGGTGGAAAATAATGCGTGACGTTTCAGGTTGGGACCCTTCTTCAGACACTGTCTCATTCTACATATGTATATATATCCTCCTTTGTGACGCCACGTACTGCGTCCCCCCCCCCATTGGGGGACGTGACCCAATGGGTCCCACGTGTTCCATATAAAACTCACTCCATGGCCTCTTCAACACCTTATATCCTCAGACTGAAGTAGGGTCCAGACTGGAAATGTCACCCATCCTTTTGCTCCAGAGACCGGTTGAGGCAGAGATGGACAAATTCTTGATTAGAATGTCAAGGATGTCAAGGGTTATGGGGTGAAGGCAGGAAAATGGGATTAGGAGGCAGAGATCAGCCATGATTGAATGGTGGAGTAGACTCGATGGGCCTGATTCTACTCCTATAACTTGTGAATATTCTAAGGAATGTGTACATATTACATTTAACATGTACCACATATTACATATAATATGTACTTGGGTGATATGATATGTACAGCGGGTAGTACACCCACCTCACAACTCCAGTGACTAGAGCTTGATCCTGACATTGAATATTGACTACGTGGAGTTTGGGTGTTCTTCCCGTGCCCAAGTGTGTTTAACTTGAGTCCATAGTCTGCCCCCCACATTCCCAAAACGTGCAGATTGTTGGACTTCTCGGCACCTGCAAATTAATCCCAGTATTATGGGATGGAAGGTGAATCTGGATGGGGGGGAGGAGGGGGGTGGGGGGGGGGGGAATGGGGGGGGGAGGATGGGGGGGAGGATGGGGGGGATGGGGGGAGGATGGGGGGGATGGGGGGGAGGATGGGGGGGGTTGTTGATGGACATGAGAGGGAGAATGCATCGCAGGGAAATTGGATAGAAGAATAGGACTGATGTGAAATAGTGAAAGGCTTGGATAGAGAGGATGTGGAGAGGATGTTTCCACTAGTGGGAGAGTCGAGGACTAGAGATCATAGCCTCAGAATTAAAAGGCGTTCCTTTAGGAAGGATATGAGGAGGAATTTATTTAGTCAGAGGGTGGTGAATCCGTGGAATTCATTGCCACAGAAGGTTGTGGAGGCCAAGTCAATGGATAAGGCAGAGAACAAGAGATAGATTCTTGATTAGTATGGGTGTCGGGTTATGGGGAGAAGGCAGGAGAATGGGGTTAGGAGGGAGAGATAGATCAGCCATGATTGAATGGTGGAGTAGACTTGATGGGCCGAATGGCCTAATTCTGTTCCTAGCACTTGTGGCCTTATGATGAAATTGCTCTGAGAGTTGAGTTAAATAACAACGACTACTTTTGTTGTAAGAAAAATGAGAAATATGTTGTATATGGTTTTTGTGGTTTGAAAAGGTACTTTGACGATCAAAAGCCTTAAAAAACATTCTGAAGATGTGAAGGAACTCTCTAACCACAAGTCCTTCGCTAGAGTGGTTCTTGCAGTAAACTGCAGTTTTCTAATACTCCCACATGTTGTTTTAGTGGCTGTCCAAATATGCCTGGTCATTGTGAAACACCAGATCCCTTTGATTAATTTATCGATGTATATTAGATATGATTTATACATTCACTAAATGCTTCGAAACTAATTTCAATTCTGAAGTTCATGGAACAAGACTTAACTTGCATGCCTTGTATTTGTCATAGAGTCTTGCATGCCTTTTCGAACATCCCCCATCCATATTCTCCAGAGATGCCCCCCCGACATCAGTCTGAAGAAGGGTCTCGACCCGAAACGTCGCCTATTCCTTCTCTCCATAGATGCTGCCTGTCCTGCTGATTTTCTCCAGCATTGTTTTTGTCTACAGTAAGAGAACTTGTTTGGCATGGAGAGATTGGGAATATTTCTATGTTGTGCAGCTGTATGAATGCGTTCTTTAGAGAATATGACAACACCAGGGCTTAAACAAAAGCATTTGCCTTTTGCAGGTCAAATTTTGTTGATGAGAATATGAAGACAAGTGACTATTTTTGAAGTATAATGTATTATGTTGGTTTTAAAAATATAGGATGGCACAGCTGATGCAGCGGCATTCTCACAACACCAGAGACCCTGGTTCAATCCTGACCTTGGGTGTTGTCTGAGTGGAGTTTGTATGTTCTCCCCGTGACCGTGTGGGTTTCCTCCAGCTGCTCGGGTTTCCTCCCGCATCCCAAAGATGTGCGGGTTTGTAGTTTAATTGGCCTCTGTCAATTGCCCCTAACGTGTAGGGAGTGGGGGATGAGAAAGTAGAATAACATAGAGGATTGTGTGCGCGGGTGATTGATGGTTGGCACGCAGTTGGTGAGCTGAAGAGTCTGTTTCCAAGCTGTATCTCTAAAACTAAAATGTGATAGGTAGAAAAGATAGATAGATAGATAAATACTTTATTAATCCCTTTCTCAGGAGAATTGTAGGAACTGCAAATGCTGGTTTGGACTGAAGATTGACACAACGGGCGGTCACGGTGGTGCAGCGGTAGAGTTGCTGCCTTACAGCGAATGCAGCGCCGGAGACCTGGGTTCGATCCCGACTACGGGTGCTGTCTGTGTGGAGTTTGTACGTTCTCCCCATGACCTGCGTGGGTTTTATCCAAGGTCTTCGATTTCCTCCATCACTCAAAAGACGTACGGGCTTGCAGGTTAGGCTCGGTAAATGTAAAAATTGTCCTTAATGGGTGTAGGATAGTGTTAGTGTACGGGGATCGCTGGTCGGCGCGGACCCGGTGGGCTGAAGGGCCTCTTTCCATTCTATATCTCTAAAGTAAAACTATTGCTGGTGTAACTCAGCAGGTCAGGCAGCATCTCTGGAGAAAAAGGATGCGTGATGTTTTGGGTCGGGACCCTTCTTCAAACATAAAATGTGATAGTTGCAAGTCAAGTGGCAATGCTAACTGTGCCATCGGGTAATGGTCAAACCAATGAAGACTGTTGCAGATCAGGGTTAATGTGCTCTTTGTAAATCAGTATTAACGGGAATACTTCTATTTGGAGACTTTCTATTTAGAGTCTGTCTCATGTAATTGTTCTAAGCAAGGCCATCATGTAATTCCTCGCCTACCAGCATGCATTACTCGGGAACTGAGCATGTTAACTCCAATAAATGTTTTAACTTTTTAGTTTCAAAGATACAGTGTGGAAACAGGCCCTAGTGCATTGACCAGCAATCCCCATACATTAACACTACCCTACACACACTAGGGACAATTTTACATATACACCAAGCCAATTAACCTACAAACCTGTACGTCTTTGGAGTGTTAGGAGGAAACCAGAGAAAACCCGTACAGGTCACAGGGAGAATGTACAAACAGCACCTATGGTCAGGATCGAACCCGGGTCTCTGGCCCTGTAAGGCATCAACTCTACCGCTGCTGGACCAACAGAGAAGTGAAGTTAAAAGGGATGCAGGAGGTACCTGAGAACCTCAGACATTTTACGTATCTACTGTGCAGCATGCTCCATGGTGAATGGAACAGCTGCTCCATTAAGTGCTTCAAGTAGATAAATGGTTTAATTCTTTAGAACAACCACACGGGGACCTTGATGAAATCTCCTCGTTAGGTCTACTTTGGAGAAGTTCTCCTCCTCTCTCCGACGAGAGTTCTGCCACATCTTCTCTCGCTGCTCCCCCTCTGTGATTCTACATCTCTCTATATCGCCGTCCACACCTCTTGTTACCCTTTCCCCTAACTATCTGTCTAAAGAAGGGTCTCGACCCGGAACATCACAGATTCCTTTTCTCCAGAGATGCTGCCTGTCCCGCTGAGTTACTCCAGCTGTTTGTGTCTAAATTCGGTTTGAACCAGCATCTGCAGTTCCTTCCTCCACATCTAAGTACACGTGCTAGGTTTGTCCTTGCTAGTCTCTTGAAAACGGAGGAGTTGCTGGGCTGCAAGCCAGGATTACTGGCTTGATTAAGTAATCAAGCCAGGATTACATCCCGTTATTTGCCACTAACATTCAAGGTCAGTGCTGTCGTCATAGCCTTTGGTGCTACCGGTGTCTTTCTTACTGATATTGCCTCGATCTGCAGCCCTGCCTGTAATTCTTGTCAAAGTTCACCAATTGTCTTTTTTTCTAATCTAAATTATTGGGATTTATTGTTGAGTAATAAGATTGACAAACCTCTCGTCCATCTTCAGATCTTTATTACATATTGCAATGAAATTACAGCGCAGATACAGGCCATTTGACCCAATCATTCTGTGCCAATCTTAAGTAGCAATTCCACTTTCTGTTACTCTTTGCCATGTGTGTACATCAAGATCCATGTTACATGCTCCACATCATAACTACCCTTTGGGGTGGTAAGTTCTTCATTTCAACTTCTCCTTCTTTGCCTTTGAGAATGACTTGCTCCCATACCAGCGGTGGCTCTTGAAGCCATTGTGGGAACCGTTAACAAACCCCGTATAGATGGCACCCAATGTCAGGATCGAACCCGGGCCTCTGGCGCTGTAAGGCAGCAACTCTACCGCTGCGCCATCGTTCACGGATGGGACCAGTTGGGTGAGGAGCTGCCCAGCTGAACATTCTGAGCGTTTTTATTGCCTTTGTGACTCCCTGCTCTACTTTTCCATCCCAATCAACCACTTATTTCCCCCCCCCCCACCCTTTTACTTTTAGCTCCTCTCTTCCTATCATTTGGGGGGATCCATGGCTTTACAGGACCTCTAGGTGTTCCCAATGCATGGGCTCAACATTCCCAATGCGTCCACTTTGAGCCATTAGTTTAGTTTAGAGATACAGCGTGGAGAAAGAGGCCCTTTGGCCCACCGAGTCCCTGCCAACCAGCGATCCCTGCATACTAGCCCTATCCTGCACAAACGAGGGACACTTTACAATTTCACTGAAGTTATGCTATATGGCTCAATAGTAATCATGTATTGGCTTTCTGCTGACTGGCTAGAATGCAGCCAAAGCCGTTCACTGTACCTCAGTACACGTAACAATAGACTAGACCACTTAACCAACAAACCTGAATGTCTTGGAGTGTGGGAGGATCTTTGAGAAGCTGAATGTCTTTGGAGCGTGGGAGGAGACTGAAGATCTCTGAGAAAACCACTGCAGGTCACGGGAAGAACGTACATACTCCATACAGACAGCACCCATAGTCGGGGTCAAACCCGGGTCTCTGGCGCTGTAAGGCAGCAACTCTACCACTGTGCCGACCAGAGTTCTCATGAGTCCATACGAAGGTTACATTTCCTCAAGGAATCTTTTGAGCACATCCTTGTACCATTTTTCTCTGTATGCCTCTTAATTTCCATGCACAGTGGCGCTTGGTAGAGTGGCTGCCTTGCAGTGCCAGAGGCCTGTGTTCGATCCTGACTAAGGGGACTGTCTGTACGCAGTTTGTACGTCCTGCGTGGGCTTTCTCCGAGATCTTCGGTTTCCACCCACACTCAAACAGGTTTGTAGATTAATTGACTTGGTGTAAATGTAAAATTGTAATCTAGTCTGCGTAGGGTAGTGTTAATGTCTTGAGCTAGCCGGCTGCAGAGTTTAACATTCTCAAGGTTTTGTTCCCTTTCTGCTCTGCTCTGCTTCTGCAGCTCCAGCAACTACTCCCCCTGTTCTTTAACCTTGCCCCTTCCTATCATTCTTGGATCCAAACAATCCTACAAGTAGAAGGAGCAACTCGTTTGCACTTTGTCATAGAGCACAGAAACAGGCCATTCAGTCCAACTGATCCATGCTGACCAAGATGCCCCATCTGAGCTACTCTCATTTGGGCCATATCCCTCTAAACCTTTCCTAACCATGTACTTGTCCAAGGGGTTTAGTTGAGTTTATTGTCGCGTGTACTGAGGTACAGTGAAAAGCTCAAACTCATTCTGGCAGCTCGTGGATTAGTTGGGTATTGGGGCTGGGGGGGGGATAAATTAATGGCAAATCAGAAAGAAAGAGGGGACCAATTGAACACAGACAGAAATAAAAATTAAGGCATGTCAAACACAGTGAGCAAGCTGAGTTACCCCAGCATTTTGTGTCTCTCCTGATATGTGGTTCTGTATCCATTACAATTAATTTTTGTAGCTGCAAACTAGGATGAAAAGTCATGTAAATGATTTTCCAATGGCAGGACAGTAAATTATTGGCATATCATTGCGTGAGTAAGTTTAATGATCCAAATTCTGCGCAAACGTAATGAGATGGCCTTGGCATCATGGTTGGCACAGACATTCTGTTCTATGTTCTTTCATTTTGCTGCATTCAAATCCACTATAGACAAAAAACCACTCTTGCAGACATAGACAGAGTAATCCATTTCTTTGTTACTTTTCATGTCCTGTCATGTCCAAATAAAGTCTGAACTATTCTTGATTAGTACGGGTGTCAGAGGTAATGCGGAGAAGGCAGGAGAATGGGGGTTAGGAGGGAGAGATAGATCAGCCATGATTGAATGGCGAAGTAGACTTGATGGGCTGAATGGCCTAATTCTACTCCTATCCTTTGTGCCCTTATGAGATGGATACATGTTTGAAAGATTGGGAAAATGGGGAACTAAGCTGAGGGCTATTATTCTCAAATGTTCCGTAAACAATGAAAAACTTTGTTTAGCATGCTATCAAAACAGATCCGATATATCATGCAGACACAATCAGGTCAAACTCGAGTACAATGGATACAACAAAGGGGAAGATACAGAGTGCAGAATAGACAGTGTAGTTCTCAGCATTATGGCGGGGTGGGAGATTGCAACCTTCACGTGGTACACCCTGTTTCGACTAATGCAATCAACCTGCCGTGCACAAACAGAAGATCAAATAGAACAAGTTGACCCACAACTTTAGGCTGCGCACTGCACGCCATACGCAAGAAGAAGAAGCATTATGGCGCATGAGTTCCTTAGACAAAGTCAAATAATCACAATGGGGTAACGGGTAATCATTCATGATTGAATGGCAGAGTAGACTAGATGGGCCGAATGGCCTAACCCTACTCCTATTCCTTATAAGCCGCTGGCTGGGCTCCAATGATCTGGCGCTGTCAGTGTAATTTCACATTCACCCTGTGAGTTTGCACATTCACCTGGTGACTGTGTGTGTTTCCAGCACAAACTCTGGTTGATAATGGCCAGGTTAATGTGCTGGGTGGTTCCAAGCAAAGATACTAGAGGTTCCAAGTGTGCAGGTCAGTTCTAGAATGAGGGAGGAGCTGAGGAAAATAAAATAGTGGTGGTTGGTGCTTCTATGCAGGGCCTGCTTCTATGCTGCCTGTCTCCATGTAAACATTTGCTGACCAGATCGACAGCATAATCATTTGTTATCACACTGTTGAAAAGGTGCTTAAAACAATTGAGTCCAAACTTTTTCTCTAATTAACTTAACGGGCTATTGACGTGTAAATCCAAAGTTCGTGAAAAGAGCAAGAATGTAACGCCTATGAATCAATACATTGTATCACTCAATCACCTAAATCTAGTCATTGATTTGAGTTGATGAACCTGCTTTATTAGCATGCTGTTATTTTTCCTGTAAAATTCATTTTTTACAGCTCATTTCTGTGCATCACGGAGGCGCAGTGGTAGAGTTTGTGCCTTGCAGCATCAGAGACAGGGTTCGATCCTGACTAGAGGTGCTTGTCTGTACGGAGTTTGTACATTCTCCCCGTAACCTGCGTGGGTTTTCTCTGGGATCTCCGGTTTCCTCCCACACTCCAATGATGTACAGGTTTGCAGGTTAATTGGTGTTATTGTAAATTTCCCCTAGTGTGTGTAGGATAGCATTAGTTTATAGGGATCGCTGGTCAGCATAGACTCGGTGGGCCGAATGGCCTGTTTTCGCATTCTATCTCTAAAATAGACTGAACCTCATTTTGTTCAGAACTGAGAGCAGCCAGCACTGCAGAAAGTAATGAAACCAAAATTGGAAATCAGTTTGCCATTATTGTTTAGTCTAGGAATACAGCACGGATAGAGGCCCTTCAGCCCTCCAGTTCACATCGACCATCGATCACCCATTCACATTAGTTCTATGTTATCCCACTTTCTCATCTAGTCTCTACAAACCCGGGGCAATTTACAGCAGCCAATTGATTTACAAGCCCACATATCTTAGGGATGTGGGAGGAAACCGGAGCACTCGGAGGAAACCCATGTGGTCACAGGAAGAACGTGAAAACTCCGCGCAGACAGCACCCAACGTCAGGACTTATGCACATTGACTCAAAGTGCATTTAATTAATTCACCTCATTGATTAAATGAACTGAATTAAAATTTTCCATGATGGGACATGAACCAAAATCTTTGACATGCATTCATCCAAGTTACTAGATCAGTAATCATTCGAGCTGTTATACAATAGTGTATCCACCACTGTTGTGAGTTTTGACAGCCTAAATGGCAGCCATAAACACATTATGCAGTATTTACTTTTGGCCAAGGAACAGGTGTAATGTAAAAGTTTCAAAGTGCATAAATTCTGAGATAAAAATGATTGGAGATTAATAGAGGGATATGCTTTAAGGGGTACCGCTGTGTCGCTAGAATTCTTGCCTTTTGAGTTAAAAGGTCATGTTTAAATTCCTTCTCCACACAACTGAGAACATAATCTAATTAATCTCACAACACTGGAAGCTGGCAAAGGGCGCAGAGAATATTTACAAGGATGTTGACACGATTTGAGGCCCTGAGCTCTGAGAGGTTGAGCACTTCTTCCTAAGTTTATGTTCATAAGAGCAGAATTAGGCCATTTTGTCCATCAAGTCTACTCCGCCATTCAATCATGGCTGATCTATCTTTCCCTCTGAACTCCATTCTCCTGCCTTCTCCCCACAACCTTTGACACCTTGATTCCTGCACTGATCAAGAATCTATCTATCTCTGCCTTAAAAATATCCATTGACGTGGCCTCCACAGCCTTTTGTGACAATGAATTCCACAGATTCACCACCCTCTGACTAAAGAAGGTAAGATAGCATTACTATAAATAGTTGTAGACCCAAATGGAAAGTGGATTGAAAGTTGAAGCGCAATTGTAACCAAAGGAGACAAAATGAAAAGTATGCATCATTATATGTTGTTCTAGCAAATGGCATTGAGGTAGAAGAGTTGAGCTGTAAATGGAGCAAGTAGAGACTCCTGATATGAATGTGGTTATTCACATGTATTCTGTTCAACAATATTATTCTGAGATTTTATTGCCAGGATGCAGAGAATTTTTAAAAGTTGCTCCTTCGATAAACTCTGTAGAGAAGAGGGTAATGGATCTGGAGCACCAAGGTAACACCAACACCTTTGGAGCTCTCAGATGACTATCCATCCATCTTTGGAAAGCGTGCAATGCAAAGAGCGTCGAATAACCTGATGAAAAGATGGTACGTCTGAGAAGGAAATTATTAATCATGGCCACAGTTGGCAATTTCTGCCGGATCAAATTTTGCCGGATTTTCTACCGGATATATTTTGCCTGATCAAAATCAATAAATGGGTGAAATTCCACTTGAGGTTCAGTTCCGTTTAGTTTATTGCCGCGTGTGGCGAGATACAGTGAAAAGCTTTGGTGCGTGCAGAAGACAATACATGATTACAATCGATCCATTTACAGTGTGTAGATACATGATAAGGGAATAACGTTCAGTGCAAGGTGAGGTCCGATCAAGGGTAGTCCCAGGGTCACCAAAGAGGTAGATAGTAGTTCAGCACTGCTCTCTGGTTATGGTTGACTCTTGCTACAAGACAAAATGAGAACACATTCAAGATGCCTTGTTCTCCCTATGTATGTTTTAACTAGTATAGTTAGTAAGAGAATTTTTACCATCACACTGGATTGCTGGTGGATGCAAACTCGATTGTGTTTGAAAGAGGTTTTTAGCGAGGCATGTGGATATGGATCACATGCAGACAGTAAAGGTGCGTTTAAGTTTCATTTCGGTTTAGAGATACAGCTTGGAACCAGTCCCTTCGGCCCGCACTGAGTCCGCACTGACCAGCGATCACCTGTGCGCCTGCTCTATCCTACACTCGAGGGACAATTTTCAGAGGCCAATTAACCTACCAACCTACACGTCTTTAGAATGTCGGAGGAAAGCAGGGCACCCGGAAAAAACCAACACGGTCGCTGGGAGAACGTACAGACTCCGGGCAGACAGCACCCGGTATTCAGGATCGAACCCGGGTCTCGGGTGCTGTAAGGCAGCAACTCTACCGCTGCGCCACTGTGCCCATCCTGATCGGCACGGACACTGTGGGCCAAAGGGTCTGTTCCTGTGCTGTACTGCTCTGGTCTATTAGCAGTCACAGTTCATTAGCTAGAAATAATCAGTCCATAGAGTCTTGTACCAAGGCGTTGTAGTGAAGGTGCAGTATGTTTGTGGCTGCACAAGTATTAATTACGAAGCTCTGCGGCTTTAATGGAATATAATACCAGGCGTTGCTATTATGTGACTAGAATGGTTCTCTATCAATTAAAATGCCTAATGCCCTGTGGAGTGAGACAGGTATTTGCATTGACGTTAGCTAATGTCTCAAGGGCAATAGTTTGCAATCCAATTATAAAGAGATTAGCGAAGGTTAGTAAATTTCTGCTGCTCATGGGGGCAGGAGGAAGCTAATCCCTTAATCAATGTGAAAAGTTGTTGCATGCCAATGGACTTGGATTGTCCTCCCCTGGGAACCGCTGATTACCCAGTGATATAAACAACCTGGACAGCTTTACAAGGGGCATTGTCAACACTGTAAAACTTTATCTGGCATAACTGTCCCCTGACATCATGAACATTGCTGACATTGTAAGGGCTTTGCTCAGAGGTGACCACAATACTCGGGGAGGTATTTCAATTTGTACCTCATTTAAAGTCCTTGCTGTTCCTCACAGGCATGTGGGGGAACCTCGTTTTGCAATGCCATTTTTTTTTTTTTTGTTTTTTTTTTTGTTTTATTTTAAAGTCCAAGAATCTCAACACTGTGGGTGGAGGAAGTGGATGTGAATCATAGGGCTCTTTCCGAATAATAATTTGGAGAACTACAATCTGCAAGAGAGAATATTTCATAATCTCTGGACATCACAAGTTGCAAACGTGCTGGCCGATTTTGCCTTGCACGATCCCACAAACATGAGTGAAATAGTGACACATTTTAATCATGCTGGGAAATACGGTCATGTGATCGGAGCAGAATTAGGCCATTCGGCCCATCGCATCTACACCACCATTCAATCATGGCTGATCTATCTTTCCTTCTTAACCCCATTCTCCTGCCTTCTCCCCATAACCCCATGACACCCGTGCTAATCAAAACGAGTCTGTGGAATTCTCTGCCTCAGAGGGCGGTGGATGCCTTCAAGAGAGAGCTAGATAGGTTCTTAAAGTAGCGCAGTCAGGGAATATGGGGAGAAGGCAGGAACGGGGTACTGATTGGAGATGATCGGCCATGATCACATTGAATGGCGGTGCTGGCTCGAAGGGCCGAATGGCCTACTCCTGCACCTATTATCTATTGTCTATTGAATCTGTCTATCTCTGCCTTAAAAATATCCATTGATTAGGCCTCCACAGCCTTCTGTGGCAATGAATTCCACAGATTCACCACCCTCTGACTAAAGAAATTCCTCCCCATCTCCATCTTAGAGGAACATCCTTTCATTCTGAGGCTATGACCTCTGGTCCTCGACTCTCCCACTAGTGGAAACATCCTCTCCACATCCACTCTATCCAGACCTCTATAAGGGTCATGGTGAGAGTGCACTGATTGTTTCAATTAACCTCCTCTGGGCAAAGTAAGGGCATTGAAATAAACCTCGGTGAACCAAGAAGAGAGGATGACGATGAGCTGACAATATTTAAGAGCAAAGTTGTGTATGAATATAGTATGAATATCTGACTAACCCTAACCTCCCGAGCCACACTCACTGACCATTTTCAAGTGGCACTGAAGGTCAATCGGAGTCGCGAGTGTTACAATATATGTTATTAAGCTTTGTTTAGAGACACAGCGTGGCCAACATGTCCACGCTGACCAATGACCACCCATACACTAGTTCTATCCTACTCGCTAAGGACAATATACAAAGGCCAATTAAATAACAAAACCGCACGTCTTTGGAGTGTGGGAGGAAACCATAGCGCCTGGAGTAAAACCCGCGCGGTAACAGAGAAAACATGCAAATTCCGTACAGACAACTCTACCAGGAGTTGGGCCCCTGGCGCTGTAAGGCAGCAACTCTACTGCTGAGCCACTGTGCCTCTATAAAACGACACTAAAACGCGCTAAAATGGCACCATGCCCTGAAATGAAACAATGAACTTCTTCCCTGCAGCAGCAACACAGCAGTTTTGTAATCTACTTAACTGATAATCTGTAGTACTTAATAGATAATATAATAAACAAACTCAAAAGTTCAATTTAAAAGAAACAAAGCCCAAAGTCCCCAGTGCAAACCAGGCAGGTTGGAGTTTGTCGTGTTCAATAGCCTGATGTTGGAAGTTGTTCCTGTAGCTGGACATTAGTTTTCAGACTCCTATACCACCTTCCCAATGGCAGGAGTGAAAGGTGGCGTGGGTCCTTGATGCTGGCTGCTGTGTTGAGACTGGGCGAGTGTTCATCACTTGAGGTGGGGAGGTCAGTACCTGTGGTGGACTGGGCAGTGTTCATCACTTTTTTGTAATCTCCTTCATCCCTGGGCATTCAAGTTGCCGAACCAGGCCGCGATGCAACCAGTCAATATTCACTCTCGCGCACACCCGTGGAAGTTCGAGGATATTTGTCGGCATGCCGGATCTCCTCAATCTTCCAAGGAAGTAGAGGTGTTGATGGGCTTTCTTTACGATTGCGCCAATGAGCTAGGTGTAGGACAGATCTTCGGAGATGTGCACGCTCAGGAAATTTTATCGACCTGTTTTGATAAAGACTGGTTTGTGGCTCCTCGATTTGCTGTTGGTGTCTTACAGTCTGATTCTCAGAGGATTTTGCACCCACTAGAAACAAAAGCACAATATGTTCATGAGCTACTTCAAACATACGTACTTTCTCCATATGGTTTAATTTAGAGATACAGCGCGGAAACTGGCCCTTCGGCCCCCCGAGTCCGCACTGGCCAGCGAACCGTGCACATTAATGCTATCCTGCACGAGGGATCATTTACATTTACACCAAGCCAATTAACCTACAAACTAAGGATAAGGGGGAAGTCTTTTAGGACAGAGATGAGAAAATAATTTTTCACACAGAGAGTGGTGAATCTGTGGAATTCTCTGCCACAGAAGGTAGTTGAGGCCAGTTCATTGGCTATATTTAAGAGGGAGTAAGATGTGGCCCTTGTGGCTAAAGGGATCAGAGGGTATGGAGAGAAGGCAGGTACAGGATACTGAGTTGGATGATCAGCCATGATCATATTGAATGGCGGTGCAGGCTCGAAGGGCTGAATGGCCTTTTCTATGTTTCTATGTTTCTAATCCAAGTTCTCGGAGAAAACCCACGCAGGTTATGGGGAGAACGTACAAATTCCGTACAGACAAGCACCCATAGGCAGGATGGAACCTGGCGCTGTAAGGCAGCAACTCTACCACTGCGCCACCGGGCTGCCCCTCATTACTTTAGTTTCTGTATTCAAATTCCAGATGGCAATGGAATACACTTCATCCCTATTGAGATTAAACATATATACTGCCCAATTACCTGTTGCATACGAACGCAGAATGATTATATTACCAGATTAGCTTCAGTAAAGTGACTATGTTACCTCTGAATTGTTATAAAATGATATCTGGTTCACCAATGTTCTTTAGGAAATGAAATATATAATTCTGGTGCTTTCTGCCCTCTTTGTGACTCCAAGTATCTGATTGTAAACTGTTTATCAAGTCGATCAGTTCTATAAATGCATGCCTTCCAAGTGATGCCTGTAGGTAAATGAATTATGTAAAATCAAGTTAGTAACTTATTGATAACACATTGCTTAAAAAATCAGCTACACTACAGGTTTGTGTCACAGTCAGGTCTTAAAGAATAAACATTTGCATTAGTATTTTCCCCATGAATGAGTAGGTTAACCTGTGAGGGGCATTTCTCGGCACTGGGCCTGTACTCGCTGGAGTTTAGAAGAATGAGGGGTGACCTCATGGAAATGTACAGAATAGTGAAATACTTGGATAAAGTGCATGTGGAGAGGATGTTTCCACTAGTGGGAGAGTCTAGGACCAGAGATCACAGCCTCAGAATTAAAGGACATTCTTTTAGGAGGGAGATGAGGAGAAATGTCATTAGTCAGAGGGTGGTGAATCTTTGGAATTATTTGTCACAGAAGGCTGTGGAGGCCAAGTCAGTGGATAATTTTAAGACAGAGATAGATAGATTCTTGATTAGTACAGGAGTCAGAGGTTATGGGGGAGAAGGCAGGGGAATGGGGTTAGGAGGAAGAGATAGACCAGCCATGATTGAATGGAGGGGTAGACGATGGGCCGAATGGCCTAATTCTACTACCATTCTTTATGACTTATAACACTACTTGTGACCACAAGCATCTCGTGTCCTCTCAGAACACTGCACAGTCACCACTTTTAAAGTAAAAGCATTGTTATAAAATAGCAAACAATCAGCTTGGAGCTAGAGTTCCACGATAAAAAAAAAATCAATTTTTAAGGATGGACACAAAGTGCTGGAGTAACTCAGCGGGCCAGGCAGTGTAACTCCCCTTGGCTATTCTAATCTCACCCCTTCAAACCGCAGGACCTCTGCTCACTTCCTAGCTCATCTTTGGTATAAGCCAGCATCTGCAGTTCTTTCTTTCTCCACTTTTAAAGATGTTGGCTAAGGAACAAATGTATGGAACAAAGAACTGGGTCAAGCCTCCAGCTATTCCTTAAGCCTTAGCAACTTCTCCCTCCACTTGAAGAGGTTTCAGTAATCTGCTCCTTGAATCTTTCAAAGGTGGCACTCAGTCCAAGTGCTTAGAACATCAAGCACAACAAATCATTTGTATCCAGATCAATATTCACCTGCCTGAATGGCAAACCTGTTTATTTCACTCCCTATTTACTCTGATGAGGACCATAGCAATTGAGGGTTTCGACCCGAAACATTGCCTATTTCCTTCGCTCCATAGATGCTGCCTCACCTGCTGAGTTTCTCCAGCAGTTTTGTCTACCTTCAATTTTCCAGCATCTGCAATTCCTTTCTAAGCAATTGTAAATGTGTTTGTTTCTGGTTTAATTTGTAACTTTAATGTTAAATAACACCCTCCAAGTGTTCTCCAAGTTTTGGAATATTGTGTTCCTTAACTTTGACTACAATGCCTTGGATACCAATCTCCGACACTTAATTTCTACATCTCTCTGCCTCTTTTTCCGTCTCTCTCCATCTCTCTCCATCTCTCTCTCTCTCTGGCATCCTTTAGTGATATTTATTAATCAGGATCCCAACCACCCAGTCCATACCCAATTCCCACCACAGCCTTTGGGCAGGAGGTAGAGGACCCTGAAATCCCACATTACATCTCTACCTTCCTACAACTATCAGGTTCTTGAACTGACCTGCACAACCCTAATCCTACCCCTGTGACAGAACACTACAGGTCATCTCTTGCACCACCGTAGACTTGTTTTCTAATTGTGTGTGTTTTACTTTTTTTTTATTTTTTTTTTATTGTAGAAAACAGTATATACCAAGTACACTCTTATGCGACATTGAAATTTATACAATGTGTAAAATTATAACGTATTGATTATTAATTAGTACTATTTATGATAATTGTAGTATTATCCATTATACATTCCGTTATTATTTATTTTATATAATTGGGAGTATATGTAGTATATTCCTAATATAAGTAATACACTTAGATTTCTCAAATCATAGATATTCTTCTAATTACCAAATAGAAATCCCCGCTAATTTAACTACGTAGTACCCAATCTTAAACAACATTTTTTTTAATATTCATAATGTTATCAAAATATTAATAATGTTTGTATTATTGTTAATTTTATATTCATAGATATTGTATAATTGAAAGTACATAGTTTTATATAATTACAAGTTTAAGACATCTATAATCTTTTTCATACAAACAGAGATAAGTGTGTACATATTAAAAGTTTATATAGTATGTTTCTATAATTTTTTCCTTAATTAAAGATAAAGAGATAGAAAAAAGGAATAGAAAATAGAAAAGAAGGTATGAAAAGTTTGATGGAGATTAAAGTATTACTAAATAATCCAATCTTGGAGATACATTCATGATTTGTTATGTGTATTTCTTCATCCACTCAGATATTCAGGCCTCAGTCAAGTCCCTGCGCCGAACCGTTGTGACCTGTAGATATTTAATATAGGGAGACCATATCTCCTTGAAGAGATCTAACCTGTCCATGAGGGCAAGTCTCAATCTCTCCAAGTAAAGTGTCTCCGTCATTTCTGTATTCCACATTTTAATTGTTGGGGATACAGGGCCTTTCCAAAATTTTAATATTAATTTTTTCCCAATTATTAAAGAATAGTCGATAAAAGTTCTATGATTCCTTGTAATTATTTGTTCCATTTCCGGTATTCCAAGTATGATTAACTTTGGGTCATAAATCATAGTAATATTAATAACTTTCGAGATTGTTTTGAATATTTCATTCCAATATTGTAAAATCTTCGTACAATTAGTAAATGAGTGTGACAGAGTTGCTTCCATGATTTGACATTTATCACATATAGGTGATAGTTTTGGAAATATATTATGTAGTTTAGATTTAGAATAATGTAATCTATGTAAGATTTTAAACTGTATAAGTGCATGTTTAGCGTTTAAAGAGCAATAATGTATATGTTGTAGGCTTTCTTCCCATATTTCTGGACTTATTATTTGACTTAATTCATTTTCCCAGCGCTGTCTATGTATTTCCGATGATGGATATCACTTTCCAACAAAATGTTATAAATGTATGATATCATTTTTTCTGTATTTGGGTGTTTATTCAAGCATTCATCTAAAATTTCACTCTTTCTATTTCTAAGTTCTTGTGTATTTGCGGAAATATAATTTCTGATTTGTAAATATCTGAAATATTCATTATTATGACAAGGACTTGTTTTCTAATTGTGTGTGTTTTCACTCTTTTCTTGTTTTTTGTAGTCATTTTTGTTTCATGGTCTTTGAGAATTTATGTATGACGTATATTATGTATGTTCTGCGTGTGTGGTCCAGTGTTGAGGTGCCTGTGATGGTGCGATGGCAAGGAAGGCTTTCACTGCATGAATGAATGATACTTTATGTACGTATGTAGGACACAAAATGCCGGAGTAATTCAACAGGTCAGTCAGCATCTCTGGAGAACATGGATAGGTGACGTATTGGGTCAACCTCCACCTCGCTGTGTTTGTGAAAATGCCAAGTAACTTGGCTTGACTTAATCCAGCCTTGTATATTTTCTTTGTTGCAATGTGACAAGTGCTATCTGTGAGGCTCTTTGGGATACCTACATCTGAAGATTACCTTGTAGTTTTTTTTTTAAAAGGGAAACGCCGGCAGAAAGATCAGAAACCAGATTAAAAATAATTGGCAAAAAATACCAAGGGAAGATGATGAGGAAAATTCTTACGCACAAGTTTCAATAAGCTGGAATGCATTGCTTTCAATGATGCCAAGAATAGATTCAATAATTCAGAGGAGAACTGAATATATAATTGAAAGTGAAGACATTGTAAGACTATGATGTAAGAGTAAACTGGTGGGATTAATTAAATAGGCTTGCCAAAGAGCAGGGCCTGGTTGTATAGATGCTTTTGTGCAAGTTAATATTTTTCCATGTTCTCATTCCTAAGATGGGGGAGAAGTGGCACGGTGGCGCAGCGGTAGATTTGCTGCCTTACAGAGACCCGAGTCTGATCCTGACTACGGGTGCTTGTCTGTACAGAGTTTGTACGTTCTCCCCGTGACCTGCGTGGGTTTTCTCCGAGATCTTCAGTTTCCTCCTGATCTCCAAAGGCGTGCAGGTTTGTAGGTTAATTGGCTTGCTATAAATGTAAATTGTCCCCAGTCTGTGTAAGGTAGTGTTAATGTGCGGCGATCACTGGTGGGTGCAGACTCGGTGGGCCGAAGGGCCTCTGTCCGTGTTGTATCTCTAAACTAAACTAAATCATTTTGCCCTTTGACCCTTCACTGGTTCTCAGACCATTTCCAACATTCTCAATTTCCATAAAATTTCCTGCAACTTATTATCTTGTGCCCACATACACTAGGATAATTTACAGGAGTCAATGAATCTACCAGTACAGAGTGCACAGAACATTTGAGGATGTTGCCAGGACCCGGTTGCCTGACCTATGGGGAGATGTTGGTCAGGCTAAGAGTTTATTCCTTGGAGCGCAGGAGGATGAAGGGTGATCATGATTTATAAGATCATGAGGGGAATAGACAGGGTTTGTTATCCAGAGTAGGGGAATCAAGAACCAGAGGACATGGGTTTAAGGTGAAAGGGGAAAGATTTAATAGGAACCTGAGGAACAACTTTTTCCCACAGCAGGTAGTGGGTTTATGGTAAGGTAGTTGATGCAGGTGCTATAACATGTAAACATTATTTGGATGGGTATATGGATAGGATAGGTTTAGAGGGAACGACCAAACGTGGGCAGGTGGGACTAGTGTAGATGGGCTATCTTGGTTAGTTTGGGCAAGTTGGGCCGGAGGGCTTGTTTCCATGCTGTATGACTCTCTAACTTTGGGATGTGAGGGGTCGCAAGGGCAATGTACAAAAGCGGCACAGACATCACCGAGTTCAAATATGAATCTAGGTCACAGGAGGTACACGGCAGTAACGCAATCTGTTGCACAACTTTTGTTCTTGAAATGACTGATCTGAGAGCAAGCAACCAAGGAACTTGTGAATGTCTGCAATGTAACTAGGTTTTAAAAGACCGTTTACAATGTTGGGGGGGGGGGGGGGGGGTTACATACCCAAGGGCCTCACTGGAGTTGAATTGCAATGGCATTTGGCAATTCCCACAAATGCTTTAAGGTTAATGATCCATTGACCAACACCACACACTTTCATGCGTTATTTTAAGGTCATATGGTCATAAGTGATAGGAGTAGAATTAGGTTATTCGGCCCATCAAGTCTACTCTGCCATTCAATCATGACTGATCTATCGCTCCCTCCTTACCCCGTTCTCCTGCCTTGTCCCCATAACCCCTGACTCCTGTAATAATCAAGAATATATCTATCTCTGCCTTAAAAATGTCCATTGATGGCCTCCACAGCCTTCTGTGGCAGATTCACCACCCTCTGATGAAAGAAAATTCTCCTCATCTCTTTCCTAAAAGAATGTCCTTTAATTCTGACACTATGTCCTCGAGTCCTAGACTCTCCCACTAGTGGAAACATCCTCTCCACATCCACTCTATCCACTCGAAGGCCCTTGTGGCTGAAGGGATGGCCCTTGTGGCTGAAGGGATCAGGGGGTATGGAGAGAAGGCAGGTACAGGATACTGAGTTGGATGATCAGCCATGATCATATTGAATGGCGGTGCAGGCTCGAAGGGCCGCATGGCCTACTCCTGCACCTAATTTCTCTGTTTCTATGTTTCTATCCAAGCCATACTTTGTCTGTTTGTTTTGTCAGGGGTTAACATGGTAGTGAGATTAAAGGGAATGAAGAGGTGGAATGTTCAAGAAGGAGCTGCAGATGCTGGAAAATCGAAGGTAGACAAAATTGCTGGAGAAACTCAGCGGGTGCGGCAGCATCTATGGAGTGAAGGAAATAGGCAACGTTTCGGGCCCAAACCTTTCTTCAGACTGATGCCGGGTGGGGGGGGGGGGGGGGTGGGAAGAAGAAAGGAAGAGGAGGAGCCAGAGGGCTGATGGAGAGCTGAGAAGGAGAGGAGACAGCAAGGGCTACCGGAAATTGGAGGTCAATGTTTATGCCGCTAGGGTGCAGACTGCCCAAGCAGAATATGAGGTGCTCACTCTGGTAATGGAGGAGGCCCAGGACAGAAAGGAATGGGAGGGGGAGTTGAAGTGCTGAGCCACAGGGGGATCAGTTTGGTTAATGCGGACCGAGCGGAGGTGTTCGGCGAAACGATCGACAAGCCTACGCTTGGTCTCACCAATGTAGATCAGCTGACATTTATGAAGAGGTGGAATTTGGGAGGCCCCAGGTGTTCAGTCCTTGGACACTGTGGTGTGTAGACGCCAGGTTTGAAGAAGGGTTCCGAGCCCAAATCTCGTTTGTCCAACCACTCCACAGATGCTGCCCGACCCTCTGAGTTCCTCCAGCACTTTGTGTTTCGCTCAAGATTCCGGCATCTGCAGTTCCTTGTGTCTCCTGCTCTATGTTTGCCTGATAATGTTTTTCCATTGTAAATTGTATGCTGTTTCCATGACACTGAGGAGAAAATGAGAACAGGTGGTTTGAAAGGCTTTCCCGCAAGTTGAAAAGCATGAAATAAGGGAAACATTCAAATCTTGCCAATGGTGCAAGGAATATTGTGACTAAACTTCACGTTTCAGGCTTACAATGACCCTTTGACAAATAACACAGAGCAGCCAAACCTGACGTTTACTTAATTACACAGCGAGAGTTTTGCTTTTAGTTTAGAGATACAGCACGGAAACAGACCCACCGAGTCTGCACTGACCAGCGATCCCCGCACATTAACACTATCCTACACACACTCGAGACAATTTACACATACACCCAGCCAATTTACCTACAAACCTGCAGATCTTGGGAGTGTGGGAGGAAACCGAAGATCTCGGAGAAAACGCACGCAGGACACGGGGAGAACGTACAAACTCCGTACAGACGGCACCCGTAGTCGGGGTCGAACCCGGGCCTCCAGCGCTGCAAGCGCTGTAAGGCAGAAACTCTACCACTGCACGGTGGATTAGAGTAGCTCAAGAGTCTCAGATTTAGTGATGAGTAAATTTTGGAAAGAAATATCAATCAACTAATTGGGACCCTTGAAGGAATGGTTGACCATTTAAGGTGTTGCAAATAGATGATATGGATGACTAGCTAAGCTGGCACTGGAATGCCACCTGAATATATACTGAACATTTTTTTGGGTCTATTATATTGTTTACAGAGTACTATGTTTACATATTCTGTTGTGCTGCTGGGAAAATCTGGAATGAATCACTTTGTTGCAAGAAGACACGATGGAAATGTTCAAAATTATTGTGTTTTGTAGGAAAGCGGTTTCCATTTTTTGTGAAAATTGGAAGCACAGATTTGTGAACATAGGAGAAATTATCAGAACAGTTTTGATGCAGAATTGTTATGGTTTGGAATGTGTAGATGTGTAGGTCTGGAAGGGTAGTGAAAGCAGCTTAAATGGAACAAATTGGACCATTTAAAGTCATAGAGAGATACAATGTAGAAACAAGCTCTTCAGCCCAACTTGCCCACACCGGCCAACATGTCCCAGCTACACTAGTCCCACCTGCCTGCGTTTGGTCCATATCCCTCCAAGCCTGTCCTACTGTCTAACTGTTTCTTAAATATTGGGATAGTCCCTGTCTCAACTACTCCTCTGGCAGCTTGTTCCATACATCCACCACACCTTTGTGTGAAAAAGTTACCCCTCAGAGTCCTTATTAAATCTTTCCCCTTCATCTTAAACCTATGTCCTCTGGTCCTCAATTCACCGACTCTGCTTCAAGAGGCTCTGCTTCTATCCGATCTACTCCCCTCATGGGTTTTATACACCTCCCTAAGATCGTTGATCAAAGATAATTTCTTTGAAGAACCAGAACAGTCACAGTATAGTTAATGGTCTCGGGTTGTGCTGTAAAATGTTAAAATCACTAGAAATGTAACACATTTTTATGGAAGAGCTATCAGTTGCCTTTTCTAACATAGATGAATGTGTCAAGGGTCCTGGAATTTGATCTTGTCAAATACAGCTTACTCATTTCCATGGAGACACAAGCAACTGCAGATGCTGGTATCTTGAGCAGAACACAAAGTGCTGGAGGAACTCAACCGGTCCAGCGGTATCTGTGCATGGAATGGACAGGTGACGTTTCTGGTGGGACCCTTCTTCAAAACTTATTTTCATCTTTTTTTCTCTATTAATCGTGTTATTTGCAAAGACGCAAGATATAATTTTTGTACATGCATTTTTGTACGTCTGAACAGAATTCACTCAAAGAAGTAATTGCTCAAAGCTTACATGATTATTATTTGCCTAGATGGCACTGATCTTATTATGATGGTGAAGGAATGTGAAACACCTATTGTCATACATTGTACGTGAAACTACGATGTCTAACACAACAGACATTTCCCATTTCTTCACCATCTTAGTAATATCAGCATTATTGCCAGACAACCAACAGCCGCTGATGAAAGCAATCCACATTTTTGAGCATGACTTGTATTTTGCACGAGCAAATATCATCGGCCCGGATATGGTTATTTTTGGTTGACGAGATAAAAATTGAAAGGGCAGGAATTGGCAGAAATGAAGCAAGCAGGCTGGTTGACAATGTTCTGCTCACTCACGTCATTCAATTAAGAGAGATGTGGGCTGAAGGAATGATGGAAAGGTGTGGTTTGAAAAGATTATTCGATGAAGCTAATGTTAGCTTATATTTTGTTTAAAGGACATTATCTGGAATCATGGTGACATTTAGATAGATGAAAGTGTCTGGTCGGGTAAACTCCTATATTGTCGCAAGTGTTATGTTCATTCTAAAAATAGAAGTGTTTTTATTTTAGCAGAAGAACATTGTGATGTTTTTTTTAGTTTAGATACCTGTACAGAGTGGAAACTGGCCTTTCGGGCAACTGAATCCGTGCCAAGCAACAATCACCCATACACTAGTTCGATCCTACACCCTAGCGGCATTTTGCAAAGGCCAATTAACCTACAAATCTGCACGTCTTTGGGATGAAACCAGAGCACCCGGTGAAAACCCTCAAGGTCACAGGGAAAATGTCCAAACTCCATCCAGACAGCACCCGTGGTCAGGATCGAACCGGGGTCTCTGTCGCTGGTGTCAATAAAATACGCTCGACTTCTAGAGAAAGGAATTGCTTCTATTAGCACAATGGCTTTTATGGTTGAAAACCTTTGGAGCTCCACCTCGGAGGATAGTGGATGTCTGGTCACTGAGAATGGTAGATTTGTGGACACTGATGTATGTGGGGATCGGGTAGAATGTGAAACTGGGCTACAGGCGTGGTCATGAACGTACTGAAAGGTGGATCAAAGGGCCTGTTCTTGATCCCACTACATGTTTGTGTGTTCACAACCCAGAACATCCCAAAGTTCAGTTTAGTTTATTGGCACGTGTACCGAGCTACAGTGAAAAGCGTTTGTTGCGTGCTAACCAGTCAGCGGAAAGACAATGCATGATTACAATCGTGCCATTTACAGTGTATAGATACATGATAAGGGACTAACGTCTAGTGCAAGGTAAAGTCAGATCAAAGATAGTCCGAGGGTCACCAATGAGGCAGACAGTAGTTCAGGACTTCTCTCCAGTTGTGGGAGGATGATTCAATTGCCCGATAATAGCTGGGAAGAATCTGGAATCCTGGAATCTGAATCGCAGTCCCAGTGATTTAATGAAATATTTTTTGAGGTACGTAAAAAATGATGACAGCAATATTACTTTCAGCGTTACTGTGTCTGGAAGTCACAATGGAGAAACATATGACATCATGTTAATGTTGTCATTGATTTAACCTGTTGCATGCTTCCTGCCCCACATTCCACTGAGAACCAGCACACTCAGGTTAAATTCTTCCCTGTGTGTTTTAAAGCCATGTAACCAACGCAAGTTCATACCTGTTTTGGCTGTCTAGAAAGATTTACCACAAAAATGTTAGAGTTATATTCAGGAATGGCAGAAACTGCGGAAATAAAGCACACATCCCTTGTTTACCAGAACATAGAAATGTACAGCACTGCACAGCAATGTTGGACTGGACTGCTGATGCCGGGTTTACACTGAAAATAGACACAAAATGCTGGAGTAACTCAGCGGGACAGGCAGCATCTCTGGAGAGAAGGAATGGGTGACGTTTTGGGTCGAGACCCTTCTTCAGACTGAGAGTCAGGGGAGGGGACCAAAAGCGAATGACTCCCTCTCCCCAGCATAGAGTGTCTGTGGTACAGTACAGCACAGGAACAGACCTATCGACCACAATGTGTGTGCCAAACATGATGCCAAGTTCAACTGATCTCGTCTACATGCACTTGATCCATATCACATTCTTTCTTGCACTCCCATGTGCTTTTCTAAATGCCTCTTAAACGCCACTATTGGATCTGCCTCCAGAACTGCTTAAATAAAAGCACTTGCCTTGCATATCTCCGTTAAACTTTTCTCCCTCAACTTAAAACTCTGCCCCCTAGTGTTGGACATTACCATCCTGGGAAAAATGTTCTAACTTTCTCCCCTGACTATCCCTCTCATCATTTTATATACTTCTATCAAGTCTCTCCTCAACCTCTGACATTCCAGAGGAAACAATCCAAGTCTATTCAACCTCTCCCTTTAGCTGAAACCCTCTAATCCAGGCAGCATTCGGGTAAACCTTCTCTGCAACCTCTCCAAAGCCTCCAATGAGATGACCAGAATTGCACACAACACGCCAAATGTGGTGTAACCAAAGTCCTATAGAGCTGTATCATGACTTCCTGACTATTCAATGCTCCTAGCAATGAAGGCAAGCACACCATTCACCTTCTTTACCATCCTATCTATTTGTGCTGTCACCTTCAGTGAGCAATTAACTTGGACTCCAGGATCCCGATGCTGATCAACACTGTTAAGGGACTTGCCGGTATCTGTACTCTCCTCTTACTTTCAACCTCCCAAAGTGCAGCACCTCGCACTTGCTCAGGTTAAACTCCATCTGCCATTTCTCTGCCCATTTCTACAGCTGATCTATATCCCACTGGATCTTGAGGTATTATATGAGATATTCCTCTGGCAAGCCATCTTGAGCTTCCAGTTTCATGGAATGTTAACTCCACTTGCCCTCTGCACAACGAGAAGGCGTCTTTATATGGAATCCATGTCTATTTAGTTTAGTTTAGAGATACAATGCAGAAATCAGGCCCTTCGGCCCACTAAGTCCGTAACCACCAGTGATCACCACGTATTAACACTATCCGACACACACTAGGGATTTACACCCAGCCAATTTACCTACAAGCCTGTACGTCTTTGGAGTGTGGGAGGAAGCCGATGATCTCGGAGAAAACCCACGCAGGTCACGGGGAGAACGTGCAAACTCCGTACAGGTAGCACCCAGAGTCAGGATTGAACCCGGGTCACTAGGCCGTAAGGCAGCAACTCTACCGCTACGCCCCCGTGCCGCCCTAGGTAATATTTCACAGTAACGTGACTCGTTGGCGAGAGAAACCAAAGTGCTAATGCATTATTTTCATCACTTCAGCGGAAAATCTAAATCTAATTTATTTTTTGAAAGGTAATAAAAACATTATCTTGAGGTCAGTTATCATTCACTCCCCAGAGATCAATGGTGTCAGACTGAGTCAGCATTAAAAATAGGACAATGATTATTGTCTGGGCAATGTTCTTGAGTAAAGTTTCAGGACTAGTAATACCAATAATATTTGTGATATGAAGTATTGCTGATAATCTGTGGTCATTGTGTGACACCTTTTACCTGGCGCACCTATACATATTATTTCATTGCATTTTAGTAAATAAATGATTAGCGATTTTAAGCTTTTAGTCTGTACTCGTTTTGCTGATTGTGTATAAAGTGCTTTGGTGAAATTGATATAAACAAGGCTGCTGAATATATGATGTTTGGAACACGGGTCTCATAATCAGAAGTGCTTTCGGGTCCACATGCAAAGTGTTCCTCTGGAGTTGAGTGAAGTGGTGAGCTGTGTGGAGAAGAATGGCCAGCGAATTCCCCCAGAGCGGGAAGCTCGGAAGCCGCCAAGCTCGGCCCTGAAGACCAGAGAGTCATAAGGTCGCAAGTGATAGGAGCACAATTAGGCCATTCGGCCCATTAAGTCTACCCCGCCATTCAATCATGGCTGATCTATCTCTCCCTCCTAATCCCATTCTCCTGCCTTCTACCCACAACCTCTGATGCCTGTACTAATCAAGAATCTATCTATCTCTGCCTTAAAAATATCCACTGACTTGGCCTCCGCAGCCTTCTGTGGCAAAGAATTCCACAGATTCACCACCCTCTGACTAAAGAAATTTCTCCTCATCTCCTTCCTAAAAGAACTTCCTTTAATCCTGAGGCTATGATCTCTAGTTCTGGACTCTCCCACTAGTGGAAACATCCTCTCCACATCCACTCCATCTAAGCCTTTCACTATTGTGTATGTTTCAATGAGGCTCTCCCCTCATTCTTCTAAACTCCAGCGAGTACAGGCCCAGTGCTGACAAACGCTCATCATAGGTTAACCCACTCATTCCTGGGATCATTCTTGTAAAAGTTCGAGGAGGGGGAAACCGCTGGCAATGACGGATGTGAGGAGTGGGCCAGTGGGAGAGGGCCGGTATTGCATGCAGCGTCTTCATGATCAGCTGCAGGAGGCGCTCCTGGGACACCGGGGCAGTCGGGCGAGGAGAGGGACGTCGGTTGGTGAGCCAAGCTGGTCGATGGCGACGGAGGAGGCCCTGCAGCAGCCTGGGGCTAACTTGGATCAGGGGGGCTCCACTACATTGAACACGTGGACTGGGCTTTGGACTTTGTGTTAGTGACGCCAAAATATGTCGACTCATGCATGTGTGAGCTACAGTATAAGAATCTTGCTGTGCAGTGCACATGTGACAATAGAGAATCATTGATTGAATTAAAGATAGACAGTGAGTGGAGTAACTCAGCGGGACAGGCAGCATCTCTGGAGAGAAGAAATGGGTGACGTTTTGGGTCAAGACCCTTCTTCAGACCCAAAACGTCACCCATTCCTTCTCTCCAGAGATGCTGCCTATCCCGCTGAGTTACACCATCTTTTAGTGTCTGTCATCATTCTAAACCAGCATCTACAGTTCCTTCCTTCACGTTGATTTGCCTTTTGATAGTGTTGATTGAGGAGGAATATTATCATGGACATTGGATGATCTCCCTTCTTCAAACTGTGTTAGCAGATCAATGAAACAAGCAGGTTCCTCCTCAACAACTCTCAAAGTTAGGTGCACACGTCAGAGATAACAGTGATGTGGGAAAATGGACAGGTATCTATTAACTTGTGGCGTAGCTTCAGGAATGTTAGCTAATGGGCAAACTGGTACTGATGTTGCTACTTGCCCTTTATTCATCTATTATATCATTCATAATTGGAAACAGTAAGCTAATTTCTGGCAACTAACTCTTCAGTTATGTCTTGGGAAGTAGAAAAGCAAACTGGTGTAAACATGACATTGAAATTCCCGGTTTTGTGTTCCAATATGCATGGCAAGGTGGCGCAGTGGTAGAGTTGCTGCCTTACAGCGCCAGAGACCTGGGTTCCATCCTGACTAAAGATGCTGTCTGTACGGAGTTTGTACGTTCTCCCCATGACCTGCGTTTTCTCCGAGACTTTCAGTTTCCTCCCACACTCCAAAGACAAAGTACAGGTTTGTAAGCTTATTGGATTGGTATCAATGTAAAATTGTCGCGGGTGTGTGTAGGGTAATGTTAGTGTTCGGGGATCGCTGGTGGGTGTGGACTCAGTGGGCAAAAGCGACTGTTTCCATGCAGTATCTCTAAACTAAACTTAATAAGTAATGTATTGGCATCTGAGATTTGATTCCATTGTGTCAAGAGTGCGTTATTGTCCAGGGCAATGCACTTTGGGGGAATTCTCTCTAACCTGTAAACTACTTGCAGTTGTTGACTGGACCACCAACACAAGAAATGATAGCTCTTGAAAAGAGTTAAGTTTAATTTAGTTTAGAGATCTAGCTTGGAAACAGACCCTTCACCGCAGCATGTCCACACTGACCAACAATCACCCCTACACCAGTTCCATTTTATCCCAGATTTGTACCCTACACACTAGGGACAGTTTACAATTGTATCTCAGCAAATTAACCAACAAACCTGTACGTCTTTGGAATATGGGAGGAAGCCGGAGCTCCCGGAGAAAACCCATGCAGTCACCGGGGGAATGTACAAACTCCATACAGACAGCACCTGTAGTCAGGATCGAAACCGTGTCTCTGGCGCTGTAAGGCAGCAACTCGACCGCTGCACCACCATTTTGATATAGTTTTGGATGCTGGGAAATTAGTGGAATACAGGGCTAGCAAGGGAAAATAGTGCAGAGGTGAAAGGTCAGCTGCAAGCCTTTTGTCCGACAGATTATGTGGAAAGGGTTGAATGGTCTTGTCTTGGTTCCATTTGTTAACTTCTACAAAGAATACAAGTATTACGTTTTCCAAACTAAATTTTCCTGTCTTAACAGAGCAACAAATTGATGCGGATGAGGCAAACTCGAAATCCTGCAACTTGTGGCACGGTGGTTGAGTTGCTGCCTTACAGCGCCAGTGACCCAGGTTTGATCCTGTCTATGGGTGCTGCCTGTATGGAGTTTTTTATGTTCTCCCTGTGGCCACTTGGGTTTGTACAGACAACACCCTTTGTCAGGATCAAACCCAGGTCTTTAACGCTGTAAGGCAGCAACTGTACCGCTGTGCCACCCTGTGCTGTTACCTAAAATTACACCAGGATCTTGATCAACTTGGGAGGTTGGTCCCGCATGTAAACATCATCTATCCATTTCTCTCCACGTCACTTCTTGTTTCATATATTTGGTTTATTAAGCTCTTGAGTTGTGTAGATAAGATGAACAGTCACAGTCTCTTTCACAGAATAGAAGAGTCTAAAACTAGCGGGCCTAGTTTTAAAGAGAGAGAAGTAAGATTTGAAAGGAACCTAAGGGATGGCAACCTCCGAGAGAGGGTGCATGGAACAAACTGTCGGAAGAAGCTGTAGAGTTCGATACATGTACAATGTTTAAAGTACATTTAGGTAGGCACATGGATAGGTAAGGTTTAGAGGGAAATAAATCAAATGAAGGCATATGGGGCCGGCTCAGATAGACAACTTGGTTGACATTGAAGAATTGGTCCAAAGGGCCCACATTCTTGCTCATTGTCTCGACAATAGATCTTTAGCTGTGTTGTTGTATTATGGCAGAGTTGCAAATTTACCTGAAGTTCCAAGTTCCTGTTGATGTTTAGAAGTCAGCATTGAATATGGGATAGAAGTTGTACAATACCTGCACAGCCACAAAGTTCCTTGTGATATTCCAGCTAATTAAATACTCTTGGCAGTGATGTTGGAAGTTATGAACCGCAGCAGCATTTCTGTGCGCTGCGAGATACTAATCTGCAAGACACTTTGCCTAATAGTTTCCCATTTCACAATAATGCATGTCCTTCAGAACTTTACCCATTATCTTTGGTACGCTGCGCAATAAATATTCCATTTCACAAAGTCCAGGTTCCAGAACAGAAGTTTTTGTATTCTGATCAGAGGTCAGGTTCCACGATGGCACTCGCTTTTTAGAACCCTGCTTCCAACCCCCTTGTCACGGCCGAGAGAGCATCGAGACTGAAGAGAGGTGGCCACAATAATGATGGCATGAGACATTGAGTGGTGGGGAGGGCACCTCTGCCTTGACAGGTCAGTGATGCTTCCCATCTGGTTTTAAAGAGGCAAACACAATGCACCCTACTTTGAAATATCTATTATTATTATTATACTAAAAGTCTCATCTTGACAACTTCCTGTCTACATTGTATATTTATTTTAGAAAATACGCTGCCCTATATCGCTATGATTTTTTGCCATCTTACTCACAGTGCTCCTCCGCTCCAGCAGCCCCAATGTTTTTTCCAATCGCTGAAAAAAAAAATTATGAATGTTTAAAAAATCTTGAGATCAGCTGATTGGTCCTCTCGCCTGTCAATCACCATGATGAAGGTAAAGCCCCTTCCGGGGGGGGGGAGGGGAGTATAAAGCCCCAGATGCCGGATGTGAGTCAGTTACTCTAGAAGATCGTGAGGGAGTCCTCAACTGTGATTCTATGCTGTGAGTCTACTGAACTGTGCATCTACTGAACTGTGAGTCTACAAAATGCTTGCAATAAATGATTTGTTAGCCCTTAATGAAATTAAATTAGTTGTTTGGCCTGCCCTGTGCTGGACATTGAAATGGAAATGGAAATGGAAATGGAAATTGAAATGAAATGAGTTGTTTGGCCTGCCCTGTGCTTGAAATGAAAATGGAAATAAAATGAGTTGTTTGGCCTGCCTGAAACCACTCATTTTGGCCCACAAGGCCCTTATTAAATGAGAAAACAGTCAATTTTGCTCAACATGCCCGTATTAGCCCAGGAGGAGCATTTTGGCCAAAAGGGCCCGTGCCAGGCTAGGAAAAGTCCAGAAAAAGTGCCTTTTACTGAGATTTCACTCTTTTAAAGTCCATTCAGTCCATCGGGCCTGTACTAGCCCAGGAGGAGTCCCTTCGGCCCATCAGTAAGTATTCTGATGAGCTTCCAGCCCACCAACCCTGAGTGACTGAGCTGCCAGCCCACCAGGCCTGAGTGACTGAGCTGCCAGCCCACCAGGCCTGAGTGACTGAGCTGCCAGCCCACCAGGCCGAGTAACTGAGCTGCCAGCCCACCAGGCCTGAGTGACTGAGCTGCCAGCCCACCAGGCCTGAGTGACTGAGCTGCCAGCCCACCAGGCCTGAGTGACTGAGCTGCCAGCCCACCAGGCCTGGGTGACTGAGCTGCCAGCCCAACAAGCCTGAGTGACTGAGCTGCCAGCCCACCAGGCCTGAGTGACTGAGCTGCCAGCCCAATAACCCATTTGACACACTGTCCATACTAGCCCTCTGAAAACCAGCCCATTTGGCCCAGAACACCCATACTAGCGCTCCAGAAGGCCCCCCCCACCCCACTTGTCACCAATATTGGAATTGGTGAAGAGGTGGGATATTGCATTAGGGGACCACCCTTCCCATGTGAACATGGGACCCAACGGGTCCCACTTAGTCTAGTAAACAGTAAATGCTGCAAAAAAAGAACTCAACAGGTTAGGCAGCCTCTGTGAAGGAGAAAAGTTGTTACTTCAGATCTGAAATCAGAGATTGGAAAGAGAGAAATTAGATAGTCAAAATGTGCAGGAAGTGACTGCAGATACTGGTTTACACTGATGATAGACACAAAAAGCTGGAGTAACTCAACAGGTCAGGCAGCATCTCTGGAGAACCTCGATAGGTGACGTGTTCACACCCTTCTTCACACTGATTTTTCATCAGCCTGAAAAAGAGACCCAATCCAAAATGTCATCTACTCATGTTTTCCAGATGTGCTGCCTGAGCCGCTGAGATACTCCAGCACTTTGTGTCTTTTATTGTAAACCAGCATCTGCAGTTTAGACTTTAGAGATGCAGCATGGAAACAGGCACTTTGCCCCACCGAATCAGCTCTGACCAGCGATCATCTCATACATTAACACTATCCTACACATTAGGGACAATTTACAATCTTACCAAAGCCAATTACCCTATAAATCTGTACATCTTTGGGGCGTGGGAGAAAACCGGAGCACCCAGAGAAAAGCCACGCAGGGCATGGGGAGAACGTACAAACTCCATACAGACAGCACCCACAGTCAGGATCGAACCCGAGTGTCTGCCGTTGTAACGCAGCAGCTCTACCACTGTGCCACCCAAAAGTACCATGTGCCTATCCAAAAGTCTCTTAAATGCCACTATCGTATCTGCCTCCATCACCAGCCCTGGCAATGAGTTCCAAGCTCTCACCCACCCTCTTGTTTTAAACTTTGCCTCTCACACATTAAAGCTATGCCTTCTCGTTTTTTTATATTTTCCATCCTGAAAAAAAAAGGTTCTGACTCTCTACCCTATCTGTGCCCCTCATAATTCCATATACTCCTATCAGGTTTCTTCTACTTCCGTTCCAGAGAAAATAATCCAAGTCTGTGCAACCTCTCCCTGTACCTAATCCCTCTTAATTAAGGCATCAACCCTTCTACAAACGGCTAGTGGGTCACTAATTGAGCACTCTGTACAGACAGCACCCGTAGTCAGGATCGAACCTGGGTCTCTGGCGCTGCAAGGCAGCAGCTCTACCACTGTGCCTCTGCGCCGCCCCTACGCCACTGTTCCTTGCGTTTCCAATAAGTGAAGAACTGGCTCACGATCCTGAGAGTTCAGAAGCAAAAGAAATAGGTTCAACTTTTTTACATTTCCCCTTTTAGATCAAGCTTGGTGCTTTAAAAGTGCTTCTTTGATTTTGATGTACCTCGTGGGGATTGCTGTCATCAGTAGACCTATAGTTAAAAGGAGCAGTCATTGCATCTTGATTCCAGAGATGATAAATTAGCTTGTTGTAGCCTTGTATTATTTTAATGCAGCAGTGAAGTGACAGCACGAACCTCCTGGAGTGTTGTTGGGGGTCACACAAGCCACCAACCCTTACAAATATTTTTACTCTAATTTGAACAGCAACCAATTTAGCACATGCGGAGAGAAGGAACAAAAAATCACAACTAAGATAACTCCTCTCAGTGAACAGGCTAGCCAAGAAAAACAAGCAAGCAGAATTTTCCACTTAGGTTCCTGCCGAGGTAACGCCACTCATATTTGGGACAGGAGTCGACACGGCTTCCAGACTCATTGGAGCCTGAATTGAGATGATTTTGGCCACTTTGAAACATTGCTGATAGCAAAAGAAAACAATATAAAAATGTTCAACCATGGGCAAATAAGCAAAATACTCATGGATGAATATTTATATTCCCATTGTCAATTCAGAATCTCGTCAATGCAGGTGAGGCTAGCATTTAGCTCCTATCCCGAAACGCTCTTGTAGATGTTGGTGCGATACGGGAGCTCCAAGACCTGGAACAAGGGTGGCACGGTGGCGCAGCACCGTGGTTGCTGCCTCAAAGAGCTAGAGACCCAGGTTCAATCCTGACAATGGGTGCTGTCTGTGTGGAGTTTGTACGTTCTCCCTGTGACAGTGTGGGTTTCCTTCAGTGCTCACATTTCCTCCCACATCCGAAAGATGTGCAGGTTTGCAGGATAATTGGCTACTGTGAATTGTCCCTACAGTGGCGCATGGAACTAGTGTACGGGTGACCGTTGGTCAGCATGGACCCGGTGGGTGGAAGGACCTGTTTCCACTCTGTCTCTAAACTAAACTAAAAGAAGGGACGTGAGTATATTTCAAGAGGGTGTATGAGTTCAATGGTCAACAGTTCAGAAGGCATTCGCATCGCTCCGATTAACCATCACGTAACTGGTAGGTCAAGAGAGACGAGAGGATGTGACAACAACTGAGGCTCGTTGCTCCTCCTATCGGCGGGGGGGGGGGGGGGTGGGGAGGAAATGAGTGCCATTTGGCATGGGCATCATGCCCGTCTGCTTCAAAGAGATCATGGTTTGGGGGCCTCTAAAATTGAAATTGGCCTGGACGTCAGTTCATCTATGAGTGGGCCTGGGTATGAAGATCAAAGGCGACAGATATAAGGATCCAGAAGATGGATGTTCACCCCTTCTGTACAATTCTTGCAGCCTGCAGGAAAATAGACCAAACAGCCTCAGCACGCGGGTAACAGAGGAACATTCAAAGATGTCATAGTGACGGGGATGGATACTGTTCATTGCAACCTTAAGGGTGAGCACTGATAGTTGAGTTGTCCAGAAGAATTAAGAACATCTTCTTGGGCTGAGGAGAAATTTAAAGGGAAAGTTCATAAGTCATAGGAGAAGAATTAGGCCATTTGGCCCATCATGTCTACTCTGCCATTCAATCATAGCTGGTCTATCTTTCCCTCTCAACCCCATTCTTTTGCCTTCTCCCCATAACCCCCGACACCCGTACTAAGCTATCAATCTCCACCTTAAACTTATCCATTGACTTGGCCACCACGGCCTTCTGTGGCAATTAATTTCACAGATTCACTGACGGAAAGACTTAATTGCCATGGTCTACGTGAGAAACAATAACAGAGTTGGGGACTAGGTTGGAGGGTCAGCCAAAGGGGACTGAGTAGTTAAGATCCAAGTAAAGCAAAGATAAGAGTCTTTATATTAGCACCTGAGGCTTGTGCCAAATGAAATGGTGCCGTTGAGATAAGTGTTTAATGCATGTCTCCAAGACTGGTGTAGGAGAATTGGATTTGAACTTAAGGGGCATTGGTACCAAAACAGGAGCAGGCAGGAGCTCCTTTTGTAGAAAGGAACTGCAGATGCTGGTTTACACCGAAGATAGACGCAAAATGCTGAAGTAACTCGACGGGTCAGGCAGTATCTCTGGAAAAAAGGAATGGGTGAGGTTTCGGGTCGCGACCCTTTTTAGCAGTAGATGTTCCATTAGAAAAGGCTTCACTCACATTAGGCTGGGACAAGGGTCCCAATGAATTGAATAAAGGGCCTGCCCCACTGTACGAGGTAATTCAAGAGCTCTAAAAAAAATCAAACTCGTGGTAAGTACATAGAATGTATGTAGCGACTACGTCGGAGCTCGTGGATGTCTCGTAGCGGCTCGTAATGCTAACGGCAGGTACTCGGGAAACGTGTTAACTCGTGAAGTTTTTTCAGCACTGTGAAAAATGTCCACGAGAGCCCCGAGTACCTACGAACGGCTATTACCGTAATTCTCCGAGTTCGAATCAGAGGCAACTCGGGAGAACTCTTGAATGACCTCGTACAGTGGGACAGCCCCTTTAGGCAGTGGTTTGGTTTTTTAACATGGGGGAAATTCTGAAAAGGAGAAATTTAGAAAGGTTGAAGTAAATAAGAAGGAGGTGGAATGGTGTAATGAAACAGCCCATGACAACCAGAGAGGACGAGGAGGGAGAGTATAAAATACACCTCCAGAGTTACAATGGGAAAAATAGATCAAAGACACAATTGAAGGATCTTTACTTGAATTTGCGCATCTACTGCCCCGTCCCACTTAGGATACCTGAACGGAAATCTCTGGAGACTTTGCGCCCCACCTAAGGTTTCCGTGCGGTTCCTGGAGGTTTTTGTCAGTCTCCCTAATGGTCAAAAGTTGTTTCCGCTTTTTCTATGTTCCGGCGATTATTTAAAAAAATTGAAAGAAACTCCGGGAACCGCACGGAAACCTTGGGTGGGGCGCAAAGTCTCCGTTCAGGTTTCCCAAGTGGGACAGGGGCATTAAGATAGCTGGATTGATGATACAATTAGAAGTATGTGGCTATGATCCATTACAAATGTGTGTTTGCAAATGACCAAAATGGGGATTAAAAAAACAGAATCAGGTTAGTTTATTCCTATATAATGAGGTGTAACGAAATGTATTTGTTCACATGAAGTTCACCGACGAAATAATATACAGCAATGATAAATGTAAAATGAAATGTTATGACTAGTGCAAACAAGACAATGTCCATAAACTGTGGTGCTAACTGAAGTAGTGCAAAACAAAGTGTTAAAGTGGAAGAAGGGAATAACCGAATGAAATAGAGTGAAGAGTAAGAGTGCTTGCATGCATCTTCCGTAAGGAGATATAAAAGCAGCGATTAGTTCAGGCTGTTCTTAAGATTAGATGTCTGGGCTTTCAGGTTCCTGTATCTTGTTCCAGAAGGTAGAAGATAGTAGAGGAAATGGCCAGGGTGACCGGAATCCTTGACGATACTCTCTGCCTTGCGGATGCAAAGAGATGGGGCAGATGGAAGGAAGTGCGAGCTTGCGATGGACTTGGCAGAGTTCACCACATTCTGCAGGTTCAACAAAGATCTGTAGTTCCCTTGATTTATCGATGATTGACTGGAAACTTTCAACACTAGAAGAAAAAAAAGTCTTCCTCAGTGCTGGAAGGGTGAGATATTAAGGAGAAGGTAGACAGAAAATGCTGGAGAAACTCAGCGGGTGAGGCAGCATCTATGGAGAGAAGGAATTGGCTGCGTTTCGGGTCGAAACCCTTCTTTCGGTCGACCTGAAACGTTGCCAATTCCTTCTCTCCATTGATGCTGCCTCACCCGCTGAGTTTCTCCAGCATTTTTTGTCTACCTTCGTCTTTTCCAGCATCTGCAGTTCTTTCTTAAACAAAAAGATATTAAGGAGAAATGGTCACCAAGGCCGTTTCATCTGTTTTAAGAGGAGCTTCATCTAAAATGGTGTCGCTCTCTGGCACCGTATTAACTGAGGATATTTCAAAGAGAAAAGCAAAATAGAAATAGAGAAACGTAAATGGAACTGGGGATCTCTGATAATAAAGTATTAAGGCAGTACCAAGAGAAGACCTTAGCTTAGAAAACCAAGAGTGTCATGTGTAAAATGATGCAAATATTTGTGAATACACAGCGGCAGGCTGTATGAAGGAGAGTTCCTCTGCAGTCGTTTGTGTGAGGTTGTGATGATCTTTCTCTGCAGTCAGTTACAAGGGCTAAAAATAGGGAACCAGAAGTGCAGATGTAGAGAATCTGAGATAAAAACAGTAATTCTGGAAACACTCACTAGTGCAGACAGCAGTGAGGACGGAGAAATTGAGTTAATGTTTCCAGTTGCAAATCTTTCATAGAGACCTTTTGATCTGAAATTTTATCTCTATTTCTCTTTCCGCAAATGCCTTCAGACCGCCTGAGTGTTTCCAGCAAGGGTTCTTGCTGCGGACTTCACGTTCTGGCCATGACTGTGCTAGATTTAGTTTGGAGATCCAGCGCGGAAACAGGCCCTTCAGCCCACGGAATCCGCACCAACCAGCGATCCCCGCACACTAACACAATCCCACAACACACTAGGGACAATTTCCATTCATACCAAGCCAAGTAACCTACAAACCTGTATGTCTTTGGAGTATGCGAGGAAACTGAATATCTCGGAGAAAACCCATGTGGTCACAGGGAGAACATATAAACTCTTGTACAGAGAGCACCCGTAGTCGGATTGAACCCCTGGTCTCCGGCGTTGTAGGGCAGCAACTGTACCACTGTCCCACCGTGCTGCCCAAAGATGTGGCACTAGAAAATAATTTATGAATGGGGTTAATAGATATATTTATGTATGGTGTTACTTTCCATATGGACAGAATTGACAGCAAAATGTAATATGGTTCATACTAAGCAGCTGCTTGGCTCCCATGATATTGTGTCATGGAAATCTTATGGAAAGATTTATCATAAACTTGCATACACTAAATGTTTAGTATTACTGAACTAACAAGCTCCTATTAGAAGAAAATCAAAATCTGTATTTAATATCTCTGCACTCCATTAACTTCAATTTACTTCATCTACTGCCAGCAGCTTGAATATAAATTCCCCATAGTTTCCAGCACCAGGGGATGTACATTCCACGCTGCCAGTTTCTTACTGACGCACCTGATGCTTGCCTTAAAATTATCTTAAAAGGAAGTTTCAAACTTCAGACTGCTTGATAATTGCGTTGCCTTGCATGCTTAAGATGTGGTTCTCAGACCTGCTCACGAACTCTGCTTGACCAGCCACACCCAAAGCTGCAATAGCCTCGAACTCCTGGCATCTCCTGGAAGTGCCACGGTGGAGCAGCGGTAGAGATGCTGCCTTACAATGAATGCAGCGCCAGGGACCCGGGTTCGATCCTGACTACGGGTGCTGTCTGTATGGAATTTGCACGTTCTCCCCGTGACCTGCGTGGGTTTTCTCCGAGATCTTCGGTTTCCTCCCACACTCCAAAGACGTACAGGTTTGCAGGTTAATTGGCTTGGCAAATGTAAAAATTGTCCCTAGTGGGTGTAATAAGCGAGGATCGCTGGTCGACGCGTACCCGATGGGCAGAAGGGCCTGTTTCCATGCTGTATCTCTAAACTAAAACTGGATCATGCTGCACCTTATACACCAGCACAGAAAGGTTTTCCATCTTTAAGTATTTACAGAAAGAAAGGATTTGCATTTGTAGAGCACCACATCACAGGAGAGAAGGAAAGGGTGACAGTCTGAAGAAGGGTCTCGATCCGAAACATCACCCATTCCTTCTCTCCAGAGATGCCGTCCGTCCCACTGAGGTACTCCAGTATTTTGTGTCTACCTTTGTGTTCCTTCCTACATGTCACATCACAGGGACTATTGCAACCCTTAAGAAACAATTAGACGGGTTAATTGGATAGGATAGGCTTAGAGGGATGTGGGCCAAATGCAGGGTGGTGGGACTAGTGTGAATGGGACATGTTGGTCAGTGTGGGCAAGTTGGGCCGAAGGGCCTGTATGGCTCGATGACTCTGCTGATCTTTAAGGTTCGGGAGTCAAAGAGCTTGACACAGGCCTTTTGGCCCAAGTCTCCCAAGCTAACCAAGATGCCCATCTAAGCGGGGCCCTAATTGCCTATGTTTGTCTCATCTTTTTCCTATCGATGTGCCTATCCAAATGTCCTTCAAATGGTGTTATTGTGCCTGCCTCAACCATTTCTAATGACAGCTTGTTCCATATATCCACCATCCTCTGTGCAAACACATTTATCCTCGGGTTTCTATTAAATCTTTCCCCTCTCACCTTAAATCTAAGCTCTCTGGTTCTTGATTCCCCAACCTTCTCCCCATGACCGCGTGGGATTTCTCTGAGATCTTCCACTTTCCTCCCACTTTCCAGGATGTATAGGATTGTAAGTTAATTGGCTTGGTATAAATGTAAATTGTCTCTAGTGTGTGAACGATAGATTTAATGTTTGAGGATCGCTGGTTGGTGCGGACCCGATGGGCTGAAGGGCCTGTTTCCGCGCTGTATCTCCAAACTAAACCAAACTAAACTCAACACTGCTTGAAGGAGGGCAGACAAATTGACCTAAAGTATCCTGGATAAGGTTTATTACTCCACCACTGTTATTAAATGCAGTTTGCCTTGTTACTTTTCCCTGCTGTTTTTGGAAAGTGGCTGTGCCCAAATCAGCAGCCAAATTTCCATGAACATTAAGAGTTGCACTCGAAAAGTGCCAAATTGACCATGAAGGTCTTTAGAATAGCTGTATTTGAAATATTGAGCACCTCATTAAAATTAAGAATCAAAGATGATGATTGTGATGCTGTTCATTTGTCGTAGAAGCCAATCTGGTTCACCATTGTCTGTAGTTGTTGGAGACAGCAGGGCAGCACGGTGTGGTAGCGGTAGAGCTACCAGTTTTACAGCACCAGGGACTCGGGTTCAATACTGACTACGGGTGCTGTCTGTATGGAGTTTGTACGTTCTCCCCGTGACTTGCGTGGGTTATGTCTGAGATCTTCGGTTTCCGCCCACACTCCAAATACTTCCAGGTTTGTAGGTTAATTGGCTTGGTATACTGTAAATGTAAAAAAATGTCCCTAGTGTGTAGGATAGTGTTAGTGTACGGGGATCACTAGTTGGTGTGGACTCGGTGGGCCCGTTTCTGCATTGTATCTCTAAACTAAAGTAACCGCATAAACCAACGTGAGTGGAAGTATAAGGTGAGCAATGGGCTATCTTCGGTTTAAACCAGCATCAGTAGATCCTCCCGGCTCAGATTAAACCTTGGAGCCGGATCAGAAGACATACAGTAACATAGATAGAACAGTTTAGTCTTCTATTCCATTGGGGAAACGAATATAATTACTCTGACAATAGGAGGTATGTAAGACTGGGTTCACATGTTCTCTTGTGACCCAGGACGGTGACTTCTTCTTCTGTCGTGTGGTGTGCACGGCCTAAAGTTGTCGGACAACTTGTTCTATTTGATCTTCCGTTTGTGCACGTCGAGTTGATTGCATTAGTCGAAACAGGGCGGACCACGTGAAGGTTGCGACCTCCCACCACAGGGCGGTGTCTGATCGGATAAAAGTGTAACCTTGGACTGGTTGTGATGGGGAGGAGGTTGTAGTAGTCTTGACAAGGAAGCACGGGAGCATTAAGTTTGCCTTGTCGGCACCGGACAAGGGCGGCACAGTGGGGCAGCAGGTAGAGCTGCTGCTTCACAGCACCATTGACCAGGGTACGATCCTGATCTCGGGCGTTATCCGTGCGGGGATTGCATGTTTTCCCTGTGAGCGTGTGGGGTTCCTCCGGTTTCCTCTCTCATCTCAAAGACATGCGGGGTTGTGGGCCAATTGGCCTAGTGTGTAGGGAGTGGATGTGAAAGTAGGATAAGATAGAACTAGTGTGAACGGATGATCGATGGTTGGCAGGGACTCGCTGGCTGAAGGGTGTGTTTCCGTGCTGTATTTTCAAACTAAACCAAGCAACAATAATTCTTGTAGAGACAAGGACGTGGAAACTGATGCTTGCGACACATCACGATGAATATTGAATTCTTCATGTTTAGGTGACTTACAGCGCCAGAAACCCGGGTTCGATCCTGACTATGGGCGCTGTCTGTATGGAATTTGTACATTCTCCCTGTGACCGTGTCGGTTTTCTCTGGGTGCTCGGGTTTCCTCACACACTCCAAAGACGTGCAGGTTTCTGAACTAATTGGCTTCTGTAAATTGTAAATTGTCCCTAGTGTGTAGGATAGTGCTGGTGTACAGGGTGATTGTTGGTCGGTGTGGACTCAGTGGGGCGAAGGGACTGTTTCCACGCTGTATCTCTAACTAAAGTCTAAAGTAAAGTGCATTGCTTCTCAGATTCAGCATGGGTAGATGGCAACCCAGCCGTATGAACATTGAATTCTCCAATTTTAGATAACTACATGACACTCCACCTTCTCCCAAATAACTGCCCCCCCCCCCCCACCTCATTCCGCTCCACCCTCCGTTACGGCCCACCTGGACTTGCACCTATTTACTCCAGCATGTTGTCTCTTCCAACAAAAGCTTTTGCTTTCTCATAAACAGATAACAACAACAACATTTTAATTCTGTGTCAAAATTTGGATTATATTTCCAGGTAATGGCATCTAAAGTAGCCATAGGGGACATCCGGTGGCGCTGTAACTGGCTGCCTCCGCCCACGGTCTGGTTGTCTTTTTGTTGTTGTTGTTATGTTTAGAGTGTTTTTTGTTTTTTTTTCAGTATTTTATGTGGGGGGAAGCGGGTAGGTAAAGGGGGAGACCATCCTTCAGTCGCTTCCTGGCAAGGATGCAGCTATTATCCGAATCGCATCCTCGGCGCCACCCACCACCCCCCCCCCCGCGGCCTACCAACTGGATTGGTGCGGCCTTTCCTGCCGTGACCAGACCAGAGCTTCAGCCGCAGCGGCGCTGAGCTCGATACATCACGGAGCGGGCGAGGCCTTACCTGGGATCGCCGCTTGGAGCTCTGGAGTGTTGGGCCGCTGCTCCAACATCGCGTAGCTGTGGGTGCGGAGCTCCAAACACGGGCGGCGCTGACTAACATCACGGAGTCCATGGACCCTTTGCCGGGGGTTGCCAGCGTGAGTCTACGCCCAGCGTGGCCTGTGGACGTTGGGAGCCGCGGATTAACCATATAACATATAACCATATAACAATTACAGCACGGAAACAGGCCCTCTCGGCCCTTCCAGTCCGTGCCGATCATTTGTTTTCCCCTAGTCCCATCTACCTGCACTCAGACCATACCCCTCCATTCCCTTCACGTCCATATACCTATCCACTTTACTCTGAAATGTTAAAATCGATCCTGCCTCCACCACTTCTGCTGGAAGCTGATTCCACACAGCCACCACCCTCTGAGTAAAGAAGTTCCCCCTCACGTTACCCCGAAACCTCTGTCCCTTAATTCTCATGTCATGCCCTCTTGTTTGAATCTTCCCTACCCTCAATGGGAAAAACGTATCCACGTCAACTCTGTCTATCCCTTTCATCATTTTAAAGACCTCAATCAAGTCTCCCCTTAACCTTCTGCGCTCCAAAGAATAAAGACCTAACTTGTTCAACCTTTCTCTGTAACATAGTTGCTGGAACCCTGGCAACATTCTAGTAAATCTCCTCTGTACTCTCTCTATTTTGTTGACATCCTTCCTATAACTAGGCGACCAAAATTGTACACCATACTCCAGAATTGGTCTTACCAATGCCTTGTACAATTTTAACATTACTTCCCTACTCCTATATTCAATGCTCTGATTTATAAAGGCCAGCACACCAAAGGCTTTCTTTACCACCCTATCTACATGCGATTCCACCTTCAGGGAACTATGCACAGTTATTCCTAGATCCCTCTGTTCCACATAGGATCCTCTGTACCACATTATTCCTCAATTCCCTACCATTTACCATGTACGTCCTATTTTGATTTGTCCTGCCAAGATGTAGCACTTCACACTTATCAGCATTAAACTCCATCTGCCATCTTTCAGCCCACTTTTCCAAATGGCCCAAATCTCTCTGTAGACTTTGAAAATCTACTTCATTATCCAGGATTCCGGTGGAAGGTGGCCGATTCAGAGGTCCAGGCGGCTGAGGAAGTTCTCCCGTTCGACATCTGGGTTCCATTGTTCCCGGCGAGAGGGCATGAATATCGGCCGCCCGTAGCAGTGACTACGGGGTGCTCGGGAGGCCCCGACCACGGGTGAACATTTGGGAACATCAGCGAGGAGGTTGACTGGACTTTGGTTCCTTCCCTCACAGTGGGAACTTTGATGCTGCTGTGGGGATGTTTGTGTTGTGGACTACTGTGTTCTGTGTTTTTGTGTTTTTTTGTTGTTTTTTATTGTGTGACTAAGGGAAAGAGAATTTTGTTGTCTCTTAATTGAAGGCAGTGACAATAAATTAAATCAAATCAAAATCATCAAATCAAATCAAACAGTGTGTGATCTAACCAAACTGCCAGGACATTCATTAAACATTCCAAACTAAGTTACACCTTGAGATAAATATTTTTGTAAATTATCGGCTATGTTTTATGCCGGTGGAACATTAATATCAAACATTACAGCTTTACCTTATCTTCAGCAACAAGGAAGCTCGGAACTGAGAGCGCTATGTGATAGCGCATATCATTAAAAAAAAGTTCTGTTATTAATTTCCATTGCAGATTTGAAAGTATGATAATAAGGGTTAAAACCAAGAATGAGGAGAGTGTGGGGCAGGTTTTATAGTCAAGGTATCAATTAACGCTGGTCTTAAAATAGAAGTGTTAAATGTTAAGTACGACAGTGTTGGCGTCTGGTGGGCTTTTGACAATTGGTGCTAGCCATTGGGTCTCATCGTGTGGACGGCAATGTAGTACCTATTGCTCTGCATCACATTTACAGTAGATTATATGTTCTGCAAGTAAAGTAGCCATCAAAAGCGTCTGTTCTAACCAGACTGCCAGGAAAGATATCATAAGCTCTCAGAGCAGAATTAGGCCATTCGGCCCATCAAGTCTACTCTGTCATTCAATCATGGCTGATTCAACATTCCCTCTCAACCCCATTCCCCTGCCTTCCCACCTAACCCCTGACACCCATACTAATCACGAATCTGCCAATCTCCGCCTTTAAAATATCAATTGACTTGGCCTCCATAGCCGACCCGTGGCAATGAATTCCACAGGTTCACCACCATCTGACTAAAGAAATCTAGTCCAATAAGAACTTGTTTCTAAAACTGACCAAATCTTTGGGGGTCAGAAAAAAGAGATGGCATAAATTTGGTTCCATGCAGCAAACCCTTCCCTTGATTCAGGTCGGGTGTAAAAACAAGTTGCAGAGGCTACATGGACCACGCCTTCCTTCATACAATTCACTCTTTAAGCAGGTTCTTGGAAAAGAAGGAAATCATTTTCCATATAGTGGAAACAAAGAGCTGTAGATGCTGGTTTATACACATAGGTACACAAAGTGCTGGAGTGATTCAGGCAGCAACTCTGGAGGACATGGATTGGTGACATTTTGGGTCGAGACCTATCTTCATGCATTGCCTTTCAAAAATGTCAGGGTTTTCCAAAGCCATTAGGAGCCAAAACAGTCTTCAACTGTGTTCACTGCTGCAGTGTTGAAAACACCTCAGCGGCCAATTCACAGGAGAAAATATTCTACAGAACAGCTATGAATTAAATGGCCAGATAATCTTTTATGTTGGTGCTGTTCATTAAACCTTGGTCATGGAAAGAGCAAAAATCATCTACGTTCTTTTAAATTGTGCTATGGAATCCTTTTTGTCAATCCTGGAGGGTGAACGGAGCCTTGCCCTGAAGGATGGAATCTCTGATAGGTTATGTTTGCGGACTGGAACATCCATAGCATGAGAGAGGGCCAGAATTGCAGGAGCATTGACTCATGAAATGAACTCATTTCCCTTTGCATTGCAGCGAATCGTGCTGGAGCTAGCTGAATTGCCAAATCTCTTCACCATTGATTCTGAAATGTCCATCCCAGTTCCTTGAGTTTGGCACCTACTCATTACCAACCATTTTAGCACAAATTGCGATCCGATTGCAAAGACGAATAAATTCCTGCTGAGATGGTAAGCAGTGATAAGAGTCAAGAATCCAGCATACTCTCACGCATAATGCAAAAAACAAGCACGGAGTCTGAAATACTTGGCCAGCAGACTGCAGTTTTAATAGAGGAGCAGAGCAGAACAGACTGGAATAGTCAGAGGATGGTTCAAATCAGGTGTGCAGATGTCGGATGCTGGTTTACACCAAAGGTAGACGCAAAGTGCTGGAGTAACTCAGCGGATCGGGCGGCATCTTTGGAGAAAAGGAATAGGTGATGTTTTGGGTTGAGACTCTGCATCTGCTTTTTGGAGTTTGACAACTTTTGATTGGAATACATCAGATATCCACTTGCATTTATTCTCCTCACTCCAGTGTTAAAGAGGAGAGATCATGAATGTCAAATTCTCTGTTTCCTCCTCCATTTACACCTGTATCCCTGAGTCCCGAACTACATGTGACAGGACACCGGTCACCATAAACACACCACAATGGCCCTGGAGCACAGTTTTATTGGGAGCAGAGTGTAGGATCAAATGGAAAGGCCACATGGAGTTGGGCGTTTGGGTGACCTATTAAAACTGATGCACACCAGGAGATCAGTCAAAGCTGATCCGCTGAGCATTACTTTAGTGAAGCTTTTATATTCTCAGATAACAAGAAACTTGATTAGCAGCAACACAATCACAATCACAATAATACTTTATTAGTTGAGTATGTTTTGCAACATAGGAGGAATTTTCTTTGCCAAGTCTGTCATACAAATAAAAAGCAACGGAACACACACAATATAAACATCCACCACAGTGACTCCTCCACATTCCTCACTGTGATGGAAGGCGAAACTAGGTCCTGATTGCAGAATGGAGGTTGCCGAAAGACTTAATGAGGTTTGAGATTTGAGAAAATCTTTTTTCACACAGAGAGTGGTGAATCTGTGGAATCCTCTGCCACAGAAGGTAGTTGAGGCCAGTTCGTTGGCTATATTTAAGAGGGAGTTAGATGTGGCCCTTGTGGCTAAAGGGATCAGGGGGTATGGAGAGAAGGCAGGTACGGGATACTGAGTTGGATGATCAGCCATGATCATATTGAATGGCGGTGCAGGCTCGAAGGGCCGAATGGCCTACTCCTGCACCTAATTTCTATGTTTCTATGTAACAAACTCAGTGTTGATTCCTGGATAAACAGATTATTTACAAGTCCAATTTAGTTGACATTAGATCCAAATTTCTATTATAATGATCGGTGCACATTATAACATAATCAATGAACTTCCTGAAACGTGGATGTCATCACTGCTGCATTCAATGTCTCTACGTTTAGGCTTTGTCTGTGGCTCCCTGTCACCACATTAGCACAGTCCACATCCCCACTTACAAATTATTAGCCCTCACTATTCTCCAACAGAGAGCATCACGGAAATACAAGTCAAGTCAAGTTTACTGTCGTTTGCGTAGGTATGGCACATGTGGTACAGGTATAATGGAAACCTTGCTCGCAGCAGCATCACACACACACAGACTCAGGCAACACACAGAACATAGATTTTTGACAGCATCCAATGCATTGGAAAAAGATTGATTGTCTCAGGTTTAAAAAATGCAAAGCTACTTCAGAGGAAATATATAGTTGTTTACAAATGTGATAATTGCTGTATATGAAATGCAATGCCCAATTTGCACAGATTGAGACTGTGTTAAATGCATTTGGATTAATAGTGACACAATTTGTTTCTAGTCATGTTAGTGGTAGGATCAATGATTCAATTCAATTATACTTTATGGTCTGAAGAAGGGTCTCGACCCGAAACATCACCCATTCCTTCTGTCCAGAGATGCTGCCTGTCCTGCTGAGTTACTCCAGTGTTTTGTGTCAATCTTCAGTTTAAAACAGCGTCTGCAGTTCCTTCCTACACTTTATTGTCACATATACCTATAGGTACGGTGTTCAGTTCAGTTCAGTTTAGTTTATTATCACATGTACCGAGGTACAGTGAAAAGCTTTTAAAATGCAGAGAAATGCTTTGTTTTGCATGCAACCCAGTAAAATCATCTAGCAGTCTTCACCGAGGCAGCAGTAAGTGTTGCCACGTTTTTGCCCCGACATTCCCAACTGCAGGTGCTGTCTGTACGGAGTGCATGTTTCATTCCTGACCATGGGTGCTTGTCTGTACGGAGTTTGCACGTTCTCCTAGCGATCTGCGTGGATTTTCTCCGAGATCTTCGGTTTCCTCCCACACTCCAGAGAAGTACAGGTTAAATAAATGTAATAATGAAATAAATGTAGCTTGTATCTTGTCAGCAGGTTAAATGGCTTGGTATAACTGTATAAATATAAACTTGTCCCTCGTGTGTGTAGGATAGGGTTACCGTGCGGGGATCGTTGGTCGGTGCGGACTTGGTGGGCCGAAGAGCCTGTTTCCACGCTGTATCTCTAGAACTAAAACTAAAAGCCGTACACTAGCATTATCCTGCACACTCGGGACAATTTACAATTTACAGAAGCCATTTAACCTACAAACCTGCACCTCTTTGGAATGCGGACGGAAACCGGAGCACACAGTGAAAGCCCACGTGGTCACAGGAAGAACGTGCAAACTCCGTACAGGCAGCACCCGTAGTCAGGATTGAACCCGGGTCTCTGGCGCTGTAAGGAAGCAACTCTACCGCTGTGCCACCTATTTAATGACATTAAGCAGTATTTGAACAGTGCACCAAAATAGAATATTAATCTAAAATATAGTATTTTAGTTGATCTAAAATTCCTGGAATGTGCATTCCACAGAGGAAATGCATTAGTCACGTGTAAATTAGATTATTTTCATTTCAAGTTTATGTCATTTCACTTTCTTATTTCCTCTTCTCCCTAATGTGTTCCGATTACCATTGCAATTTACTTATCTAAATTCTTGCACAACTTTACTGTTGCTATCCACCATGACCTCGACTGCGAATTGGTTCCCAGCAACGTATTAATGTCCAACGAGCTGACACCAAGGAACTTCAGCTCAGATAACAAAACTGAGGGCGACACCTGTATTGTGAAAGTCCCGCTTTGTTGTTGATGGTGGGGTGTGTGCATGAAATGAGATTGGCGTTGTCACTGGATCAAGCAAGTCGATAACACCAAATCACACCATATTCATAGAAACATCGAAAATAGGTGCAGGAGTAGGCCATTCGGCCCTTCGAGCCAGCGCCGCCATTCAATATGATCATGGCTGATCATCCAAAATCAGTACCCCGTTTCTGCCTTCTCCCCATATCCCTCGATTCTGTAAGCCCCGAGAGCTATATCTAATTCTGCCAGCATACATTCTTAGTGAATTATATGGTCCTTCCTTGAGGGAGATAATAAGGACCATGGACATTTGCACGTGTAAGTGAGGGAAAGGGATGATCACCATTTGATCTGTTGGGGCTTCGGTGATCCAAGAACATTTTCAAGATCTTTTAGAAATGAAGTAGAGAATTGTGGACGCAGCCCAGACCATCACACTAACCAACCTCCCTTCCGCTGACTCCATTTACACTTCACGCTGCCCCATCAAGGCTGCCCGCATAATGAAGTGACCCCTGTCACTCCCTCTTCTGTCCTCTCCCATCAGGCAAGAGGTATAGAAGTGTAAAAACGCACATCTCCAGGCTCAGGAATAGTTTCCTCCCAGCCGTTATCAGACAACTGAACCATCCAATCAACAACTAGAAACTGGTCCTGAGCTGCTATCTACCATATTGGAGACCCTTGTACTATCTTTAATCGAACTTTACTGGACTCTATCTTCCACTGAATGTTATTCCCTGTGTCATGTATCTGTATGCTGTGGATGGCTCGATTGAAATCATGTATAGTCTTTCCATTGACTGGTTAGCACGCAACAAAAGCTTTTGGAGTCAGAGTGATACAGTGTGGAAACAGCCCCATCGCCCCAACTTTCCCACACCGGCCAACATGTCCCAGCTACACTAGTCCTACCTGCGTGCGCTTGGACCATATACCTCCAAACTTGTCCTATCCATGTACCTGACTAACTGTTTCTTAGACGTTGGGATAGTCCCAGCCTCAACTACCTCTTCTGGCAGTTCTCACCATCATTTGTGTGACCTTTTCACTCTTTTCACTGTACCTCGGTACACGTGACAATAAACTAAACTCAAACTAAACTCAAACTTACATAAAAGTTCGGTACATATGATAATAAACTTGGTTCATGTGATAATAAACTAAACTAAACTAACTACTTTTATAGTCTATGTAATGAATTGCTTTACTCAACATTCCAGTGAATTAATAACACAATTCCTTCTGTCAGGAAGTAATTGTGAAATAACAGAAATGAATGAACAATTGCGACATTGTTGACTGAAGAACATTAGAATGTTGAGACAACCCCAAGCTCATAAGTTCATAAGTTCATGTGATAGGAGCAGAATTAGGCGGTTTGGCCCATCAAGTCTACTCCATCATTCAATCATGGCTGATCTATCTCTCCCCCCTAACCCCATTCTCCTGCCTCCTCCCCTGATGCTTTGCAACCCCATTTCTTTAAGAACACTCATAACTAACACTTGAGCAAAGCACAAAGTGCTGGAGGAGCTCAGCGGGCCAGGCAGCATCTGCGGTGGGAATGGGCAGACAACGTTTCATGCTTGCACCCTTCTTCAATCGCACAGCGGGAGAGCAGTAGTAATCACGGAAGGTCTCGACCCAAAGCGTACAAGATCTACAAAATGAGAAATGGTTTCTGCTTTGACCCTTGGTGTGTTGACACCAATCCACATGTAGTTTCGTGTCGGAAGGAACTGCAGAGGCTGGTTTACAACAAAGATAGACACAAAATGCCGAAGTAACAGCGGGACAGGCAGACCCTTCTTCTTTCGGGTCGAGACCCTTCTTCTGAAGAAGGTTCTCGACCCAAAACGTCACCTACCCATTCCTTCTCACCAGAGATGCTGCCTAGCCCGCTGGGTTACTCGTCGACCTTCCACATATGGTTTTGTAATTTTTCAACGTGTACTATTTCTGCCAGCCAGGATGAGACTTCCCACTGCTCCTGAGTAATGTTCTTGCACCTTTGATTGACTGTCATAATGGCCCTCCAGTGACACAATTCTAACAAAGCATTGATATGAATGACAATTGCAATAGTGGATCAACACTAACTCATGAAATTCCACCGGAGAACTTCATGACAAGTGCAAAGCCGTTTGCAGAATTACTGTGTAAACTCATTGTTTCAGAAAAAATGTAAAAAATGAAGCTCTGTTTCCTGCTGTCTTCATTTTTTGGGGTCTAAAGAGCTCAGCATATTTGTGTCCTGATTATTGTTTGCTCCTAGTTCATTTCAACGCTTGTGATTTAATATTAAGGCTCCAGTTCTCTTTCAAACCTTTCACATTTGTGCGATGTTTAAGGAATTGCTAGTCTTTGTGTTCAAGCACAGCTTTGGAGCAGAATACAACTCTCCCTCAGAGACTAATTCAGTCATTTCTGTAGCTCTCAGACAGGTGTTTAATTACTACAGGGATTCTATTTGTAAATGCTTTATGTGGCATCTCATATTTCTCCAGGCGTCTTAAAGTGTTAACAGTCATTTAAATACTTTCTGAGTGTAATCACTATAATGGCAATGTGTTAATGAATTTGCACCTAACAAATTCTCACATACTGCAGGAAAGACAAAGTGCTGGAGTACCTCAGCATACCTGGAGAACGTGGATAGGTGACATTATGGTGACAATTTCCCTCCTGGGATAAATAAAGGTCTGTCGTACCATATTGTATGGATTGGAACCCTTCTTCAGACTCTCTTCTCCTCACGTGCTGCAATTTGATAATAAGATAAGGCATTTTAGATATTGGTTGAGGAAAAAATTGGTGGCTTGAAGGTAAGCAAGATCTTCCTTGCCGAGGACAATAGCATCTTCCCCATCCATTTGTACAGGGTGATAAAACCTCTCTTTAATGTTTAGTCGTCTAATACTCCCACAGAATCGTGCTGAACTACAAGCGTAGATTTTTCTGCTCAATTCCCAGGTGTTGAACACAGTCCGGCAAAGACAGACACAAAAAGCTGGAGTAACGCAGCAGCTCAGACAGCATCTCTGCAGAAACGTCACCTGTGCGTGAATAGTGAAAGACTTGGATAGAGGATGTGGAGAGGATGTTTCCATTAGTGCGAGAGTCTAGAACTGGAGTTCATATCCTCAGAATTAAAGGACGTTTTTTAAGGAAGGAGATGAGGGAAAAATGTCTTTAGTCGGAGCGTGGAGAATCTTTGGAATTCATTGCCACAGAAAGCTGTTGAAACTGTCAGTGGATATTTTTAAGGTAGAGGTAGATGGATTCTTGATTAGTACAGGTGTCAGAGGTTGTGCGGAGAAGGCAGGAGAATGGGGTTAGCAGGGAAAGATAGCTCAGCCATGATTGAATGGCAGAGTAGACTTCATGGGCCGAATGGCCTAATTCTACTCCTATTCCCTCATGACCTTATGCCTTTTCTCCAGAGATGCTATCTGACCCATTGAGTTACTCCAACTTTTTGTGTCTATTGTGGGTTTAAACTAGTATCTGCATTTCACCCTACACACTCGGTCCAGCAGTCTGGAAATAACATCTAGCAAGGCACCTCCATTGGCAAAACGGCTTAAGAGGGTATTGCCAGTCTATAATGGACAAAATCCATTTCCATCATGCATCTGGTTCCTGGACACCCTGAAACAAATGTAACATTCAAAGCATTGACATCTTCTCCTTGGCCTGTTTAACACGAGAATGAGGTGAGACACAAAAATGCAGAGGTAACTCAGCGGGTCCCTGGAAAAGATGGGTAGGTTCTGAAACAGAGTCCCGACCCAAAAGGTTACATATCCAGGGTACACAAAAAGCTGGAGAAACTCAGCGGGTGCAGCAGCATCTAAGGAGCGAAGGAGATACTTATCCATGTTCTCCAGGGTGCTGCCTGGTCTGCTGAGTTAGTCCAGCATGTTGTGCCAGAAGAAGGGTCTCGACCCGAAACGTCACCCATTCCTTCTCTCCAGAGATGCTGCCTGTCCCGCTGAGTTACTCCAGCATTTTGTGTCTATCTTTAGTACTATGAGCAAAACGTTCTGATTGGCAATTTGCTCCCTGAAAGGAAGACAGAAGCATAAATTAGATAACTTCTTAAAGGAGAGATGGGATGGGGAAACATAGTGAAATTATAATGATTTATAATTCATATAAATTATAAATTATATCGAGATTTCAAAATCATGAGGGGAATAGATCGGGTAGAATCACAGAGTCTCTTGCCCAGAATAGGGGAATCGAGGATATGGGGAGAAGGCAGGAACGGGGTACTGATTGTGGAAGATCAGCCATGATCACATTGAATGGCGGTGCTGGCTTGAAGGGCCGAATGGCCTACTCCTGCACCTATTGTCTATTGTCTATTGAGGACCAGAGGACATAGGTTTAAGGTGAAGGGGAAACAATTTAATAGGAATCTGAGGGGTAACCTTTTCACACAAAGGGTGGTAGATGTATGGAGCGCGCTGCCAGAGGAGGTAGTTGAGGCTGGGACTATCTCAACGTTTAAGAAACAGTTAGACAGGTACATGTGTAAGAAGGAACTGCAGATGCTGGTTTAAACCGATGATAGACACAAAATGCTGGAGTAACTCAGCTGAGGTGGGACTAGTGTAGATGGTACATGTTGGCCAGTGTGGACAAGTTGGGCCATAGGGCCTGTTTCCACGTTGTATGACTCTTGTCTCTAAAAGACTGGTTAGACCCCTTCCTATGAATGTAAGATTATCTGACAAATTACCTGTGTTCAAGGATGTCATCATTTACTTTGGGGTTTATTTCTGATTAACAATAGTTAGTGTAACCAAGACCAACTTCCATGGAATGCAGTACAGGTTTTTCTAAACATGTCCTTCAAATGATTCAGCGCCTTAACAAAAAGCACCTTTGTTTTAGCCCCTTTGATTCCCTGGCACCATCATCTTATTCAACTAAGAGAATCTAATCTGAAGACTTATCTCAAGTACGTCAGGAAGAATACTTTTTGGAAACCTCTGTGATGAAAGATAAATAATTCAACTCATGTCATGCTTGAAATATTACATTTTGTCACAATTGCATAGCGAGCATATTTTTAAAGGCCAAGCATTTCATGAGACAGTCCACGACTACGAGGCATAAAGTTCCCCATTGGTTGCAATCGCCCTCTGACTGACCTCAAAGGTAGAAAGAGGCAAGGGAGTGTGATCGTGAAGAAAAGAGACGCCACCTGATGGCAATGTCACAGCTGGTCTCTTCAAAGTATGTTTTAAAAAATAATTGCGCTTGATCTCAATTACACTTTACAAATTTCAAAGCATTCTGTCAGAATGATCATTTTGTGTTTTGGGCCAATTGAATCTGGTGGCACGGTGGCGCAGCGGTAGAGTTACTGCCAGAACTTGCAGCGCCAGAGACCCAGGTTCGATCCTGGCTACGGGTGCTTGTCTGTCAGGGGTTTGTACATTCTCCTCGCGACCTGCATGCGTTTTCTCCGAGAACTTGTGTTTCCTCCCGCACTCCAAAGTCGGACAGGTTTGTAGGTTATTTGGCTTGGTATAAATATAAAATTGTCGCTAGTGTGTGTAGGATAGTGTTAATGTGCGGGGATCGCTGGTCGGTGTGGACTCAGTGGGCCGAAGGGCCTGATTCCACTCTCTATCTCTAAAACTAAATGATCGTGAAGATAGGGATACATGGAACTGCAGATGATGGTTTACAAAAAAAAGACACAAAGTGCAGGAGAAGCGCAGCAGGTCAGGCAGTATCTCTGGAGAACATGGATAGGTGACGTTTTGGGTCAGGATCAGTCAGTCTGAAAAAGGGTCCCAACCTGAAATGTCTCCTATCCATGTTCTCCAGAGATGCTGCCTGACCCGCTGTCATCCAACGTCCTGTGTCTTTGAATGATCGTAAAGATTATCAACATCCAATTGCTTTCCTTAAAGCAGAAACGGTTAAGATGAGTTTTAATAGTGATATCTGTCTCCGTCTAGAACATAAAACAGTACAGAAATGGGCCTTCATCCCATGCTGCCTCTGCTGAACATGATGCCAAATTAAATTCATCCCTTCTACCTCATGAACTATATCCCTCCATTCCCTGCATATTTATGTGCCTATCTGTAAGTCTCTTAAACAGAGCTGTCATATCTCCATCCATCATCTACCTCTCTCCCGCCCCCTCTAAGAAAGAAGACCATACATCAAACAAACAGGAAGGATATTTTATTAACTAAAAGAATGAGCTCACATTGTCAGAGCAGCAATCTTTATTTTAGACTTTAAAGTCTAAACGTGGAAACAGGCCCTTCTGCCCACTGAGTCCGCATCGACCAGCGATCACCCTGAACACTAGCACTATCCTCCACACTAGAGACAATTTACAGTTAACCTACAAACCTACACGTCTTTGGACTATGGGAGGAAACCAGAGCACCTGGAGAAAACCCACGCAGTCACAGGGAGAACGTACAAACTCCTTTAGTCGGGATCGAACCCTAGTCTCTGACGCTGGAAGGCAGCAACTCTACCGCTGCGCCACTGTGCCTTGCCACATACATCCTCGAGTTCCTTTTTCCACCAAGGCATAGAAGTTCTGGAACTTTCCGCACAAAACACCTTTCCCATAACTTGGTGATCAGTGATCACATGATACATTCCTTATAATGGTGCAATCTTAAAATAACTATGATTGTTTCCAAGAAATAATACATTTGATACATAGGTTATAATGCACAAAAGGGGATTTGATAAAGTTGATTGGGGAAAGTGATTCAAGGAGTACGAGTCATCTCATGACAGATTTAAGTTAGAAATCCCATGTCATTAATTGTTAAACTTGGAATGTGACATCTTAAGAGGGTAGCAATAATTAATGAAGGATTAACTTTCAAAGAATTAAATTTAGACCTGAAAATTTAATCGATCATTCCCGTGGACACTCTTTCAAGAAGCTATCTGATTAGTTTGACATTTGTCTTTCCTCTACTCTGACTGGTGAATAACTTCCATCGATGCTCTTTGATTTATTTGCTGTACTGTTTCTCACTTGAGAATATATTGGTCCTCGAATCCTGGGAAGCAAAGTGATGGAACTGCATGATTTAATGGGATTGCTCTACAGGCTACCATAGACAATGTGCCAAATGGCCTCTTCCTATGACTTGTAAAACATTTGGTTTCATGGACACCAAGGTTCTTAGAAGCACCCGCATGAAAACTGCCAGTATGCAGCAGTGGTTTCCATTATTAGATTTGAAAGAGGATGTTTGTGCTTGAACTAGTTGTTTAACTACTTGTGTCTGAAGGGATTGCAGATGCTGGATTAAATAGAAGAGAGACGCAAAAAAACTGGAGTAACTCAGCGGGCCGGACAGCATCTCTGGAGAAAAGGAATAGGTGACGTTTCGTGTCGAGGCCCTTCTTTTGACTAGTTGGTGTTCTGCTTTTTCCTCACAAATTTGAAAATACTTCCATTTTGGGATTATGTCCAGTCCCCTTTGAAAGTGACACTAGATCTGCTTTGTCCCATCTACATCTCTCTTTGGCAGCTTTCACCCATCCACTTCCATCCGTCTGAAGAAGGATCCTGACGCAGCATGTGGTCTGTCCATTCCCTCCACAGATGCTGCCTGACCTGTTGAGTACTTCCAGCACTTTGTTTTATGGTTAATATCACAAGTCTGCCACTGTTGAGTTCATAAGTGATAGGAGCAGAATTAGGCCATTTGACTCATCATGTCTACTACGCAATTCAGTCATGGCTGATCTACCTCTCCCTCCTAATCCCATTCTCCTGCCTTCTCCCCATAACCCCTGACACTCGTACTAATCAAGAATCTATCTATCTCTGCTTTAAAAATATCCATTGGCTTGACCTCCACAGCCTTCTGTGGCAATTAATTCCACTGGTTCACCAGCCTATGAGGACTATGTGAAGAAATTAGACTGAAGACGTCTGGTTTCTGCTTGTAAATACTTGGCCATGTCTTGAGAAAACTTTATCTGTCACTGGAATTCTGGCAAAATATTCCAAAAATGCCAGAATAGTCATAGAGTGATAGAGTGATACAGCGTGGAAACAGGCCCTTCGGCCCAACATGCCCACACCGGCCAACATGTCCCAGCTACACCAATCCCATCTGCCCACGCTTGAGCAATATCCCTCCAAACCTGTCCTAACCATGAACCTGTCTAACTTTTTCTTAAATATTAGGATAGTCCCTGCCTCAACTACTTCCTCTGGCAGCTTGTTCCATACACCCACCACCGTTTGTGTGAAAAAGTTACCCCACAGATTCCTAATAAATCTTCTCCCCTTCACTTTGAACCTATGTCCTCTGGTCCTCGATTTCTCTACTCTGGGCAAGAGACTCTGCTTCTAGCCAATCTACTCCCCTCGTGGGTTTTATACATCTCTATAAGATGTTTGATCAAAGATAATTTCTTTGTAGAACCAGAACAGTCACAGTATAGTTAATGGTCTCAAGTTGTGCTGTAAGATGTTAAAATCACTAGAAATGTAACACACTTTTATAGAAGAGCTATCAGTTGCCTTTTTCTAACCTAGATGAATGTGTCAAGGGTCCTGTAATTTGATCTTGTCAAATACAGCTACTCGTTTCCATGGAGACACAAGCAACTGCAGATGCTCGTACCTTGAGCAGAACACAAAGTGCTGGAGGAACTCAACAGGTCCGGCAGTATCTTTGTAGGGAATGGACAGGTGACGTTTCTGGTTGGGGCCCTTCTTCAGACTTATTTCCACGAGAGACTCTGTGCATCTAAAGTTGCAGAACACTTCCTATTTACTGTTAAAGAAGGAACTGCAGATGCTGGAGAATCGAGGCTACACAAAAGGCTGGAGAAACTCAGCGGGTGCAGCAGCATCTAAGGAGCGAAGGAGATAGGCGACGTTTCGGGTCGAGACCCTTCTTCGCTCCTATTTACGCTGTTTTGTCTTTTTCTTTCCAGGAACCAGTGCAGATATGATCACTTCCACATGTAATAGGAATTCCGACTTGCCATGCGATCAAAGAAAGACCAAAACAGTCCATTTGTAATGAATAGTGAAAAAAAAATGGTTTTGAATACAACGATTTGAAAAATTTGTGTTAGTAAAATGAAAAACGTGGTCTCCTGACTTTTAAGTGGATTGATAATAGGAAATTGGTGATTAATGATAAATTAATTCTGCCACAAAGAACAAAGGCTTGGACCAAAACAAATGAAAACTGTAAGAATAAAGGAAATAACGATAAAATTACTGTGAAATGGGAAAGAAAGAGGATGTTTGAACTTTTATAGCACCTTCCGAGTTGCAAGCAGTTAAAGTCCTTTGTTGAAATGTACTTAATTTGCACACAATATGTTTCTGTCTTTAGACTGGAGTATCTCAGCGGGACAGGGAGCATCTCTGGAGAGAAGGAATGGGTGACGTTTCGGGTTGAGACCCTCCTTCAGTCCCGAAACGTCACCCATTCCTTCTCTCCAGAGCTGCTGCCTGTCCTGCTGAGTTACTCCAGCTTTATGTGTCTATATTCGGTTTAAGCCATCATCTGCTGTTCCTTCCTGCAAGCATCTGTCTTTGTATGCCTCGTTGTCACCTTCCCCTAGCTAACAATGATCTGTTCTACATTTGCCAAGAACTTCGTCCCTTTTGATGTCTTGTTTTCACATCTTACCCATCCATATCTCTGTGTCTCCCTCTCCCCTGACTCTCAGCCTGGAGAAGGGTCTTGACCCGAAACGTCACCCATTCTTTTTATCTCAAGATGCTGCGTGTCCCGCTGAGTTATTCCAGCATTTTGTGTCACGCTCCTGAAAACATTGGTTGAGGGGTTATCATTAGTGGGTGATTTCTCCAAAAGGGGACCATTAGAGCTACTCAAGACTTAAAAGGACCAGGGATTAACAGCTCCTCCAAAAGTTTACTTTAGTCTTTAGACTTTAGAGATCCAGCATGGAAAGAGGTCCTTTGCCCCACCGAGTCGATGCCAACTAGTAAACTCAAACTATCCTACACACTACAGGCAATTTTACAATTTACTGACACCAATAAACTTACAAATATGTACATCTTTGGAGTGTGGGAGGAATCAGTCTAGAAGCATCCCAACCCGAAACATTGACCATTTGTGTCCTCCAGAAATGCTGCCTGACCTGCTGAGTTACTCCAGCACTTTACATCTTTTTTTTACAAACAGATAATCTGTTGTTATACTGTTCCTATATCCTTTTATTACCTGAGGTAATAAAAGTGCACAAAGTGCTGGAGGATGGTTCCAATCTGAAACATCACATGTCCATTCCCCTCACATACACTGCCTGACCCAGCAAGTCATAAGAGTCAAGTCAAATCAAATTTATTGTCACAAGACCAGTGAGGTACATACGGGTTCAATGAAAATCATGCTTGCAGCAGCATCTCTGGCACATAAACTCAGGCAAAGCAACAACAAATGTAAATTCTGCAAGAGAGTGAGAAGAACAAGATTGTGCAAAACAGAATTGATAAACAAGTCCTTGGTAAAGCAATAAATTATCTGTGTTTAAGAAGGAACTGCAGATGCTGGAAAATCGAAGGTAGACAAAAATGCTGGAGAAACTCAGCGGGTGAGGCAGCATCTATGGAGCGAAGGAAATAGGCAACGTTTCGGGTCGAGACCCTTCTTCATGATCTGTAGTGTTTTGTTGTTGAGGTAGGATTAGGGTTGGTTCAAGAGCCTGCTAGTTGAAAGAAAGTAGTTGTCTCCGAACCTGGTGATCTGGGATATCGCGCTTCCGTGCTTTCCACCTGATGCTCTCAGTGCGTAGCTTTGGGATGTGGGAAGTTTCCGGAGAAAACCCACGCGGTCACAGGGATAACGTGTCAATTTCACACAGACAGCACATCGCCCGAGGTCAGGATCGAACCTGGCTCTCTGGCGCTGTGAGGCCCTGTGAGGCAGCGGGTGGATCAGCTGCGCCAACTGTGGGTGAGGCAGCATTTATGGAGCGAAGGAAACAGGCGACGTTTCGGGTCGAAACCCTTCTTCAGACTTCTTCCTTTTATTACCTATTGTCCTTACCTAACAATAGTGACTACACTTGAAGTATCTATTGAGAAAGAATGCTTCAGGTTGATTTTCTTCCATCTGAGGCATTAACTCTGCTTCTCGCATTTCACTTGCTTTCTGTTTTGTTTCATATATTTACCATCAGCATGACATTGTTTTCAGAGGTATTTTGTTGCATGAAACGCACTTGAGGGGGTCCTGAGGTGGCCAGAGTTGCCACTATGAGTCTCTCATGCCCATGCTTACCTAGTGCCGATACAAGGGGACAATCTCGGCCTAATGTCTCCTGGTCTCAAACAGTTGGGCGCCAACAATCATAGAACCCAGTGAGGGAACGCAGTAATAAAAAAACTAGAATCGGCAGTACATTTAACTTGTGTGGCACGGTGGCGCAGCGATAGAGTTGCTGCCTATTAAGACCCTGTCCCACTAAACAGCAACCTCTGGTGACCTTGCCCGCCACTCAATGTTTCCATGAGGTCACCGGAGGTTTTGGTCACTCTCCCTAATGGTCGAAAGTGGTTTCCGTGTGGTCGAGGCTTCATCTAGGTTGCTGCTATTTTTTCATCATGATTAAAACCGGCCTCGACTAAAAATAGGTTGCCGTTTTAAAAATCGATAATTTTTTAGTCGCAGGCCTAGTCGAAGCCGGTTTTCTTCATAGTCGAGGAAGGTTTTCAACATATGCGTGGGAGGTGGTAGGAGGTTGCAGGTCACCTCGACCTTGATTTATTTTTTTTTGGGTGGCGGGCAAGGTCACCAGAGGCTGCTGTTTAGGTCTCCTACGTGGGACAGGGGCTTTACAGCGGCAGAGACCCAGGTTTGATCCTGACTATAGGTGCTGTCGACATGGAGTTTGCATGTTCGCCCTGTGACCGTGTGAGTTTTCATTTTCAATTCTCCAGTGCTGACAAATTTGAACAGAAGACAGTAGTAAAAATGAAGTACAAACATAACTGAGATAAAACTTTAAAGTATTACATTTACCAATCTGCCGTATCTTGAAACCTCTGGAGATACGTCACAGCAGCACCGTCTAGAGAGATTAGCACAGATGGCCAAATGCTTTATTCAAAGAACTGGTGGTTTAAGTAGCACCTTGGAGGATGAGAGAGGAGGCAGAGAGTTTCAAGGAGGAAGTTCATGAGCTTAGCATCTGGAGAGCTGAAGGTGGAGCTACCAAACATGGGGTAAAAAGAGATGTGGACAAGCAAGACGGCAGAATTGGCGAGATTTCTTGGAAGAATGTTGAATCTTCAGGTGTTTGAGTGAAGGTTAGAAGGTTGGGAGCCTGCAGAATCTTTCCGAGGACTATCTGTGTCAAAGTAGCGTTCATTGGGTTGTTCGAAGAGCTGCTCAAGATGGTTCCACACATTTAGGAAATAGTTGATTGTCCTCAGTAAAAGAGTGAGCATCGATACTTATTGGACATGGGATATATTTTAATGTGGTCCCTGCAATTTGTGACGGCTCTGTAATCTGTTTGAGTGAGTGTTTTTACGATGTGGCGATGATACGATACTATAGGACACGATATGATATGATACGATTGGATGGAACTTTATTCATCCCAGGAGGGAAATTGATCAAATTCTGTGGCTGATGTGGCTTTCATGTGGTATTTATGTGGCTGCCACATTTTTGAGTGCGGGGCAGTTCCGTGAGAAGCTGGAATATTACGCAAAATGAAATTGTGGAAAGGAATCCAAAACATGTCAGGTCAGGCTGTCTCCTACTCACTGAAAGGCTGTCAAATAAGGCGGGCGGCCTTGGGGGAGGCATCAATGCATGGTTGATGGAACTCCATCATATTCTTACAGGCAGCAGAAACCATCTGCTTCAAGAAAACCAAAGACATTTCCCCTATAAATGAGCACACACGCTCGACTTGTTCTCATGAGGGCAGCACATTGCGTGATATTTAATTCCAATGTTCCTAATCTCCAACATACCTTGTTATTTCAGTGCAAAATACCCATGTCTCATGACGGACCACTATTTATCATCCTTTCTCAACTATCTATTTGATTTTCACTTGGATCATGTAGCGGTTGATACAAGCTACTTATAGGAGTGCTTGATAGACTTTGGTTTGAAGTACAGAGAATGCTGCAGGCAGTGGCCTTATTAAGCCAGACGTGGTCCTTTGTACCATACATGGTCATAGTTCTGGACAGATTCAGGTGATTAACTATTACAGGGATACTAGTCCTCCATTACTGGCAAATGTGATTATTGATCACTGCAATATGTACTCAAGAGATGTAATCAAGAGAGAATTAGTTATAGATCTTAGAAACATAGAAAATAGGTGCAGGAGGAGGCCATTCGTCCCTTCGAGCCAGCACCGCCATTCATTGCGATCATGGCTGAATCCTCCCCAATCAATAACCCGTGCCTGTCTTCTCCCCATATCCCCTGATTCCACTAACCCCTAGAGCTCTATCTCCCTCTCTCTTAAATCCATCCAGTGACTTGGCCTCCACTGCCCTCTGTGGCAGGGAATTCCACAAATTCGCAACTCTCTGGCTGAAAACGTTTTTTCGCACCTCAGTCTTAAATGGCCTCCCCTTTATTCTAAGACTATGGCCGCTGGTTCAGGACTCGCCCAACATTGGGAACATTAGGGCTAACAAAATCAAGGGATATGGGGAGAACGGAATACTGATTGGTAATGATCAGCCATGATCATATGAAATGGCAGTGCTGGCTCGAAGAGACAAATGGTCTACTCCTGCGCCTATTTTCCATGTTTTATGTTACTCCAGCATTTTCTTAACTTCTGAATGGAGTCAATGGAGAATTAACTCCCTCGGCTCCATGAAAGCGACATCTATTTCGAAAGATTACTGTGCCTTTTGATAGTCCGTGCAGAAATACGTGGCACAGAGGCAGACCCTTCAATACCCTGTGTATGGAGGAGCTGGAGATATCGGTTTACACTGAAGATAGACACAAAGTGCTGGAGTAACTCAGCGGGCCAGGCAACATCTCTGGAGAAAAGGAATGGGTGATATTTCGGGTCGGGACTTTTCTTCAGACTGAAAATAGTGGGGACCCGTCAAAACCCTGATGGTTATGTGTTGTTAATTTCTCTTTCTCTTGCTTTATTTTGGTAGGTATGTCATTTCTAATTGTGAACTCATTCATCTCAGCTTCCTTTCCACACTGCACATGTGTTTAAAAGTGTGTTGTTGTGAAGCATTTTAGGATGTCCCAAGATTATAAACTGTTTCATATCAACAAATGGGCAGCACAGTGGCACAGTGATAGCACCTGAGTCCCACATTTGATCCTGCCCTCAGTTGCTCTGCCTGTGTGGGATTTGCATGTTCTCCCCGTGACCGCGTGGGTTGTCTCCGGGTGCTCCGGTTTCCTCCCACATCCCAAAGACGTGCAGGTTTGTAGGTTAATTGGCCTCTGTAAATTTCCCCCCCAGTGTGTAGGGAGTAGAAGAGAGAGTGAGATTATGTCGAGCTGGTGTGAACAGGTGATCGATGGTCACCATGGACTCGGTGGGCTGAAGCGTCCGTTTCCATGCTGTATATTTCAATCAAATACAATCAATCAATGAACTCTTTCTTTTCGGTTTCTCTCTTGTTTACTCTCCATTTTATTCCTCTTTCAGTTCCAATTTAGTTTATTGCCCTGTATTCCGAGGTACAGTGAAAAGCTTTTTGTTGCGTGCCTACCAGCTAGCGGAAAGTCAATAACATGATTACAATTGAGCCATTCGCAGGGTACATATACACAACAAGGGAGACAGAAATGCTGGAGAAACACAGCAGGTGAAACTTACCCAGTGAGTTTCTCCAGCATTTTTGTCCACCTTTGATTTTTCCCGCATCTGCAGTTCTTTCTTATACACAATAAGGGAACAACGTTTAGTGCAAGGTAAAGTTCGATCAAAGATGGTCGGAGGGTCCCTCATCCTTTCCCTCATCAGTAAAACAGGCACCAAAGGTCTGAAGAAGGGTTTTGGCCCGAAACATTGCCTATCTCCTTCGCTCCATAGATGCTGCTGCACCCGCTGAGTTTCTCCAGCATTTTGTGTGCCCTCGATTTTCCAGCTTCTGCAGTTCCTTCTTTAACAACATGCAAAGCTTGATCACTATCCCCCACTCCAGACCAATATTCCGGCATTAACAAGAGTTATTCTGCCACAGACTTTACCCGATTATCTTCGCATCCCGAGAGACAGAATGTTTTCCGTCGAGATCAGACTGGTCCCCAAAAAAGTATCGGTGATAAAGGGACAGAATGTTTGGCTCAGACATCTGGGATTGGAGACGACATATTATCAGGCAAGAGGAAAGCGGGGAACTTGCGGTTCAGTCACACTTGCCTTCACTTCTGCCTGTGACTTATATATATTTCAACTCTTCCATAAGGGCGCCGGGGTCCAGTGCTTTCCAAAGTCCAAAAGGAGTGGAATATACCCATTGCATCAACCCAGTCAATATCATGGCCGAACATTGAAATGTAAGAATGTAAGATAACGATTGCTTATTTCATTGGTATTCCTTTAAAAAGTCTCACACATTATTCTTGTTGATTTCAGTGTTATTGAATATTATAGGACTGGGAAGAGTAATTTTCATGGTTCTCTCATGCTGATTAATCTTATATTTATCCCCATTTTCTTTCCACTTTACACAAGCATTCAAAACTGTTTAAATAATTGTAAAGCATTTTAGGATGTCCTAAGATAACAAATGGTATCATGTCAACATGTTAAGGGCTCTTGACTGTCTTTCCTGCATTTTATTTCAGCTTCTCTCCTCCCTCTCAGAGCGAGTTGTGGATTTCCCTGCCTTCAATGTCTACCCCTCCAGTCTTCACATTTTAACAGATCATCGACTGTCATTTCTGCCTCCTTCAACAAGATGTCACAGTTGGCACAGCTGATCCACCCGCTGCCTCATAGGGCCTCACAGCGCCAGAGAGCCAGGTTCGATCCTGACCTCGGGCGATGTGCTGTCTGTGTGAAACTGACACGTCATCCCTGTGACTGAGTGGGTTTTCTCCGGAAACTTCCCACATCCCAAAGCTACGCACTGAGAGCATCAGGTGGAAAGCACGGAAGCGCGATATCCCAGATCACCAGGTTCAGAGACAACTACTTTCTTTCAACTAGCAGGCTCTTAAACCAACCTGTACAACCCTTATCCTACCTCAACAACAAACCAACAAATACAGATCATGAAGAAGGGTCTTGACCCGAAACGTTGCCTATTTCCTTCGCTCCATAGATGCTGCCTCACCCGTTGAGTTTCTCCAGCATTTTTGTCTACCTTCGATGAAGAAGGCACCTGCAGTTCCTTCTTAAACACAGATAATTTCTTGCTTTACCAAGGACTTGTTTATTCTGTTTTGCACAATTTTGTTCTTCTCACTCTCGTGTAGAATTTACATCTGTTGTTGCTTTGCCTGAGTTTATGTACCAGTGATGCTGCTGCAAGCATGATTTTCATTGAACCTGTATGTACCTCACTGGTCTTGTGACAATAAATTTGATGTGACTTGACTCTTATGACTTGCTGGGTCAGGCAGTGTATGTGTCGGGAATGGACATGTGATGTTTCAGATTGGAACCATCCTCCAGAACTTTGTGTTTTGCTCATGAATCCAGCATTTGCAGTTCCCTGTGTCCCCAGATATATAGAGTTATCTTTTATCTTATAAAAAAAAGTTATCTATTTTTTCCATTAGTCAGTCAATTATTTTTCCATTCTCACTCACTGCTGTTCTCATTCTCTTTCCTTCATTCCTCCTCTCTCAACAGCTTTCTCTCTTTCTTCTTTTTCATTGCCTTCGCTTTTACACTTTATCCATTTTTTAGTTGCCCTTGCCTCCCTTCCGATGTGCCTTGACCCTAGTTTAGTGTACTTTAAAGATACAGCACGGAAACAGGCCCTTCAGGCCTACTGAGTCCGTGCCGACCAGCGATCCCTGCACACCAACATTATCCTACGCGCACTAGGGACAATTTACAATTTTACCAAGCCAATTAGCGGACAAAGCTGTACGTCTTTGGAGTGTGGGAGGAAACCGGAGAAAACCCATACGTGGAGAACGTACAAACTCCATACAGACAGCACCCATAGTCAGGATCGAACCCGGGTCTCTGGTGCTGTAAGGCAGAAACTCGACCGCTGCTCCACCATCAAACCCGTACATCAAAGTTACTCCTTCAATCTCTCTATAAATATCTCACAAAACCATTTAAGCATTGGAATCTATGAATTTTTCCACCAAACATTTGAATGGAAAAGAAATTATGACTTACCATTTTTTATTCTATTTTCTCACAAACGGTTTGTGACTAACTAATTTTCAGTGGAGCAAATTCCTTTTATTTCCAGCCAGGAATGGAATATTCTGCTGCTTTAAATGCCAGGAATATAACCCACATGTGTTAACAAGCTAATGTTATGATGAAGAACCTGTATGCTTCCACACACAGATCACTGCTGCTTTCTCAATCCATGCATGAATTAGGAAAACACAGTACACGTGAGAGCTAACCCACCAACTAATCCTGCCAGTCACCTATACAATATTCTGAACACAAAATTCGGTGCCAACAAAAATTCTGCCATTAATCAACATTTGATAGACCGAGCGCATTCTTTCATCAAGCACTGAATGTTTTTCTGTGGGTTTGAAATTCTTTTCTGGCATATAGTATAATGGCACTAAATCATTTTTCAAATACCACGGCAGCCTGCGTTTTTTAATCAAATCACTTCATTCGATGTGATCTTCATGCACGCGAGCAAATTTGCGCACTTTCACTGGCAACGGAGATGTTCTCTTGTTCATTGCATGCAGCATCCATCTTCCATTGAGGCGTACGACGTTGGTTGTCCTAATGGTGTCAAACCCGCTGGGGATTAATTAGAAATTATGTGGAGGGAATGGATAGATAACGTTTTCGGTTCAGCACCCTTCTTCCGACTTCTTCATCCATTCCCTCCACAGATGTCCCCTGACCCGCTGAGTTACTCCAGCACCATGTTAATATAATATCCATTCCATAAAGTTTCTAGTGTTTCACAGTTGGGTCAGGCAATCTCTCTGGAGAACATGGATAGGTACCTTTTCAGGTTGGGACCCTTCATTAGACCAGAGAAGTGTCCTGACTCCAAATGTCACCTACCCATGTTCTCCTGAGATGCTACCTGACCTGCTGAGTTACTCCAGCACATTGTGTCTCTTTTTGTAAACCAGCATCTGCAGTTCCCAACGAATTCAATGGGCTGGTTTTGATCGCTGATAATCTTTTTGGGAAATGCAAGATATTGCTGCCATTTTTACCCAAATATTGTAGGTTTAGGATACTATCCCAGAGGTCATGAACACAAAGGCCAAGGAAAATCAAGGTTCTGTTGAACGATCAACAACAAGAAATGTTAAGTCCAGATGCTGCCTGTCCGAGAGTCATAAGTCATACAGCGTGGAAACAGGCCCTTCAGCTCAATTTGCCCACACTGGCCAACCTGTCTGCATTTGGCCCATTTCCCACTAAACCTGTCCTATCCATGTAACTGTTTAATTGTTTCTTAAATGTTGTGATAATCAGTGCCTCGACTACCTCCTCTGGCAGCACCCACCGCCCTTGTGTGAAAAATGGGTGCTGTTTGTACTGAGTTTGTACATTCTCCCGGAGATAGACACAAAATGCTGGAGCCTCTCAACGGGACAGGCAGCATCTCTGGATAGAAGGAATGGGTGACATTACGGCTCAAGACTGAGTCCCGCTGCGTCATTCCAGCATTTTGCGTCTATCTTCAGTGTAAACCAGCATCTGCAGCTCCTTCCTACATTCCTTATACATTGTCCCTGTGACCACGTGGGTTTTCTCCGGGTGCTCCGGTTTCCTCCCACACTCCAAAGACGTGCAGGTTTGTAGGTTAAATGGCTTCTATAAGTTACCCCTAGTGTGAAAGTTGCAAAACTGGGATAACATAGAACTAGTGTACGGACTCGGTGGGCCGAAGGGCCTGTTTCCATGCTTTATCTCTAAACTAAAACTAAACTAAAGGAAAATAGCTTCATAAGTCTGACAGAGGCATGTTGGGCCATATGGCTTCATTCTGTGTTGTTAACTTCAATGAATCTATCTTATTCATCATCAATCTTCTGACGAACAGAATTGATTTAGTTCTATTGAATTTTCTTCAGCCTTATCCTGGGCATTCTGCGATGCAGCATCGATGTACAAAGTCGTGATTTTAAAGCTTTGAGTCGATGCTAATGTTTCATATATTTCCTTCTGCAATCACGGTTTTCTTATTCTCTTGGGAGCGGCCCTAAACATGATCAAAAAGAGCAGAGACCCATTTTCATGTAATTTGATGATTTTTTCTTTGAAGTACAAAGAATGCCTGGAAGTGATTATTCTGCTGTAATCTAATTGAGTTCAGACAGGTTATATATGGAAAAATGGATCTCTGGGAACGATTACCAATCATCTGACTGGAGATAGTTTTTATGGAGCAGAATTAATATCTGTCAATATTTGGGAGGGGTAACCTGCTTGAGGAGGTTCCAAAGGTGCCAGTATTGATGAGTTTTTCTGTGGTATTTTTAGGACTCGGTGGTTATTGAATTTTAATAATATTCCCATTTGATTGAACGTAGAAGACTTAACCTGATTTCAGTTTGAAGAAGGGTCTCGACCCAAAACGTCACCCGTTCCTTCTATCTGGTGATGCTGTCTGTCCCACTGAGTTCCTCCAGCATTTCGTGCGGTGTAAACCAGCATCTGCAGTTCCTTCCTACACATTCAGACCATTAGGCCTATGAATGGATGTTGCCAAGAGCAAATGCTTCAGCTTAGTTCGATTTGCCAACTTTCCCTCGTCACTTTCTCATTCTTATTCCCTTTCTCATTCAACAATTACAATATAATCCACACAACCGTCGCACATAATAGATTGTAATTGCCAACTATGTGGTAAAACCAGAGTGAGTGGGCAGACAAGGAATCGCAATTGCAATCTCAAGGAGCTGTCCCACTTGGGCGACCTAATCTGCGGGTTTAGAAGTGAGCAACATCGCAAGTTGGAGGAACAGCACCTCGTAATCCGCTTGGGGAGTCTGCATCCTCTGGGCTTGAACATTGAATTTTCTCAATTCTGTTAACCCTTGCAGTCTCCTCCCCTTCCCACCTCTCCCTCAGCCCTCGGGCTCCTCCTCCTCATTTTTCCATTCTTCTCCCCACCTCCTACCAGTCTGAAGAAGGGTTTCGGCCCGAAACGTCGCCTATCTCCTTCGCTCCTTAGATGCTGCTGCACCCGCTGAGTTTCTCCAGCCGTTTGTGTACCCTGCGGGTTTAGAAGAGTGTCTTCGACCTTCAAACTCGCAGCACGGTCGACACGCGGTCGTAGGAGGTCCTATGAGGTCGCTGAAACTCTCCTTCATGCTCGAGGGAAGTTCCCGAATACTCGTGGCCTCAGCTAGGCCACGGAAAATGTTTCAGCATGTTGAAAATTTTTCTGCGAGTAAAATTTGATCGGCATGGTCCTTTTTGACTCGTAGTGCGGTGGAGTGGGGTCGCTATTTAGTTACAGGCAGTCGAGGGCAGCTGTAGGCAATCTCCTTCGCTGACTGGGCATTTTGATTGGCTCATTGGAGTTTTCAGGATCAGGGAAAACCTACCGGTAGGTAAAATGTCCGCTAATTTTATTATACTTCTTAAAAGTGTCCCCTCCCCCCTTCTCCCCCCTTCTCCCCCTTTCTCTCTCCCCTCTCTCTCCCCTTCTACCCCCTTCTCTCCCCTTCTACCCCCCTTCTCCCCCTTCTCCCCCCTTCTCCCCCCCTTCTTCTCCCCCCTTCTCCCCCCCCCCCTTCCCCCCCTCCCCCCCCCCCCCCCCCCCCCGCGCTCTCTAAAGGACTAACCATACACTGTGGCTGCCATTTACCTTCCTCTTCATCGCGAGCAGACAACGCTCCCCGCTCCCTGGCCCCCCCCTCCTTCGCTGTCGGGGTGTGTGTTGTGTGTGTGTGTGTGTGTGTGTGTGTGTGTGTGTGTGTGTGTGTGTGTGTGTGTGCGCGTGTGTGTGTGTGTGTGTGCGCGCGCGGTTGGTCGATCCAGCTCGCAGTTTCAACGCGGACGGGTCGATCCAGCTCGAGGCTTTCCAGGCGAGTGCCCTCGAGCTTGAAGATCGAAGACACTCTTCTTAACTCGCGGATTAGGTCGCCCAAGTGGGCAGCCCCTTAAGACTTCAAACAATTCATTGAAGACTTGATTTTGCCTGAAGAAAAAACTAATGTTTTGAAATTAATATAACTAGACAAAATAGTGGGGTCTCCTAATACTGTATCTAAACACTCTATGTGGGTGGATTACAATCATGTATTGTCTTTCTGCCGACTGGTTAGGACGCAACAAAAGGTTTTCACTGTACCTCGGTATATGTGACAATAAACTGAGCTGTTTTTTATAGGAATCAGCTCTCCTGATAATAATAAATGCCATTTTCTTGACCTCCTGCCAATCAAAACCTCCCCTCACCTGTATCCATCTATCACTTGCCAGACTTTGTCCAGCCCCCACCTGTTCTCCAGCTTTCTCACCCCCCCTCCCCCCACCCCCACTGCAATACCCACCCAAAATGAGATGCTGTATAACCCGTAGATAGACGCAAGATGTTGGAGTAACTCAGTGGGGCATGCAGCGTCTCTGGAGAGAAGGAATGGGGGACGTTTCAGGTCGAGACCCTTTCTTCAAACTGAGATTCAGGGGAGAGGGAAACTGGAGATATGGAAGGGAGCAAAGAGAATGTAAGTTGTGAAATCGACAGATCATAGCACTCGAAGATCAAGGAAATGTAGAATGGTTCATTGTTGGCTGAGGGGAAGTTGACAACGAGGCATATAAGCAGTAAAATTAATCAGGAGGACAGTGAAACTAGTCTAAGAACTAAGGTGGGGTGAGAGGGAAAGCAAAGGTTACTTGAACTTAGAGAGATCAATATTCATACCACTGGATTGGAAGCTGCCCAAGCGAAATATGAGGTGCTGCATAACCCGCTGAGTTACTCCTGTACTTTGTGTCTTTTTTTCCCCTCATTGACTAGATTTTTTTGTTTAACACATGATAATGACATTGTGAATGTTTTTTTCTTTGCTTTTTGAAGGGTTTAAGGTGAAACTCATTAGGTGCTAACAAGAAGCACATTGTCGTACGAGGAATGTGTTTGGACTAGGCAGCTGGAACAAAGGACATTTAGTCACGTCTGGAGCACCCCTTCACATCAGGCATTTTCATGATGCATTCCGTTAAGAATTAACTTGTTACCTTTCCCTTTCATGTCACAAGCCTACACTAAGAAATTGATCCCGCAGTTGGAATGGTATTACTGAATGTTGCAAAGAGCATAAAAACGCCTTCCGGGATTATCCAGGGGAGGGAATGCACTTGCGTTAGCTTCCATTCAATAGTTCACATCCTCGTTTTCAAATCCTCTCCATCGTCTTGCCCGATCTGACCTTCACAATCTCTTCCAACAGTCTGACTATTCTGTGTGTTTCTAATTCAATTTATATATCAACAATTTTAATACCTCCCAAATGTTTTCATCTTTGTACACCCTAAAATCATGGGATTCCGCCCTGAAATGTTGCTGGTCGGTGCGGACTCGGTGGGCCGAAGGGTATGTTTTGCCCTGTATCTCCAAAACGAAACAAAACTAAAACTAAAGACTTTTACCTGATCATTCAACTGGCCTTTCAACTACACCATATCTTCTCAGGGCAATTAACGATAGATAATAAATGCTAACCATAGAAGGAATGTCAACATCAAAAGGGAAAGGGATATTGAACTCAAAAGAAATTCTTGTCTGCAAGAATCCATTTCTTGAATGCTCTCCTTCACCAACCAATTATACCAAAATGTTACAAACATCTTCATCTCTTGGATAAACACCTATACAACCATCGGACAATTAATACTCCATCCAATGCTCCACTACCTGGTTGAAAGTTTCAAGTATCCCTCTCACTCGCCATCTACATTTGTAGTTTCAAATTAATCTTTGGTTTAGTTTACTTTAGTTTAGTTTTGAAATACAGCGCGGAAACAGGCCCTTTGCTCTACCGAGTCTGCGCCAACCAGCGATCCCCCATACACTAATACTATCCTAGGTAGACAGAAATGCTGGACAAACTCAGCGGGTGAGGCAGCATCTATGGAGCGAAGGACGTCACCTAATCCTTCGCCCCATAGATGCTGCCTCACCCGCTGAGTTTGTCCACCATTTTTGACTATCTTCGATTTTTCCAGCATCTGCAGTTCTATTTCTAACACTATCCTACACACCAGGGACAAATTTTACAATGTTATCAAAGCAAATTAACTTACAAACCTGTAGATCTTTGAAGTATGGGAGAAAATGGGAGCACCTGGAGAAAACTCACGGGGTTACAGGGAGAACGTACAAACTCCATACAGACAGCACCCATAGTCAGGATCGAACCCAGGGACCTGGGCGCTGTCAGGCAGCAACTCTACCACTGCACCACTGTGCTGCCCTGTTAATGGCCCTTTATAGATTCAAGGCCTTTCCTTCTTCATCAAAAGGTAAAAGGAGTGAGATGGCTGCTTGAAAAATAGAAAGTTAAATGTATGAGGAGATTTGCAGTGACGGCTCTTAGACAAAACCTGGTTCAGAAGTCAAAGGAGCAGAATTAGGCCATTCGGCCCATCGAGTCTACTCCACCATTCAATCCTGGCATGATCTATCTTTCCCTCTCAACCCCACTCTCTGCTTAACCTCCCGTTCCATCAGACCCAGACGTCCTTTCTTGACGTCCTCTGAGCGAGGGCTATATGTATGTAGTGATGTTTGTATTTAATCTATGAACCACTGCTGTTTGTTATACTATTCTTATGCCAATGTAAAGCACTTTGGTCAATGAGAGTTGTTTTTTAAATGTGCTATATAAATAAAAGTGACTTGACTTGACATTATTAAAAATAATTTCTGGTCATTAATTTGTTTTTGTAGTTGCCTTGAGACTACAACCATGGTGCCTTGGGTTATATCTTACATGCCTCAACCTAAAATTGGAAACCCCATTTAAAGTTAGCCATCCTTCCTCCTAAAGGTTTCTTTGTAACTCATAAAAATCTCTTAAATCTAGAACTCTAATCTCTCTATTAACTACTGAGCCATAAATAGTTCAGAGATTGTAATATTTGCATATGCTTTGCTCTAGATCAAGGTGTCTCACGCAATGATATGGCTGTGAATAATTCCCTACAGCTAATGTCCTACAATAGGGCGGTACGATGGTGCAGCGGTAGAGCTACTGCCTTACAGCACCAGAGACCCGGGTTCAATCCTGACTCTGGGTGCTTGTCTGTACGAAGCTTGTACGGTCTCCCCGTGACCTGCGTGGGCTTTCTCCGAGATCTTCGATTTCCTCCCACCCTCCAAAGATGACACTACAGCGGTGGGCCTCATCAGCCACGATGACGACTCAGCCTACAGAGAGGAGGTTGAACAACTCATCAACTGGTGCGACATCAATAACCTTCAGCTCAATGTCAATAAAACAAAAGAAATAACTGTGGACTTCAGGAAGAAACAGACAGCACACAACCCACTCACCATCAAGGGCAGTGCAGTGGAGTCTGTGAAAAGCACCAAGTTCCTGGGAGTGCACATCACAGATGATCAGACATGGTCTACCAACACCATCTCCCTAGTCAAGAAAGCACAGCAACGCCTCCACTTCCTTCGACGGTTGAGGAGAGCCGACCTCCCCCCTTCTGCCCTCACCACCTTTTACAGGGGTGCCATTGAGAGCATTCTTACCAGCAGTCTCTCAGCCTGGTATGGCAGTTGATCTGCTGCTGACCAGGCAGCCCTACAGAGAGTGGTGAGGACAGCGGAGAAGATCACCAGATCACCCCAACCAGCAATCCCCGACTTATACCCATCTCGCTGTGGCAAGAGAACATCCAATATCATCAAAGACCCCACCCATCCAGCACACAAACTGTTCACCCCCCTTCCATCCGGCAAGCGCTACCGCAGCATGCGGTGCAAAACCACCAGATTCAAAAACAGCTTGTTCCCCTCAGGCCATCAGACTACTCAACTCACTCAAGAAAATTCCATGAACATTACACGAACAAAGATCAACTGACTGTCAAATAACTTTAACTCAATGTCTGCAGTATGCTATTTGCACTTTTCTATATTGTACCTTTTATTATTGCACTTTAATAACATACCTCAAAATGTTACTAGACTCTGGCACACTATATAATGTCTATTTTTAATGGTATATTTTTTTATGGTATTTTTAGTGGTAGATTGTCTGTCTGTGTTATAAATAAATATTACTTGCACATTTGGAGTATGGGGAAACGCAATTTCAATCCTCTGTGTAACTACTTGTTGCATTATTTGAATTGACAATGAAGTTTACTTTGACTTTAGGTTAGGTAGCTTGGTATGAATGTAAAATTGTCCCCAGTGTGTGTAGGGTCGTGTTAATGTGCAGGGATCGCTGGTCGGCGCGGACTCGGTAGGTTGAAGGGCCTGTTTCTGTGCTGTGTCTCTAAGCTAAACTGAATAGCAGTGAAACTAATTTAGCTTTTCATAGTATTACACAGAATATACAGTGGTGATCATTCAGACAACCACCAAACCCACCACATCCCTAACTTGTATCCGCCTATCACTTAAAAGGACACAAAGTGCTGTAGCAAATCAGCATCTCTGGAGAACATGGATAGGTAATTTTTCTGGTCGGGAATCTTCTACAGTCCGAAACATCACCTATCCACAATAGGTATGTAGAAGGGTCTCGACCCGCCTTTTCTTCAGAGATACTGCCTGACCAGGCATCGCAATTGTGAACTGTGTTTGCTTTGATTTGGTTTAGTTTTAGAGATACAGCACAGAAAGAGGTCCTTCCTTTCACCGGGTCCGCACCGACCAGCAATCCCTGCACATTAACATTATTTTACATGGGATCATTTTACATTTAGACCAAGCCAATTAACCTACAAACTTGTATGTGTTTGGAGTGTGGGAGGAAACCGAAGATCTCGGAGAAAACCCACACAGTCACGGGGAGAACGTACAAACTCCGTACAGACAGCACACGTAGTCGGGATCGACCTGTGTCTCTGGCACTGTAATTTTGTTCTGCCATGCCCCTTTCATAATACATAGAAAGACCAATTCACAGTATTATGTGTTAGAGGGAAGTGCAGATGCTGGTTTCAACCAAAGGAAGACACAAAAGACTGGAGTAACTCAGCGGGACAGGCAGAATCTCCGGAGAGAAGCAATGGGTGACGTTTCGGGTCGAGACCCTTCCTCAGTACTATGTGTTGCCTGAACTAGGCCACATTAATCGCAAGAGTTAATCATTCCAATACACTCCCAGCAGAACTCTAATCTCCACCGCCCTAAAAAGTATTCAAAACTCTCTGCTCTTATCCCAACTTGTTCTGTTGACTAATCATTCCTATGCTTAATGCATTGGATACTGGTTGAGCAAATCCCCAATTAAATATATTCCTATTAATCCTCAAATCGCCCTGCGATCATCATTAATTTTGCATACCCCCTCCAGCGCACTCAACTTGGCCCAGTTTTAGTCACTGCAAATTAATCAATAGTTCCTTGGTGAACAAATCTCAAAATTCAGCCATCCCTTCCCACAATTAAACAACTTTCTTTCTTTTAATCTGCCTCTTTCCCCAGGCTTGCATGTCTGAATATTTTGTCATTTAGTTCAATGTCAAATTTTGTTTGATAACACACCTGTGTGGGGCTTTTTGCCTAGGGCTGCCAACTGTCCAGTATTAGCCGGGACATCCCGTATATTGGGCTAAATTGGTCCTGTATTTGACTGCCACTACTCAGGTCGAGGGGACTGTCGGGTCGGAGCGCCACGTCTGGCCCCGCCTCACCAGTCCCGACGTAGTGCAGCCCATGGAGTGCAGCAGCAGCAGCGCCTCGCCCGTGGCCCCGTCGGTCGGCTGCCCGGCCAGCTGTCCAACCTTCGGACCTTCGCTTACCGCGGACACCACCAGCCCTCCTTCTCATGGCCGATCATCGTTTCATGAGTTGGATGGGGTGCCGGACTTTGCTTGCAGCAGAACACAAAGCCCAGCCGGCGGGCCATCTGAGGCATTTTGGCCCGGGCGCCGGACTTTGCGAGCGACTATGCGCGGGCCTGGCGGCTGGGCTTTGTGTGCAGTCCAGCACCCGGGCCTAATCATCATTCACCCAGTCAGTCAACGAATTACCGATCGGGAATTTGTCCCGTATTTTGACCTTTTTGTCCCTTATTTAGGCGTGAGAAAGTTGGCAACCCTATTTTTACCACATTACTTAAGTTTAGTTTATTTTAGTTTAGTTTAGTTTAGGTTATTGTCACATGTGCCGAGGTACAGTGCAAAGCTTTTTTGTTGCGTGCTATCCAGTCAGCAGAAAGACTATACATGATTACAATTGAGCCGTCCACAGTGTAGACACAGGCTAAGGGCAATGCTGCTGTTGGAGTAGATGGTTTATAAGTCATCCACTTCCGGGACAAGCACGCAGAGAATCTCTTGACTTGGGCGCCATCTCGGTAACCTTGAAGGCCAATACTACCACAATAATCACAAACAGTTGTAATGTTCTGCAGTCAGTCAGCATCTGTGGGGAGAAGATCAGAATGTATTGCTTCAGGTCAATGACCTCCTTGCAACCCGACGTTGTTGCAAAGGACTGGCGGCATAAAATGGAGGGAGCGCAGTGGAGAGGAGTAGGTAGAGACCCAAACCAGAACTAGCAACAGCAAACTACTAGTGATCAGACTTTAACAAGAAAGGTAAAGTGATCTGGAATGTACAAAGGTCACCTCCACCTACAATTTACAACCCATTGTAAAGCCAAAAGCGGTGAGTCAGACGCAAATACAAATGGAATGGAAATAATATTTACAAGGAACAAGTCCAAATAAATAATTTGCCTGTTACTTTAACCTTGTCTTGTTTTCTGAAATAACCGCCGCTGCAGTTCATTTGCAATATCCAGCCCTCCTTGCCACAGTGGTGCAAAGCAACAATAGCAATTGTATTTCGGCAAGTTATATAAACAGCGAGCAAGCATAGGGAGTGGCTGATAGGTGCTGTTTGCAATCAAAACAAGGCATTGCGCAACTTCAAGGTCGCTGTTGCACCTCTCCCCCCAACAGCTAATAAAATTAAAATACCGCAGATGCTGTAAATCTGAAATAAAATAGAACATGCTCATAAAAGATGTTGGTGTGGCCACATTTAGAGTTTTGTGTTTAGTTCTGGGCACCATGTTAAACGAAAAATATTGTCAAGCTGGAAAGGCTACAGAGAAGATTTGTGAGGATGTTTCCACGACTCGAGGGTCTGAGCTAGAGGAAGCGTTTGAGTAGGCTGGGACTCTATTGGAGGATGAGGGTTGATCTTATGGAGGTGTATAAAATAATGAGAGGAATAGATCGAGTAGACGCACAGTCTCTTGCCCAGAGTAGAGTAATCGAGGCACAGAGGACAGGTTTCAGGTGAAGGGGAAAGGTGATGGGTAAAGGGCTGTCCCACTTGGGCAACCTAATTGGCGAGTTTAGAAGAGTTTGAAAAAATGACATGTTGAAGACCTCCTTCGACTATGTGGAAGACCAGCTTCGACTAGCTACGACTAGCTACGACTAACTTCGGGAAAATTGGACACCGAATACTGGAGAGTGAAGACGATCTCCTTCGACCTCCCTTCGACTATGATGAAGACTACCTACAACTACCTTTGAATACCTTTGTTTACCCTCGATTACGTACGACTAACACGCCGACCTACTACGACCCACTATGACTAAACCTACAAGTAAAAAAGTATCGATTTTTTCCATTGCGACCTTTTTTAACACACGGGTATTTTTTAATATATTGCCAAAAAAGTTGCGACCTAGCTGAGGCCTCGAGTACGCGGAGACCACTCTTGAGCATGAAGGAGAGTTACAAAGACCTCCTACGATCTCGTGTCGACCATGCTGCGAGTGTGAGTCGAGGGCAAACTCGCCAGAACTCGCGGATTAGGTCGCCCAAGAGGGACAGGCTCTTAACGTTTCAACACAAGGGTGGTGGGTGCTGCCAGAGGAGGTAGTCGAGGAACTGACTATCACAACGTTTAAGAAACAATTAAACAGTTACATGGATAGGACAGGTTTAGAGGGAAATGGGCCAAACGCAGGTAGGCAGGTTGGCCAGTGTGGGCAAATTGAGCTGAAGGGCCTGTTTCCATGCTGTATGACTATGACTCTCGGACAGGCAGCATCTGGACTTAACATTTCCTTGGCCTTTCTGTTCATAGTGGGATATCTCTGGGATAGTATCCTAAATGGCAACAATGTCTTGCATTTCTCAAAAAGATTATCAGCGATCAAAACCAGCTCACTGAAATTAGTTGGGAACTGCAGATGCTGGTTTACAAAAAAAGACATAAAGTGCTGGAGTAACTCAGCAGGTCAGGTAGCATCTCAGGAGAACATGGGTAGGTGACATCTTGAGTCGGGACCCTTCTCCGGTCTAATGAAGAGTCCCAACCCGAAAAGGTACCTATCCATGTTCTCCAGAGACAATGCCTGACCCGTCTAATGAAATACTAGAAACTTTAATGGAATGGATATTATATTCACATGGTGCTGGAGTAACTCAGCGGGTCAGGGGACATCTGTGGACAGAATGGATGAAGAAGTCTGAAGAAGGGTGGCGAACCGAAACGTTGTCTATCCATTCCCTCCACAGATGCTACCTGACCCACTGACTTACTCCAGCACTTTGTATTTCACTGAAGATTCCAACAGGGTGGCAGGATGGCGTAGCAGTAGAGCTAATGCCCTCCAGCGCCAGAGACCCGGGTTCCTGGTTCAATCGGAGTCTGTACAGTTTGTACGTTCTCCCCGCGACCTGCGTGGGTTTTCTCCGAGATCTTCGGTTTCCTCCCACACTCCAAAGACGTACAGATTTGTAGGTGAATTGGCTTGGTATGAATGTAAAATTGTCCCCAATGTGTGTACGGTATTGTTAATGGGCAGGGATCGCTGGTCGGTGCGGACTCGGTTGGTTGGTATCTGCGCTGTACCTCTAAACTAAACTAAACTAAATCTTTAGTTCCTTGCGTCTCAAATATATTATAGACATTACTCATGTATCTGGAGATCACTGAAGAGCTCACCTTACATTATCACAGCCGGAAGACCTGGGAGGGTCATTATTTTGATTGATTGCAAAAGTGCTGCGTAGAAGCAGGCTCTTCCACCCACTGAGTCTGCGCCGACCATCGAACATACTTTCACACTAGTTCTATGTTATCCCATTTTCGCATTCTCTGCCTGTACACTAGTGGCAATTCATAGAAGCCAATTAACCTACAAAATCATACGTCATTTAGGTGTTGGAAGAAACCGGAGTACTCGGAGGAATCCCATGTGGTCACAGGGAGAACATGCAAACTCCACAGAGACAGCAACTGAGGTCAGGATTGAACCCAAGTCTCTAGCGCTGAGGCAGCAGCTCCACCAGCTGCATCGCTGTCCATCTTGTATAATGTGAGTTTGCTATTCATTGATAGACAAAAAATGCTGGGGTAACTCAGCGGGACAGGCAGCATCTCTGGAGAGAAGGAATGGGTGACGTTTCGGGTCGAGACCCTTCTTCAGACTAGTTAGAGAAAAGGGAAATGAGCAATATAGACAATGATGTAGAGAGATAAAGAACAATGCATGCAAGATATGCAAAAGAGTAACGATGATAAAGGAAACAGGCCATTGTTAGCTGTTTAAGGTTATTTCTTTTTATTGACCAAATTGCTCACCTTTCATTCCTCACCCTGACCAGCAAATGCAATCCCTCAAGTAAAGGCTACAGCATGCTGTTTTTCTATACAGACAGTATCTAAGCTCTAAATATTGTGGCATGATCTGTGATTGTAATGATATCATTTGGTTTTAAGGAATTGAAAATAGTGTGGTTCACATACACAATGGGTCTAATTTATGTGGAATGGAATAATTTGATGTAAATCTCTTTTACGCATCCGCCGATCTTTACATCTCAGGTATTTTGTTCATGAGGAGGACATGCTCCAAGTGGGGTCTTCTGGCGATTGTTTTGTTAAGATTACAGATGAGACCAACATCTGTCCTTCCATGAATACCAGCTTCTTTTAAGAGGGTAGGCAGTTCAGATTATGTAACTGCAACCATGGCACTGTATAAAAGTATGCAGCTTTAGATATATTACTTTTGATCCAGATAAGATTACACAAACACCACTATCTACTGTCAAACCACTGAAATTCAAACAAACTGTTTATCTCATCCCCAGGTGGACTAGTTCCCAATTCATCGCCTGCTGAAATCTTGATCTCCATCTGATGCTCAAATCTTGATGTCCAGGCTGCCCCTGGACTATGTCCATGCTCCTACCCTACCCCACCGCCCATCATCAGACCTTCCTCTGACCTATGGATAGGAAAGGTCAACCAGTATATAGGTCAAATGCAGGAAGATGGGACTAGCTGAGATGGGGCATCATTGTTGGCATGGACAAGTTGGGCCGAAGGGCCTGTTTCTGGCTGTCGGACTCAATGGCCTGGAATCCTCTGTGACCAAGATCGACCAAAACTATTGGCAATATCGTAACAGTTTCAGGCCCTGTTAACCCTTTGCTTTCATGGTCACCATCTAGCTCCTGATTACAAAATAATTATCCTTCAATTGACTAAATGCAACACCTCTATCTCTCAAATATCTTCATGTATACAAGTCTCCCAAGTTCTCTCAAGTCCTCCAATTCTGACCTCCATCACTTGCCTGACTTTAATGACTGCCAATGACAACCATACTGTTCCTTTCTCTGACCCAAGCTCTCAAAATTCCTCTCTATCCTTGTCATTCCCTCTAAATGTCACCCACCCCTTTGCATTATCACTCGGTTGCCAGTCGTAACAATTCTTATCTTGGCAATTTTCTTTGCTCATACGTTCATAAGTGATAGGAGCAGAATTATGCAATTTGGCCCATCAAGTCTACTCCGCCATTCAATCATGGCTGATCTATCTTTCCCTTTCAACCCCATTCTCCTGCCTTCTCCCCATAACCCCAGCCACCCGTACTAATCAAGTATCTCTCAATCTGCACTTTAAACATATCCATTGACGTCCTCCAGATCCTTCTGTGGCAATGAATTCCACATTATGTTGCAATGAAATTACCACCCCCGACTAAAGAAATTCCTTCTCATCTCCTTTCTAAAGGTATGTTGTTTTATTCTTAAAATTTGGCCTTTGGTCGTAGACTCTCCCACTTGTGGAAACATCCTGTCAACGTCCACTCTATCCGGGCCTTTCACCTTTCCAGACTATTCCTTTCACTATTGCTGACTCTCCTGTGAGTAAAGTCAATGTATATTTTTAACGTTTACTCCAAAATGCTGGAGTAACTCAGCGGGACAGGCAGCATCTCTGGAGAGAAGGAATGGGTGAGACATTTCGGCAGGGCCAGCCTTAGGAGGAGCGCGGCCTAATTGGGAACAATTTTGGTGAGTCCCAGGTTCCCAGCCAAGGTCTGAAGAATCATAGAAATATAAATAAAATCTATTATAGACTTTTTATCTCTATAGTAGAATGGAAAGTAATCAAAATGTACACTTAAAAAGTGCATGCGAGTTAATGGACCAAACCGATCTAAGCTACATTTTAATATAAAATTGCATACATGTAAGCCTACAAGTAACAAACAAAATATGTAGATCACCTCTGAAAAGCATATAGTTACAATACCACTTGTTTTAGTGACTGTGAAATGAAAAAAAAACAAGTAATTTAATTAACTAGATCCTGGAAAACCAATAACCATTGGTGAAAAACCAGTCCAGGTATTCAATTTTGGGCTTCAGCTCCATCCTACCCTTTGGGCTTCTACCCCATCCTAACTTAGTTGTGTGTGTGTGTGTTAGTTGTTGCGTGTGTGTTAGCTGTCTGTGCGTTATGTGTGTGTGTGTGTGGGAGGGAAGGAGAGAAGGGAAAAGAGAAAGGGGAAGAAGGGAAGAAGGAAGGGAGGGAAGAAGGGAAGGGAGGGAAGAAGGGAAGGGAGGGAGGGAAGGGAAGGAGAGAAGGGAGGGAGAGGGCCCGTGGCGGGAGCGGATGCCTGGGTCCGGGCAGACGGGTGTGAGCTGAGGCCGAGGTTAGTAAACATTGCTCCAACCCCCGGCCCGGCCCTCTCTGTACTGTTCACCGCATCTCCCCGGGGAGAGAGGGGGGGGGAGCCGGTGCTGTATGCATGAAGCACGGCAACTGGAGGGGCGGGAGCGCTGCCCTGAGAGCATGAGGGAACGACCCACCTCCCTCCCGTCTCCCTTTCTTTCCCCTCCACTCGGGGTAGATCTAGCCGAGCGGAGAGTAGATTAGTCTAGCGCGGGAACCAATTGGGAGCAATTGGCCCAATTGGCTTAAGGCCAGCCCTGCATTTCGGGTCGAGACCCTTCTTCCTACTTCAGACACAGACATAAGAAAGTGTAAGGTGTGCGAACGAGTCATCAAAGGGGATGAGGCTCAAGGAAAATGTAGAATAGATCAATAACCTGTACGAGTGTGGGAGGAAACCGGAGCACCCGGTCACGGGGAGAAGGTGCATCCGTATTCTCTGGCGCTGTAAGGCAGCAACTCTACCACTGCACCACTGTGCCACACTCAAATATAAGAGTATTTCCATCTTTTTTCCGTTCTTCAATTGGAATTTTGATCATGGTTCGAATCTAAGAGAAATGCATTAAATTAACGTTGGGAACCCTAATCTCTCCCACGACCACCACCGCCACCCCCAGCAGCAGGTAGATCTGATTACAGGTAGTCCCCCACGGCTGCAGATCAAGGTGCATGATGTATGATGAGGATAAAAATTAACCTGAAAAATCAGCTGATTGTAGCCAAAGTGTTCCTTTCCTGACAAGTGCGTCACGACTGTAGTAAAACAACTCAATTGGTCTATTTTTAACTTGCGTAACCTCAATGCCAGGTGCTATTCTTAAATCCTCCGTGGGAAATTAAGCAGAATGTGTTTCTTACTGACATTTGATTCACAAAGAGAGCAGAAGAGGTTTTTCCCTTTTATTTTTTAACAGATAGAGTCACACAGCGTGGAAACAGGCCCTTCCACCCAACTTGCCCACACCGGGCAACATGTCCCATCTACACTCGTCCCACTTGCCTGCGTTTGGCCCATAACCCTCTAAACCTATCCTGTCCATGTATCTGGCTAAATGTTTCTTAAACGTTGCGATAGTACCTGCCTCAACTACCTCCTCCGGCAGCTTGTTCCATACACCCACCACCCTTTGTATGGAAAAGTTACCACTCAGATCCCGTTAAATCTTTTCCCATTCTCCTTAAACCTATGTCCTCCAGTTCTCGATTCCCCTACTCTGGGCAATTCCTCTCATGTATTTGTACACCTCTCTCAGATCACCCCTCATTCTTCTGCTTGAGAGATGAATTGAGAGAAATGTAGCTGGGTTTGGAAGTAGGTGAAGGGAAGTTTGTAAGTACTAACGTGCCAGTGTTGACATGTTGGGCTCTATGTGTGATGTAATTCTAGATGCCTTTTTGTTACAACCAAAGAAAAAAATAAGGATTCTCACTTTGAGAAAAAAAATATTCTCACCTTCAGATCATGAACAAATGACTCAGCCTTAGTCTTAGATTCATGGACAGCACCTTCACTGATGTTATCAGACTCGAGAGGTCCTCTCATGAGTTCCATCCAAGACTGCAGGATATTGCAGAGGATTTGGAAACCAATCTCCCTTCCGTTGACTCCATCTACACCTCACGCTGCCTCGGCAAAACCATCAGCATAATTAAGGTTGAGTCTCACCCCAGCCACTGCCTCTTCTCCTCTCTCCCATCAGGCAAGAGGTGCAGAAGTGTGAAAACGCACACCTCCAGATTCGGGGACAGGCTTTCCCAGCTGCTATCAGGCAACTGAGCCATCCTATCTCCAACAAGGCAGCGGTCCTGAGCTACCTTCCACCTCATTGGAGACCATCGGACTCTTTCCAATTGGCCTTTACTGGGCCTGCTCTAAATGTACTCCCTTCATCCTGCATCTGTACACTGTGGGCGGCTCGATTGTAATCATGTGCAGTCGTTCCTCTGACTGGATAGCGCGGAACAAAATGCTTTTCACTCTATCTCGACTAAGCACGAAACTATTTCCTGTCTCCGAATCCACCTGTTGTGGTTCTTGCACTTTTTATCACCTGCACTTTCTCTGTAGCTGCAGCACTATATTCTACACTCTGTTCCCTTTCTCTTTTTGCACTACCTGATAATCTCATGTATAGTTTGATTATACTCAGGTGTGGTATGATTTGGATAGCATGCAAAGCTAAGCTTGTTGCTGTATCTCAGTACACAATAATAAATCAATATATTTTGAAATTCCTTTTAAACCATTAACCCAGTGCGATTTCAGCTGAATATATCCAAATGAGGAAGCACTTTATTTGTTAACTAACAGCATAAATACGTTTAATCTTTATTGTCATCTTAAAATGTTTAAGTTCTGTAAACAACATTACAGTTTAGGATCTTGTGTAAATTTAAAAACAGGGTCCTTCCCAAAGGGCAAGTCTCCTCTCAAATCCGATTTGTAGATAACTGGATTAGTTTACTTGGCTAAATCAGAGGTTTTATTGTTTGAAAGAAAGAGCAAAGTTTAAGGAGGGTAAAGTTAAGCGCAAGAATGCAGAATAAATGCAATGGAATGAAATAAACCTTCCATGTTCAATTGGGTCAATGTCACCTCTCGAACAACAAAGGAGCATCTTTGATGAAGAGGCAACACTGGCTTCACAGTCCATTAGAAGGGAAAGAAACTTGAGGTCACATAAGACGAGATGGGCTGGAGGTAGGGCAGTCACGGTGGCACAGTGGTAGAGTTGCTGCCTTACAGCCAGAGACACGGGTTCGATCCCGACTACGGGTGCCGTCTGTATGGAGTTTGTACGTTCTCCCCATGATCTGCGTGGGTTTTCTCCGAGAACTTCGGTTTCCTCCCACACTCCAAAGACGTGCAGGTTAATTGGCTTGTTTAATTGGCTGGATAAAATGTTAAATTGTCCAAATTAGAGATATGCAGAGTACTGCCCTGCCGACTGCAAAATTCAGAAGGTTCAGAAGGTAGCCTTGGTCGGAGAAAATGTTTGAAGCAAACTAATCTTGCTTCAAGACAAGAGTAGAGGGGAGATAGCTGGTAGAATTCAATTTGCTAACATACCTACAGGCGATTGTGCTCCCTTTTGACTGCTGCCAATTATCCTTCTCAGTGGAAGATGTGTGAAATTTCAGATTTCTTGTTGGAGTAGCCCAGCCAAGCAACTGCTGTGCATTGTAGATGCCGCATACTCATGACCAAGACTTTAGATAGAGCGTAGAGTAGACACAAACTATCTCTGTCTGGAGAAGGGCCTCTACCTGATACGACACCCATTCCTTCCCTCCAGAGATGCTGCCTGTCCCGCAGAGTTACTCCAGCATTTTGTGTCTACCTCCATTGTAAACCAGCATCTCCAGTCCCTTCCTACACAAACTGCCTTCACTTGTTGGGATAATCTTACTCCAGGAATTAGCCTCTAATGCCACTATGTTCTTCTTTAGGTAATGAGACCAAAACTGTGCATAGTATTCCAGGTGGAGACCTCACCAATACCCCATACAACAGTATTCCTGATCTTCAACCCCTTCACAGTAAAGGGCAACACGCTGTTTGCCTTCTAAACTGCTTAGTCTTTGGTTCATCACATGCTCTTGCCTTTTTGTGCGCTGTACAGTTCGAGTCAGCATTATCCTTGGCTTCCTATGGTACCTCTTTCTCATGGAATCCTTCTTTCAGAAGATGGGTCTTGACCCAAAACATCACCCATTCCTTCTCTCCAGAGATGCTGCCTGTCCCGCTGTGTTTCTCCAGCATTTTTTGTCTACCAGCGGAAAGGCCACACGTGTTTACAATTGAACCATTTACAGTGTGTGGACACATGATAAGGGAATAAGGTTTAGTGCAAGGTAAAGCCAGCAAAGTCTGATCAAAGATAATCCAAGTGTTTCCAATGAGGTAGATAGTAGTTCAGGACTGCTCTCTGGTTATGGTAGGATTGGGATACATTTCTGCTGAGCATTATGGACCACTACTACTTTCCATCTCCTGACCAACACATGATGTTTCCTCCTACTGCCTGAAAATACCGATATATTTTACTTGTCTTTTGAGTGGATGTTTGCAACAGTCAGACTGGTTTTAGATGATAAATCGGAGTAGAAGGGAAGTAAGCATTGTCGAGGTGACTCATTTCCTGACAGTTGTTCCCCATGGTCTCACATCTATGACTCTCCTCATTCTCGTCTCACCCCTATGTTATTTGAGTTTCTTATCTCCTTCCGCTTGATCAGGGTACATATTTCAGGGTTGGGTCATCCTGCGTAATTGTGAGAAGTTCATGATGAAGGGCGCAGGGTGCTGCAGCGGAAGAGTAGCTGCCTTACAGCGCCAGACACCCGGGTTTGATCCTGACGAAGGGTGATGTCTGTACAGAGTTTGGCACGTTCTCCACGAAACCTGCGTGGGATTCTCCAGGATCTCCGGTTTCCTCCCACATGCCAGAGACGTACAGGTTTGTACGTTAATTGGCTCGGTGTAATTATAAATTGTCCCTAATGTGTGTAGAATATCGATAGTGTGCGGGGATCGCTGGTTGGCGCGGACTCGGTGGGTTGAAGGGCTTGTTCCCGCTCTGTATCTCTAAACTAAACCAAACCTTGTTAAGACCAAAGAAAGACACAAAATGCTGGAGTAGCTCAGCAGGACAGGCAGCATCCCTGGATAGAAGCAATGGGTGATGTTTTGGGTTGAGACTCTCTTCAGACCTGAAACATCACTTATTACTTCAGAGATGCTGCCTGGCCCGCTGAGTTATCCAGCATTTTGTGTCTATCTTATGTGTAAACCAGCATCTGCAGGTCGCTCTGCGTGTTGAGACCAATGTACTGTAGCTGTGATTTCTCTGTTGACTAGCAACTGCAAGATTCCTCAAAGATTTCATTTTGGGATTCTGCTGTTCTAAAGTCACAGGGAGTGAAGATAGCTCACACCAGATGACGGACAGACTTTAAGAATGAAGTAAACTAAAGAGTGGGATGAGGAAAGGTCATTGGGTTCATCAAACCTATCGATGCCCCAGACGCGTGCAATACATGTTATCATTGCCTCTGCTCGAACTATTTAAGCTCTGAGTTGGGTGATTGCAACCTTCACGTGGTCCGCCCTGTTTCGACTAATGCAATCAACCCAAAATGCACAAACAAGATCAAATAAAACAAGTTGACCTACAACTTTAGGCTGTGCATGCCGTACGCAAGAAGAAGACTTAAGCTCCGGAGAGAATAAATCGGCAAAAACAGCTGTCGGTTCCGCAGTGAACCACTATCTATCCATCTCTGCTGGTCCAAGTGTTTCACAGACACACAAAAATAAACAACTCATGGCAGCACAAAGAGATTGGCTTCAAAACATGCCTCCCGCCACCCGCCTCCACTCTGTGTAAATGGCACCATCTGCATATGTGATGCCGAGCTGTTCTCAATGTCCCTCACTCTCTGTCTCTTTCTGTCTTTGCCTCTGTCTCTTTCTTTATTTCTCTTTTTCTCACTCTTTCTTTCCCATTCTCTCTCTCCCCCTCCCTCTCCTCCACAGATTAACTACCCTCTGACTAAATAAATTCCTCCTCACCTCCTTTCTAAAACTGAGCCCTTTAATTCTGAGGCTATGACCTCTGGAGCTAGACTCTCCCAGCAGTGGAAACATCCTTTCATCATCCATTCTATTTATGCCTTTCATTATTCTGTAAGTAACAATGAGGTCCCCCCTTCTAAACCTTCTAAACTAGTGCTTTCCGCAGGAACCGCAATGATTTCCAGCCCTCTCAACTGGTTCTTCACTTGTTCGTAACATGGCTATATTATTTAGTTGTGTAATTGCAATTCCCTCTTTAGAACAGCCAACAAAGTTCCCTTTAACTAAATTCTGTACACTCCCGAGCATGCAGAGAATCTTAGGTGTGGTGATAATCAAATTAGCCACGTTTTTCTTGTGCTCAGTTGTGCAATTAAAAAAATACCTAAGGGTTCACGAGATTCTTGGCCAAATACCAATACGATTCTAAATAACAAAATAACTTGGATCTCCAGCTGCTGTGGGCAGGTGAGTGAGTGGACAACATGAATGTCGTGCCCGCTAGATGCCTAGTCACCCTGGTCAACAACAGATTGGCTCTGCAGGGTGTCAGTGTGTAACTCTAGCGAACAATATCAATGCAAGATTCATCTCACTTCCATTCCTTTACTGAAGCCTTCTTTTCAAAACCATTTACATTTTACAAAAGGACACAAAGCGATGGAATAACTCAACAGGTCAGGCAGCACCTCAGGAGAACATAAATAGGCGATGTTTCGGATCGAGTCCCTTCCCCAGACCTAAGAGCTAAGACATAAGACTCTGGCTAAGGGGCTTGACCAGAAATGTCACCTATTCATGTTTAGTTTACATTTAGTTTAGAGATAGACAATAGAAAATAGACAATAGACAATAGGTGCAGGAGCAGGCCATTCGGCCCTTCGAGTCAGCGCTGCCATTCAATGTGATCATGGCTGATCATCCCCAATCAGTACCCCGTTCCTGCCTTCTCCCCATATCCCCTGACTCTGCTATTTTTAAGAGCCCTATCTAGCTCTCTCTTGAAAGCATCCAGAGAACCGGCCTCCACCGCCAGATACAGGATGGACACAGGCCCTACGGCACACCAAGTCCACGCCGAACAGCGATCGGTACACGAGCACGATCCTACGCACTTGGGACGATTTATAATCTTTCCCGAAGCCAACTAACCTACAAACCTGGTCATCTTTGGAGTGTGGGCGGAGGAAACCCACACGGCCATGGGAAGAACGTACAAACTCCGTACAGACAGCACCTATAGTCAGGATCGAACCTGCGTGGTGTAAAGCAGCAACTGTACCACAGTGCCACCATGCCTCCATGTTGTCCAGAGATGCTACCTGACCTGGTGAGTTACTACAGCAATCTGTGTCCTTGTGTGTAGTAACCAGCAGTTCTTTGTTTCTCCATTTTATTTTTTTAGTTCAGTTCAACTACAGTTAATTCTTAATATAAACTTCACCTCCACAGGTTGCAGCTGGTGGAGGTAAAGTTGTCCCTAAATACCTGTTGTGCAACCTTTTCACATGCAAAGAATGCAATCTGATCCTGTTGGCGCTTGCATTTTCATGGCATGTGTCACCCTGCGTGTTTGCACCGTATGTAATTGCCTCAAAGAGATTTCAAGTTGTTGCCAGTGTGTCTATTGAAAGGCTGTGGCTCTTGTTGTCTGGAACAACGATTGTAACCATGGCAATTTCCATTTTCACTTGGATGCTCTGCAACAATTATTATCAGATTTAATTGTCATTTTTTTCTTGTTAAGTAGCCCAGAATTTGCAGGAAATGAGTGGCAAACTAATGTTGTACCGTTACCTAAGATTGGAAGCAAGGCCAACCAAGTGAACTACAGGCCGGTGAGCCTGACGTCAGTGGTGGGAAAGTTGTCAGACGGTATTCTTAAGGGCCTGTCCCACTTACGAGACTTTTTCGGCGACTGCCGGCACCCGTCATAGGTCGTTGCAGGTCGCCGAAAATTTTCAACATGTTGAAAATCCAGCGGCGACCAGAACAAGGTACGAGTCTTTGGGCGACTACTCATGACCATACAGGCTTCACCCTGCGGCACAGTGGTGCTGCTCTAACGCTGCGCCACTGTGCCGGCCAAACACTGCCGACAGTGGGGAAGGACATCTGACTTTGCAACAGGATCTAGATCAGTTGAACATGTGGACCAAGGAATGGTCAAAGGGCAAATGGAATTTATCTCTGACAGTGCGGAGTTGGTTAGTCATGCCAGGGCATGAGTTACAAAGTAAATGGTGGAGCCCTGGAGAGTATTGTTGAACCAAGAGGTCATGGAGTGCAGGTGCATGGTACCCTGAAAGTGGCTTCTTCTGCTTTCGTGTGGCGTGCACAGCCTAAAGTTGTAGGACAACTTGTTCTATTTGATCTTCTGTTTGTGCACGTCGAGTTGTTTGCATTAGTCGAAACAGGGCGGACCACGTGAAGGTTGCAATCTTCCACCCCCCTGAAAGTGGCGAGTCAGGTGGACAGGGCAGTGAAGAAGGTGTTTGGCCCGCTTGCCTTCGCACTTTGTACTTTATTAGACTTCAATGTTAAATTGTTTGTATGAAATGTTATACTGTGGATGGCTCGAATGTATTCATATGTAGTCTTTTCTTTTACTGATAGCATTGAAACAAAAGCTTTTCGCTGTATCTCGATATCAGTGACAACAATAAACTGACCAGAATTCCTTGGGATGGGTATTGAGTATAAAAGTTGGGACATCACGATTCAGCTGCACAAGTCATTGGTGAGACCATTCTGGGAGCAGTAGCGTATATAGTTCTGGGTGACCTGTTATAAGAAGGGCATCATTCTGTTGGAAAGGGTTCAGAAAGATTTGCCAGGATGTTACTTGTGCTTGCGGGCTTCAGTGAAAGGGAGAGGCGAGATCGGCTGGGACTTTTTACTTTGGCGCACAGGTGACTCAGGCGTGACCTTTTTGATGTGCCCGAGATCATGAGGAGCACAGATAAAGTGAACACCCGCTGCCTTTTTCCTCCAGAGTAGGGGATACATTCTCTTAATCCATATTTTAAATGTATTTCTCGCCTTGTGCATGTTTTGATTCTAAATCCTCCCTAATTTCTGTGTCTTCGTCAATGTTAAAGTGGTCTATTGCCAACAGTTTCTCAGTGCATCCTCTCCACAGTATTTTCCATCACCCACTTCAATGACACCGTCCATCAAGTTAAGCCCCCTTACTCCCACCTCCCACTTCCTTAGCCTCAGAGTCATAGAGATACAGTGTGGAAACAGGCCCTTCAGCCCAACTTGCCCAACATGTCGCAGGCACACTGGTCCCTTCTGCCCACGTTTGGCCCATATCTCTCCAAACATGTCCTATCCATGTACTTGTTTAACTGTTTCGTAAATGTTAGGATGGTCCCTGCCTCATTTACCTCCTCTGGCATACACCCACCGCCCCTTGTATGAAAAAGTAACCCCTCAGATTCCTATTAAATGTTTTCCCCTTCACTTTACACCTTGCTGCAACAGGTTGAGCCAAAATAGCACCCTACCTTGTTAAACCTTTCCCTTGGTCCCAGCCTCGCCGGCCCAATTTCCAGATATACATCAATCTTTCCCTCCAGAACCAACAGAGATTGGGGCAGCGAGTGGTGCAGCGGTAGAGTTGCTGCCTTGCAGCGACAGAGACCCGGGTTCTATCCAGAACGGGTGCTGTCTGTACGGAGTTTGCACGTTCTCCCCGTGACTGCGTGGGTTTTCTCCGAGATCTTCGGTTCCCTCCCACACTCCAAAGACGTACATGTATGTAGGTTAATTGGCTTGGGATAAATGTAAATTGCCCCTAGTGTGTGTGTAGGATAGTGTTAGTGCGCAGGGATCGTTGGTCGGTGCAGACTCGGTGGGCCAAAGTGCCTGTTACCGCGTTGTATCTCTAAAACTAAACAAAACTAAAGGTTCGTGCTTTGTTTCCTTCTGTGCTTTTGTTTATGAGTTCAACAAGCACTCGGGTTGGAAATAAAATGGCTCTTTGGCTGATAGACTATTACCAACTAATCTGGTAATGATTGGTTGTGAAATCTCACCATTCCATGGCGATGTACATGGATGGTGACCAAGGGACATGTTTGTTGAGGGGTGTGTAAGGATGTGGGCAACACACATCCAAAAGACATGCGGGTTTGTAGATTAATTGGCCTCTGTAAATTGCTGCTGGTGTGCAGGGAATTGATGCAAAAGTGGGATAACATAGAACTAGTGTAAACAGGTGATTGATGGCCGGCTTAGACTCGGTGGGTCAAAGGGCCTGTTTCCACGCTATACCTTTCAATCAAGTCATTCAATCCAATCCCAACTGGACACAAATTGCTGGAGTAACTCAGCGGGTCAGCCAGCATCTCTGGAGAACATGGATAGGTGACATTTCGGGTCAAGACCCTTCTTCAGAATCGAGAAGGGTTCATCAAATTCCAACCACAGTCAAAGTTGGCAGCCTCGATTTTAAAATAGTAAAGATTTAATCAAGTGTAATGGACAAGAGGACCTACCGTGCTGTAGAGAGGCTCTATATGGCTGTCAATAAGATCTATTTATTGTGTAGGAAGGAACTGCAGATGCTGGTTTAAACCAAACATAGACATAAAAAGCTGGAGTAACACAGCAGGACAGGTAGCATCTCTGGAGAGAAGGAATGGGTGAAGATTTGGGCCGAGACGCGTCTTCAGACTCAGTCTGGGTCATTCCCTGAGATTTCTACATATCGTCTGATTAGACATCATGGACTCCAATCTTCAGGAGCATTGTTTGTAGATAATATGTTTTATTATACAGCAATAGTTTCCTTTTGTCCTGCTGGTAGTTTTCCACACTGCATTTATCTTTTTTTTTTTAACCCCGCTTCCACTGTAAAATGGAGTCAATTCGATTGTGAAACTTACAGAAAAGTCAGTGAGGTACTTGGCGCTTTTTAGTCATAAAATGTTCACATGAACTTCAGTAACCTCTCCATCAGCCCAACTTATTTCACACAGTGACTGTTGTCATTACTGGTAATGGTCTGATATGATTGAGCTAATGATATTGCAATAAAAAGTATGGCTACCCAGAGAGTCAACGAAAAAATATACGCAGCTATTATTCTAGGTTTTGTTCCTGAATACAATTATTTTACTCAAAAAATAGCAACTATCCCAAGGAGACTCTTCTAAACTACTGTGAATATTCAAAGATATCATCACTTTCTCCGTGTTGGAAGGAACTACAGATGCTAGTTAAAGAATGACACAAGATGCTGGAGTACACAACGGGCCAGGCAGCATCGCTGGAGAAAAGGAATAGGTGACGTTTCGTTTCGGAACCCTTCCGCATACAGTAAGTTGTTTATATTTGTTGTAAACTGTACATTGTATTGCTTAGACATTAGGCATTGCTCATTTACTGCCATACCTACCTGCGGTTTGCCAACCGGCCATTACCAACTCACACCACATACCTTCATAGTTTCCATTGTGGAGGTTTGCTCTTGTAATTATAGGATTTAGCTGGTTAGACCATAGACATAGGAGCAGAATTAGGCCATTAGGCCCATCGAGTCTGCTATGCCATTCGATTGTGGTTGATTTGCATTTGCCTTAAAGATAGGAAGGTTGGTCCATTGCACATTCTGGATTATTGTGGCCTCAAGGATGATGATGGTGCAGGTACTCAATGATGTTGATACCGCAGAACGTCAAGTATAGATATTTATACCATCTCCTTTTCGATATAATCATTGCCTGAGACTTGTGAAGTATGAGTTGGCAGCATCTGAGTATTATCCTTGCAGTTCTTAGACAGACCAATGGTTAATCAATGGTTACCAATGGCTACCTTGTGTATGGTATGCAAAACAAAGAATTTCACGATGACATGTCACATGTGATAACAAAGTACTGATCAACCGATCGACCGATCAATCGATCAATCGATCGATCAATGGTGTGTTTTAAACGCTCTCTGATGCCTCACTTGGTCAAATGCTATCATAACATGAATCGCATCTCCCCAAACCTCAGCAGATCATCCGATTTAGTGTCATTTGTCAAGTATATCCTTCTGCTCTTGACTCCCATACAGGTGACTTCTACCATTGAGAAGAACAAGCATGAAGGAACAAGGATGTTTGGTCTTGAATCTGGCTTGCTGATGTAAAACTCAGCAAGATGCATAGACCCAGAACTCCTTTTTTAAACATTTACCAAAAGCAATTAACACTACAACAGATGCAATGCAACATATAACTTAAGATAAGACAAAGTGCGAAAGATCTACGCGATATAAGATCATATGATAAGAAATGCTACAAATAATTAAATCCAATGCATTGCTGCAGTTTTAATGATCTTACAGAATTTTAACTCTTTACTGTTACTTCAATTCCCTTTAATCAATTGTAACTCAATTGTAAACACTACTCACCTGAACATTTCTGGCCTAACCGAGCCAGGTTGCAGGGAGACCTGATAGAAGTATATATAATTGTGAGAGGCATAGATAGGGTAAATCTTTTTCCCAGCATGGAAAAATCAAATACTAGAGGGCATAGCTTTAATGTGACAGGGGCAAAGTTTGAATGAGATGTCCGGGGAAAGTTATTTTTAATATGGAGCGTGGTGAGTGCCTGGAACACAATGCCAGGGGTGGATCTTCTTCTTTCGTGTGGCGTGCACAGCCTAAAGTTATTGGACAACTTGTTCTATTTGATCTTCCGTTTGTGCACGTCGAGTTGATTGCATTAGTCGAAACAGGGCGGACCACGTGAAGGTTGCAATCTTCCACCCCACCAGGAGTGGTGGTTGAAGCAGATACTGTACATTGGCGGCATTTAAAAGACCTTTGGAGAGGCATATGGAGATGCAAGGAATGAGGGGATACAGGTTATGTGCACATTGATAAGCGATGGTCTTGGCATCGTGTTTGGAACAACCATCTTGTGCTGTACTGTTCTATGCTCTCCCCATAGTTTCTTTGCAGGTTGAAAGCTATGATGACTGTGTTTGACACAAGCCCTTCCCTTTGTGATTCTCCCTTTTATATCTAGTTTATTCCCTACAAGGGCATGCACCCTGCCTAAATTACTCCTGCATCAATTGGGGCATGGCCAATTTGGTCGGCATGGGCAAGTTGAGCTGAAGGGCCTGTTTCTGTGCTGTGTGACTCTACACCTCCATGACACTGGGTCAAAACCTTGGAACTCATGAACGGCATCATAAGAGCATCTTTGACACGTGGTTGCCCAGCAAAACAATAATTTTAAAAAAAAGAGAAGCATTCATTTTCACGCAATATGCACATAATATGAAATGTACATACGAATCGATGCGATGCGATAGAACTTTATTTATCCCATGAGGGATATTGATCTGCCAACAGTCACAAAAAACACAAAATACATGAAACATGAAATTAAAGTGACAAGTGGAAAGGATTGGAGATGTGCAAAGATTGAGGAGGGAACAGGGGGTGGGGGGGTGGGGGGGGGGGGGGTAGTCAGTCTCAGTCTATCCCACGACAGAACAGAAATGGCCACATTACTCTGCTGTTGATTACGTGAAGCTTTTACATGGCTTAATCACTGTTGATTGGATTTCTGGGAAACAATCTCTCATTGTTTCACTCTGTCTCTTGTTACTTAGCTTTATGCAGGGAGTGGATAGTACATGCGAGCTATTCAGCATGACAGCTCAATCGCTTATTGTCGTGAAGGCTTATTTACAGTAAGTTAAATCAATACTGGCTGCCCAACCTTTGTTGCTGTGAGTACCATAATATCCAGCATATTGGCTGCAAATGTGTGACTCAAGAATTGAAGGGAATAGATTACACCCAGAATCTTTTACCCGGGATAAGGGGAATCAAAACCAAGAGAACATGTTTTGTTTAGTTCATAGGCACAAAACACTGGAGTAACTCAGTGAGTCAGGCAGCATCTCTAGAGAAAAGGAATAGGTGATGTTTCGTGTCAAGACCTCTCTACTGACTGAGAGTCCGGGGAAAGGGAAATGAGAGATATAGGCGGTGATATAGAGAGATGTAGAACAAATCAGTGAAAGATATGCAAAAAAGTTATGATAATAAAGGAAATAGGCCTTTGTTAGCTGTGGACTGGGTGAAAATGAATTACAGGCAATTTTTAATTTAGTTTAGAGATACAGTGGGGAACCAGGCCCTTTGGCCCACCGAGTCCGCGCCCTGCACATTAACACACACTAGGGACCGTTTACAATGATACCAAGCCAATTAACCTACAAACCTGTATGTCTTCGGAATGTGGGAGAAAACCAGAGATCCCAGAGAAAATCCACGCAGGTCACGGGGAGAACATAAAACTCCGCACAGACCAACCCCCATAGTCAGGATCGAACCGGGGTCCCTGGGACTGCAAGGCAGCAACTCTTTTGCTGCTCCACCATGTCGCACCGTGTAGAAGGTGAGAGGGGCAGGATTTAATACGCTGGGGGGCAATCTTTGCTCACAGAGGGTGGTGGGTCCATGGAACGAGCTGTCCGAGTGGATAGTTGAAGCAGACACTGTAACAGCATTTAAAAGACACTTGAACAGATATATATGAGTAGAAAGGGTTTAGAGGGGTATGGGCCAAACACAGAATAATGGAATTAAGCTTAGATGCAGCATCTTGGTCGGCATGGACAAGTTGGGCTGAAGGGCCTGTTTCCGTGCTACATGACTCAATGACTGTAATTGACTGACATATAATGGTCCACACATTACACTTCATTCTTGACATAAACATTTATGGTGAGGCTCACCTGCTGAGTCAGAAGATGGAAAATCCAAATTCCGACCTGGAGACTGACCTGCAGAAATCTAGATTGATTGTCGAGTGAGTAATGAATGAGTTTTGCACAGCTGGTGATGCTTTGGATTTCACTGTAAGCTTATCAAGTGGTTGTAAAAAATCACCGAGGGTCCGCACAGTGGCTGCCTCACGGCGTTGGAGACCCGGGTTCGGCCCTGACTACAGCCTGCTGTATGCGGGTAATTTGTACATTCTCCCCGTGACAGCAGAGGTTGGCTCCAGCAGTTCTGGTTAACTCCCACATTCCAAAGCTGTGCATGTTTGTAGGTTAATTGGCTTCTGTAAATTGCCCCTATTGCGTAGGATATGAAAGAGGGATAACATGGAACTGATGTATGGTTATTTGATGGTCAATGTGGACTCAGTGGGATGATGGGCGTATCCATGCTGTATCTCTAATCTCCAAACTATTATTTTTTTAATGCAGAGATGGCTATGTCAATGGTCAAAGTCAATGGATATTTTCAAGGTGGAGATTGACAGATTCTTGATTAGTAAGTGTGTCAGGGGTTATGGGGCGATGGCAGGCGAAAGGAGTTGAGAGGGAGAGATAGATCAGCCACGATTGAATGGTGGAGTAGACTTGATGGGTCAACAGCTTAATTCAGCCCCAAGAACTTATGAATGTTCCAGGTTTCTACCTAATATTTATTCCCAAATTTACAGAAAACAAAGTACATGGTCATTATGGGGTTGAGAGGAAAAGATAGATCAGCCATAATTGATAGGCTGAATGGCCTCATTCTGCTCCCAGAACTTTTGCACATGATAGAAACACGGAAACATAGAAAATAGGTGCAGGAGTAGGCCATTCGGCCCTTCGAGCCTGCACCGCCATTCAATATGATCATGGCTGATCATTCAACTCAGTATCCTGTACCAGCCTTCTCTCCATATCCCCTGATCCCTTTAGCCACATGGGCCACATCTAACTCCCTCTTAAATATAGCCAATGAACTGGCCTCAACTACCTTGGTTGCTTGTGGAACCTTCTCACAAGCAAAATGCTCTCCCTCATTCCCCGGGACTCCATCTCGACAGTAATTCAAATGTTAGTTGCCATCTGGCCAGAAAAGTTGGCACATATTGAGCCCCTATTTTGTTTTCATGGATCATTTCCTATTATCTCAGTTATCTTAATTAATGATTCACAAAATCCATAATCCATAACCAACATAATGAGGAGCATAATAATAAACACTTAACTTTTTTTTCACAGGTCACACTCGTAAAAAAGTCATTGCACTTCCTTAACACTTTTTCTACCCTTTCCTCAAAGCCCAAATTTTTTTCAAGTTATTTTGAAATTGTGAAAGTGATTTTGTTGCAGAAATATGGCCATTGAATGATTGTCTTCATGGTAAGGTCAGGAATACCTACTCTTTCATTATATGCCACAGAATTTGGATAATCGATACACAATGTATGGGATTTTCCAAAGAGACATATCTTAGTTCCCACAGAAGACTTCTGACAATTGTTCCTTCATGACATCTTCCAATGGATGCGGAAACAAATTTTACAAGCAGTCTGCAAACCACAGGAATTAATGTATTGAGGGTTTTGCATGCATGAAATTCAACGAATACTATTGCCATGAGCAAATGAACAAGGGTTGAAGCACAGGAATCCATGATATGAACCCAATTCCCTTCCCTGAATTAAGTCATCGACATGGTGGGGTGACCTCTCCATAGGCTAAATGTGCAGGAAGGAACTGCAGATGCTGGTTTACACCAAAGACAGGCACAAAATGCTGGAGTAACTCAGCAGGACAGGCAGCATCCCTGGATAGAAGGAATGGGTGACGAGACCCTTCTTCAGACTGAGTCGAACTGTCCCGTTGAGTTACTCCAATATTTTGTGCCTAACTCCATAGGCGAAATGGTCATAGAGTCATAGACCTTTGCATTAGCAAAATGGTGAAAAATAATACTTTCAATTAGGTTTGGCACAGCACGGTATATATTTTAAATTCTGAATGAAGTTTATTTTGATTAATAAAAAAAGTTTCAGTAAGTAAAGAGCAAAAATCAGTTATATTGTATGGGTGAATTATTTTCAAAATAATCATAAGGGATAACTGATTCTGACACCTCACTACGCCAGTTGATTTGTGAGGGAGAACTTGAGGTGTTCAGGCTACTCATAGCCTGGGTAAGCAAAGATCTTGACATTCCCAAGCAGAGAGCTTGGCAGACTTTCTTTTCACTGTGAGAGACAATTGTCTCTCACATACCAGAAGGGAATGGCTTCACTCCTAAGCTGGTCTCCAAGGGCAACCTCTGCCAGCTCTCCCTTGCAGTCACTCCGTATGTTAAGGTTGGTGGAAGTGGAAGGTGCACAAGATCACGAGAGGAATAGGTCGGGCAAATGTACTTACTCTTTTGCGTAGGGGAGTAGGGGAATCGAGAACATAGGTTTGAGGTGAGTGGGGGAAGATTTAATAGGAACCTGGGCGGTTCCTTTTTTAGAGAAAGGGTGGTGGGTGCATGGAACAAGCTGCTGGAGAAGGTAGTTGAGGCATGTACTCGCTCGAATTTAGAAGATTGAGGGGGGATCTTATAGAAACGTACAAAATTCTTAAGGGGTTGGGCAGGCTAGATGCAGGAAGATTGTTCCCGATGTTGGGGAGGTCCAGAACAAGGGGTCACAGTTTAAGGATAAGGGGGAATTCTTTTTGGACTGAGATGAGGAAAACATTTTTCACTCTCTGTGAGTAGTGAGTCTCTGGAATTCTCTGCCACAGAAGGTAGTTGAGGCCAGTTCATTGGCTATATTTAAGAGGGATTTAGATGTGGCCCTTGTGGCTAAAGGGATCAGGGGGTATGGAGAGAAGGCAGGTACAGGGTACTGAGTTGAATGATCAGCCATGATCATATTGAATGGCGGTGCAGGCTCGATGGGGCAGAGGGGCCGAATGGCCTACTCCTGCACCTATTTTCTATGTTTCTATGTACGATCATAACATTTAAGAGACATTTGGACAGACACATGGATAGTATCGGTTTAGAGAGATGTGTGCCAAGCGTGGACAGTTGGGACTAGTGTAGATGGGGCAAGTTTGTCGGTTTGGGCAAGTTGGGCTGAAGGGCCTGTTTCCACACTGTAAGACTTTATGACTATGAATGTTTACCTTTCAATTTTCAATGATTCTTTCGAGAAGCTTTATTCTAAGTAACCATTTGGAAAACCTAACATTTTGAGCACTGCATGTCAGAAAAAGTGAGTGCAGAGCAGCTTTGTCAGAATGTCTACAGGGAGTGAATGGTTAAATGTTATTATCATGACTTTTGATATGGGAGATTTATGAGTGGAATTCTCTCACACAAAACACAATGGGTGCTCGCTCAGTTAATCATTTTTGAACTGGGGTTGATAAGTTTTTGTTGATGGCCAATGATGCCGTAATGGAAATCAGGGATGCAATAAAGGCCAGTACTGGAGGAGCGCATAGATATTGGAAGGATAGTGGGCAAGAGGGGGTTTCATAGTAAGATGTGGGGGAGTTTGGACATTGGAAGGAAAGCAATGGGGGGATTGAGAAAAACATTAGAATTTTAAAGGCTAAGATTGTTGCAGGTCTGGAAGTCATTCTGAAAGGTGCAACTCTCAACAAATCTTGCAGGCAACACACTTACATGGCAAAGAAAAGCATTTAATAGTGCTGTAAAGATATAAACTGATACAATGTTATTCTTTGTGTTGACTGCAAGAGGTTTCATGCTTACCTTGTAAATTAACTTTGTGGGGTGGGTTATTGAAATTACTGTAATCCAGATCTGTGTATATTTTTTATCTCTGTTTGTGGACTTTGCTTTGTGTATGCAGCAAATTTGAAAGCAAGGTTATTGGGAGTTAAAAAGGAAAAGATTATTTTTGTTGAAGTCTTTTGACTCCCTTCTCTCTTAAAGCAGGAAAGTTGGGCGAGAGTACATCTCCCTGGATCAAACAATCCTCCTTATAGTCACCACACACCGTCCTTCTTTATCTCTGGCAGCCACCACCACTACTTCCTCTTCTTTCGTGTGGCGTGCACAGCCTAAAGTTGTAGGACAACTTGTCCTATTTGATCTTCCATTTGTGCACGTCGAGTTGATTGCATTAGTCGAAACAGGGCGGACCACGTGAAGGTTGCAATCTTCCACCCCACCACCACTACAATCCATTGAGTTTAATTTAGTTTAGAGATACAGCACAGAATCAGGCCCTTCAGCCCACGGAGTCCGCGCCGACCAACGATCCCCACACACCAACACTATCCTACACAAACTCGGGACAATTTACAATTTTATCAAGCCAATACCAAGCCAATAAACCAATAAACCTGTACGTCTTTGGAGTGTGGGTGGAAACCGGAAATATCGGAGAAAACCCACGCAGGTCACAGGGAGAGCGTACAAACTCCGTACAGATAGCTCCCATAGTCAGGATTGAACCTGGTCCCTGACGCTGTAAGGCAGAAACTCTTCCACTGCGCCACCATGCTGCCCGCTGGGATCTGACTGCTGTTTATAGTGTGGTTACCTTAATACCCTGAAACATGTTATTCAGCTCATTGCCAAGTCAACATATACAGTGGCTTGCAAAAGTATTCATACCCCTTGAACTTTTCCACGTTTTGTCACGTTACAACCACAAACGTAAATGTATTTTATTAGGATTTTATGTGATAGACCAACACAAAGCGGCGCATAATTGTGAAGTGGAAGGAAAATGATACATGGTTTTCAAATCTTTTTACAAATAAAAAACTGAAAAGTGTGGCGTGCAAAAGTATTCAGCCCCCTTTACTCTGATACCCCTAAATAAAATCCAGTGCAACTAATTGCCTTCAGAAGTCACCTAATTAGTAAATAGAGTCCACTTGTGTGTAATCTAATCTCAGTATCAATACAGCTATACTGTGAAGGTTTCGGAGGTTTGTTAGAGAACATTAGTGAACAAACAATGTTCCTTGGGCATCATGAAGCCCAAGGAACACACCAGGCAGGTCAGGGATAAAGTTGTGGAGAAGTTTAAAGCAGGGTTAGGTTATAAAAAAATATCCCAAGCTTTGAACATCTCACGGAGCGCTGTTCAATCCATCATCCGAAAATTGAAGGAGTATGGCACAACTGCAAACCTACCAAGACATGGCCGTCCACCTAAACTGACAGGCCGGGCAAGGAGAGCATTGATCAGAGAAGCAGCCACGAGGCCCATGGTAACTCTGGAGGAGCTGCAGAGATCCACAACTCGGGTGGGAGATTCTGTCCACAGGACAACTATTAGTCGTGCACTCCACAAATCGGGTCTTTATGGAAGAGTGGCAAGAAGAAAGCCATTGTTTAAACAAAGCCATAAGAAGTCCCGTTTGCAGTTTGCCACAAGCCATGTGGGGGACACAGCAAACATGTGGAGGAAGGTGCTCTGGTCTGATGAGACCAAAATTGAAGTTTTTGGCATAAATGCAAAACACTATGTGTGGTGGAAAACTAACACTGCACATCACCCTGAACACACCATCCCCACTGTGTAATATGGTGGTGGCAGCATCATGCTGTGGGGATGCTTTTCTTTAGCAGGGATAGGGAAGCTGGTCAGAGTTGATGGGAAGATGGATGGAGCCAAATACAGGGCAATCTTGGAAGAAAACCTGTTAGAGTCTGCAAAAGACTTGAGACTGGGGCGGAGGTTCACCTTCCAGCAGGACAACAACCCTAAACATACAGCCAGAGCTACAATGGAATGGTTTAGCTCAAAGCATATTCATGTGTTAGAATGGCCCAGTCAAAGTCCAGACCTAAATCCAATTGAGAATCTCTGGCAAGACTTAATAATTGCTGTTCACAGACGCTCTCCATCCAATCCGACTGAGCTTGAGCTATTTTGTAAAGAAGAATGGGCAAAAATTTCAGTCTCTAGATGTGCAAAGCTGGTAGAGACATACCCCAAAAGACTTGCAGCTGTAATTGCAGCGAAAGGTGGTTCTACAAAGTATTGACTCGGGAGGGCTGAATACTTTTGCATGCCACACTTTTCAGTTTTTTATTTGTAATAAAATTTGGAAACCGTGTATCATTTTCCTTCCACTTCACAATCATGCACCACTTTGTGTTGGTCTATCACATAAAATCCCAATAAAATACATTTACGTTTGTGGTTGTAACGTGACAAAATGTGGAAAAATTCAAGGGGTATGAATACTTTTGCAAGCCACTGTATTGCCTCAGTTACATTGCTAAAGTCCTAAGTCTTAGAACATTGGTGTCTGAAATGCTTATCTCTGCTTTGTTACCTCGAGACATAACTAACCCGTTACTCTCCAGGACATTCTCTCATCTCTCACCTGATGTAAACTTAAGATCACCTCAGTCTCTCTCTGAATCCAGTAACTGCTGGATACCAATACCAAGTTGCATTCCTCCTAACATAAAGTTAACCAGATGAGTAGGCTGAAATAGCGGCTGTGTTCCTCAATATCTCATGTAACGGCAAAGATATATGAATGCACCAAAGACTGGTTGTATCACGGCCTGGTTCGGCAACTCGATCGCCCAGGATCGAAGGTAATTACAAAAAGTGGTGAACACTGCCTGGCCCATCATGGACACTGACCTCACCAGTAGCAAAATGAATCTCTATAAGAGGCAGCCAATATCATCAAGGCCCTGGCCAACTACCCTGGACAACTCTCATTTCACTCCTGCTGTCAGGTAGAAGGTATGAGTGTGAAAAGTGTAACATCCAGGTTGAGGAACAGCTTATTCCCAACAGCCGTGAGGCTCTTGAACACTACAAACACCAGCTAAACTCCAAACTACAAACGTTCTAGGTTGCAATAGGGACTCTGCAATTTGTTTTGCTTTTGCACTATATTGTTTTTTTTTTAATTTATTGACCTTTTTTTTCTTTGTATTAAGTATTGTGTTTACATTCCTGTTGTACTGCTGCTGCTGCTGCTGCTGCAAGAAAGAATTTCATTGTTCTGTTTTGGGACAATTTCACTTGGTGCGGCATGGTGGCAAAGCGTTAGAGTTGCTGCCTTACAGTGCCAGGGACCGGTTCGATCCTGACTACAGGTGCTGTCTGTACAGAGTTTGCACGCTCTCCCTGCGACAAACGTTGATTTCCTCCATACGCTCCAGTTTCCTCTGTATGCTCCCACACTCCAAAAACATACAGGTTTCTAGGCTTTGGTAATGATTGCAAATTGTCTCTAGTGTGTAGGATAGTGCTAGTGTACAGCTGATCGCGGACTTGGTGGGCGAAAGGGCCTGTTTCCTCACTGTATCTATAAGGTATAAAGTAAAATGCAGTTTCTATTGCTAATCAGTCAAATTTTGGGGTCTTCACTCAATGTTCCTTAATGCCATCCTCATTTCTGCAAGATACACGACTCTGTGGCATTTATGTTCAAACCTGTCCCTCTATTCCTCCCATTTAATTTGATTTCCATGGAGTGAGGAATTGATCCCTTACGCAACTGTTCTTTGGCAGCACGGGGCGTGGAGCCCAATTGTGATGCGCAGATGCAAGGATTTCTCTATCCTTTCCTCACGGTGCCTAAACAGTCGAAGCTCATGAACAGGGAACCAAGTAAGCAAGTCTTGAAGCATGTCATTGGGAGAAGTGTTTGAGAGATATTAGGTTCATCACGTATTGGGTTCAACAAAAAAGAAACAACCAAAAAATAGCTGGGTTTTTATCCTTTTTTTTTAATGCATTTGACAGTTTGACAAGAAAGACTGCAGAAAATGGTATAACCATTCTTTGGTAGGAAAGAGCGTTCACGTCACGGCCCTGTTTCCACCAATCTTTCCACCACCACGCACAAGAAGCAACAAGACAGACACCATTGTATGCAGATGCCAAGAAATATGTTCAGCTCTGGCTGAACAACAGGCTGAAGAAGGGTCTCGACCCGAAACGTCGCCTATCTCCTTCGCTCCTTAGATGCTGCTGCACCCGCTGAGTTTCTCCAGCTTTTTGTGTAACCCCCAACTTCTAATCTTGTGTGTGGACTCGATAAGAAGTAGGAAAGAACAACAGTGACACCTATTGTTTCATTTCCTGATGTAATTACTTCTGTACTTAATAATGAACAAAATAAGCCATGTCCTTCCAACGTAATAGAGTCATAGAGTGATACAGTGTAGAAACAGGCCCTTCAGCCTAACTTGCCCACACCGACCAACATGCCCCATTTGCACTTGTCCCACCTGCCTGCGTTTGGCCCATATCCCTCTAAACCTGACCTATCCATGTACCAGCCAGGTGCCGTCAGGGTAGGCAAGGTAGGCACTGCCTACCCTGACTAAAATTATAACATAGTAATTACTAAATACAAATAATAAAGCATGGGAGAATTATGCCTATCTAAGAGATCGATCTCTTAAGTGGGCATAATTCTCCGTGACTTTCATCCGCAGCGCTTGTAACACGTGACGGTCTCTGCAGCCCACGTGCCGTCAGCGCTGCTTCAAGTGTCAGTTTCAAGCTGGGCTGAAGGCAGCAGAAATTCTGCCTTTGCTGCACTACGCATGTGTAGCAGCGTACTGCGCATGCGCAGCGCTGGTTTCTTGGCGGGGTTTTCAAATATGGATTGTCATTATTTTAAGTGTATGTTAGGAAACAAAGAGAGAAGAATGGAGTTTGTGTACCAATAATGTGGTAAGTACATTTTGTGTTTATGTTTTTAAATACCGTATTTCCCGGGTTGTAGGGGTGGGGGGAGCGCTCCTTTCACAGCGTTTGGGGAGTCTGGCCCGGGGTAAAGTTGCGGGGAGGGCACGAATGTTGTGAAGGCAGGGTCGGGAGCATGCCACTTGCGACGCTCCTTGCGGTGCTGGTGAGCGGACCAGCTGCCACCTTAGCTCCTTCTGCCGGCCCCCGCTCACCTCTGGCAGCTCTCCGTCTAAAAATCTCTCCTGCCGCTCGCTGGCCTCACTCGTGTCAGGTTGAGGTTGAGGTTACTAGGCTGTGGGAATTTAAGGATTTGCAGGAAACCGCTGACATGAGCGAGCGGCAGGTGAGAGATGTTCAGACGGAGAGCACTGCCTGAAGTGAGCGGGCCAGCAGAAGGCGCTGAAGTGGTGGTCAGTTCTGTTGTCGGCTCTCGGCTCCCGCTTGCAGCTCTCCGAGCAGCTTTTATCCCCGGCTACAGTGCGGTGGCACCCGGAGTGCCGCGGCAGCGGTGAGTGAGTAAATTACTGGCATTATCCCCGACCCAACACTCCTGCCCTCCCCGCAACTTTACCCCCAGCACAGACTCTCCACACGCTGTGAAAAGAACTCTCCCCCCAATTGGTCCCTTGAACAAGTGTTGTCATTCAATTAGATGACAACTGGTTCAACTTTTCCCTGTGCTCCCGTTTTTCCCACCATCTGTCCACCTGCCATCACCCTTCACCCCCCACCCATTCAGTAATTCAGAATAAAGGAGACTTGGAAGCCTTGGGCAAATTGAATTGTTACTGTCTTTATTTTTATTTATAATTTTTTACGGAGAACAATCTGCTCATGCGCAGTTTAATTTTTTTTTAAAAACCGACTGACTGCCTACCCTGAGTAATTACTCACGGCACGTGCCTGCCATGTACCATGTAGGGAGGAACTGCAGATGCTGGTTTACACCAAAGATAGACACAAAATGCTGGAGTAACTCAGTGCGACAGGCAGCATCGCTGGTTAGAAGGGATGGGTGACGTTTTGGGCCAAGACCCGTCTTCAGAAGTTACGCTCAGTTACTCCAGCATTTTTTGTCTCTTCATGTATCTGTCTAATTGCCTATTAAATGTTGCGATAGTCCCTGCCTCAACTACCTCCTCCGACGGCTTGTCCCATTCACCACCCACCCTTTGCGTGAAAAAGTTATCCCTTAGATCCCTATAAAATCTTTCCCCCTTCACCTTAAACTGGTTCTCGATTCCCCCACTCTGGGCAAGAGATTCTGGGCAAGAGTCACGTGGTAGGCACATAAACAATCAAGGGGAAACAGAAATTGATTAGTACAGGTGTCAGGGGTTATGGGAAGAAGGCAGGAGAATTGGGTTAGTAGGGAGAGATAGATCAGCCATGATTGAATGGCAGAGTAAACCTGATGGGCCAAAGGGCCTAATTCTTCTCCTATCATCTATGAAGTTATAAAAAGACCCTATCCTCATATTTGCTTTGCTTTGTCACCTTCTCAATTCTACATTTTCCTTGGACCTCATTTCTTTTGACGTCTTGTTTTCACATCTTACCCTTCCTTATCTCTGTGTCTCCCTCTCCCCTGACTCTCTGAAGAATGGTCTCGACCCGAAAAGTCACCCATTCCTTCTATCCAGAGATGCTGCCTGTACTGCTGAGCTACTCCATCACTTTGGCTCCATCTCCTCATATTGTTTCATCGTGTCCAAATATCTACCAATCTCTGTTTATGTTTCTCAGTGATTCTGCATCCACCTCCCTCTGTCCTTGGGAATTCCAGAGAAGGGAATTGCTATTCATGGAACAACAGCTTCCTGGTGTGAATTGCAGTCATTGTGGGCTGAGGTGTAAGATTAGTATTGTCACAGTGAACAGCTTTATTGCTCATGCTATCCAATCAAATCAGAAAATACTATACATGAGTTACTCCAGCATTTTTTGTCTATATTGGGCATAAACCAGCATCTGCAGTTCCTTCCAATATATTGATACATTCAGCTGAACTCAAAACAAATAGGTTGAGCAAAGGGAAAGATACAGAGTGCAGAATATAGTTCTCGACATAGTAGTTGAACAGTTCCAGTATAACGCTTAAGGACATTAGTACTTGGTACAGTATATCTAAACATGTTGAGCTCTTGTATAATCTGACCTATTTATAACCCCACAACTAATGGAGAAATGATTTAAAGTATGGCTTCACTTTAATGTGCTGTTTATATATGTTAGAAAGAGGAGGGACATTTGTGTTGTTATATTTCCAGTGTTATGATATGCCATGTAATGTATTGTATCATTTATAAGGGAGGTGGTCTTGGAGGGGAGGATGCTCCTCAAACTGCGGTGCATCTTGGGCAATACAGCTCACCCCCTCCATGACACACTGGTCAACCTGAGGAGTAACTTCAGCAGCAGACTGGTTCCACCAAGATGCAGGACCGAACGCCACAGGAGATCCTTCTTCCCTGTGGCTATCAAACTGTACAACTCCTCCCCCTTCTGTTGTGTGGTGTAGACTGCACACCCCCCCCCCCCCCCACCCCCTCCAATCTTTGCACATCCCCAATCCTTTCCACTCATCACTTTAATTTCATGTTTAATGGCTGCTGGCAAATCAATTTCCCCTCCTGGGATAAATATCGTATCATATCATATCAAATATAGTTAAAAGCACCATGGTCATATTTACAGGGCTAGTACAAAAACAACTAGCAACAGAATCAGTGACTCCAACTCTCCCGCTTTCGGCGGGAGATCGCCCGCTGAAAGGTCATTTTCGCAAAATCTCCCGCTCTCCCGCTTGAGATATAATTTCACACGCCCGGGCGGGAGAAATTATATCTCAAGCGGGAGATTTTGCGAAAATGCCCTTTCAGCGGGCGATCTCCCGCCGAAAGCGGGAGAGTTGGAGTCACTGACAGAATAATTATCAGGGAATCCTTTTAATTATTTTGCTTGTGTATAATGGAGGTACAGAACTTTACAATGCCAAAACTGCCTTTGAAACCTTATGTTTTTTCCACATTCATAATGTTTAAAGGGTCTTAACCCGAACCTTCACCTGTCCATGTTCTCCACAGATGCTGCCTGACCTGCTGCGTTACTCCAGCACTTTGTGTTCTTTTGTGTATTAACCAGCATCTGCAGTTCTAGAGTTGTTGGTATCCTGCATGTTTCTCACATCACTTAATTGACTCATAGAGTTTAGTTTAGTTTATAGATACCGTGCGGAAACAGGCCCCACGGCCCACCGATTCCGCGCCGACCAGCGATCCCCGCACACTTACACTATCCTACACACACAAGGGGCAATTTACAATTTTACTGAAGCCAATCAACCGGTAAACCTGTACATCTTTGGAGTGTGGGAGGAAACTAGAGCACCAGGAGACACCCCACGTAGGTCATGGGGAGAACGTACAAACTGCATGCACACAGCACCTGTGGTCAGGATCGAACCCAGGTCTCAGGCGCTGGAAGGCAGCAACTCTACTGCTGAGCCACCATGGCATTATCGAGGTGAACAACACCGGAAGGGCCTTCACCCCACCATTTTCATAGTAACCTTTTCGCCCACCTACACTATATTCCATTTCCTTCTACGCCTTGACTATTTAAGTATCTGCGTAACTGCTTCTTAATGACATAATTGTATCTGATTTCCACCACCTCATCTGGCAGCATGATCCAGATATCAATAACTCCCAATGAAAATAAACTTACCATATAACATTTTATCAAGCAATCATTGTATTATATTTTAATACTATGCAAGGACACTGATGCAATCAGGGGATCAACTAATGCAATCAGGGGATCCATAGTTTTGAAGTCATAAGATCATAAGACATAGGACATTGGAGCAGAATTAGGCCATTTATTACTTTGAATTGCGCTACCATTTGATCTTGGCTAACCTATCTTTCCCTCTCAGCCCCATCCTCCTGCCTTTTCTCTGTAACATTTGAAGCCCTTATTAATCAAGAACATATCAACCTCCGCTTTAAAACTATCCATTGACTGTCTGTGGCAATGAATTCCACAGGTTCACCACCTGCTGACTAAACAACTTCCTCCTCAGTTCCATTCTGAAGGTACGTCCTTTTATTCTGAGGATGTCCCTCGGGTCCTAGATGCTCTCGCTAGTGGAAACATCCTCTCCACATCCACGCTATCTGGGCCCATAAAATAATGTTAGCGGTAGAGATAAAATAAATAGGGGGGCAGAGAGGGGTGGTACAAAATGGGATAGAGTTGGATTAGTAGAATCAAGGGTGCCTTGTGATTGGCTTAGACTTGCTAGGCCAAAGGGTGACTTTTCGTGCTGTATGACTCTAAGAAGCTATCAGCCATGGGCTTCAAGATCTACTCTTGCTCCTATTAAGCCCCTGTCCCACGATGCGAGTTCACCCAAGAGCTTTCCCAAGTTTAAAAAAAAAATCAAACTCGTGGTACTTCATCACGAGTATTTTTTTACTCTTGGAAATTTTTCACACTGTTGAAAAAACATCACGAGTTTCCGCGTTTCCCGAGTACCTGCCGTTAGCATTACGAGCCGCTACAAGACATCCACGAGCTCCGACGTTTCCGCTATGTACATTCTACGTACTTACCACGAGTTTAATTTTTTTTTAAACTCGGGAGAGCTCTTGGGTGAACTCGCATCGTGGGACAGGGGTAAATGTATGCTCTTAGGTTTCGAAAAGGTAGAACAAATATTTGGAGAGTTCAAGCCAGTTTCCCTTGGAAATTAACATTGCTACAAGCTGACCATTTACTTCAATGAACTGAAGTAAATATAACTTTTCTTTAATTTGTTTGTCTTGACCACAACTCTACTAAATTTTTTGTCAATTTGCAATCAAAATTATTTAGTTATAAGTTTACAATCCTCTTTGTCCAAGTAAGAAGGGAAAAAAACATTTTTACTGTTGTTGTTTTTCCTTGTTTCAGATTTGTACTTTGCCAAAATGACCAGCAGATGGTACACCATGCCACTTATACTGAAGCCAAACGCTACAAATATTCAATCTGGCATTAGGTGGCATTGCTCCCCTTCTTAGACTGTCCCTTGGGGTCGAGGATGACTAGTTTCCATTCCAGTTGAATCTTGTCCCCTACCCACCTGGTGATGTCTTGCAGTGTTAGGTTCATGGGTCTGGTATCAGATATTTGAAATACCCTGCTATTGAGAGCCGGGTGAATGTATTTAGAGTCACAATGATTAGAGCCACGCTGAAGTTGGTGCGTTTGAGGTCTCCGGCGGACACCTCCCGGCAAGCCGCAGAGAAGCCGAGGCCGGAGCCTCACAGGTCGGAGTCCGGGGTTGACCCCTTGGTCAGCGGAGCCCACGTCTGGGGCTTGGGTCGGCGCTACGGAGGCGTCCGGAGAGGACCGGGCGGCAATAGCGGAGAAGTCGGTGCGGCGTCGATGATGGCACCGACCGACGGACGAGGATGGACCATGTGGAAGTGAGGGTGCCTTGGCCGAGGGAAGGAACAAAGGGGGATCTGGCGCGGATACTTTGTAACTTTGTCAGTGCCCTTTATGTGGCGACTATTTGCATACCTTAGGTGCGCAAGCAAAGAATTTCACTGTGACTTGTCACATGTGACAATAAAGTATTCATTCATTCATTCCACTGTAGATGGTCTAGGTTTCTAAAGTGTCTTGGATACTGTACATCCCTGAGTTTGAGGATAAATCGCATCCATTCCATTTCCGTAGGTTCTGAGGCGACTGTTGAGACCAATAATGTCTCTTGAATCTTGAGTTTAGTTTAATTTAGTTTAATTTTAGATTAGAGATATAGCGCAGAAATGAACCCGTCAGCGCTCCAAGTCCATGCCAACGATCCCCATCCACTGGCATTATCCTACACACTGGGGACAATCTAGGGACAATTTACAATTTTTACCAAAGCCAATTAACTTACAAACTTGTACGCCTTTGTAGAGTGGGAGGAAACTGGAGCACATGGAGAATAACCATGCAAGTCACGGGGAGAACGTACAAACTCCGTATAGACACGCCCATAGTCAGGATCGAACCCGAGCCTCTGGCGCTGTAAGGTAGCACCCATAGTCAGGATAAACTAAAATAAAGGAGCACATTGAAAACATTCACACAGGACTAGGGACTGACACAAGTTACGAGTAACCTCTGCATTCCCACTCCCCACCCCACCCTAGTCGTCCTACTAGCTCCACTGTTTGAATCCTTGTATCCCTTCACTATCCCTTCCCCAGCCAACAATGGACCATTATGGGCTCCGCCCTTCCCTGGACATCTGATGCTGGCCCTGCTTTGTTCTGGCCTATTCTTACCTCTAGTCCCCTCCCCTCTACTTTCAGTCTGAAGAAGGGTCCCAACCCGAAAAGTCACCCTTCCTTTTTCTCCAGAGATGCTGCCTGACCCGCTGAGTTACTCCTGCACTTTTGTGTCTATCTTCGGTATAAACCAGCATCTGCTGTTCCTTTCCACACTAATTACATTTTACTCATTTTAGTTTTTATCGCTCTTATTTAAAATGTGCGAGAGTTCCAAGCTACAGAAAATGCTGGAAATACCTGGGTCAGGCCACAACTGAAGGAAGAGAAATCGAGTTCACATCGCAAATGGGTTAAGTTTCCATTTTACTTCAGATGTCCAGCATTTGCAGTTTAAAGATTTTCTGTGTAAACTGTTCTTATTGATTACTCAACAGAAGACATTAAGAGGTACTATTTGTGTGAAGCTCTGTCTTTCTCCCCCCTAACTGATGCCACTTGGGGGGTCTTGTTACTGCCATTACATTAATTGTAGTTCTTCAAATGCAAACTCGCTGTTGCTATAGAAACCCTGTCTTCAAGCTAAATGTCAGAATTCCTACAGTGATGGTACATTTCTGTGGTTTGGTGGCTTAGGACAAAATTATAGATTTCTACTTGACCGGGTCAGGCAAAAAGCTGGGTGAATCAACTTAGGAAGGTGGGAGTGGAGGGGGAGAGCAGGAGAGACTAAAGTGCCTGTCCCACTTACGCGATTTTCTCGGCGACTGCCAGCAGCTGTCATAGTCGCTGCAGGTCGCCGAAAATGTTCAACATGTCGAGGGGTGACACCTGTCTGGTCGTGAGTAGTCGCCCAAAGAGTCAAACCTTTTTCTGGTCGCTGCTGGATTTTCAACATGTTGAACATTTTCGCCGACCTGCTGTGACTATGACGGGTCCCGGCAGTCGCCGAAAAACAGTGCGTACATGGGACAGGCCCTTAACACCATCTAACACAAACACCATCCTACACACACTGGGGGCCAATTTGCAATTACATTAAGCCAATTAACATATAAACCTATACGTCTTTGGAGCGTGGGTGGAAACTGGAGCACCCGGGGAAAACCCACATAGTCACTGGGAGAATATACAAACTCCATACAAACAGCGCCCTTAGTCAGGATCGAACCCGGGCCTCTGGCGCTGTGAGGCAGCGACTCTACCGCTGCGCCACCCAATATATATTACATATGTGAATTCTAAAATAAAGTTTAAAACTAGATGAAATTAATGTGTGTTAAAATGGGTCTTATATTGAGGAGATTGCATTGTGTTAATTTTAATCGTGCAAGTTGCTATGATTGTTATGCACGTTTCAATAGCAATGTGAAGACACAACGTGACTGGACGTATGCTGAGGGGAATGGGAGGGACACCAAGAGAGGTCAACATATCCACCATCTACTCTGCTTTTTGCTGCCATTGCTTTAGGACTTCAGAGGTACAGTGCGGAAACAGGCCCTTCGGCCCACCTAGTCCGCGCCAACCAGCGATCACCCCGTACACCAGCACTATCCTACACACCAGGGACAACTTACAATTTTTACCAAAGCCTATTAACCTTTGCACCTGTATGTCTTTGGACTGTGGGAGGAAACCGGAGTAGCTGGGGAAAACCCATAGAAACATAGAAATTAAGTGCAGGAGCAGGCCATTCGGCCCTTCGAGCCTGCACCGCCATTCAATATGATCATGGCTGATCCTCCAACTCAGTATCCTGTACCTGCCTTCTCTCCATACCCCCAATCCCTTCAGCCACAAGGGCCACATCCAACTCCCTCTTAAATATGGCCAACGAACTGGCCTCAATTACCTTCTGTGGCAGAGAATTCCACAGATTCACCACTCTCTGTGTGAAAAACGATTTTCTCATCTCGGTCCTAAAAGACTTCCCCCTTATCCTTAAGCTGTGACCCCTTGTCCTGGACTTCCCCAACATCGGGAACAATCTTCCTGCATCTAGCCTGTCCAACCCCATGCGGTCACAGGGAGAATGTACAAAATCCTGTGCAGCCAGCACCCGTGGTCAGGATCAAACCCGGGTCTCTGGTGCGGCAAATCTACTGCTGCACCAGTGTGCCACTCCTTAAAGTGAAAGGCGCAAAGTTTACCGGAGTTGTGCAAGGCAAGTTTTATACATAGAGGGAGGTGTACCTGGAACACGCTGCCGGCGGTGGTATTGGAGGCATTTAGGAGGCAGTTAGATAGGTACATGGATATGTAGTGAATGGAGGGGTCTGGATCATGTGCAGGCAGATGAGATTAGTTTAACTTGGCATCAAGTTCAGTATCGACATAGACACCTGAAACCTATGTCATCTGGTTCTCGATTCCCCCACTCTGGGCAAAAGACCTGATCTATTTCTCTCATGATTTTGTACACCTCAGTAAGATCAGCCCTCATCCTCCTGTGCTCTAAGGAATAAAATCCTAGCCTGCTCAACCTCCACCTGTAGCTCAGGCCCTCTACTGCAGCCCCGAGCAGCATATTCAGTTCATTCTAACTTTTTGTTTTGGCTGTTCGTAAATGAGAACAACCTCTCACCCCAGGAATTAACCGAGTGAATCTTTTCTGGGATGTCTCCAATGCTAGCATAATTTTTCATAAATTAGTGGTGTAAAAATGCAGAAGGTACTCCAGATTTGACCTATCCTAGCACCCAGTACAATTACAACACAACCTCTCTATTTCTATACTCTTTGCAACAAAGGTCATGATGCCATTCACTTCCATCAGTTCATAAATGATAGGAGCAGAATTAGGCCATTTGGCCCATCCCCTCCCTACTTGTTGCATCGGCACATTCATTTGTTTTGCATTTTATGCACTATAATACCTAGACCCTTTTGTGACCCATTCACGCAGTCTCTCTCCATTTAATAATAGTCTGCCTTTTGATTCATATTCTTCTAATTCTAAACAATAGAGGTGATTGATCTTGCAATTTTCTGCATTGAACACCATTTGCCAGGTTTTCGCCCGCTTTCTCGATCTATCTTTCTGGTGTAGCCGAGTCAAATCTTCTCATCGCACTGCGGCCTCCCACCTGTTTCTGTTTCATCAGCAAACTTTAACTCTCTGTTCTCACCGAGATGGGGGAGAGAGGGGGAGGGGGGGGTGGGGGGGGGGGGTGAGAGACGAGGGGAGAAAGACGGTGGGGGGAGAGATGATGGAGAGGGTCAAGGAGAGAGGGGAAAGAGAGAGGAGGTTAGGGAAGGGGGGACGGGGAGAGAGAGAGAAGAGGGCAGAGAGAGAGGGAGAGAGATACCTTCTTCTTGGGTAGCGTTTTCCAGCCCTCCTCACTCCCGACGGCCCTCCACACTCTTTGTTTGCTCTTCCCATTATATTCCGCACTCCGTACCTTCCCCTTTGCTCTATCCATTGTACTTGAGTTAGATTGGATTATATTTATGTATAGAATATCTAATCCATTTCGGGAGCATGTAAACAACAGTGGGATTCTCCACAGCGGTTGGCTTGGGCTGGGAATCTGTCCTATTTGGCACTTTCTCACTTTCAGCAATAAATATTCTTCCACTGAGTGGATTTTCCCAAGGCACGGTTCTTATTCTGCACTGTGAATGGGCCACAGTCGGCACCGGAGGTGTGAATCTGCAGCAAGGCTGTGTTGTGTGAAGTTGATCCCTGCTGCTGCAGCAATTCCAAAACCCCTTCCTCCTTCTGTTCAATGACTAGTTATCTACATCACTGAGTCAAACACACACCACCAGACTCGACAACACCAGACCCATCTCCTCTGTTAGACACAAACACTGGAGTATCTCAGCGGGTCAGACAGCATCACTAGAGAATAGGAATCGGTGACGTTTCCGGTCGAGACTCTTCTTCAGACCGAGAGTCAGGGGAAAGGGAAACGAGAGATATAGACGGTGATATGGAGAGATATAGAACAAAATTAATGAAAGATTTGCAGAAAAAAGTAAAGATGATAAAGGAAACAGGCCATTGTTAGCTGTGGGCTGGGTGAGAACAAGTTACAGACACAATGACATCACCAAATTATTGGACATGCTTTTGATACTGGGAAAAACTGTCTTCATTTGACCATCATCCAGAATTTACTTTAATAACGGGTTCCAAGGTCAAAGGGCTCTGTATCTCTAAACTAAACTAAAACTCTGATACCCTCCTGAGCTGGGTCCCTGGTGCTTAAGTTGATTCACAAAAATGAAACAAAGTCTGAAGAAGGGTCTCGACCCAAAACATCACCTCTTCCTTCTCTCCAGAGATGCTGCCAGTGCCGCTGAGTTAAGGCCCTGTCCAACTTTCCCGAGTTACTCACAAACTCTCCCGGGTTTTCCCTTTGATTCGACCTTGGCAAATTACGGTAATAGCCGTTGATAGGTACTCGGGGCAATTTCTTTAACTCGTGGACATTTTACAACATGTTGAAAAAACGTCCCGACTTACCTGATGCCCCGAGTTCCTACGGCTGGCATTACGAGCCGCTACGAAACATCTACGGACTCCTACGGACTCGCTACCGACATTACCCGACATTCCCCGAGTTCGAATCAAAGGGAAAACTCGGGAGTGTTCGTGGGTAACTCGGGAAAGTGGGACAGGGCCTTTACTCCAGCTTTTTGTGTCTCTCTTTGGTTTAAAGCAGCATCTGCAGTTCCTTCCTACACTATTATATTTTTTGTTTGGTTTGGTATTGAAGCCTTTTCCTCCCTTTTGAACTTCACCCACTTCTCCGTGTTGCAGAGAAAGGTTTATTTTCTGCCGTGATGTAGTGAATTAATTCATTCATTCAGAAGACGTCAGAATGACAACATTCATATCACCCATCCCTATTTGCCTTGAGAAGCTGGGTAAAGCAGTCCATATGGTCATGTACATCAATGATCTGGATGATGGGGTGGAAAATTGGATAAGTAAGTATGCAGATGATACTAAGATTGGTGGTGTTGTGGATAATGAAGTAGATTTTCAAAGTCTACAGAGAGATTTGGGCCATTTGGAAGAGTGGGCTGAAAGATGGCAGATGGAGTTTAATGCTGATAAGTGTGAGGTGCTACATCTTGGCAGGACAAATCAAAATAGGACGTACATGGTAAATGGTAGGGAATTGAGGAATGCTGTGGAATAGAGAGATCTAGGAATAACTGTGCATAGTTCCCTGAAGGTGGAATTGCATGTAGATAGGGTGGTAAAGAAAGCTTTTGGTGTGCTGGCCTTTATAAATCGGAGCATTGAATATAGGAGTAGGGAAGTAATGTTAAAATTGTACAAGGCATTGGTAAGACCAATTCTGGAGTATGGTGTACAATTTTGGTCGCCTAATTATAGGAAGGATGTCAACAAAATAGAGAGAGTACAGAGGAGATTTACTAGAATGTTGCCTGGGTTCCAGCAACTAAGTTACAGAGAAAGGTTGAACAAGTTAGGTCTTTATTCTTTGGAGCACAGAAGGTTAAGGGGGGACTTGATTGAGGTCTTTAAAATGATGAAAGGGATAGACAGAGTTGACGTGGATATGCTTTTCCTATTGAGGGTAGGGAAGATTCAAGCAAGAGGGCATGACATGAGAATTAAGGGACAGAAGTTTATGGGTAACATGAGGGGGAACTTCTTTACTCAGAGTGGTGGCTGTGTGGAATCAGCTTCCAGCAGAAGTGGTGGAGGCAGGATCGATTGTAACATGTAAAAGTAAAGTGGATAGGTATATGGACGGGAAGGGAATGGAGGGGTATGGTCTGAGTGCAGGTAGATGGGACTAGGGGAAAATAAATGTTCGGCACAGACTGGAAGGGCCGAGAGGGCCTGGTTCCGTGCTGTAATTGTTATATGGTTATTATATGGTTATAAGGTCATGATGTCCCAAATAAATGCTTAGAAGTCTCCGGTTCTCTATTACCTGAACCAAACGCTTCCTGCAAATCCATAACCTCACAGTTGTTGGGGGGCACATGTAAGAGTGCTGAAAAAGATCCGCAGCTACAAAGCAAATCCTGATATTTAAAATCATTTGGGTCCTTTATGTGTAGGAAGGAACTGCAGATGCTGGTTTAAATTTAAGTTAGCATCTTCCAGCATTTTGTGTCTATCAGGGTCCTTTATGTCCTGGTCTTGTTGATCCTCCATGGCCGTCAGGGTGGACAGTGATACTATAGTTGCTGTCTCACCGCAGTAGAGGCCCAGGTTCGATGCTGTCTGTATGGAGTTAGTATGTTTCCATGTGACCGCGTTGGTTTTTTCCTGGTGCTCTGGTTTCCTCCCACACTCCAAAGACGTCCAGGTTTGTAGGTTAATTGGCTTTGTAAAATTGTAAATTGTCCCTAGTGCGTAGAATACTGCTAGTGTATGGAGGGCGCTGGTCGGTGCAGACTCGGTGGGCAAAGGGCCTGCTTCCAAGCTGTATCTCCAAACTAATGGTTTGATGTAAATGAAGTTTGCCGTGCTAATTAGCGACTGGAGTTCAATATGACCTGATAATAGAATCATAGATTCACAGCACAAACTGATCATTCAGCTCATCATGTCTCTGCTGGCTTTTGGGAAATATCATCCTATAACATTCCTGTTCATTGCCACACAGTATTCCTTTTAAATTCCTATCAAATATTCTTCCAATTCTCCTCGGACATTAGTGGACTTTACTCGCACGAAACGTTATACCCTTTATCCTGTATCTGTACACTGTGGATGCCTTGATTGTAATTATGTTCAGTCTTTTCGCTGCCTGGATAGCTCGCGACAAAAAGCTTTCCCCTGTACCTCGGTAGACGTGACAATAATAAACGGAACTAAGCTAAACTTAGAGCGCTTCTTGTACAAAAGGCATAACATGAGCCTTCCTCCAGTCTTCTGGTACGTAACTTGCGGGTGTGGTAAAATGCAAATGTCTCTGGAGGACCCCTGAAATTTACAGTTTAGTTTATTGTCACGTGTACTGAGGTACGGTGTAAAGTGTTTGTTGCGTGCTGTCCAGTCAGCGGAAACGGATTACGTGATTTCTTGCCTTGCTGCCCTTTGCAATTGGGACCAGGTTAGATGAGGCACCTTGCTCGGCATGGATGAGTTGGGCCAAAGGGCCTGTTTCTGTGCATTTGACCCTGTGACTGTGTTCTTGAGTACATTTGATCAGCTTCTCAGGATTTATCCATCTTAATAGTGAAGCGTTCTCATCCTGCAACTGAATGTGAGTTTAGGTTCCTGCCAAGATTCTGCAGCTCATGTGTGCGTCACTAGTTTGTTCATTCTCGCATAAGGCTACACAGAAACAGTGTAAAGCTGTTCCCTCTCATTGGAGCAAACTCTCTCAGGAAATCGTAACCCACTTCTCTGCCAATTATGATCGTGCGTGTAGATAAAGCATCTGCTGACTAGCATCACCAATGCTGGCAACAAATCGGTGGTTAAACATATTACAATCTCAGATGCATTTCCTGGATATTATTGCTGAAAATATCGAACTTCAGTCATGACATATGTTAAGCTCTGAGTCACTTCAATCTGCCATCTAACACCAGAGTCAATCTGTTTCTACAGCACTGACTGACTGAGCACAAATAAATGAGGAAGCTGACCCAATTATCATACAAGTGATCGTACCAGAGCAAGGTCTTCCCGACGTCTGCTAAAACTGTGCACCAAAGTGATGCAGCGGGTAGAGCTGCTGCCTCACAATGCCAGAGAGCCCAGTTCAATCTCCAGCCTCGGGTTCTGTCTGTGTGGAGTTTGCACCTTCTCCCAGTGACCACAAGAGTTTCCTCCGGGTGCTCTGGATTCCTCCCACATCCCAAAGACGTGCGGGTTTGTAGGTTGATTGGACCTTTGTAAAGGGCCCGTCCCACTTTCACGACCTAATTCACGACATTTTTTTACTCCTGGACATTTTTCATCTGGCTAGAAAAACGCCCCGACCTACTTGATGCCATGAGTACCTACAGCTAGCATCACGACCTACCTACGACCTCCTACGACCTCGTGACGACCATGCTGCGAGTATGAGTCAAGAACAAACTCGGCAGAGGTCGTGAATGAGGTTGTGAAAGTGGGACAGGCCCTTAAATTGCACCTAGTGTGCAGGGAGCTGAGGTAAACATGGGATGACATAGAACTAGTGCGAATGGGTGATTGATGACTGAAGGGCTCTTTTCCAATTTGTATCTCTGAACTAAATCAAATTTTGAAGCATTTGGTTTCTTTGGATTAAGCTTCATAAGTACCTCCCTGTAACCATGGCTGTCACAGTGAGATCGCCAAATGAATGGACATACTTTTGACACTGGGGAAAAACTGTCTTCATATAACCAACATCCATAGAGGGGGTACAGAGAAGGTTCACCAGACTGATTCCTGGGATGTCAGGACTTTCATATGAGGAAAGACTGGATAGAATCGGGTTGTACTCGCTAGAATTTAGATGATTGAGGGGGAATCTTATAGAAACTTACAAAATTCTTAAAGGGGTTGGACAGGCTAGATGCAGGAAGATTGTTCCCGATGTTGGGGAGGTCCAGAACAAGGGGTCAAAGTTTAAGGATAAGGGGGAATTCCTTTAGGACCGAGATGAGGAAAAAAATGTTCACACAGAGAGTGGTGAGTCTCTGGAATTCTCTGCCACAGAAGGTAGTTGAGGCCAGCGCATTGGCTATATTTAAGAGGGAGCTAGATGTGGCCCTTGTGGCTAAAGGGATCAGGGGATATGGAGAGAAGGTAGGTACAGGATACTGAGTTGAAATTGAATGGCGGTGCAGGCTCGAAGGGCCGAATGGCCTACTCCTGCACCTATTTTCTATGTGTCTATGTGTCTATCCAGAATTTAATTTAATAATGCGTTCCAAGGTTACATAAAGAGGCAGCTTGCCTAATCATGATTATATCACAAACCTTTAATAGTGCTGAAAGATAAAACAGTTTAGGGCCCTCTTCTCTCGAAAGTGTTCTTAAATTTAAGAAGTAATTCAATGTTAGACATGGAACAAATGTTTCTGCTTATGGTGACGTCCAAACTTAGGGACAGTACCTTATAAGTTCAGAATCTAATTTAGCTCTTTATCCAGAGAGCAGTTGCTAACAAAAGGGGAATAGATGAGAGAGACTGAGACGAATAACATTGAGGTAACTAGATAAATAACTAGGGGAGGAAAAAGCAAATGAGTCTGATGATAAGATACAGCAGAGGGGAGACTTGTACAGGGCATAAACATTATCGTAGACCATTTGGATAGAATAGACTACAAAATGCTACACATAAGATCATGTGATAGGAGCAGAATTAGGCCATTTGGCCCATCGAGTCTACTCCGCCATTAAATTTTGACTGATCTACATCTCCCTCCTAACCCCATTCTCCTGCCTTCTCCCCATAACCTCTGACACCTGTACTAATCAAGAATCTATCTATCTCTGCCTTGGCATCCACAGCCTTCTGTGGTAAAGAATTTCACAGATTCACCACCCTCTAACTTAAGAAATTCCTCCTCAGCTCCTTCCTGAAAGAACATTCTTTAATTCTGAGGCTATAACCTCTAGTCCTAGGCTCTCCCACTTGTGCAAACATCCTCTCCCCATCCACTCTATCCAAGCCTTTCACTATTCTGTACATTTCAATGAGGCCCCCCCTCATTCTTCTAAACTCCAGCGAGTGCAGTCCCAGTGCCGACAAATGCTCATCATATGTTGACCTACTGATTCCTTGGATCATTCTTGTAAACCTCCTCTGGGACTCTCTCTGGAGGCTGCACATCCTTCCAAGGATATGGTGCCCAAAACTGCTCACAATATTCCAAATGCGGCCTGACCAGCGCCTTATAGAGCCTCAGCATTACATCCCTGTTTTTGTATACAAGCCCTCTTGAAATAAATGCTAGCATTGGATCACATGTTACCCTGTGCAATGCAATCCAATGTGTAATGCAATCCAATTACTCCTGGACAGGGATAAACTGTGGTGCAAATTTGGACATTACACTGGCGAGGATTTGGAGCCACATTGGATAGGACACGAGTCTTTCAAATGGGTGACTTGGGTTATAAGCCACATCTCATGAGTACATCTGCATTTAGAGCATCTGTAAAATGTTTATTTCATTAGGAAATAAATCATTGGTCTACCCAACAAGGGCATTTTATCATCAGGGCTAGCAGAGATGTCAGATCTCCAACTGCAATGGAAGAGAAAGGAAACAGTAACAGGAAGATCAGACAGATGATCATTCGCCACTGCGAGAAGGTAAGACTCTACTAAGAGCTTTTGAAACTTGGTCGGCCCGAGCAACGTGGCGCCTTTTTGTGTACTGCAGAGGTGAAGTCTGCTGTATGAGTTTACCGGATTGTATGCAAAAACAAAGAATTTCACTGGATCTAGGTACATGTGATGATAAAATACCATTTAATCATGCAAAGATCCGGTTCTTCTAGTGTAATGACAACAACCAAACGTAAAGGACTGAGACTCAGATCCAGGGCAAGGATTAGGGCGCAGTCCAAAAAAAAAAAAGAGGCAGATTTGCCAGAGCTTTATGAAGACAAGAAGATATGTTTTGCTTCCCCCCACCAGCTCCTATTTTTTCCCCAGGTATCACTGCAGTTTTCCTTGGTGTTCTAGCCACTGCCACAACCTTCAGTATGGCACCCAAGCCAGGTGACTCTCTGCATGCTGGTCCCAGAAGTGGACTTGCAATCAAGCATTACAATCGCTGCACCCTTTTAAACCTCTACTCCAAATGCAGCATTTCTTACCTTAACTATGCTCATGTATATGTACAATGTGGGTGGCTCAATTGTAATGATGCATAGTTGTCCGCTGACTGGTTAGCATGCAACATAAAGCTTTTCACTGGAGCTCGGTACACATGTGGCATCAAACTAAACTCAACTAAACTCACCTGCAAGGTCATTTTGTTGTACATAGCTCTCCAATCCCTATAGCTTATTCCCTTTTTCTTTCTCATAATTGTATCTCAGTGAAAATATAATTTCAGCCATATGCTTTAGTTTAGTTTAGTTTAGAGATATAGTGTGGAAGCAGGCCCTTCGGCCCACCGAGTCTGTGCCGACCAGTGGACCCCCTACATTAGCACTATCCGACACACTAGGGACAATTTACAATTTTTATTGAAGCCAATTAACCTACAAACTTGTACGCCTTTGGGGTGTGGGAGGAAAACGTACAAACTCAGTACAGACAGCACCTGTAGTAAGGATCGAACCCGGGTCTCTGGAGCTATGTGGCAGCAACTCTACCACTGTGCCACCATGCCACTATGCCACCCATAGCTTGCTATTATTTCTCTGGTGGCTGAGAGAGTGCACAAGCTTTGTGAAGAGGGATATATTATCAGTGCCATTGCAAGTCAAGTCAAGAGAGTTTATTGTCATGTGTCCCAGACAGGACAATGAAATTCTTGCTTGCTGCAGCACAACAGAATATTGTAAGCAAAAATACAGAACAGTTCAGTTCAAAATACACATAAATAAGCAGATAAAGTGCAATGGGCTTTTACAGTTCAGAGTCTGTTTGTTGGCGAGTTTAATAGCCTGATTGCTGTGGGGAAGAATCTGTTCCTGAAGCAGTGCCCAGTGAAAACAATTTATTTTGCCTTTTCTGTCGCAAGCATCTGCAGTTGTTGAGCTTCATTCAGTCAGTCTTCACAGAAAAACAGATTTCATCTCCCTGTAAGTTCTGGTCCCTCTCACAGGTAGACCTGTGCCAAGAACGGAAGGAATTAAACAGACAAAGCAACAACATATCACTTGCACAGAAGGTAATTCTCTCTTCCCATGATGGTGCAGGCCAGAGCCACTGTTTTCTATCGTGCTAGTTCTGCAGTGCAGGAACAAGAAGCTGCATCTGCTTTTCCTGCAACAGTGCAGAAAAAGAAACAAAAGTGCTGGAGGAACTCAGCGGGTCAGGTAGCAGCTCTGGAGAATGTGCTGCCTGACCCGCTGAGTTCCTCCTGCACTTTCGTCTGCTTTTAGTTCCACTCAATGGTGGATATGCATGAAATGGAGATGTTCCATTAGCGGCAGTGACTGTTTTCACGCCTTCAAACGCTATTAGATGGTGTAGTAGCGTTCTATTGCCATGGTTACACGTGTCGCAGCGAGAGATTCCATTAGAAAATTCTGCAATTGTGACACCAAAATGGATTTGTTATTATTAAAATGGGTCCTATCACAAAATTCACGGCATAGAGAGAGGGACCATTCAATGCAACCGATTTATACTGGTGCTTATTTTCCTCGAGAGCCTTCGCAACCTTCTCCCACCTTACTTTATCTCACTCTACTAATAGATTCTTTCAAATCCTTTCTCACTCATGCACCTACTATACCAAGCCTCTGTGAGCGGATATCTGGGCCAATTATCTCCACTCTGCCAGTAGCTAATTCAATATCCTAACTTCTTCTTTCGTGTGGCGTGCACAGCCTAGTTGTAGGACAACTTGCTCTATTTGATCTTCCGTTTGTGCACGTCGAGTTGATTGCATGAGTCGAAACAGGGCGGACCACGTGAAGGTTGCAATCTTCCACCCCAATATCCTAACCATTCACTGGATAAAGAAGGCCTCTGAAATTTCTGTTTGATTTTATCACCAGGGACATGTAACAAGGATGGGGCAAGGGCAACTTTATACTGCCCTTGTGAGGAAGGAACTGCAGATGCTGAATTATACCAAAGATAGACACAAACTGCTGGAGTAACTCAGCGGGTCAGGCTGCATCTCTGGAGAAAGAGTACAGGTGACGTTTTGGGTCGAGACCCTTCTTCAGACTGCTCTCTGCCCAGTATTGTTCTGATTATACTATCTCTGCCCAGTAATGTTGATTCAGCATGTCCAAAGTATTGATATAGTTTAATGTGTATAGTATGTGCAGATTTAAAGCAATCCTCATCACCGTACTAGTTCCTAGTAAAGCCATTTAATTTGTCCTATTTTCCCATTCTGTTCCTGCCACAGTCCAAGTTATTTTCTCTCCATACCAATCCACACTCCAAATGCGTACAGGTTTGTAGGTTAAATGGCTTCTGTAAATTGTGAATTGTCCTTAGCGTGTAGGGTTTGTTTCCACACTGTATCTCTTTAATAAAATAACTAAAGATCTGGTTTACTTCCATTATTTCTCATCTTCAGCACGTACACATCCACTTTCGGTTCCCTTTTACAGTCCCATCATGACTTCCCTTTGCCTTGCACCAGCAGTATCATTTATAGACACCTATCTTCCGACCTATTGCAAGTAATTACTAATTCCCATTACTTCCTTCTCTCAACTCTTCCCTGTTCTGATAAAAGGCTGTCAACCAGAAACATTTGCAAAGCTATCTGACGCTGGAGTATTTTAGGTTTTTATTTGTAGTCCGTTTCTGATTTTCGCATTTCTATCAGGATGTGCTGTGCTTTTAGCTGTAACCAATTTTATCATGCGAGTTTAGTTTAGTTTAGCGATACAGCATGGGAGCAGGCCCTTCGGCCCACCGAGTCCATGCCAACCAGCAATCCCTGTACACTAGCAGTATTCTACACACACTCGGGACAATTTACAACTTGATCAAGCCAATCAGCTTACTAATCTGAAGAAGGGTTTCGGCCCGAAACATTGCCTATCTCCTTCGCTCCTTCGATGCTGCTGCACCCGCTGAGTTTCTCCAGCTTTTTGTGTACCCTCGATTTTCCAGCATCTGCAGTTCCTTCTTTAACAGCTTACTAATCTGTGTGTCTATGGAGTGTGGGACGGAGCCGGAGCACCTGGCGAAAACCCACGCGGGGAGAACGTGCAAACTCCATACAGACAGCGCACGTAGTCAGGATCGAACCAGTGTCTCTGGCATTTCCAGGCAGCAATTCTGTCGCTGTGCCACTGTGCTGCCAATGTTGAATGGCCTCCTTCTGTGTTGTAGTTATAATGAAGCCAACATGTTCAAGCATTCTGGAGACACAAGAGACCGCAGATGCTGGGATCTTGGGGCACAAAATCAAGTGCTGGAAGAACTCAGCAGGTCAGGCAGCCTCTGTGGAGGGAAATGGACAGATGATGTTTTGGGTTGAGACCCTTCTTCAAAAGGGACTATCCCTGAAAAGATGTTTATCCATTTCCTTCCAAATTCAAGCATTTGCTTTCCCCATTGTCTTCTGCTTAATATAATATCGAAGAATGCACATGGAATATCATCTAATTTTGCAGTATGTTCTCTGATGGCTTATGAGGCCCACTTTAGTTTAGTTTAGTTTAGAGATACAGCATGGAAACAGGCCCGAGAGCACACCGGGTCCACGCTGACCAGCGATCACCTGTACACTAATTCTACATGAACCCACTTTCACATCTTATACACCAAGGGCAATTTACATGTCAAATTACCTGCAGGATTCCGGAACGTGGGAGGTAGGGCTCAGTGCCGGAGACCCGTGTTTGAGTCGGACTCCGGGTGTTGGATGTACCGAGTTTGCACATCCTCCCTGTGACCGTGTGGGTTTTCTCCAGGTGCTTTGGGTTTCCTCCCTGGTGTGTAGGATAGATCTAGCGCACTGGTGATTGATGGTCATGGGGGACTTGGTGGGCCGAATGGCCTGTGTCCACGCTGTATCTCTCAACTAAACTAAACTCAGATGCCCGTCGTAAAGGTTCTCCTACCTCCCATTTTCACAGGGATAATTTATCATAGCCAATTAATCTGTCAACCAACACGTATGTGGATATGGGAGGACTGGACCATCCAGGAGAAGCCTGGAGTGAGAGCACAAGAGGTTTGGATCAGACCCAGGTTTCTGGAGCTCCAAGACAGCAACACTACCAGCAAATGACAAAGATTGGATGCCAATGTACATTGAAACAGTTTATTTATTTCCTGCATTTACAACAATGTTGTAATTATAAAGTAATTCTTACACGAAACGCAGCAGATGTTGAAATAATAAATGCTTAAAATACTCAGATGTTCTGATTCAAAGTCACTGACCTGAAATTTTCTTTCTCTTGCTTTTTACACGATCTACCCTGCTGAGCATTTCAAGCATTTTATGTTTTTTTATTCTCTAATTATTTTTAACTTAGTAACTCACCATCTAGAAGAATCATCACACTCAGTATCATTCGAAAATAGGCCATATTCAGAGAGATTTGTACCTGTGGCCAAAGATTTGATCAAAAAGATTGGTTTTGGGAAAGAGAGGTTTTAATGAGGAGGAGAATGGTAGACAGTTGATGAAAGTTAAGAAAAGTGAAGAAGAGCGGAGCGCTTTGTCCAAGGAAAGCACATGCATCCTTGGACAGAGACATGGATAGGAAAGGCTTGGAGGGATATGGACCAAATGCGGGCAAATGGGGCTAGCTTCGATGGAGCATCATGGTTAGCATGGATGAGTTGGGCCAAAGAGGCTGTTACTGTGCTGTATGACTCTATGACTCCTATCAATACTGGAGCAAACAGATCCAGTGACCCAGAAGAAGCCAGAACGACAAGGGTTCAGAGAGTATGGAACTGTAATGAATCTCAGAAGTAGAAGGCGAAATTTTGAATGGGCGTACACACACCCACACCCATACACACACCCACACTTATTTTATACATATAAATATATTAATGCATAAATACTATTTCTGGCTCTCTGAAAGCAGTCAAGTTTAAATGTATTAACAAAGAAACTGCAGATGCTGGAGAATCGAGGGTTACACAAAATGCTGGAGAAACTCAGCGGGTGCAGCAGCATCTAAGGAGCGAAGGAGATAGGCGACGTTTCGGGTCGAGACCCTTCTTCAGACCTTCTTCAGCTCCTTAGATGCTGCTGCACCCGCTGAGTTTCTCCAGCATTTTGTGTAACCCCCAAGTTTAAATGTATGTGTGCACCCCGACTGTAGTAAATAATGGTGCGGGTATAAACTTTATCAAGCTGTTTTGAACCAGTGCAGGTATATTGGACCAGATGACCTCCTTCTGTGCAACAACCATTCTATAATTTCATGTAAGTTACGGAATGTAGTTGAGAAAACTGGTTTTCTGGGTGTAGGAAGGATACATAGGAGACAGGTTAGTAATGATATTCATGGCTTGCCATCAATCCTTTGTAGGCAACAATTAAGCTGTTTGAACTTGCTCTGACATAACAGGTGTTTCAGCACTGGGATGAGTTCTGGTGTAGATGTCAGTAACACTAGCAGTAATGCATTAAAAAGCACCTCATGTTCTGCCAGGGTAGCTTAGAACACAATGATATGAACAATGAACTTGGCAGTTTTAAGTTATAAGCCCCCCCTTTTTCACCCTCTGTTTCCTATCCCCCCTCCTTCCACTGATACCCTTTCCTCTTGCTTCACATTTCACTCCTCTTCATTCCTTTGTCTTGCCATCTCGGCCGTTTTCCATCCATCTGCCATTCGAACCACACCCCCCCCCCCCTCCCTCCCCCCTCGCCTGTATCCACCGATCACTTGCCAGGCTTTGTCCTGCCCCATCTCCTTTCTGCCCCTTACTATAGTCAGTCTGAAGAAGCGTCCCAACTAGAAACGTCACCCATCCATGTTCTCTAGTGATGCTGTCTGACCCACTGAGTTACACCAGCATTTTGTGTGTTTTTTTTTAAATTCCATGAAACTATCTTTATCAGAATGAAAGGACTTGTTGTTCCAATAGCCCTGCCCTATTTGTATGTGTGTGTGGGTGGAACTGAGACCGAGGACAGCTGACTTCAATGCACGGAGAGTGGTGAATCATTAGGAAAGGTTAAATATAAAACTCCAGCTGAAACGTTCTAATTTTGCTTCTGGGGGAGGTAAGAATGTAAATTCTATCCATTTTTATTCCCCTGGTGCTGAGTTCCCACACTTTCTTAAAACTCAAAACAAAGGGACTCATGAGAGACATAAAAGACAGCGGATGCTGGAACCCTGATTATGACACATACTGCCGGAGGAACTCAGCGAGTCAGGCAGCATCCATGGAGGGAAATGGATAGTCTGATCTGAAGAAGGGTCCCGACCCGAAACATCGCCTGTCCATTTCCCTCCACAGATGCTGCCTGACCCCCTGAATTCTTCAAGCAGTTTATATTTAATAGTGACTCGAGAGTTGTGCGTACAAGGTATGGGGGATTTGGAACATAAATACTGGCCTGGACAAAATTATTTGATTCTGCGCTGTAAATGCTCTGTAAATTGTTGAGAATATCCAAAAGAAACAGATAAGGGATATAAATATCTAAACAAAGATTAAGCTGTTAATCCTTAGTGGAGTCTGAAGAAGGGTTTTGGCCCGAAACGTTACCTATTTCCTTCGCTCCATAAATGCTGCTGCACCCGCTGAGTTTCTCCAGCATTTTCGTGTACTTAAGCTGTTATTATAGAGCTTGCTTTACAGAGACATAATTTATTTTTGTATGTCCACACCTTATTTGTTTCAATAAATCTGTCGCTTAATTAATCATGCTGAAATATAAGGCAACATTTACCACTCATATAAATCCCATTGTAAAAACCTTTGAATAAACATGTTGATACTCTGGTCAAAAGGCCCACAGAAGGTTTGTTTGAGCATCATGCATGTTTGTAAAGGTTAGAACTAATTGGATAATTTGCAGTTTAGAGTTTGACACATGTACTGAGGTACAGTGAAAAGCTGTTGTTTTGTGCTAACCAGTCAGCGGAAAGACAATACAATTACAACTGAGCCATCCACAGTGTGCAGATACACTATAAAGGGAATAACCTGAATTATGTTTGGTGCAAGGTAAAGCTAGTAAAATCCGATCAAAGATCGTCCGAGGATATGTCAAAGATACGTCCTTCAATATACTGCTTATTATGACGTGTAAAAGAGAAAGACGTATTTAAATAGCAGCTATCCAAACATCTAAAGTGCCTCATAGCCGATGAATTGCTGAAACTGGTGCAAAGTAGAAAGAAACTGTAATGTATGAGTCACGTGTGATACTGGTTGTTAATTATATTACTGCTTTAGGCAGTATGACTTCAATGATTGTGGCATGTGACAGCCTCTGGATTGGAACGTTGCCCAGTTTGGAACATGCTATTATTGGTGAGAGAACCTTCCTTGACTGGGAAGGAGAATTCACAGTTAAAAATTACATTTTTTGTTTTACTTTTTCTCATAGCTACTTCCAGCCGATCTTTTATATCAAGTTTATAACCATTCTTATGTGCTGAGTCTTTCTTGCATCTCACAACATGTACTGCAGGGAACAAAAGGCTGACCATTTAGCCAAATTAATCAATTCTATGCAGGCGCAGCAGTGGAGTTGCTGCCTTACAGCGCCCGAGGTTCAATCCTGACTATGGGTGCTGTCTGTACGGAGTTTGTACGTTCTCCCTGTTACTGCGTTGCTTTTTCCAGGATCTCCCATTTCATCTAATACTCCAAAGATTTGTAGGCTAATTGGCTTGGTAAAATTGTACATTGTTCCCAGTGTGTGTAGGATAGTATCTCTGGAGAGAAGGAATGGGTGATGTCTCAGGTTGAGACCCTTCTTCAGATCCGAAACGTCACCCATTCCTTCTCTCCAGAGATGCTGCCTGTCCCGCTGAGTTACTCCAGCATTTTGTGTCTATCTTCACTTAAGTGCATCCATGTTACCTGCCTCAACTACTAATTATGCTATTAAGCCAATGTTTTTAACTGCTTTCTAGAAAAATAACTTTTAACATGCAATAATTATTGGGGTTATATTTATGATCTTTGTTTTATTTTATCCTCAATAAGTGAAAGCATCTTTTCCAGATCTGACACAGTTATAATTTTTTTAATTTCCATTCATTTATTCCCTGGTCTTCTCTTTTCCGTCGAAAAGATTTCCTGCCCCTTCAGTCCTTCCGGATAGTTATAGCCTCTCAGATTTTTATATCACTGTTTTGTTTTGTACCTTAATTCCCTCCTTCCAGCCCTCTGTTGGAGACTTCAGAAGCACTGGGACTCTGTCTAATTTGCTGTATATCTCCTGCTCTATACAACTATTGATTCCTTATCATGAATGAGTCTGAGTAGATTTATGGTCACAAAGGAAGTATGGGTAGGTGATTCACCATGTTTTCGTTTCTGAGAATACCATAACTCACAGTAGCACGTCCATCACACTGTTAAATTGTTCTTCAGGTATCAATTGTTCTTCACGGTGGAGCAGCTGGTAGAGCTGCTGTCCATGTGGACTTTGTACATTGTCCCTGTGACCGCATGGGCTTCCTCCGGGTGCTCCGGTTTCCTCCCACATCCCAAAAACGTGTGGGTTTGTAGTGTAGATATCCTCTAAATGTATAGGGAGTGGATGCAAACGTATCTCTCTCTGCTGAGTTTGCCCATACTAAAAGCAATCATTCTATGAATAATGAGGATGTCAGAATCACATGATGCACAAAAATAGTAAGCTCAAATAAACTAGTTATTTGTCATGTGAATAGTTTCGTTCTGCCTTACTCTCCTGTAGAACCTGTTAATGTATTTCACATATTTTTCTTGTTCATAATAATAAGGATCTTGAACATTGTTTCCTAGGTCAATAGGGTGAGTAACCAGACAACAGGATTGGAACCAGAGAGAGAGAAACAAAAGAAAATTACTTTATTTCCCAGTGAGATATTAATATTTGGAAGGAAATTTCCTAAAGCAAATCACTACCATTTCCGGATATCCGAAACAGGAAAGAAAACTTTCCACCTGATTAATTTTACTGTTTGTAAACCTCGTTCTCACATTCTCCTCAACCAATGATGAACTATTGTACATTCCCTTGACCAGTGTCTGCTTTGATCTGTCCTTTTCACATCTTGCATGCTCTTTGCACCCTTCCATATCTCTAGTTCCCCTGAAGACTCTGAGTCTGAAGAAGAGTCTCGACCTGTAACATCACCGATTCCTTCTCACCAGAGATGCTGCCTGTCCCGTTGAATGACTCCAGCATTTTGTGTCTATCTTCTTCTATATTCAACATGCCAAGCAGCATCTGTGGAGAGAGAAACGGAGTTAACATTTCTGGTCAACTTTGATGTTTTCGTGGCTTGCAATTCCTTGCCTGAAAGGTGTTTGGAAAGCAGATTCTGGTGTGACTATCAAAAGGAAATTGGATAAATACTTGAAAATGGGCCAAACGCAGGCAGGTGGGACTAGTGCAGATTGGGTACTTTGGTTGGCATGGGAAAGCTGGGCCGAAGGGCTGTATGGCTCTATGACTCTATAATTGATACTGCATGGATTTTCCACAGACGCAATGCAGTAATTGGCCTCTCTTCCATACCACACGTTTTTATAATCCTAATATTACTTGACTGAATATGCCAGTAATTTCCAACTGTTTGAAATTATAAAGCTCTTTTTTGTGTCAACGCTTCTTTGTGATTTTCTAAAGATATTTAACTGGTGTGTTGGCTGTTGTTATGTCAGCAACAGTCTGTGACTGTTCCACATCAACAAAAGTAACGGCAATCATGTAATGAATTACTGATTAAAACGATACCAGCAGTAATCTCAAAAGCCCTAAGTGCAGGTAATGCTGAGTGTGTCTGTAACATTACTAAAATATTTTGAAGTTACTTGATGTCCTGGCAACGTGAAAAACACAACAAAACCACCCATACTGTGTTCACATGAAACTCATTCGAGTGGGTGGAGAATATGTAAATACAATACCTTAAGGTAACCTGGTCTCGGCTGAATTCCGAGCTAAAATTAGCTTTGCACTTGTTCCTTCTTTATCCCGTGGTTTCCCGTTAATAATTGCCAAAACCTATGGGCTTCATCTATAAGCACCACCTTCAACTTGACTTCCCTTCTTCAGCTAAACCGAAGATAGACACAAAATGCTGGAGTAACTCAGCGGGACAGGCAGCAGCTCTGAATAGAAAGAATGGGTGACGTTTCGGGATGGAGACCCTTCTTCAGATTTCCCTTTGACCTGTTTTCACACCTTACACTTCCTTATCCAGATCTTATGTATCTCCCTCTCCCCTGACATAAGTCTGAAGAAGGGCAGGTGCATGGACAGGATAGGTTTAGAGGGATGTGGACCAAACGCAGGCAGGTGGTATAAGTGTAGATGGGACATGGTGGTCAGTGTGGGCAGGTTGGGCCTATGGGCCTTTTTCCAAGTGAGGGCTCTTCTCACCATAAGCTGAGCAAGATGCTGAGAAGGAGAATAATTGGTCTTGCGTCATGTTCGGCAGACATTTCGGGCTGAAGGACCTGTTCCTGTGCTCTGCTGCTCTATGGACAAAAAGCTCTATACACAAAAGCTGGAGTAACTCAGTGGGGCAGGCAGCATCTCAACAAGCTGTACAGTACTGCTCTATGTTCTACAAGGACCTTCTATTGAGATTCCCAAGAGCCTATTTAGAAGTTCTTGACATGCGCCTTTCTGCTGCATGGAGGACAAATGTTAGCTTCCTGCTTGTTTGCAATACGTCATGGATCATAGGACAGGCCTTGAGAGGGACTGCTGAGTGCCTGTTTGTGTTGTTAAAGGTTTCTGTGACTGGTAGACACTGGAGGGATTAGAGAACATAGTGGACACAGAGACACAGTGCGAGTTGATTTGACACAGTTCAATTGGTTTCACTCGGTTTGGAGTTAACTGTTTTCGTGCAGTATTAAAAAGGGCGCATTTTTATTTTAATTGCTCTTGATTGATGACTCAGTCATCCAGATTGGTAATGAATGCCGAGGACCATTTCCAAAACCTGAAATGGAGTACAGACAATAAAGGAGATCTTCCCACTTCAGAAGAAACCATTGCACGCATTCCTGAGCACTGTCCTCAAAGGGACATGAAATTAAAAACTTCAAACAGCTAAATTTAATTGAGCTGGTCAAGGAGAATAACATGAATTGAACAGCAAGAATGACATTTAGCGTTGACATGGTCCTTTGCCACTGGATTACATTGCCAAGTTTTCACTGAAACCAGGGCTGTCTCCTGCTTGGCAGCTTCATGTAAAACAGTAGTCCAAGGTCTCGGGTTCCTGTGGCAGTTTGACATCAAGTCAATACCCTGACATCTTATGTTGTTTGGAAATGGTTGGACAGAAGATCAAAGGTTCCCTGCTGTTCGGTTTTAGTATAAAAACTCCAACTCTATCAGTGCAATAGTAATATATAAAATTTGCGGTGAGAAAAATGTATTAGCCAGTCTTCATGATGTTACCACAGGAAGATGATGAAGGAAATCATAAGAGATTTGAGCGGAGATTATGTGGGGGTAAGGTCCTTATCATGTTATTTGATTGCCTTGTGTTGACTGACAAACAAGATGACAGCATTGCATGGCAGGGCCCTGGAGAGTATTGTAGAACAGAGGGCCAAGAGTATAAGTACACAGTTCGTTAAAAGTGGTAACTCAGATATACAGGGCGGCGAAGAAGAATTTTGGCCCAGTGGCACAGCTGGTAGATCTGCTGCCTCATAGAGACCCGACATTGGGTGCTGTCTGTCTGGAGTTTGCATGTTCCCCCTGAGGCCGCATGGGTTTCCTCCAAGTGCTCTAGTTTCCCCCCCCCCCACATCCCAAAGATGTGTGGGTTTGTAAGTTAATTGGCCTCTGTATATTATGTGGGGAGTTGATGAGAAAGTGGGATAAGATAGAACGGGGGGGGTGAATGGGTGATCAATCATACTGCCAATTAACCCTCTCCACTGTCAATGCACCAAAGAAAACTGATGACACAAGAGACAGCAGAAGCTGGAATCTCAACCTAAAAACAAACTACTGGAGGTACTGGTTTACAAAAATCGATACACAATGCTGGGTCAGGCAGCATCTCCGTTACGGGTCGGGACCCATCTTGAGAGTGAAAACTGCCACATGGTTTTCCCACCTCTCATTTCTGAAGTCGATGATTATATCCTTGGTTTTTCTGGCGTTGAGCAAATGGTTTGGTATCGCGACTCCACTTGACCAGGTGTTCTAGTTCACTCCTGTAGGCTGACTCATCACCACCTGTGATTCGGTCGCCTTCAGTGGTGTCGACAGCAACATTTGTAGATGACATTGGAACTGCTTAGCCATACAGTCCAGTTTAGTTTAGTTTAGAGATCGCTGCTCGGCCCACCGCGTCTGCGCCGAGCAGCGGCCACCGCATACCAACACTATCTTACACTAAGGACAATTTACAATTTTACCAAACCAATTAACCTACAAACCTGTACGTCTTTGGAGTGTGGGAGGACACACTCAATGTCATTTGAGTGCTCCGCCCACAAGTAACAACATGACATACAGTGACAGTTACGAATGACTCAGAAAACACTAAACATTAATAATAATAAGACATTAATGATAAAACACCATTGACCAAGCATGTGAACCAACAAAATACCAGATCAAAGGGAGGCTACAGATTTTTGGCTGTTGAGTAGAGCAACTACTCGTGGATAAAAACTGTTTTTATGTCTGGCTGTGGCAGCTTTGACAGTCCGTAGTCGCCTTCCAGAGGGAAGTGATTCAAAGAGTTTGTGGCCAGGGTGAGAGGGGTCAGAGATGATCTTGCCCACTCGCTTCCTGGCCCTTGCAGTGTACAATGGAGGGAAGGTTGCAGCCAATAATCTTCTCTGCTGATCGGACAATTTGCTGCAGCCTCCAGGTGTCGTGCTTGGTGGCTGAGCCACAGGAGAAGGTGAAAACAGATTCTACGATGGCCGTGTAGAATTGGACCATCATTGCCTGTGGCAGATTGTGCTTCTTCAGCTGCCGTAGGTAGTACATCCTCTGTTGTGCTTTTTTCACTGTGGAGTCGATGGTAGCCCCCACTTAAGGTCCTTGGAGATGATGGTTCCCAGGAACTTAAGAGACTCCACAGATCTCTCTCTCTCCCCTACCCTAATCGCACTAGCTTCTCATTTTCACACCACAAACAGCTTACAATGGCTTGTTCCCTTTATCATCGATACTTTTTTGCATATCTTTCATACATTGTTCTTTATCTCTCCACATCACCGTCTATATCTCTCGTTTCCCTGATCCCTGACCAGTCTGAAGAAGGGTCTCGACCCGAAACGTCGCCTATCTCCTTCGCTCCTTAGATGCTGCTGCACCCACTGAGTTTCTCCAGCCTTTTGTGTACCCACAGATGTGACTGTGGTGTTGCTGATGGTGAGTGGGGTGAGGGGAGGGGGAGCTCTCCTAAAGTCTATAATCAATTCCACTGTCTTAAGAGCATTGAGCTCTAGGTTGTTGCTATGGCACCAGGACGCCAGCTGTGACACTTCCTGTCTGTAGGCAGATTCCTCCCCATCCTGGATCAGTCCAATCAGGGTTGTGTCATCCGCAAACTTGAGAAGCTTGACAGAGGTGTATGTGGAGGTGCAGTCGTTGGTGTAGAGAGAGTAGAGGAGAGGGGAGAGTACGCAGCCTTGCGGTGCTCCTATGCTGAGCGTTTGCGGGTCCGAGATGTGCTTTCCCAGCCTCACATGCTGCTTCCTGTCTGTCAGGAAGTTGGTTATCCACTAACAGAGGGGTTCAGGCACAGTCAACTCGGAGAGTTTAGAGTGTAGTAGCTCTGGCACAATATTGTTGAATGCAGAGCTAAAATCAACAAACGGGATCCTTGCATAGGTCCCCTGGCGGTCTAGGTGCTGTAGGATGAAGTGCAGGCCCAGGTTGACTGCATCATCCACAGATCTATTGGCCCGATACGCAAACTGCAGAGGGTCCAGCAGGGAGCTTGTGATATTTTTCAGCTTGGCCAGCACTAGCCTTTCGAGTGTCTTCATGACTACAGAGGTCAGTGCGACAGGCCTGTAGTCATTAAGAGAAGTAATCCATGCCTTTTTAGGTACAGGGACAATAGTGGAGACTTTGAAGCAGGCAGGGACAGTACAATGTTTGCAGGGACTGGTTAAAAATGTATGTATAGACTGGTGCCAGCTGTTTGGCACAGAGCTTAAGAGTAGAGGGGGAAACATTGTCAGGTCCTGGAGATTTCCGGCTCTTTTGTCTGAAAAGCCTCTCCACCTCCTCTATTTTTATTGTTGATATTGGATAAGTGATGTTGTGCAGCACAGAGGGTGTGGGTGATTGGGTGTGAAGTGATGATTGGAGGGGAGGTGGGTGTAGAAAGACCCAGTCTTTGCAGACTGAGGTCAGGCTGTGAGTGGGTGAATATAAGGTGAGTAGAGCAGAGGGTTGAGCACACAGCCATGTGTTGATGGTCAGTGGGGAGGAAGAAGAACAGAGAAAGATAATGAAGAATGGAGCACCTATTTAAGAAGCAATTGAATAAAATAATGGAAAACTTTGCAGGCATGAAGATAGAGCAACAGAGTGGTGCTAAATGGGAAGCACTATCAAGGACAGCTGAATAGTTTCCTCCAGAGCTATAGTATTTCATGGACACTGCACTATAATGGGAGAAACTATAGATTATTTTTGGGATAGTTGAGCTAAAGTAAGTTAAGTGGTATTCTCTTTTACATTCCATTATGGCATACAAATGATTTTCTGACCGCATTAAAAACATGCAAATATAATATGCAAAGTGAACACACTACTTAAGTACCTCATTATTTGTAAAAACCTTGGGCACATCATGACATTAAAAATCCCGTTAGATGTGAGTTATTTTGTGAACACCTCATTTTTTATAATAAAGAAACGAGGAACTGCAGATGCTGGTTTGCCAAGGAAAGACACAAAATGCTGGAGTAACTCAGAGGATCAGGCAGCTTCCCTGGAGAATATGGATCGGTGACGTTTCCTGTCAGGAACCTTCTTCAGACTCGAGAAGGGTCCCGACCCAAAACATTGTCTACCCATGTTCTCCAGAGATGTTGCCTGACCCGCTGAGTTACTCCAGCACTTTGCGCCTTTTCTTTCCATGTTGTTGATGTTTGAAGAGCTCAGCGTTGGTAATGACACTGAATGTGGAAGGAAACGATACCACTGTGGGCTGCTCAGTGGTTTATCTGGTTGGGCAGCAGCCACATGGTTCCAGCAGTCTGGTTTCAATCCCGGTCTCTAGCATGGTCTGTTTGCACCTTCCTCCACAGCCCACGTCGGTTTCAGCAACATGCTCTGGTTTTCTTCCACATCTCGAAAGTGTGCGGGTTAATAGGATAATTGGCTGTTGTAAATTGATTCAAGCATGTAAATGAGTGATAGAATCGGGAGGGGTAGAGAGAATGAAATGGATCATGATAGGTTCAGTATCACCATGAGCGTTTTTGATGGTTGGCATGGACTTGCTGGGCTGAAGGGCCTATTATTCCATGCTGTATTTTTCTATGACAATATGAAGTTGAAGTTGGCCATCGTCTGGTACTTAGGTAGCACAGACGTACTTGCAACTTATCAGGCCTTGCCCAAATGTTATTCCCGTCTTGTTGGATAGATTGACATGGACCATTTCAGCAAATGTCCATAAATATTGTGTCATCATCAACCGAGAACATTAACAGCAGATTGACATCCACTGAGGAAGGCGACGAAAACCTTTGTTGCTACAACTATAAAAGAGAAGACTGACGAAGAGCCCTGACCCAAAATGTGACCTATTCATGTAATCCATCTCCAGGGATGCTGCCTGAACCACTGAGTTAATCCAGCACTTTGTGTTTTTCTTTGTAAACCATCATCTGCAGTTCCTTGTATCCATATCAAGGGCCTGGAGGTCCTCACTGACCAGAAAGTTAACTACTGTCACCGAAGTTCCCCGAAGATCAGTCCAACTCTTCTATTCCTATTTACTCCACCTCAGCAACATCATCAGAAGCCATGGTGCTGGCCTCCACATGTGCATTGTTGACACCTGGAATCCTCAGCAAAATCTCTCTTGATCCCGACATCATCTAAATTGTCGCACTATTGGCTTGGCTGGGTATTGGATGATCATAATTTTGGACAAAATCCTTTCCCACTCGCTGGCATCTCTCTGAAGCTGAGTGTCCAGAATCTCCATGTCTGTTTGGCTCTCAATTGTTTTAGAGATCCATCTGATCACCTGTTTACACTGCTGGGACATTGCCTCAGCTTATCTGCTGCTAAAAACACGTTTCCATGCCATTGGTACCAATTGCTGATTAATTCTATGCAATGAAAGCTGTCCTCTCTTGTTATATTTTCTGAACTATCATTCAAATCTCTCACCATTCTGTGCACCGATTTCATCTCCATGGTTGACGATGTACATAGATCTCTATGTAAGTAATATTGAATATTAGAGCATATCAATATTACAATTCTCATCAGTCTTATAAATTCTTTCATAGCCTTACCCCCTTCAAATTTCTCTAGTCTAGGTAGCACAGCGCCAGAGACCCGGGTTCAATCTTGAGTACGGGTGCTGTCTGTGTGCAATTTGTACGTTCTCCCTGTGGCTGTGAGGGTTATCTCCGAGTGCTTCAGTTTCCTCCCACACTACAAAGATATACAGGTTTTTTGGTTACTAAGCGAGTTCGGTATTCCGACTGCGCATGCCCAGGTCACTGCAGACTCAAGAGGAACCCAATCCCCGATGGGCCGGGGACCGTCAGCTGCACCTCGCGCCTTATCCAGTGGCTGTTGGTTAACCCCATCGGTGCCGGAGAAAGCCGAGCACCAGTCATCAGTGGGGATGCATACAAAATGCTGCAGTTACTCAGCGGGTCAGGCGACATCTCTGGAGAAGGGTCTCGATCCGAAACGTCACCTTTTCCTTTTCTCCAAAGATGCTGCCTGTCCCGCTGAGTTACTCCAGCACGTTGTGTCTACCTTCTGTGTAAACCAGCATCTGCAGTTCCTTCCTACAGAGCGATACTTGTCCGCGTTAAGGCGAGGTGGCGGGGAGAGAGATGGAGAGAGGGATGGCGAGACGGATGGGGAGAGAGGAACTCGCTATCGCGGCTTCACTGCAGGTCCCGGACAGCTCGTCTCCGCTAGAACTCCCCGGCGCCAGGAAAACCCCCCCCTCCCCCCATCCCCCTGCCGCGGACTGGAGGGAGGGACTGGGGGACATTGCCCGCCTCTGCAACCAACGTACAAACCCTGGCACTCCCCGTGGAATGTTAAACTAAACACATCTGTGAGCAAAACACAAACGCGCACGTCTTTCACCCCCTTTCTCTCTCCCCCACCTCTCACCATCTCTCCGCCGGTCCGCTCTCCCCCTGCCCCCCACTCGAATCTGCCCCCGCTCTACCACTACCTGACACCCCCGTTCTCTTTTTTTTTCTCGAATGACCTTTGACAAATCCCATGATTCTTTACGTTTTTCGGAATACCAAACTCGCTTATTGTCTATGGTAAATTCTAAATTGCCCCTGGTGCATAGGGTTGTGTAAGTGTACGGGGTAAGTCACTGGTGATAGTACCTTTAGCTGCACTTGCATTTCTTCCCAAATCCATTTGTCTCTCTTTCTCCTTCTTCCTCTCAGGCCGTGCTTCTTCTTCTTGCGTATGGCGTGCACAGCCTAAAGTTGTAGGTCAACTTGTTCTATTTGATCTTTTCATAGAATCATAGAATCATAGAAAATAGGTGCAGGAGTAGGCCATTCGGCCCTTCGAGCCTGCACTGCCATTCAATATGATCGTGGCTGATCATCCAACTCAGTTTCCTGTACCTGCCTTCTCTCCATACCCCCTGATCCCTTTAGCCACAAGGGCCACATCTAACTCACTCTTAAATATAGCCAATGAACTGGCCTCAACTACCTTCTGTGGCAGAGAATTCCACAGACTCACCACTCTCTGTGTGAAAAAATATCTTCTCACCTCGGTCCTAAAAGACTTAAACTGTGACCCCTTGTTCTGGAGTTCCCCAACATCAGGAACAATCTTCCTGCATCTAGCCTGTCCAACCCCTATAAGATCTATAAGATCCCCCCTCAATCTCCTAAATTCCAGCAAGTACAAGCCGAGTCTATCCAGTCTTTCTTCATATGGAAGTCCTGCCATCCCAGGAATCAGTCTGGTGAACCTTCTGTACTCCCTCTATGGCAAGAATGTCTTTCCTCAGATTAGGAGACCAAAACTGTACACAATACTCCAGGTGTGGCCTCACCAAGACCCTGTACAACTGCTGTAGAACGTCCCTGCTCTTGTACTCAAATCCTTTTGCTATGAATGCCAACATACCATTTGCTTTCTTCACTGCCTGCTGCACCTGCATGCCTACTTTCAATGACTGGTGTACCATGACACCCAGGTGTCGTTGCATCTCCCCTTTTCCTAATCGGCCAACATTCAGATAATAGTCTACCCTCCAGTTTTTGCCGCCAAAGTGGATAACCTCACATTTATCCACATTATACTGCATCTGCCATGCATTTGCCCACTCACCCAACCTATCCAAGTCACCTTGCAGCCTCCTAGCATCCTCCTCACAGCTAGCACTGCCCCCCAGCTTCATGTCATCCGCAAACTTGGAGATGTTGCATTCAATTCCCTCATCCAGATCATTAATATATATTGTAAATAGCTGGGGTCCCAGTACCGAGCCTTGCGGTACCCCCGTTTACTCCTACTCTTTGCTTCCTGTCTGCCAGCCAGTTCTCTATCCACATCAATACTGAACCCCCAATACCGTGTGCTTTAAGTTTGTATGCTAATCTCTTATGTGGGACCTTGTCGAAAGCCTTCTGAAAGTCCAGATATAACACATCCACTGGTTCTCCCTTTTACACTCTACTAGTTACATCCTCGAAAAATTCTATAAGATTCGTCAGACATGATTTACCTTTCATAAATCCATGCTGACTTTGTCCAATGATTTCACCACTTTCCAAATGTGCTGCTATCCCATCTTTAATAACTGACTCTAGCATTTTCCCCACTACCGATGTTAGACTAACTGGTCTGTAATTCCCCGCTTTCTCTCTCCCTGTTTTGTTTGTGCACGTCGGGTTGTTTGCATTAGTCGAAACAGGGTGGACCACGTGAAGGTTGCAATCCCCCACCCAGGCCATGGTTGAAACCTACCTCTTTGACCAAGTTTTAGATTGTCTAAATTAAATTGTTTTTTAACTCAGTGTTAATTTTGCTTTGATAACACTTCCCTGAAGTGTCTTGGGATGTTGTTGGACCAATAAGGGACGTTTGTCATGGTTTTATTCGTGGGAGCGGTACTGATTAATGACACACTTTGTAAAATATAAGAGTGGGTCAGAGAATTTATAATCTGTGGTGAATGACTCAACTCCTGATTTCCACCTCTACACACACACCAGCTCAGTTTCACTTGTTTGCATTAGTCAGGTTTGACTGCACCCAAATGAGTAGAGACATTTAATTGGTCCCTCATTCACCAATCTAAACATTTTCTTCTTCCACCCACCCATGCCGTATTGTGTATAATCAAAACAATCTGACATTACTCATTTAAGGCTTCTTTGACAGTATTTCCAAAACCCATGAGCTCTACCACCTTAAAGGAAAAGGCCAGGTACGTGGGCTCATCACCACCTCTAACTTCTCTTTTGTGTCCTGTACAAACTTGACGGAAATCTCCTGTCATTTCTTCTTTGGCTAGACACAAAATGTTGGAGTAACTCAGCGGGACAGGCAGCATCTCTGGATAGAAGGAATGGGTGACGTTTCGGGTCGAGACCCTTCTTCAAACCCGAAACGTCACCCATTCCTTCTCTCCAGAGTTGCTGCCTGTCCTCTGAGTTACTCCAGCATTTTGTGTCTATCTTTGGTTTAAACCAGCATCTGCAGTTTCTTCCTACATTTCTTCTTTGGCCCTGGGTTATCCTAACACTGTGAAACGACCACCTTCAGAACAAGATTATAACCATGCATGAATATCGTCTCTGGGAAAATTTATGGATGGACATAAATTCTAGCATTGCCAATAATGCACACATCCAGTGAATGAAAAATATGAACATATCTCCTTGACAGATATAACCTATCTTTGTGGGTATGTGTAAAATCTAATTTCACAATAGCGATGATTGATATTTGCCTTGTGGATGCCAAGTGCAGGGCCCAATCAGTCTCGTACTTTAGTGACTGAATCAACAATGATTTGGAGTTCCGTCGCTATCTGTGTGCCAATGCAAATATTATCTGTACATTAAAAGAAAGACGTAAAGTGTTGGAGTAGCAGCATCTCTGGAGAACACGGATAGGTGGTGTTTCAGTTTGGGACCATTCCTTTGACTAACGGAATCGGAGAAAGGGTCGAGACCCGAAATGTCACCCATCCATGTTCTCCAGAGATGCTGCCAGACCCACCAAGTTACCCCAGCACTTTATGGGCTTTTTCTTTAGTTAAACATCATGTCCAGTGTGGTTCTGGATGGTTGGCTGTTCAGAGAGCAACTCTTGATCCACTGTAAGGCAATGGTTGAGGTCTCTCATGATGACTTCCCCTGTGTCAGACAGTGTGGTTACTGCAATCCAATTTGACTCCTTTCTTGAAGATGACCAGTGATTACAGTATCTCCGTAAACAACAAAGGGCCTGTTTCCATGCTGTATCTCTAAACTAAATTAAACTACACCCTACAAATCAAGCAAAATCTGTGGAAGGAAAGATCGTTTCAGATCGTGACCCTTCTTCAGACCAATCTTGGGATATCTTCACCAGAAACATTGCAATGGTTCGACTAGGTGGGTCACCAACACCTTCACAAAGTTAATTACTAATAATTCATAAAATACTGGCATTGCCAATAAACACAACAGATACTGTCAATGGCTAATTTAAAAAAAAATCTATTTTAGGTAGTTGATGACATTTCAAAAATATGTTGGTTTGAAGTACGAAGATGCAATATGAAAATCCACTGCACTTGCAAGTTCCATGTGTTTAATAGCGAGCCCCCCTTAACCACTTTATTGTCAGAATAATCTCTGTGAAACAAAAGATTGACGTTCAGGCCCATTCACTCCTTCAGCGACTCTCGTGCGCCCAGGCACAACCAAAGCTCCTCCGCCGCGGGACCTTTGGGGCACAACTTCCGCATGGGCGGAGGGATACAGAGGCGGAGACGGGTGAGGCGCGGGGCATGCCGGGGGTTGTAGTGCAGCCGTCCCCCACGCTGTGCGCAGGTGCTGAGGTGGCGGACTACAGTCCCCGTGAGGCGGGTTTCCGCTCTGCCGGTGGAGGTGAGGCGAGGCGGCCGGGCTCGCGCGCGCGCTGGGCTTCAGCTCGACGGACGGCACTTGGCGGGCAGGGCGGGCGCGACACGCCGCGCCGCGACGCCCACAGACAGGTAGCCGGGGCTGGGGCTGTGTGGGGCTTCTCTCTGGCCAGAGGGAGAGTTCACAGGGAGTGGCGGTATTGATTCGTGGGGAAAGGTCCACGGAGATTCCCTCCTGCAAGGTGGGGAATGGGGACTGTGGGTGAGAGGGAGCGGGAACTGCTGGCCGGGGTGAGCAGGGGTCGGAGTAGTGGGGATCAGGGAGAGGGGGCTGGCCTGGGGATCAACCAGAGGAAGGTGCGTGACGATCAGGCGAGAGTAATAATTGTTAAGGAATATACATTATTAAGGGATTGGACAAAAGACCGAGATGAGAAAGACTTTTTTCACACAGAGAGTGGTGAGTCTCTGGAGTTCTCTGCCACCGAGGGTAGCTGAGGCCACTTTATTGGCTATATTTAAGAGGGAGTTAGATGTGGCCCTTGTGGCTAAAGGGATCAGGGGGTATGGAGAGAAGGCAGGTACAGGATACTGAGTTGGATGATCAGCCATGATCATATTGAATGGCGGTGCAGGCTTGAAGGGCCGAATGGCCTACTCCTGCACCTAATTTCTATGTTTCTATGACAAGCTAGAGGCAGGAAACATGTTCCCCTTGTGTGGGGTGTGGGGTGGTGGTGGGAGGGGGGGGGAGAGAGTGAGTCCAGAACCAGGGGCCACAGATTAAGAATAAGGGGTAAGGCCATTTAGAACTGGGATGAGGAAAAACCTTTTCACCCAGAGAGTTGTGAATTTGTGGAACTCCCTGCCACAGGATTCACTGGATGCATTCAAAAGAGAGTTAGATAGAACTCTAAGGGATAGTGGAATCAAGGGATATGAGGAGAAGGCAGGATTGTGGATGATCAGCCATGATCACATTGAATGGTGGCGCTGGCTCGAAGGGCCGAATGGCCTACTCCTGCACCTATTGTCTATGTATCTATTATGTGGGGTCAGGGAGAGGAGTGAGAATAGAGGAATGGAGGGAGAGTGGGGATCTGGAGGGAGGAACAGGATCAGAGAGAGTGGGGATAGTAGAAGGGGAATGGAGGGGAGTGGAGATCAGGGAATTGAGGGGGTGGCTCAGGATTGAGGATCAGGGAGGAGATGGGTGGGGATCAGGGAGGGAAGGGGCGGAGGAGTGGGGATCAGGGATCAGGGGAGAGGAGCAGGATGGGAGAGTGGGGATAGTGGAAGGGGAGTGGAGATCAGGGAATGGAGGGGAGTGGCTATCTGGGAGCGGTGGGGGTTGGGGAGGTGTGGGGCTCAGTGAGAGGAATGAAACACATCATCAATATTTCTAATTAGAGTCAACAATATAGATGCAGTTGAGAGGTGCTTGGACAAGAGTATGAAAGAGAGGGGAACAGGATGATGTTGACATATTAATGTGAGGAAAGATGGCAGTCGTCTTGAGTGGAGCATTACGGCCTGCGTGGACTGATTAATTATCCCTTTTCCATGCATGTTTTACATCAATTCTCTGGGACTGCTGTGGCAATTATTATTCTGTCTTCATCAGTCTGAAGCAGGGTCCAAACCTAAAATGTCGTCCCTCACAGATGCCTGGCCTGCTGAGTTCCTCCAGAACTTTGTGTTTTTGCTCAAGATTCCAGAATCTGCCGTTTCTTGTGTCTCTGTTGTGTTGCTTTTAAGAACAGTATTAAAACAAAACCAACTTGTGGTGAAATGTCAGGCCAGCCGTTGACGTCCTGATCTCCTACCATCAGATTGCTCATTGTATGTTAACTAGTATTCAATGATCCTGTTTGATATCTTGTTATAGGATTGTGGTGGTGGTGTGAAGGGAGGTATTTGCTTCTAAATTGTTGCTCAACCTGGTTTTAAAATGTGATGTCTTGCAATGAAAAGTAATGTTTTTAAGTGGGTCATGGAGAATTCTTATTTTGATCACTAAATTGCAACTATTCTACTCGGTGTGTAGGAAGGAATTGCAGATAGTGGTTTACACCAAAGATAGACACACAATTCCGGAGTAACTCAGCAGGCCAGGCAGCATCTCTGGATAGAAGGAATGGCTGCCTGTCCGCTGAGTTATTCAAACATTTTATTCTATTCAGTGGGTTGCTTTGGAGCTTGCACTGATGACTGGAACTGGCATGGGAGATGAGCAGCTTTTATTTACGGGGAGGATTCGTGGACAGGGTTGCTCAGGGCCAGCCTTGGGTGTTTTGTGCATTAGAGGGACTTCGGACAGCCCAGAATCTTATCAGCTAGAGATGGAATATCTGGGTATATCTGCAAAAGGGAAGATAACCAGACCTGAGCACATTGACTTGATTTGCAACAAAGTTTAGCACTGAGGACTATCAGCAATTAAGATATCCAGCACCATTGAGTAGAGAAATTAGGTAGAGAAGGTTTGATATCGAGTATGAGTTGTGAAGGCAAATGGTATATTGGAGAGTATTTTCTGGACCAGGCAGGTTGAGAACTGATGATACGTTGCATACTTCAGTTTTATGTATTGTGGCTCCTGAAAGTAAGTAAATTTACATTTTTCTAATCCGAAGAACAGCATACAGAAATTCTGCCAGGTACCATCTAACAGATCAAACCTGATTGAGTTGCGGAAGGGAAAGCGTTAAATTCGCTCAAATTCAGTGGAGCACATTTTTTAGTAAAGTCCAAGATTTTAATCTAGGTCATTTTTCTGTCTGCAAAGACTGAAAAGCACCAACAGCTTGCCCGATTTACATCAGTAGATTGGTTGCTGAAAATTGACTGAAAGTGTACCACACTTCGTCTCGTCGGGCTTGACTAAGAATCCAATTACAAAATGTTCCTATTGCATCTATAATTTTTTTAGGAACATTTCTCCTTGGTTTGCACATAACTTGAGCGATAGAAATCCAGCCAGTGCCTCAAAGGAATGATTTGTTTTTGAATCAAATTGCCGTTAGCAGTAGCAGTATCTGATTCACAACAAGATGAAACGGGAAATCATTCAAAATATTGGCAAAGTTAAGCAGAAGTGAGTTGAGATGTCTTTTATGCACAGAATTGTTCTAATCTGAGATGCACCACATGTGATGGTAGATTTAGTATCATCTTGTAAAAGGTTATTGGGTGCTTATAAAGGAAATTGATGGTTATGTGGAAAGAGCTGCATAATGTGACTAATTTTATTGTCAATTAAAAGAGATAAGATGATAATGATGGGTCAAGAAGAGCTGGCATGCAGCAAGAAAGTGAATTTTTGCGACAGCATTTGTCGAGATCCATACTTTGCTAATATCAGAACGGGTTTCACATCTGATCTGTCTATAGTAACGTAGGAAATGAATTGTCCGTGTTTGCAGAGGTATATTGGTAGGATCAATGGACCCCAAGAAGATGAGCCAATCTTGTGCCATGTTTCCTGATGACATCAAGGCACTAATTGTTTGCTATTCAAGTGTCAGCATAAAACTTTGAATAATCAGCGTTAATTGTAACGATCGTAAACCAAACTGTGCTGCATTTAACACAAGTGCTGGATGAACTCAGCGAGTCAGGCAGCATCTGTGGAGGTAATGGACAGGTGATGATTTGTAGCTGGACCCTTCAGTCTTCCATACCCAAAACGTCACCTGGCCATCGCCTCCACATATGCTGCCTGACCTGCTGAGTTCCTCCATGGTCCAAATGTATTTGGATCAAGATTCCAGCAGCTGGATATTCTTCTGTCTCCATTGTGCTGCATTTAAGACCAGCATTAAGTAATAAAAAACATATTCGGGGTCGTGTCAGGTCACCTTCAACTTGCAGATTACTTATTGTATATTAACCAGCGTGCTCCTGTCTCACTGTCACTGTTACAGCTGTGCACATTGGACCCAGATACACAATGACGAACCCTTTCAATAGCGTGCAGCTTCAAACCCAATGAAATATTTAAAAGACTAATCAATAGCTTTCAGAGAGTTGTGTCTTAGATTGAAAATCAAAAGATAACATTCTCGTCTTGCATTTATGCTTTTTATGTATTTTTGTTTTACCATTTGATATACTGAGCTGATTGGAGTGTTACTAATATGAATCCCAATGCCTTAAGCATGTATTTTGTTGGTGATTGATGGGGGGGGGGGGGGGTGGGATCAGAATTTAACTAGGTTGAGTAACAGAGCGATGTGCTGCACTGAGAGCGTGAACCAAGCAGATTTGTGGAGGAGATGAAGGGTCTTCAACATGCAACCAAGAATAGCATCTGTCCTCCCAGTTGGATGTAGAATACCTAATTCTACTGCTTTGAAATAAGTAGGGGAGATATCAACGGTGTTTTTTCCTTTCACCAGCTTTTTCGAGAACAAATTATGTCACCAGTTTTACATTTGCTGTGTGTGCGCAAATTGGCTTTGCTTGAATTGGTTGATGAGCTTTAAACTTAACAGTAGTCAACACTACTTCACCCAGAGTTCTTTGGAACATGTGTGGGAAGGAACCGCAGATGCTAGTTTAAACTGAAGATGGCCACAAAAAGCTGGAGTAACTCAGCAGTCAGACAGCATCTCTGAAGAAAGGGAACAGGTGACGTTTCGGCTCAGGACCCTTCTTCAGACCCGAAACTTCATCTATTCCTTTTCTCCAGAAATCCTGTCTGATCCGCTGAGTATTTTGGAGCATCCTGAAGTTGTGAAAGGTGCAACTTAATCAAAAGTTAATTAATTTTACACAAAAAAACTCTGATCTTGAGTGCCCTGCTTGCACAGAGGCAGATTTGTCCACAGCATTTGAAAGGAAGTAGAATCTAAAAGCGGTCATTGGCTACAGGAAGAGGTGGGCCAGACTTGAAGGACATCATAATGTTTGGGACAAAGACCCATCATTTATTTATTTGTCTCTGTACTCTACAATTTGAGATTTGTAATAGAAGAAAATCACATGTGGTTAAAGTGCACATTTCAGATTTTAATAAATGCTATTTTTATACATTTTGCTTTTATCATGCAGAAATTACAGTAGTCTTTATACATAATCCCCCCCCCCCCCCCCACCCATTTCCTGCCACCATAATGTTTGGGACACAGCAATGTATTGTAAATGAACGTTTAGTATTTTTGCATGTCCATTGCATGCAATGACTGCTTGAAGTCTGCGATTCATGGACATCACCAGTTGCTGGGTGTTTCTGGTGATGCTCTGCCAGGCCTGTATTGCAGCCATCTTTAGCTTATGCTTGTTTGGGGGCTAGTTCCCTTCAGCTTTCTCTTCAGCATATAAAATGCAAGCTCAATTGGGTTCAGATCGGGTGATTGATTTGGCCACTCAAAGAATTGACAGTTTTTTAGCTTTGAAAAACTCCTTTGTTGTTTTAGCAGTATGTTTGGGATCATTGTCTTGCTGTAGAATGAACTGCCTGCCAATGCGTTTTGAGGCATTTGCGTGTCTCTACAGAATCTTCAGAATTCATTATGCTACTACCATCAGCAGTTGTATCATCAATGAAGATAGGTGAGCCAGTACCTTCAGCAGCCATACATGCCCAGGCCATAACACCACCACCGTGTTTCACAGATGAGGTGGTATGCTTTGGATCTTGGGCAGTTCCTTCTCTCCTCCATACTTTGCTCTTGCCATCACTCTGATATAAGTTAATCTTTGTCTCGTTTGTACACAAGACCTTTTTCCAGAACTGTGGTTTCTCCTCAAGCACTTCCTGGCAAACTGTAACCTGGCAATCCTATTTTTGCGGCTAACTAGTGGTTTGTATCTTGCGGTGTAGCCTCTGTATTTCTGTTCATGAAGTCTTCTGCGGACAGTGGTCATTGACAAGTCTACACCTGACTCCTGAAGAGTGTTTCTGATTTGTTGGACAGGTGTTTGGGGATTTTTCATTATTATAGAGATAATTCTTCTGTCATCAGCTGTGGAGGTCTTCTTTGACCTGCCAGCCCCTTTTTGATTAATAAGCTCACCAGTGCTCTCTTTCTTCTTAATGATGTTCCAAACAGTTGATTCTGGTAAGGCTAAGGTTTGGCTAATGTCTCTAACAGTTTTATTCTTGTTTCTCTGTCTCATAATGGCTTCTTTGACTTTCAATGGCACAACTTTGGTCATGTTGATAAACAGCAATAAAAGTTTCCAACGGTGATGGAAAGACTGGAGGAAACACTAGGTGCTGAGAGCTCTCTTATACCTGCATTAAGGAGGCATTGAAACACCCCTGAGCAATTACAAACACCTGTGAAGTCATGTGTCCCAAACATTATGGTGCCCTGAAATGGGGGGATGGGGGGGACTATGTATAAACATTGCTGTAATTTCTACATTGTGAAACCAAAATGTATAAAAATATCCTTTAATCTGACAATGTGCACTTTAACCACAAATCTCAAATTGTGGAGTACAGAGGCAAATAAATAAATGATTGGTCTTTTTTCCAAACATTATGGATGGCACTGTATATATGCACTGGTGTTTTTCGAGCAGGAAAGCACTGGAGTGCTTTCTCAGAAGCACAGTCAAACAATATTTGATGCCTAGGCAAACAAGGATTTATATGGACATTTTTATGGCATAGGTGAAAGTGACAATGAGTTGTAGTTCTGAAGATGCTGAAGAGAAGACGAGGAAAATGGAAAATTCAGAATCGTTGGACTCTTAGCACGTATAGATCGATGAGTAGAAAGAAGTGACTGGTGAACGAAATAGGAAGTAGACAAAAATGCTGGAGAAACTCATCGGGTGAGGCAGCATCTATGGAGCGAAGGAAATAGGCAACGTTTCGGGTCGAGACCTTGTTTCAGACTGCTGTGGGGGGGGGGGGGGGGCGGGAAGAAGAAAGGAAGAGGCGGATACAGTGGGCTGAGGGAGAGCTGAGAAGGGGAGGAGAAAGCAGGGACTACCAGAAATTAGTGAAGTCAATGTTCACACCACTGGGGTGCAAACTGCCCAAGCGAAATATGAGGTGCTGCTCCTCCAATTTACGGTGGTCCTCACTCTGACCATGGAGGAGGCACAGGACAGAAGATTTGGAATGGGAGGGAGAGTTGAAGTGCTGAGCCACCGGGAGATCAGGTAAGTTAATGCAAACTGAGCGGAGGTGTTGGGCGAAGCGATCGCCAAGCCTACGCTTGGTCTCACCGATGTAGAGCAGCTGACATCTAGAGCAGCGGGTGCAATAGATGAGGTTGGAGGAGGTGCCTCCTTAATGCAGGTATAAGAGTTCTCTCAGGACCTAGTCTTTTCTCCAGTCTTTCCATCACCTTTGGAAACTTTCATTGTTGTTTATCAACAAGTTACCCAGATTCCTCATCCTTGTAAATCACAATCCCTAACCAGCTTGAAGGTGTCAGTTAGAATTTGTGCAACAGAACTTTGAATGGATAGGAAGGAACTGCAGATGCTGGTTTACACTGAAGATAGACAAAACAACATCTGAAGAAGGGTATCAACTCGAAACGTCACCCATTCCTTCTCTCCAAAGATGCACCCTGTCCCACTGAGTTGCTTCAGCTGTTTGTGTCTAACTTTGAATGGGCTTGGATTTGGGTGGTAAGGATGTGGTGGGTGGAGCTCACAGGCTGCTATTCTGCAGAGATCCAGTTTATCGCCTGCTTTATGTTGATGACCACTTTTTGGGAGCAGCTGATCTAATTACACTTGTCACCTTAGGATGTGATAATTGCTGAGGCAGCTGGTGAAAATTGAAAGCTCATTTCACTTTTAAAATTGTAGCATTTTGGATCTGTCCTACTTTCTGCCATCATGTGCTACCTTCTATAGTGTTCTGGTATGCACAGGTTATCCCTTGTGTACTATCGCACTATTGCATGGTCCCATATACACTTTGTGGTCACTTTCCCAGGTCTCAGTAATGTCAGTTTCCTTTACAAATGTTGGCACTAAGGTTAATACTGCTGCTTTCAATAAGTAGAATCACGTATCTGACCATACATTTGTGACCTTACGGGTCGAGAATCTCAACCCGAAACGTCAACTATTCCTTTTCTCCAGAGATGCTGCCTGACCTGCTGAGTTACTCCAGCTTTTTGTGTCTATCTTCGGTTTAAACCAGCATCTGCAGTTCCTTCCTACACATACATTTGTGAACAATTTTCAAAAGCAGAGTTAGGATTTGGCTCAGCTATGATACTGCACACAGTCATAGACCTTATGCAGCATAGAAGTAGGCTATTTAGCCCATCTTGTCTATACCAACCAAGTTAGCATATTGGACTAGTCTCCTTTGCCTGCATTTGGCATATAGCCATCTAAACCCTTTCTATCCATATATTCGGCCGAATGACTTTTAAAAATAATAATTATATCTGCTTTTGAATTATATATCCATTTTAAATTGTATATTCAGAAGGCTTGTTCTAAAATGTTCATTGAAAGGGTTAAAGCTGTGCTGAGAAGAGTATTCTTGTATGCTCAATGATTGTAGGGGCTGGCTTTACGAGTGTGTGCTGGAGGTATTGTGACTTCCAAGGTTTTTGTGTGGAAGACGAAAGAAAGCCAAGCAGTTTGGTCTCGTGTGTGAGCTCTTTCCATTAGTAGTATAGAGCTGCGAAAATGTTTTCTGGGTCAAGAAGTTTCAGGTGTGAACTTGGCAAGCGAAATGTCCTCCATCTCGCTGTGATGTTTATAGTTCCCAGATTAATCACAAAGCAAACAGGACTTCACTGCAACGTGACCTTCACCTGAAAATGGTCCACCCTTGAGTTTTAGTGTCTCATAGGAGGTAGCATCTTTGAGTGATACTAGGAAAAAATGATTTGTTTTTTTAACCTTGGAGTGATCTGTTGCCGTGGCTTCTTGGAACCTGTGGTTCCCACATTTGAGACAGCATCCTGTTTGTTAATTAACATGAAGCTGATTCAAGCTGGTAAGGGATCATGCTTTAAAAGGATGAGGAGTCTTGGTAACTTTGAGAAAGTAGCAATTCTATAATCGGTTTCCTTTGAGTAAGCAGGACACAATCGAGATTTTAAAAAGAGTATTAAAACTTTTAAATAAATGTTTAGAGGGGTTTTGATTAGTATTGTGAAGCAGGAAATAGCCAAAAAACAAGTGATAAGGTAACTAGCCAACGGTCCAAAGTAAAATTGAAACTGTAAGAAATGTATTCTTGCATTGTAATGATCTCTAGTGCACAACCAAGAGAAGAAGATGCAATTAGAATGTTTTGTATGGAACAAGATGAATGCAAAAGCAATAAATTTGTTCGGTTCTGGAGAAAGAGTGTCAGAGTTGGACTAAATCGGTAGATCTTTCAGAGCTATGAGACTGCCTCCCGTGCTGTAAAATTCTATGGTTCAGCTACCCTGTACCATGATAAGGAGGTAGTAGGAGTCTAATCATGTTCTTGGCTGTATTGTGTAATTTTTCTGCAGGAATCGTCGGTTAAAGACGAGGTGTTGATTCACTCTCTCTGGTTCCCTGCACCTAAGTGTGAACCCTCTTCTCTTCTCCCCCCCTTACTGGTGGACTCCTTGCATACCTGAGGAATGCAAGTCTACGTGACTAGCTTCCACACTAAACACTGGAGATTCCTAGTTGAACTGTTTTAATTTGGTCACGTCCTTGCTTCTGAAAAACTTTAGCTGCACTAATTGTGAGGGTTTTTAAACTGATGGACACACTTATCCGAAGCTGGGTACCGTTGCACACAGTCTATACTTCCACATTTATGGTGTTCCATCAACTGCTTCCACTTCAGTTGCGGTTGGATTGACCTACAGTTATGACTAATGGCTCTCAGCAACACTTTCGATTAGAACAAGTTGACCAAATTGTCCTTCCCTTTCTCCATGGCTGAAATGACAGATGGAAACTAATGGGTTGTGGGAGCCGTGAGTGCTTTTGTTGTAAATTTTGGAGCCACATAACCTTTAACTATCATATTACTTTATATGGGTCCGGCACTGCTACTGTGCAATGTGACAGTCAGCTGGACATTACCGCACCACCTGTCCTTTGTGGAAAAGTTATTTCAGATCAATGCCTTTGACCACAAATCCGTGGTCAGCACAGAATGTCCTGCAGGTCAAGATCTCGATGGATCCTGTGGCACAGTTCCTTGAGCAGACTGTCCAGTTTGTCTGACTTAATGCCTCATTGCCAGAACTTGCCAGCAAGCACCAATATCTCAGTTGGCTGGCAGTGAGAGAGGGCCCCCCAATCAGATCCTTCCTTTACTGTCGGAATCTTACTACCAATATCTTCAGCATGGCTGCTACATAGAGGAGATGGTTGCCCTCCTCTTCGTAGGGTGTGATTTTGTAATGAATGTCTGGAGAATTATGCAAGGGTCATTGTCACTGTTCATCCTGAATAGTTCCATAACAAAGAACTCTGATTCATGAGCTGTTCCAAGGGACATTCGGAGATGAACATCAAGTGGTGCTGGAAAATCATCAACTCAGTAAAAGACCACTTTCTGCAGCCCGAAACGTTTGGACTCCCAGCACAACAAGGTGTCCGTCAGAAAATATTCCTGACTGGCCCATTCCAGACTGTGGGAGTACGTGCTGAGGGACTCATTGAAGCTTGATGGAGCAAACGTCAATTCTCTGGGAGGACTACAGTATGGGTACATTGAGGGCTAGAGTCTGGTGGGGACTCCTTCAAACAATGGGAAGGGATATCACTCCAGGCACCCACATGAATGACATGAGAGTTTTGTTGAAAGAGAGTTACGAACATTACTGAGTATGACACTATTGAATGCATAGACATTGAGAATGTCTGAAGAGTTTTTGGAGTTTCTTTTTGTATCTTTTTTTATTGTGTGTTAAGTTAATTTTTGGGGGGAAAGTACTTTTTGTTTGAGTGCATAAGGTTGTTTTACATCAAACTGTCTGTTTTTAAAGACATGAATGGTCCAACTTGCGCTCATTATCTGGCTGTGAAGAACTGTGCTCCTCAAAAGCCATGGGGACACAGTTATCTTTTGTGGGGTTGATAGTCGGGAAAGTGCTATTTTTTTTGCTGGATAACTCCTAAATTAAATTATAATGGTCCATTGAGTGAAATTTGAAGATTGTGTAAATTAATTGAAACTAAAGCTGCAAAGTGCTGGAGTGACTCGGGGGTGTCAGTTCATAAGTTCTGGGAGCAGAATTAGGCCAGTTGGCACATCAAGTCTTCTCCGCCATTCGATCATGGCTGATCTATCTTACCCTCTCAACCCCATTCTCATGCCTTCGCCCCATAACTCCGGACACCTGTACTGATCAAGAATTTCTCAATCTCTGCCTTAAAAATATCTATTGACTTGGCCACCACAGCCATCTGTGGCATTGAATTACACAGATTCACCACCCTCTGACTCCTGAACTAAAACTAAACATTCCATATCTTCCAGAGATGCTGTCTGATCTGCTGAATTATTCTAACACTGTCTTTTTGGGGAAGCAGCATCTACAGCAGTTTATGTCTCCAGCCTCTTTAATCCTCTTTTTTTTTTCAGTTGATTTAATGCAAATTCTGAAAAACCAATGTTAAATTGTAAATCGCATTAAAAAATGTGATATGTCCGGCCTGATTTCTTCCTGCCTCAGAAGACGGTAAAATAAGCGCATTGGACCATTCTATACAGACCATTCTATGCCTCCATAATGTTTGGGACAAAGACCCATCATTTATTTATTTGCCTCTGTACTCCACAATTTGAGATTTGTGATAGAAATCGCATGTGGTTAAAGTGCACATTGTCAGATTTTAATAAAGACCATCTTTATACATTTTGGTTTCACCATGTAGAAATTACAGCTGTGTTTATAAATAGCCCCCCCCCCCCCCCCCCCCATTTCAGATTTCAGGGCACTATAATGTTTGGGACACAACAATGTCATGTAAATGAAAATAGTCATGTTTAAGTGTTCACCTGCTGCTGGGTGTCTTCTCTGGTGATGCTCTGCTGGGCCTGTCTTGCAGCCATCTTCAGCTTATGCTTGTTTTGAGGGCTAGTTCCCTTCAGTTTTCTCTTCAGCATATAAAAGGCAAGCTCAGTGGGGTTCAGATCGGGTTATTGATTTGGCCACTCAGGAATTGACTTTTTTAGCTTTGAAAAACTCCTATGTTGCTTTAGCAGTATGTTTGGGATCATTGTCTTGCTGTAGAATGAACTGCCGGCCAATGAGATTTGAGGCATTTGTTTGAACTTGACCAGATAGAATGTGTCTATACACTTCAGAATTCATTATGCTACTACCATCAGCAGTTGTATCATCAATGAAGATAAGTGAGCCAGTACCTTCAGCAGCCATACATGCCCAGGCCCTAACTCCTCACCACCGTGTTTCACAGATGAGGGGGGGTATGAGGGGAGTTCTTCTCTCCTTCACATTTTGCTCTTGCCATCACTCTGATATAAGTTAATCTTCATCTCATCTGTCCACAAGACCTTTTTCCAGAACTCTGGTTGCTCTTTTAAGTACTTCTCCACTGAAGAGTGTTTCTGATCTGTCGGACAGGTGTTTGGGGATTTTTCTTTATTGTAGAGAGAATTCTTCTGTCATCAGCTGTGGATGTCTTCCTTGGCATGCCAGTCCCTTTGCGATTAATAAGTTCACCAGTGCCCTCTTCTTAATGATGTTCCAAATAGTTGATTTTGGTAAAGCTAAGGTTTGGCTGATGTTTCTAACAGTTTTATTTTTGTTTCTCAGTCTCATAATGGCTTCTTTGACTTTCATTGGCACAATTTTGGTCCTCATGTTGATAAACAGCAATAAAAGTTTCCAAAGGTGATTATACCTGCATTAAGGAGGCATTTAAACACCCCTGAGCAATTACAAACACCTGTGAAGCCATGTGTCCCAAACATTACGGTGCCCTGAAATGGGGGGTACTATGTATAAAGACAGCTGTAATTTCTACATGGTAAAACCAAATTGTATAAAAATGGCCTTTATTAAAATCTGACAATGTACTTTAACCACATGTGATTTTTTTTCTATTACTAATCTCAAATTGTGGAGTAAGAGGCAAATAAATAAATGATGGGTCTTTGTCCAAACCATTATGGAGGGCACTGTACATTTACAGATTTATTTAGACAATTATAGCCAACTCTAGGATGTTAGACAAGGTACCATTAACCACAAAAGTGACATGTCACATTAATTGGATGGACTTTAAATCGTAAGATTGGCATTTTAGCAATCCCTCAACATGTTCATGCAGACATGTATATTACAAGTCTCAGGGTTTCTATCTCATTGTTTGAGTGCTAATGCAAATCCAGTGAGGTCCAATTCCTTGGAGGTTTAAACCGTTCCTTCACAAATGCTATGCAACCCAATATGTGTTTTTTGAATGGCTTGATATTGTTGGCATCTTTCATATTTTCCCTGGGCTCTTTTTCTGATTCTTACTGGAATGTATTGCTGAATTGTGTGTTTTAACATTTCAAATTATCTGCATGAGATCATAGATTTCTTATAACCGTGATATTGATCCGCTTACAAACAGATTAATTCTATTTTCTCTCTAATATAAAACTGGCACTTTAAATTAATCAAATAAGAAAGATGGGTTTCTATTGTAAAAAGATTTACAGAGTTGCCTAATTTTTGAGAAAACAGGTTCTGAGGGCATTTTGCTTATTCCAATTTAAGTTTTCAAATGAATGACACTGGCAAATCTGGATTTTCAGTGTCCATCCTGAGTTAACTTGTGGAGAAAATTGTGGACTGTTTAGTGAACTTTTGTCTTTTCCAGTGGTGCGTCATGAAGGTGATGTGTTTGGAAATCTTGGACATTGACCCAGTGATAATGCAGGGTAAACAAATGTTAAAGTCAGGATGGAATATGATGGATGCAGATTGTAGAGTAATGACTAAGTTCTAAGTTTTTGTCTCTTTACCTTGGATTATTATATTTTTTTAAAGGTAATGCTGAATGTTATGAATGCCAAATGATGACAAGATGCCAAATTTCCATTTGTCATTCACTTGCAGTTCCATATTCCCTATGCACACTTCACCCACATGGGACACCATAATTTAACTTTGTGGGAACTTGATTTCACTTTAATAGCATGTCAAATGTGAAGATTGTGTCAATAAGAGAGATGAATACATAATATATAACTTCAAATATTGCCCAGCATTTGTGGTATGAATGATGTTTATGACGGCCCTGGAGCTAAATGTATACGGGAAATTATAGTCCAATTATAACTTTGATTGTGACAAAAACAGATTATTGTAAACTATTGGTTTTGCTAGTAACTTGTTGAAACCAGAGGACTGTAAAACAAATTGTTTGATGATTATTTTACTTGTATCTAATTGCTGTTTGTGGGACTTGCTTTGTGCAAATTGACTTGTGTCTCTTGTAATGCTGCTGGACATCAAGCCTGCTTTATTGGCTTTGTGTCGCTTTGGGAACTTGAATATTATGTCAGTCATTGCAAAGACTAGACGAAGGAGAGGTCGGGAAAATGGAAAAAAGTTACAGTGGCACAATAATAGATGTATGATAGGGTTTCCAAAAGGAAAATATAGGATACTAACAAGCCGTAAAGTGTTTGATGTTGAAAAGGGGCCAGAGCGGAAAGCTGTTCTCTTCCCAACCACAAACATTCCTCACGTTGACAAGAATGGAAAATAATCCATATCTTTGCTCAATTTATTTTGTATGGGAAGTTATGGCTTGTCTCTGTATCCTTGAACTAGGAATTAGCAATTTTGTTTTCCTGCCAAATTTTGCCCTTGATACTATGATGTGTGTTATACAACATATAACGTTTGTACACATGTGCATGTTAAACTAATTTAGGACAAATTCTGCCAGTGGTTGCAAAATCTGCAGCTAGCATTCTTGTATTGTTTTACACACATTTGTTTTTCTGAATGTATTATGTGCAAAATTACTAATGTATTGACAATTTAATGGGACCTGTTTATGTTATCCCAACATTGTTTCCTCTAATTATAACTATCTCTGGTTGAAGAAGAAAATTGGTCAAGAAGTACCCAAGAAGCAAGTCCAAAATACTTTGAAACTTAAACTGGTTTACCTTTATACTGAATTTGGCCCACCATTTAGCCCTTCGGGCCAGCACTGCCATTCAATATGATCATGTCTGATCATCCAAAATCAGTACCCAGTTCCTGCCTTCTCCCCATATCCCTTGATTCCGTTAGCCCTAAGAGCCATATCTAACTCTCTCTTGAAAACATCCAGTGAATTGGCCTCCACTGCTTTCATTGGATAAGTGAATAAACCCTGATGCCCCTGAGGTTTTCCATTATATTTAAAAATAAAAATGTGTAAAATGTACGATAATAGAAGATGTTGGAATGGGCAGACAGATGTGTTTGCTGCTGTGGGAACTTAAAGGTTTCTTGAATGTTCAGCAGGATTGTGCACAATTTGCTTGAGGCTGGGAATGAACTTGAAGGGCTCTGTAACCAAAGTGAGCAACTTTTAGTAGATGCTGTGAGTTCGGTGATGGTCTCTTGTCAAAACAGGAAGTTTCCTTCACTCTGCTCCCTGCTATTTAAATGAAAAAGTTTGTTGTTTGCATATAGTGTACAAGAGGTCAGTCTCATTTGTGGGAAAGTGAACAAGATCTATCAGATGGGCGCTCTCATTCATTTTCATCAGTGTCGAGATATGGTACATGAAGAAATTCATATCCAAAATGACCAAATGTGGGATTATACTTTTGTTAAATTGTTTCTTTTTCTGAATATGCAATGTTAGTTTTCTCTGGGTGCTCTGATTGTCTCCCACACTCCAAAGAAGTGCAGGCTTGTAGGCTAATTGGCTTTGGTAAGTTGTAAAATTGTCTCTAATGTGAATAGGTTAATATGCGGGGCGATCACTGGTTCGAGTAAACTCTGTTGGGCCTGTTTCCGTGCTGTATCTCTCTGAAGTCTCTACTCTAAAGTCTAATAGATCATTGGGAGTGAACGTTTTGACGTCAGACTTCTCTGACTCTCAAACATCAGAGGCAAGAGAGGCATTTAACTTCTACGTCCAGAGTAGATTAATTTAGTGGTGAAAGAATGTGTATTGTTATGAGGTTCTTTATTAGGATATAATTCAAAATGGCTAAATAATGTAGAAATGAGATTGGGTTCAAATGAGACATTAGTAGGTGCAAGATGTAGAGTCACCATTTCCTTCTATCCAGAAAGTTACTGCATCATGCAACCGCAAGTTCAACACTTGGACAGAGGTTCACCTGCACCTCCTCCAACCTCATCTACTGCATCCGCTGCTCCAGATGCCAGATGATCTATATCGGTGAAACCAAGCGGAGGCTTGGCGATCGCTTCGCCGAACTCCTCCTTCGGTCCGCAATAACCAAACCCGACCTCCCGGTGGCTCAGCACTTCAACTCCCCCTCCCATTAATCCACGGCCAGAGTGAGCAACACCGCAAGCTGGAGGAACAGCACCTCATATTCCGCTTGGGGAGTCTGCATCCTTTGGGCTTGAATATTGAATTTTCTCAATTCTGTTCACCCTTGCTGTCTCCTCCCCTTCCGACCTCTCCCTCAGCCCTCTGGCATTCCCTCCATCTCCATCTCCCTCCCCCACCCAGTCGCACCAGCTTCTCATTTTCACACCACAAACAGCTTACAATGGCTTGTTCCCTTTATCACCGATACTTTTTTGCATATCTTTCACTCATTGTTCCTTATCTCTCCACATCACCGTCTATATCTCTCGTTTCCCTGATCCCTGACCAGTCTGAAGAAGGGTCTCGACCCGAAACGTCGCCTATCTCCTTCGCTCCTTAGATGCTGCTGCACCCGCTGAGTTTCTCCAGCTTTTTGTGTACCCTCCAGCATTATGGGTCTATCTTTGGTGTAAAGCAGCATCTGCAGTTGCTTCTTACCCATATCATATGATTTTTCTTTTGTCCTTTGCTCCAATGCGTGGGCAGCCACATTTGCTTGTACCATCTTCATTTGTGGTTTTATCCATTCACAGTGTGTCCAGCAGGAACGTTACAGATGAAGTTCAGAATTCATAACTGCCCTGGTTAAATGAGCTGGCTATACCTTGTGAACAGGTTCACACATGGCCATATCTTTATAATCCATGATGCTCCGGTGCACAAATTGCTTATTTTGTCCTCTACTATTACAGCACAATAGAGCATACAGTCGTTTAGGGTTCAGAATTCCAAAGGTTTTTATTCGTCTAAGGAAAAATTGAATATGGAGCACAGGAGGCCATTCATTCTGTTGATTGTTCACTTGATAGATTATAGCAGCCCATTTGAAACTTTGTTTTATTTCCCCATGAAAATTAAACACCTAGTGCTTACGATCCAAAGAAAAAGTAAATCTCTGGTTTGGTTTCAGGGATTTAACATTTTGTCCAGAATTCCTTCCTCTCGTAGAGAGTTTTCGAAAACGTTGGAGCCCATAAATACACTAAAAATTAGCAATGAATCAAGAAGAGGCCACTGTGTCTGATTCCTTTTGACTTCATGTGCATTATATATTGTCTGTTTTTTCCAGCCCTGTCTTAACACCATCACTACCTTTTGCCAACCATCCAGGATTGCACCAGAGTCTTACATAACCAGCTCATTTCCTCGACAGTGCTGCAAGTGACTCCTGAGGGCAAATAGTGGATGAACACTTCGAACTACACTCAATGTCTGTTTGAAGAATCATTCAATTTGGAGTGAAAGATTATTTGCTTTTTGAAAATTAAAACAAATGGTAGAAATTATTATAAATGGCTTCTGTTTATCATTCTGCTGATGGTGTTCAGTTTGTGATGTTGCAGCATCTATTTAGCTTTAGGATTGTTTCTAGGTGGCTGTGAGAAGACAGAGCACTACATAGTATGTGTAGGAAAGAACTGCAGATGTTGGTTTACACCCTAGATATGCAAATGTCGTCGTAACTCAGCTGGATAGGCAGCATCTCTGGAGAGAAGGAACGAGTGATGTTTCGGGTCCAGACACTTTAATCTGAAGAAGGGTCTCGACCCGAAATGTCACAGTTTAAGAATAAGGGGTGGGCCATTTAGAACAGAGACGAGGAAAACCTTTTCACCCAGAAAGTTGTGAATCTGTGGAATTCTCTGCCTCAGAAGGCAGTGGAGGCCAGTTCTCTGGATGCTTTCAAGAGAGAGTTAGATAGAGCTCATAAAGATAGCGGAGTCAAAGGATATGGGGAGAAGGTAGGAATGGGGTACTGATTGTGGATGATCAGCCATGATCACAATGAATGGCGGTGCTGGCTCGAAGGGCCGAAAGGCCTATTTATGCACCTATTATCTATTGTCATCCATTCCTTCTCTCCAGAGATGTTGCCTATCCTGCTGAGTTACTCCAGCATTTTGTGTCTATCTTCTGAGCACTACATAGTTGAATGCTATCAGTGATGCTTGGAAAATGAGCAGGTTTCCAGTGTTATTTCTGAGTGTGAATTTGTAGATGGCTGTGAAGAGGCGGGGATCAAAGAGTGCTTCTATATTTGTACTCTGGCACTATTCAGTATGGAAGCTCTTGATTAATACACCAGGTAACAACCCTCCCCTTTGAGACATAAATAAAAATCTCTTTGAAGCAATGGCCTAGTTTTGAATCAATTATGCTTTTTTTTCCCCCTTTGTCTGCCAGTTTTTCCTTTGCTTCCCTTCGATATGCACGCCTTTCTTTACTGAGTTCTAATTCGCAAAAGATCCACCTGTATCCTACAATGATTACAGTAAATAACCAGGCTCAAGGTTATTTGCCCATTTCTGAAATCTTAAAGCTTCTACAATGCACTGAATGCCATCAAAAATTACAGGTAGTATTGCTATATGCGTGTTTCCATTAAACCAATTGAATATAACATGATTGATGAATTAGGAAACATTATTTGTCGTACGTGGGCTGAATTGATTATAACTCAATTTTGATCGGGAGCGTCTCAAAACTACTTTACAAATTGGCAAACGGGAGAAAAAAAAGCTGTCTTGGGCGAAAAACAGTTTGGGTAAAAAATTATGATTTCCGTGCAGTAATTGGACACTATTGTCTCTTGAGCACATGGTTGCTAGTCACAATCACTTCTATTGACACTTGTACAATGATAACTCAATTAAAGAGTAAACAAAATTTAGTATTTTTAGCATGCAATAACAAAATAACATTTATAGCTGTAGGATTGAGGGCTGTACTGATGCAGGTTTGTGGGATTACTAAAGTATTTAATAAGGTAGGAGACTTCCACTTCAGAGCGAATAAAGATAGGGGATAATAAATGCAAGATAAATACCACAAAACGATGGTGGGTGTATGGAACGAGCTGCCAGAGGAGATAGTTGAGGCAGGGACAATTGCCACGTGTCAGAAATAATTAGACAGGTACATGGATAGGACAGGTTTAGAGGGATATGGGCCAAACGCAGGCAGGTAGGGCCAGTGTAGTTGGGACATGTTGAATGGTGTGGGCAAGTCTGGCTGAAAGGCCTGTTTCCACGATGCAAGACTGACTCGGTTATCAACAATAGATTCACCAGACAATCCAGGAAAATCTTTGATTCTAATATTGGTTAGAATGTGGAGCTTTCTGTCTGCAAGCGTGTTTGAGATTGATGTCGATGTGTTTATGGAAATCGCTTGGAGATGGCACAACAGAATATGCTGGCAAAGACGAAGGAAGTCGTGGTTGAAAAGGCTCGTGTGTAACATAGCACCGTGGGCTGGCTGGGCTGAATCTCTTGTCTATCTGCTAATTTAGCTATCGCATTGATGTAAAATATGATATCTAGTGTTCAAATCTACAGCAATTAAGCTGAATACAACCTGGAGCCGAAAGAGTGGGGAATGAATCAACACAAAATATCCAGATTATGTACTAAGAACCACTCCCAATGATACTGGTTCTGATATGAAGGCTCTACATATAAAAAATTAGTGCAATGTTTAAGGTGCTTGTGAAATTCATCATGCAGCCAGTTGGTGCCCGCTATGATTTGCAACTGAAAGTAGTCAAGGTGTTCCTTGCACTGACCTGGAGTGAGTCATGAACAGTCATTTGAAAAACCCTGATCTACTGAAGTTGATTGGCATGTCGCAGTTGCTCTTGATCTTATCCATGCAGGGCTACTGTATGTCAGTTGACTTCAGGGTAGAAGTTAAACCGAGCTTCACAAAAATCTCAAATTTCTGCAGAATTGAAGACCTAATTCTTCTACAAGTTTTTTGTTTTTTTATTCTTGCTTTCCATGCAGTCAACTAATTCGCTCAAATGATATACATAATTTTTTTTCTAGGTTAAGGAAAGAGTTCCAACTTCTTCGTTGTTCTGGTGGTAATTGAGTATAGGCAATTTCTGGGTAACAAATGGGATCTGTTTCTGCAGGTGCCCATAAGATTTTTTCCCCCCCCCCCCACGAGTCAGAACATACTGAGGGGCAACATTTTCATTCAGGGTAGTGGGTATATGGAACGAGTTGCCTGACGAGGTAGCTGAGGCAGGTACTATAACAGTATTTAAAAGACACCGGGACAGGAACATGGATAGGAATGGTTTAAAGGGATGTGGGCCATGTGGCAAATTGGACGACTTGGATGGAGGCATCTTGGTCGTTATGGACTAGTCTGGCTGTAGGGTGTGTTTCCTTGCCTTATCACTCTACATGCCCATTTAGGGATAGAACTAATCATTTCACAAATGCAAATCAATTTCTACCATTCCATTTTCAGTAATGGAAAGCTCTTCAAAGCAAAACTGATGATGTATAAATGTAATAGACCCATTTGGTACATTCACTTCTATTTTGGGAAGGAAGCCTGTCACCTATGCTCGGTCTCACACCTGTGACTCCACTACCAATGTAGATAGATCTTAATTTAGCCTCTTGAATGGCTGAGCAAGAAACTCAGTTGCATCATCGCATTCTCTGGGAAACTACCGGTTACGTAAAATAAGATATTTAGATATAATATTTGGCTGTCCTGGTTTGTCATGTGACTAGTTATCTGAAAAGTTATGTTTTTTTTTCCATTTTATACCAATCTGATATTATTCATTCTTTCCCCCTCCCAAACCAAGTATTAATTTAATTCCACACCCCTTAATTTTGATCAAGAATCAGCTTGTACAAAGTTGCGCCATTGAACAAAGTCTTTTGATTCCTTTATGATTGACTGCCATTTTGTATTCGTGTTGCTGGACTTATTTGTGCACAGTTGTACTCCTGTCTTCAGCCTTGCATAGAGTTTAACATTTTTTTTCAATTTATTAAAAAACCCTGCTGTTTACACAAAACTGTGTCTTTGTAAATCACTGGCCTCGTTGCCTTTCAAGCAGATCCTGTACAGAAAGAAAAATTGTGGCTGAAAATATTTCGCAAATATACTCATGACCTCTTTAAATCATGTGGCTTTACATATTTAGAATGTAACTTGCTGTAGTTTCTTCTAAATGATCGCTGCAGGTGTTCTGTTTATAAAGGGTAATCTTACCAGCAATTTCTTTTGTTTTCTTTACTTCTTGACTAGAATAATTACAGGACGAGGCAGCAGGGGAATAGGCTATTTTGTATGTCATATCTGTGACGACCCTTTTGATAGATCTATTCATTAATCTCAATCCCCTACCTCAAAGATGCACAGTGTAAATTTAATGCCCCTTTTGAAAATTTCAATTAAACCTGCTCCTCTCACCACCGCAAATCACTGATTCCAGATATTCATAGTCTGCTGTGTATTCTTTTCCTTGACGTTTGGTTATTTTACTAGATCCCAAAACTCTGATTAGCAATCCTCATACCCAATGTAAGCAAACTTGCTTAACCATTTTAACAATGCTTTTAACAATTATCCCAATTTCTGTAATCAATTTTGTAACTGAGGTCCCTCATCCTTGTTACACCATGCTGAATCTTCTCTGCACCATCTTTCAGGCCATGGCATCTATAAAAGAGGTGGCCGGCCTGTGGTATAACCAATAATTTTTAAATGTTCAGCGAAGCTTGTATTGTCTCTTGCACTCTGGTTTTCATTGGATGGCTGGATCCCGATTGCTGCTCTTGAAAGAAAGTACTAGTATTTACTGAGTTATATAGAACAGAAACAGGCCCTTCTGCCCACTGAGTCCGCTCTGATCATCAACCACCCATTTACACTAATTCTTCATTAAGCCCATTTTTATTATCATCACATTCTCATAGTTGAGTAGTGGATGGCACAGCTGGTAGAGCTACTACCTCATGGTGCCAGAGATCCGGGTTCAATCCTGACCTCGTCCGTGTAGAGTGTGCTTGTTCCCTCTGCGGTGGGTTTCCTCCAGATGCTCTGGTCTCCTCCCACATCCCAAAGACGTGCGGGTTTGTAGGTTTATCTGACTTTGTAAATTGCCCTTAATATGTAGGGAGTGGATGAGAAAGTGTGAAACGGCGATCGATGGTCGGCGAGGACTTGGTGTGCCGATGGGCCTGTTTCCATGCTGTATCTCTAAACATTCTCATCAACTGCCCACAGATTCTACTACTTTATACACTCTTGGGAAAATTTACCATGGCCAATTTAATATACCAGCCCACACGCAGGTTTTTGGGATATTGGAAGAAATCAGGGAACCAGGAGAAAAACCACCCAGTTACAGGGAGAACTTGAAGACTCCACTCCGACAGCACTTGAGATCAGTGCTGAACCTGTTGTGTGATATTGTGCTGGAGCATCTGCACCGCACTGATGCCCACCACAATATTGCGTCTCAGAAAAACTTTACAGTACAGGTATTTTAATTAATTTGCAGAAGAAATTCAGAAACATTGTACCTTGGAGACAAATAGCATTGGCAATTCTTCAATGTGGTATTGGCACATGGGGGAACTACTTTCACTTGTGTTGAGAACTTGTGCATTCAGGGGTTTGGCCCCATCAAGATGTTTAGAAAAATACTGAGGTAATGCTTCACTGTTCAGATGAGCTTAAGTCCTATGGCTCTACTTGGAAAGAACTGAGAACAGTATCTCTTGGCCAGGATTTTTTCCTGAACCAGTTTTAGTTATAAACAGATTTATGTCGAAGATGTCCTGACCCAAAACGTCACCCATTCTTTTTCTCCAGAGTTGCTGCCTGACCCGCTGAGCTACTCCAGCACTATGTGTCTATCTTTGGTATAAACCAGCATCTGTAGTTCTTTGTTTCTACATGTCATCTATCACATTGGTGTTTATGGGATTTAACACTCCTGTCTGTTTCTGTTTCTGCAATGCCTACATTAAAGAGAAGTTCTAAATTGGATATGTCACACTCGGTGACATGCTGAGGTAATTTAAATTGCTCCAGAAATGCAAGTCTCTATTTCTATCTTCAATGTCCATCTATATGCCTGACAGGTAAAGGACATTTCAGATGAAGGATGATGGGGTGACTTTTCCTGAAGTTTGTCTGGATTAAACCCTCAGCCTTAAAATAAAAGAGAAGATAGAGACACAAAATGCTGACGTAACTTAGCAGGACAGGCAGCATATCTGGAGAGAAGGAATGGGTGACGTTTCGGGTCGAGACCCTTCTTCGGATTCTTAAAATAATGATCTTTCTGATTGAAAGCCATCAGCTGAGTAGATTTAATGCAATGAAGTAGGTTTCCGATTATTTATTACCGCTGTTAAAGAATATTTAGAAAGCACTTGCATTTGCCCCATTCTCTGTGCAAGCTGCTTGGATGCTAGTTGAAACCGAAGATAGACACAAAATGCATGAATGCAAACAGCTACCAAAAGCCTGTTTCCTTTATCATTGTTACTTTTTTGCATATCTTTCAATCATTTGTTCTACATCTCTACATCACCGTCTATTTCCCTCATTTCTCTTTCCCCCGACTCTTAGTCTGAAGAAGGGTCTCAACCCAAAACATCGCCCATTCCTTCTCTCCAGAGATGCTGCCTGTCCCGCTGAGTTACTCCAGCATTATGTGTCGATCTTTGATTCAAGGGAATGTATGGTCTGCACCTCCTTATTTCTTACTTTAAAAGAAAACATTACATCTACGACATATTAGGCTTGAGAATACCTCAAGAGTACTTGTACTGTAGAGCCAGACTGATAGTATCTTGTTATTTGTAGCCTTCAACCCAACGGTATGAATTTTCTCCAATTTTAGGTTACCTCTAACTCTAACCAACCCCTCCCCTGTGCCCCATATGGATTCCCACCTATTTCTTCTAATCCTCCCTCTTGCTACATTCCCCCTTCTAGCATACCTTGATCTCTTCATTACCTGTTTTTACCTCTGGCCTTTGTTCCATGCATGTGGCTATCAATACACCCACGCCTGTGTCCACTTATAGTCTGCTGCGCTACGTCCTGCCTTCCTTGTTCCAGGTTTCTTCACCCCCCACCCTTCCCTCCTGCGCAGTACAAACAGTCTGAAGAAGGGTCTCAACCCAAAAAGGTTACCTAGTTGGAGGAACAGCACCTCATATTCCGCTTGGGGAGTCTGCATCCTCTGGGCTTGAACATTGAATTTTCTCAATTCTGTTAACCCTTGCTGTCTTCTCCCCTTCCCACCTCTCCCTCAGCCCTCGGGCCCTGGCATTCCCCCTCTCTCTATCTCTCTCCCCCACCCTAGTCGCACTAGCTTCTCATTTTCACACTACAAACAGCTTACAATGGCTTGTTCCCTTTATCATCGATACTTTTTTGCATATCTTTCATTCATTGTTCTTTATCTCTCCACATCACCGTCTATATCTCTCGTTTCCCTGATCCCTGAAGAAGGGTCTCGACCCGAAACGTCGCCTATCTCCTTCGCTCCTTAGATGCTGCTGCACCCGCTGAGTTTCTCCTGCCTTTTGTGTACCCCCAAAACGTTACCTATCCTTGTTCTCCAGAGATGCTGCCTGTCCTGCTGAGTTTGGCAGCACTACTATTAGCTTGACCATTGTAATTTTAAACATCTCGCTCTGCTTGGTGCTTCTGTTATTAACAATAATTATGTTTTTGAATCTGTTTATCCTTCTTGTCCCTTCTCAATATTGTTCCCCTCTTATTTCCTCTTCTCTGCATTCGCTCTCAGGCACACAACTTTTCTCCTTCCTTTCTTTTTCGCACCTTCCTTTCTTTTCTCACCTTCCTTTCTTTTCTCACCCTTTCTTTCCACCCCTTTTTCTCCCATTCCATTATTTCTCCCTTTCCTTCTCTTTCTGTCTTCTTTCTTGCTTGTCTCTCTCTCCTTTCTCCTTTTATTTGCTTCCTTTAAAATACTTTATGATGCTTAATTATAAAAACATTAGTTTCTGAATTTCTCTTCCAGAAGAGTGTACATTGTTCTCAGTCCCTCTGGAGAGAAGATCATTGGATTGCAGAATCTGAACACTTTCCACTGAAAAATAATTCCACTAACTTCATTGTGAAGAAACCTGTATATATTTACATAGACATCTGTGAGGAGGAGTTGGCACAGGAAGTACAGTGCAGTTGCAAGTTAAAAATAAAAATGCACAAATGCTGGGAAGACATGGTAAATCCATTACTGTTTAAAATAAGGTGGCAAGTTGAGTTATTTTTGTTTATACAATCAAAGATGTTTTAGCAAGCTACCCAAAAGATAAGGGAGGTCATTGAGCCTCTGATCCGACAAACCTTTGCCTCAGCTAATACAAGTTGAATCCATCTTCACTTGAGAGATTGTGCTGAAATTCAGTATGATATAGACATACACTAAATGCTGGAATAACTCAACGGGACAGGCAGCTTCCCTGGAGCGAAGGAAATGGGTGGTGTTTTGTGCCAAGACCATTCTTCAGACTGAGAGTCGGGGAGAGGGAGACTAGGGATTTTGAAGGGTAGATCAACGCAGACGATTGTCAAGGAAGTGTAGAATGGTTTGTTGTAAGCTGAGGGGAAAGTGACAACGAGGCATACCATCAGTAAGATTAATCGGGAGGACAGTGAAACTAGTCGGAGAACTAGGGTGGGGGAGGGATATGTTGCTTAAGAGCATTAAAATTAGAATTAAAATTAAAATTAAAAAATATAAAAGCCCTTTCAGCCAGTGCCTTTAAAGCTGCATTATATATTCTACAAGCAGCAGTGGTCAATAGATCATTGATCTAACCAAAGAGCAGAATTAAGAAATCTGTTGCAAAGCCAGACATAGATTGGCAAACGTTATATATTTCACATGACTACCTCTGTCATACACCAAGCCTCTGGCTGTGTTGTGGAAGAGCCTGTCGGCCATACATCACCTCAAAATAAGCTTTTATTGCAGGAAAGAAAGTACCCAGATTCTGCTTTCACAGCTTGCATGGCAATGGGTTGCTAATTTCCCATCTCTCTTCAGATACTGAATTGACTAATACTGGTTGGATTTAGTCTGAAGAAGGGTCTTGACCCAAAAACACATCTATCCCTTCTTTCCAGAGATGCTGCCTGCCCCGCTGAGTTACTCCAGCTTTTTGTGTCTATCTTGGATTTTGCCAAGTCTGACTGAAGGTTTTATTCCTGGCCTGCAGTGAAGCTCGAGATTTCAGCTGCAACACAACATTTGTCCTTTGGCTAAATCAACTAGGCTTCACTCTCCAAATCACAATCTAGCAAGCTATCTTCGGAGGAATAATGTCAATGTAAAAATTAAGGGAGAGTTTGACCTCAGGTTTGGGATAGCTTTGCCGTAAAGAATCATAATTAGGTTTATGTATGAGGAATGGTGACATTTGGCATTAATTAACACGCACTATCAATGTCAAAGGAAGAGATAAGGCTGTAAAAGAAAAGCCTGCACATGGTATATTCTGATCTTTTGTTTCCTCTGCAAAATAATAGACATTGCAACTTTTTCACTTCATGCTTTCACTGAAGACAAAGCTTGCATTCCAGCCTTTGCATTGTTAATGCCACTTTGTGTGGTCTAAAACAGGCAATTACGCCATTAGTCTGAGGTAGGCACAGTAACCACATGTGAAGGGTTCGACCCGAAACGTCACCCATTCCTTCTCTCCAGAGATGCTGCCTGTCCTGCCAAGTTACTCCAGCGTTTTGTGTCTATCTGTGATTTTTCTCCATTTGCTAGGAATTAAGATGCGGGATGGAAAAAGTCCGTCACTCTAATGCTCAATTGAATGCCACAGACTACAGATGTGTTTGTACAGACAGCTTACTTGTTCTCTCAGTACACCAATGGCTTCTGCTCAGCAGAACTTAAATGTGTTTTTGTTTCTTCATATGTATCACTGCAGAACCTCAAGCTAGTCTGCATGACTCACTGCTGAATTAAATTGAACACTTCATCCCTTATTTAGGTTTCAAGGTGACATTCCCACTGAAGACTTTTCCATTAAACAGTGGTATGTAATTGGGTTGTAGTTGGAATAATTTTTCTTCTCATTTTTTCCCCCATCATCCCTCGAAACCAGCAAACCATGCAGTTTTCATTGGGAACATTCTCTTTGCTCAGACTGTCATTCTTTTGGCTGGATCGTGCGATGGTTTTCCCTTTTGCTCTCACACATTTTTATACCTCCTCGTACTTCGGGATTGATGATCCTGCAGTTTGAAAATGTGTACCAAGGGTTTGTTGAAGTAAGAAGCCATGAGGAACCATTAGGGGATGGAAGATTGCAACCTTCACGTGGTCCGCCCTGTTTCGACTAATGCAATCAACTCAACGTGCACAAACAGAAGATCAAATAGAACAAGTTGTCCTACAACTTTAGGCTGCGCACGCCACACGAAAGAAGAAGAAGGAACTATTAGGTGTTTCTGAGTTACATTACTTATCATCAGAACTATGACCCGGGAATCAATGCTTCTTGCAGATAAACTTTTATCCTTGGGTGTAGACGTTCCAAAGGAGGTTATTGAATGGTGATCAAGAGCTTTGATTACCACAGCTTTGGTTATCAAAAATAAATTTCTGTAACATTGTAGAATTAACGTGTTTAGGTTTCTGGCCCTTCAATATTATTGAAGAGCAGTCATAAGTTCTGTTCTAGGAGCAGAATTCAATCATGGCTGATCTCTTTCCCTCTCAATCCCATTCTCCTACCTTCTCCCCATAAGCCCTCGCTCGCTCGTGACAGACGACGTTCTGCCATAGCTTTGCCACAGCCAGTGCCACATCTGTGCCTCTGCGGAGATCGTCCTCAGTGCATGCCTCCCCGCCGCAAGTCAGTAGGTGGGCCATTGTCTGTACCTCTCCACAGTTGCACTTGTCGGAGTTTGTGAGGCCCCGCTTCTTCAGGTTGAGTCCGCAACTTCCCACTCCAGTGCGGAGACGATTTAGAGCTTTCCAGGTAGTATAAGGCAGGTGGTGTCCTGGTGACATCTGTTGTTTGGTGCCATAGGCCCTGAACCCTTACCAATCAAGAATATGTCAGTTTCTGCCATAAAAATATCCATTGACTTGACCTCCATTCATTGCTGTCAGTGGCAATGAATCCCACAGATTCACCACCCTCTGCCCACAGAAATGTCTCCTCATCTCCTTTCTAAAGGTACGTCCTTTTATTCTGAGGCTATGGCCTCTGATCATAGAAACATCCTCTCCACATTCACTCTATCCAGTCCTTTCACTATTCTGTAAATTTCAATTAGGTTCCACCCCCATCCTTCTAAACTCCAGTGCCTTCAAATGTTCAACAACTTAAAACGTCGTAAGTCCATTTCCCTCCACAGATGCTCCCGGGCCTCCTGAGTCCCTCAAGCAGTTTTTTTTTTTTTTTAATTGACTCTATTTAAAAACAAAACATTTTTTCAACTGGATCTTTTTCAAGTTGAAATTGGAATGTTTCTGTAAACAGGAAATAACACGTCTGACTTATTCAAAAATGGTAGTGTTAAAGTCAGACTGACACTGATTGCATGAGTGACATGTCTTTAATTGCTTCCTGTTCAAAACGCACTTCTTCCATAATGGTTGGGAAAGGAACAATGGTTCAAGTGGCTTCATCCATGTCACCCAACATAAATGTTCATCAGTCATAGTCATGGAGTTGTACAGTGGAGAAAATGGGTTCTTAGGCCCACCTTCTCCCTGCTGAACTGTCCAAATCCCATTTACCTGCATTAAGTATGGAACTTTTCATGCGTGATCACATGCCTGATCAAATATTGCTTAAATGTCGTGATTGTATCTGATTCCTCTACCTCCTGTGTCAGCGACTTCTAGAAATCATCCACTCTCAGTGTAAAACAAAGCCTTCTCCTCAAATCCCCTCTGAAGGAACTCTCGCCTCAAAAATATGCCGCCTTATTTTTGATACTCCTAACATGGGATAAAGATCCTCCCACATGGGAGTGGTCAATAAGGTTCAAGGCCCATGGGATTTGGGGAGATTAGGACAAAGGACATTTATTATCACATACCCCATTGGTTTAGTGAAATTTGACTTGCCATTGCAGCACATGAATAAAGATAAGACACAACATAAAGAATTTAACAGTAAACATAAAAACATCCCCCCCACAATGGTTCCCACTGTGGGGGAAGGCAGCAAAGTCCAGTCCCATCCCCAGTTCACCCATAGTCGGGCCTATTGAGGCCTCCGCAGTCGCCGCTACGGCAGCCCGATGCTTCAGGCCCTCTCGCCGAATGATGGAGCTCTGGCGACGGGTGAACACTCTCAGCGACCCGGAGTGTCTGGAGCAGCCGCTTCCTCCCCAGAGACCGCGGCTCTCGAAGTCCACGGGCTGCGCCGGTCGGAGCTCCGACTCTGGCGATCTCGCCGTGAGATCCCAGGCTCCGCGGTGTTTAAAGCTCAGTGCCGCCCACGGCTGGAAGCTCCGCAGCTCCGCAATGTTGGAGTCGGCGGCCCCAGCCTTACGGAGCTCCACCGCACGGCGACCCGGGCAAGGCATCGCCCGCTCCACGATGGCGCCCCAGCGCAGTGCCGCCGCTGAAGCTGAAGTCCCGGCAGGAAACGCTGCTCCAGACTGCCGGTAGGCTGCGAGGAAGGGACAAAAACACGGCTTGGAGAAAAGCCGCATCTCCGACCAGGTAGGTACTGAGAAAAATCTTTTCTCCCCCCCCCCCCACCCCCCACCCCCCACATAAAAAGACTAAAAGACCTCCAAACAAACACTTTTAACTAACTACAAATTTAAAAAAAGAGTGAAAAGACGAACAGTTGCTGGCAGGGCAGCCATACTCGACGACGCCCCCTACGAGATTTGATAAACTGGATCCAAAATTAATGACCATAGGAAACGGGATGTTTTAGAGATTGGATGCCTGTTGCGAGTACTTTTTCGCCTAGGATTGAATACATGAAGATTGGTGGTGTTGCGGATTGTGTAGAAAGTGGCCTTAAGCTATGGAGTGATTTGTGTATGTTGGTGAAGTGGGCTGTTAAACGGCAGATGGAGATCGATCCAGATAAATAAGATGCTGCATTTTGGGAGTACTTATGAGGCTAAGGTGTATACCACGAATTGTCAGGTGTTGGGGAGCATTGATGAACAGCAACTCTGATTAAAATGATAATATTTACTGGTCAAGACAAATCTTAACAAAATATAAAGTTTTGATCACTTTCATAAGTTATGTGGTTTCAATTTTGTTTGCAAGCATAAATTGGAACGGAAGGAATCTATATGAGCCAGTGCCATTGATCCTACAACTTGTTCAGTTTCCTGCCCGATTCACCCTGAGTGTTTGCTTCCTTTAAAATCCAAAAATCTGTAATGGCCTGAATGACCACCATGTTAATTACTTCATCTCATGTAAAATTCCATGGACTATTTCCTTATGCTTCAGACTTAATAGAGATACAGCATGGAAACAGGCCCTGAAACGAGTCCGCGCCGACCAGCGATCACTCCGTACACCTGCACACAAAGGACAATTTACAGAAGCCAATTATCCTACAAACTTGTACATCTTTGGAGTGTGGGAAGAAATCGGAGAAAACCCATGCGGTCACTGGGTGAGCGTACAGACTCTGTAGAGACAATCCCCATAGTCAGGTTCAAACCCAGATCTCATGCGACGTAAGGCAACATCTCTACCGCTGTGTCACTGTGCTGCCATACTATTGGTAGTATTGATGCACGGTGAAGTGGGCAACTGAGGCTAATTTATGAAGAAGTGATTGCAATTAGTATTTAAACAAACCTGCATATGCAACTATAACACAATTCAAGTAAAATGTTTTGCCTGAGTTTGTAGGTTTGTTGCTTTTCTTCAGCACAGTCATGAAGCAATTTCAAAGTGTACAAAAGCAAAATGTCCAGACGCTGGAAGTCTAAAACAGATACACGCAATTGCTGGAATTACTCAGCGGGAGGGCTAGCATCTGTGGCAACCTGTTTTATGCCAATCATGAAAAATCAGCCTAATGTAGGAAATGTCTTTCTGACTCCACAGATGCTGCATGTTTCCAAGCAGGAGGAAACTGAACGTCTTGGATGGGGGACTAAGGGCACGGTCGAAGAGGTTTCTGAAAGCAGGTAGGGCGATGGGAACTGGAGGAACACAATTAAAGAAAGATGGCCACTGTTTGTAGCTCAGTGCGAGGAAAATGATGTGTATTCCAGGAGCATGTTACATGTGCAGGGTGCAGACTATGAGCTAGCTTAAAGTAAGATAGGTCAAGGCCAATGGGCAAGTTTAAAAATAGGAGAAACTGTTTTGAATCTATTGTAATGGAGCAAGGGAAGCTGGGTGTACATTGTTGGGAGGGATGGAAGTGTGGGGATTCATAACGGTGTGAGTTATGGCTGAAGAATTGCTAATGGACAATTTATACAAAGAACAGAATAGGGCATCAGAAAAGTCACATACTTGTACATTGTCTTGCAGTGTGTTTGTTTATAAAAGTGATTCTTGTTTGTCTGACCTGACTTTAAATTTCTGACTAAATCTTCCCTGATGTCAGTAGAGGTTGATCCGTAGAGATCAATCGTGAGACTTGCATTGAGCCGATCCAAGAAAGGCCAACTCCCTGTTCCTAGAATCTTATCAATTAAAGCAAAATGTTATCTCTGCTTCGTTGTCACCTTCTCCTAGTTAACAATGATCTATTCTACAATATTTCCTTCTCTATATCACCATCTCTTTTGATATATCGTTTTCACACATGATCCTTCCATATCTCTGGGTCTCCCTCTCCCCTGACTCTCAGTCTGAAGAAGCGTTTCAACCCAAAACGTCACACATTCTTTCTATCCAGAGATGCTGCCTGTCCGGCTGAGTTATTCCAGCATTTTGTGTCTATCTTTGGTGTAAACCAGCATCTGCAGTTCCTTCCTACACTGTTCTCCTGCCTCAACTGCTTAAGGATATAATATTTAAATTAATTCAAGTTAGTCATTCATGGAATGTTGGCTTCGCTGCCAAAATTAAAATTTATTGACCATCCTTAATTACACACAAGCATTGGTTGTGAGCTGCCTCTTGGAGTCGTTATGGCAATCCCACTGTTTCATCAAAGTAGGGAGGTTTTGATCAAGCAGTAATGAAGACATGTGATGTGTTTCCAAATTAAAGTGATAGATGGCTTTGAGATGTATCTCTGAGGTGTTTCCATGCATGAGCTTTCTTTGTCCCATCTTTAGTGGAGCCTAAATTTGCCCTTGGTTAACATTCCTGCAATTTCTAGCAAAAGCAAAGCCTCGGTTGTCGATTTTCCTTTTTCTACCCCCTGGTTGGATCCCTCGCACCATTGGATTCCAACCAATGCTGTCTAGCACACCAGCGGGGAGATGAACCTGAGTGTGTTTTTTAACATGTAGCAGAGTCCAGAGCATTTACCAATTTGTCCTCGGAGTCAGTTTTGCGTTGGTCATGATGTTGACTGGTAGGTTCCTTTGTGCCCCTTCTCAGTTTAGGCGCAGGCTTCCTGATGGTTTGATCATAGTTATTCTTGATGATGCTTTCCATCTCCAGACATAGCTTCAGAAGATTTGCACTTCCACACTGCCAAAGTTGCAGTTCCCAATTCCATGTATTATCTGGCAACGTGCCTGCGCGATCGTGGCTAGACGTGGTAACCGAAAAGACACTTACCTAGAACATGGTTAGCTGTTCAATTTTTAACGGGATGTGATTAGTCATTTGCTATTGTTAATTATGATGGTTGATGCAACATTTCCCTCTATCACCAAGCCAATTATATGAATTTGGAGTAAAGTTGCCTCGTTTTGATTTAAGATGTTTCCAAACGTTTTTTTGGTGGAACATTGCTGACCCCATTTTGTAAGAATCACATTTTGTATGGTTGATTGGGGCTCTGGATGCCTACAGCATGATGTTGTATTAACTGTCGGTGACTGTGCGATGAGAGGAGACGTTGGCTGTTGGTTAGTGCTTTCAAGCTTTACATGGTTTCTTGGCTCAGAAACATGTTAAAACATGAAGCTGCAAGAAAGGCAGGAATTCAAAGCAGTGGATTTATCTACAGAATCATTTGTTTGTATGGCAAGCAGAAACTTGCTGCAGAATGGATAATGTTTTATGTTTTCCCACTGCAAACCCAGTGCTTTTAGGGTGTGCATTTAAGTAATATAGTGAATATTGTTACCACTAGCTTAAATTGTGACCCGGATAGATTTTTCATTTGGATTTTGTTTCTCATTGATTTTGATTGATCAGGATACTAGAGAAGGTATAAAATACGTTTTGCAAGGATTAGACTATATATGAAAGATGGTGCTGTTGAGAGAGGTATTGTCTTTTCCTACCCAAACAGAAGGCTGAGGGGTGTGGTCTTTTAAGCAGAGGCTCGATGTGAGAGAATGTGTTTCACTTGTGGTGAGGGAGTAGAGGAGGAGGAAGAGTGTAAAACTAGAGGCCATGCATATAACTTTTACATTTATCACTTAGAAGAAGGAATTCAGCAGCAACCCCTTTAACCAATGTGTAGCAAATGCAAAGGTTAATTGAGCATGTTTAACAAATAAAGCATGTTTATGAAGGGAAATAAGATGTTATGAAGACACAAGGAACTGCAGATGCTGGTTTATAAAATAATGTGTGGAGTAACACAGTGGGTCAGGCGGCCTCGCTGGAGAACATGAATAGGCGATGTTTAGGGTCAGATCCTTTCTTCAGGATCCTTTCTTCAGACTGGTAAAAAGATAGATCACAGCCGATAGTCTTTCCCTTGTGATGGAGATGGAGAGATCATGAAAGGGGAGAGGTATCAGAGATAGTCCAAGTAAATTAGTCCCAGTCTGAAGAAGGGTCCTATCCATGTTCTCCAGAGATGCTGCCTGATCCTCTGAGTTACTCCAGCATTTTGTGTCTTAAGGTGTTATGACGAAGGAATGATTAATAGGAAACTCTGAAGGGCTTAGAAGAAAAATTGGAGAGGAGGAGGCACAAATGAAGCGTGAACCATTTGATCTAAACGGCCTGTTTGGCACCATTACATTTTATGCGATGATTTGGGATGCTGATTATACCAGGCTTCTGAGATGCCCTTGGCTGTTATGCTTTCTGACCATTATCTATTTCCAACGACAAGTCTTTGTCGAACTTGCAAATATGCCTGTGCAAACTGATGGTGAATGTGATGCTCAGGGCAGAATCATTTGTGCTCAATTTCCAATAAAACATTTTATTTGTTTTTCACGTCCTAATAAAAAGGATCAGATTGGAATTTTGGCAGTGTTTCAGGCAGCTGTGCTGTGTTGCCTCAGACGTGGGCTGGTACTTATCACTAATTTCGACAGTGCGTAATAAAAACTGACAACACAAAATCCGGAATTGGTACTTACTGTGCCCTGCATTATATTAATGACAGCGGTAGTGATGTTCATATGGTGTATTTGAAAATGTATATGTTCATGCTAATCATAAGATCATAAGCGATAGGAGTAGAATTAGGCCATTTGGCCCATCAAGTCTATTCCACCATTCAATTGTGGCTGATCAATCTCTCCCTCCTAAACCCATTCTCCTGCCTTCTCCCCATAACCTCTGACACTGGTACTAATCAAGATTCTATCTATCTCTGCCTTAAATATATTCACTAACTTTGCCTCCACAGCCTTCTGTACCAAACAAATCCTCAGATTCACCACCCTCTGACTAAAGAAATTCCTCTTCATCTTCCTAAAAGAACGTTCTTTAATTCTGAGGCTATGAACTCTCATCCTAGACTCTCCCACAAGTGGAAACATCCTCTCCTTCCTAAAAGAACGTCCTTTAATTCGGAGGAAATTACTTCTTGTCCTAGACTCTCCCACTAGTGGAAACCTCTTCTCCACATTCACTCTATCCAAGCCTTTCACTATCCTGTACGTTTCAATGAGGTCCCCTCTCATTCTTCTAAACTCCAGCGAGTACCTGGCCCAGAGCCGCCAAACTCTTATCATATGTTAACCTCCTCATTCCTGGGATCATTCTTGTAAACCACCACTGGACCCTCTACAGAGCTAGCACATCTTCCGTCAGATATGGTGCCCAAATTGCTCACAACTTGCTAATGCCACAATAGGAAGAGTTTCCTGGGGTTTGTGGTAAGTAAGGTGCCAGGGATAGCAGTAGAGATTTGACATTAATGCCAGGCACACTCGTAGCTTTTATCCTGCTGCATCACTAATATGTCCCCGAATCCTTGTGGCTAAAATTTGAGATGAAACCTGGTGTAGTATCAGATGTCACTGAGGAGAGGGAGGCATAGCACCACTGGATCTTTGCAGACCACTTGACTTTTGAAGGAGCGAGAAAACTAAATCTGAAACGGCTCAACTGTTGTGGATATAAAAGATCCAGTGGTGCTATGCCTCCCTCTCCTCAGTGTATCTGATACTTAATTGCCGCATTTGTTGCATATGGGTTTGGCCGTCTGAAGATCATTTGTTCTGTGTTATATGTGATGTATTTAGATGAAATTACCATCCTTCAGGTATAAATGTAGCGATGTTTTTAATTCCAACTTTGCAGGTAAGGCATTAAATGGCAGTCCTCTGCTTTCATCGTGCCAATGCAAAGAGGCACATAATGTTATTTTGATCAGATTTATACCTCGAGGAAAATAGCTTGTCTTTTCACATTACTGTTTGTGGGACCGCACTGTGTGAAACTTGTATGCCATGTATCATTATAACAGTGACTAGATCAAAGATATTTACTGGCTGTTTAAAGGCCATGTATAAAGGTAGTGTGCAAGTATTTTTTCTCTCCTGCTTATGTTTAAGAGAGACATATGCTTTGATTTGCTTTCTATGATAAGAGTCATCCGCTCAGATTTTTGTTTCGTAGATGTTTAGGAGATGTGCATCAAGATTGGGGAAGATTCACATTTGCCATCTTTTAAATATGACCATGCTGATCCTCCATTGCTGTTATGGGTTTGTTTTCTGCCCTTGTCTTGTAAGGCGACAATATTCTGAACAATTCGCTTGTAGAATTGATTGAGCATCACAAACCTTTCATTTACAGGGCAAAGACTTCTTCAACTCAAACTGTGTTTGCGTGCATCAAGTCACTGCTTGTAATTCCTGTAGGCTGTCAAATGACTCAAAATGTCACAGTAACCTGCTCGCTACTGAAATATCTCCCTGCCTCTGCATTGAATTCATCAACTGGCCTCTGTGTCAGCAGTAAGCATTGAGGTTCAGCAATCCAGTAGTCTCTGTCCATTCACTAAATGTCTGAGCTTTTGCAATCAGGAACACAGTGATCCTATTGTGCATTATGAGTTTGTAAAATAACAAACGCTGATGCATTGTGACAACTCAGTGGCTAGATGTACATTTATGGTGACTTACAGAGCCACAAAAAAAATCAGCAATGTCCCAGGACTTGATTTTCTGAACAAATTGCAGCCAGTACATCAGCTGAAGTTTTATATTTGGCCCTTGATTTTGGTTGTCTGTGCACTGGTGAGGTTCAGAGTCTGTACTGATAATGCCTCTCAAAGTAAAGTAGTTTACTGACACTAACGATGAACTTACTGATGGACCTGGAAATGTTATTTGTCTGCAGCAATGCTTTCAGGAATGGAGGCCAGTAGATGCATGAGAGTAGACCGAAAGTGCTGGAGTAACTCAGCGGGTCAGGCAGCATATCTGGAAATAAAAATTGGGTGAAGTTGCAGGTCAAACCCCTGCTTCAGACCATGAGTGTTATGGACGGTCCATCCCCTTCAATCTGAAGAGCAGAAATGAGGCAAAATACATGAAAATGAATTGCTTAAAAATGGCAATTTTCACATCTTAAAACATTAGGCCACCACCCATCAAATAATTTTGAAATATAATTACTTAATGTAGCTAATTCGCAGAAAAAAAAAACTAGCAATGTTGTGATTGGGTAATTTGTTTTAGTAAATTTAGCTAAGGAAAAAATATACCTGGAACATTGGCAATAAAGTGTTTGCCAAAACAGTAGCATGGTGTCTTTCATGTCACATTGAAGAGTGGTCAAGTCCTTTGCTTAATGGTTCATACAAATGATTGCACCTGATAGTGAGCCAGTCCTTGAAATATGTGTACAAGTCTGAGGTGAAACTCAGAATTTCAATCTTCTGACTTGGGGTGTGAACCCCTCAGCTGGCAGAGATCTGAGTTGTCCCGAAGGTCGATCCCCAAAAGATGAAACCTAGTTCCTGTCGTGGAAGCTGGGAGAAGGGTTGACTGCCAAACTAAGAAATAAATGTCAAGTTGGATGGAGCGTACAGACAAAGTCCACTGCCTGATTTACATCAAACCAACAACACGGCAAAAGCAGAAAATGCTGCTGCAATGGCGCATGGTAGAGTTGTGCCTTACAGCACCAGAGACGCAGGTTTGATCCTGACCATGGATGCTGTCTGTACAGAGTTTGTATATTCTCCCTGTAGCTTTTCTCCAGATGCTCCAGTTTCTTGGCATCGGTAAAATTGTAAATTGTCCCTTGTGTGTAGGATAGTATTAGTGTACGGGATGATCGCTGATCGGCACGATCTCGGTGGGCTAAAGGGTTCTGTTTCTGTGGTCTACCTCTAAAGTCTGAATAAGAAACTGCAGAAGATAGACCCAAAATACTGGGGTAACTCAGCGGGACAGGCAGCATCTCTGGAGAGAAGGAATGGGTGACGTTTCGGGTTGAGACCCTACAGATGCTGGAATCTGGAGAATAAAGTGAACTCCTGCAACAACTCAGCAGGTCAGGTGGCATCAGTGGAGCAAAATGGACAGATGACATTTTGAAACTGGACCTGTCCAGAGTTCTTGAAGAAAGATTCCAACCTGAAACATTGTTGTTTCAACCTGGAACCGCAGACCCTACCCGAAACATCACCCATTCCTTCTCTTCAGAGATGCTGCCTGACCGGCTGAGTTACTCCAGCGTTTTGTGTCTACCCTGCAGCCGCAGGTGCTGGTTTACAGAAATATAGTAGGTTAATTTCCCTCCATAGATGCTGCCTGCTGAGTTCTTCCACGAGTTTGTTTTTGTTTAGAAATTTCTGGAAATGCTCAGCGGATGAGACGGCAGGAGCGGAAATGAAAACAGATTTCACAGATACAGCCTGACCGGCTGTGTGTGTTGAGCATTTTCTATTCTTGTGTCGCATTTCCAGCATGTGTAGTTGTTTTTATTTTTCAAATCAGCTAAATATCCACGATACTAATTAGAATGCTGGAATGCAGCACTGACTGGGAAAATTAAACCAGCAACGGCTTCTGTGCCCAATATTTTGGATGATAAAGATGAGTTACACGACCTGCAAGAAGTTCCACCAGGGGGTGTGATAAATACACCCTTTTTTTGAAGATTAAACTGGTGTTATGATGGACAGTGAGAGAAAAATTGTGAAGGCTGAACGAGCAGGTCTCAGTTTGTTATTCCAGTCATAATGCTGATATGGCTTGAATCCCTCAATAAAACATGGAGGGGAAGTAGACAGGAAAGGATTATTCTATTTAAAAGTGGGACAATTGGACTCTACATTCAAAATCATTGGCAACATTTCTGGAGAGATTACATTTCATTCCTGTCATAGAGATGTGGAATATTGCTTGTAAAAATGTGCTGACCTTGCAAACTAATCGTAAAAGGAAATTGGACAGCGCTTCGTGATTGAGGGATTTAAAGAAAAATCTCCCATCTCCAAGAGAGAAACAATGATTCCATTTAGCATGGCACCTGAGTTGTTTCTATTTATACCATGTGAAATAACCCGAGTCTCATTTATTTTCAAATACTGCACAAAGGGATCAAGTCAGTCTTTGACTTACAATTAAAAACAGAATATGTTGAAAATACGAAGGATAGATGGCATCATTGGGCTGATGAACTGGGTTAACATTTCAGATTGGTGATCTTTCAGCAGAAATCTTTGCTTTAGCATGGTTTGTCAGGAAACTATATTAAACTGGCAAATGCGTGGAACCAAAACAATATGTGTTGGGGGATCTCAGAGGGTTAGGCGGTGCTGATGCTGCCTGACCCGCTGATTTGTGTCAACATAGCGGACAAAATGTGTGTATGTATCACAGCTTTAATAGGTGGTGAGCAGGCTCCCCTAGTGGTTTACTATCCTGTCGTCACAGAATGCAATGGTTTCCTGTTAGATCTCTGGCATAGTTTTCAGATACCCTTGGATTCGACAACCGAGTTATGCATCTGGAAAGAGTTGGATGACCATCAGTAACTTGGAAATGAGAGATACATTTTGTTTTTGTCGCTTGACATCAATTGAGACTGTTTTCTGAAGACACCTTGTCAACTGATCAGTGCAGATCAGATTTCTATTTCTCTGAGGAAGTTATCACCTGTCACTTAAATGTTAGAACAATAATATTCAAGCAAATTACGATTAAGTCACACCAAACATCAAACCAGCACATGCTTTTGTTGGGCAATTAAGATGTATATTGTCAGTTATAATCGCGACTGCTTGGTAATTGCTTTGAGCTGTTCCATAATTTGCTTTGCACATACTGAGTTCCACTCGTGGCCTTATTATTTTTTTTAAGTTATTGGATTTGCACAGTGGCTCTTTAAACTTTCTATTGTATTGTGTATTACTTTTGTGCATTATTAATGAGGTGATTATTAATACAATGTCAACACACTTCCCAGCTCCAAAACAACCAATTTAAAATATACAATTTGATTCTGCACAGAAGTTAAAAAATGTTATCGTCTCTTGCATTTCCATCCTGTCTCTTAATGTAATCTTACTTTTCTATTCTGTGTATCTGATTGATTCTACTTCTGCTTTCCTCTCTATCATTCCTTTTACTGAGTCGGTCATTCAATCTCATTGTTAACTATTGCATCACATTAACCAAATGTCATTTTCCCTATTGTATCTCCCTTGCTTTTTTTTTTTAACTGAAAGACGAGAGAAAACAATCCTTTACTGAGCTTGCTGAGTGATGCTCCATTCTCGACCACTGATCAAAAGTTTTCTTGTATACCTCAAAGTTGTGTTGCATTTTCTTTCTTGTGTAAAGCTTCAATCCTATTCTGAGGCTGAACAGGCTGTGATGATGGAAGACTGAAGATTAATTAGTCCTGCGATGAATTTTTCTTCCACCACTCCCTTTCTCATCTATTCACTGGGAAACTCATAACCTGTTTCATATTCTTTCCAATGCCAAAATGGGGCAAGTTTGCGGTCCAGCTCCTATTGGGGTTTTGGTTCACGGCATTTTCATTTGATATAAGCTGCCTGAAAAGGAACTGCATCCAGTAATAATATTCAAAAATGACTTGGATCAGTAATTTTTTGAAAGGGAACTTTATCCTAAACAAGAACTCATTCCAAATAAAACCTGAGAGAGTATACAATTATAATTTTGTCAAAGGGAGACATAAAATGCTGGAGTAACTGCATGTCAAGCAGCATCTCGAGAGAAAAAGGGACGGGTGATGTTTTTGGGTCGGGACCCTTCTTCAGACTGATTGTAGGTTGGGGGACGGGAATCTGGAAACAAGAAAAGACTAGGACATATCAGGGTGGACAAAAATGCTGGTGAAGCTCAGCGGGTGAGGCAGCATCTATGGAGCTAAGGAAATAGGCAACGTTTTGGGCCAAAACCCTTCTTCAGACTGATATATCAGGGCTGCCAACAGATGACCTTAGGCCAGGTGATTCCCTGATAGGTACATTGTTGGCTAGGGATGGTGTGATACATCGTTGCGGACTGTGGAATTAGTTAACCGAGTTTTAGTTGGGGAGGGAAGGGAAGGGGAGCGATTCTAGAAGTTACCTAAAATAATTTTGTGCACCCTTGGTTATAAAATATAGACTAAAACACTTAATTGGGAATAGCAGCAACTATTAACAGCAAAATGTCCCATGAGTCATGATGAGTTAAAATTCAGACTGAACCACTTAAGTCGGTAGTAGGATAAATTGGGCAGTGAGATAGTGTTCAAGAAAGACTGTGGTGATAGAAGACTCAAGGATATTAGAATGATGAATCTAAATTCCCAAGACCCATTATGTCATTTGTGCTATGTTATTTAATTTGAGCAAAGGCAACCGTAAGAACCTTACTATTGTAGTTATGCATTCTGGACTGAAGGATCAATCAGCAATATTATATGATCATGATGATTTGTTCACTGAACCTTTTTACTGCATTGTTTGATTCTTGGTTAAGCACATTAAGCTTACCCAGATAACCTTTGCAGTGATCCGTAAAGGCTTGTACATAGAGATGCAAGACCATTGTAACGCTGTACCAAGCATATGTATTGATTTGGGGGGGGGTGTGTAACTCGGAGTAACTCAGCGGGGACATGAGCTGCTGTGTTACTCCCGCATTTTTTATTTTATTTTTTGTGAAACCAGCATCTGCTGTTCCTTGTGTCTGTTGATTGTCCAAATTTCAAATATGACTGCTATTTGAATGGTTTGATATTATCTATTCAACACCCCATTAAAAAATGTAGTTTTCTGAGAAGAACATTTTTCACACGGAGAGTGGTGAATCTCTGGAATTCTCTGCCATAGAAGGTAGTTGAGGCCAGTTCATTGGCTATATGGTCATCCATATTGGCTAATACGGTCATCCCCACCAAGCTCACCGCCAAACTCCACGAGCTAGGCCTCAGCTCACTGATATGTGATTGGATCCTGAAATATCTGACGGAGCGACCGCAGGCAGTGAGACTAGGGCCGCACCTGTCCTCCACTATCACCCTGAGCACCGGCACACCACAGGGCTGTGTACTGAGCCCCATGCTCTATTCCCTCTTCACCCACGACTGTGTCCCTGCATTTGACAACACCATTGTCCAGTTTGCAGATGACACAACGGTGATTGGGCTGATCACCAACGGTGATGAAATAAGCTATAGAGCGTAGGTGCAGAACCTGGCAGACTGGTGCTCACGGAACAACTTGTCGCTAAACACCTCCAAGACCAAGGAGCTGATTATCGACTTCAGGAGGTCACAGAATGGGGAATACGCCCCAATCTCCATCTATGGAGACAGTGTGGAGAGAGTGTCCAGCTTCAAGTTTCTGGGCACTCAAATCTCAGAGGACCTCACATGGTCCACCAACACTGCTGCGCTGGTCAAAAAGGCGCAGCAATGACTGTTCTTCCTAAGAACATTGAAACGGACTGGTCTGCCCCAACAGCTGCTGACGACCTTCTACCGCTGCACCACAGAGAGCATACTAACGTATGACATCTCTGTGTGGTATCTCAGCTGCACGGAGGTGGAGAGCAGAAGTCTTCAGCGCGTTGTCCACAGAGCGCAACAGATTATTGGGACACCGCTACCAGCCTTAGAGGGCATCTACCACACACGGTGCCTCAGGAAGGCCGTCAGCATACATAAAGACGCCTCTCACCCTGTTCGAACTACTCCCTTCCGGCAGAAGTTTCAAGGCCATCTACACCCGCACCACCAGACTCAGGAACAGCTTCATTCCCAGAGCTATAGCGGCTCTGAACCGCCCTGCTGAGTACCCCCCCCCCCCCCCCCCCCTGCTGAGTACCCCCACCCCCTTGGACTGTCTTCCCCGGCCTCGCACTTTAGTCGGTGTTGATTTTACTGGTCTAATGTTCGTTTTTACAAACCTTGTTCTCAGGGTATTTAAACCTAAATTTTATTTATCGATTAAGTTATGACATCGGATGGAAGTTGCAAACCAAATCTCGTTGCACTTATGTGTAATGACAATAAAAGATATTATTATTATTATTATATTTAAGAGGGAGTTGGATGTGGCCCTTGTGGCTAAAGGGATCAGGGGGTATGGAGAGAAGGCAGGTAAGGGATACTGAGTTGGATGATCAGCCATGATCATATTGAATGGCGGTGCAGGCTCGAAGGGCCGAATGGCCTACCACTGCACCTATTTTCTATGTTTCTGTTATGACTTCATAGTTCAGTTCAGTGTCATGTGTACTGAGGTACAGTGAAAAACTTTTGTTGCCTGCTATCCAGTTAGCAGAAAAACAATCCATGATATAAGCGAGCCATTTACAGTCTATAGTTACATGATAAGGGAATAATGTTAAGGCCCATTCTTAGTCACAAAAATTGTGGAATACATTTTGTCTAATTCTGAACAAATTACATGTGTATTGTTTCGTACTGTATATATGGTTCTTTTATTTGAAGATTATCAAGTTTAAATTTTTGTTATGCTGACAATGTTTGTTTAGAGTCAGTCAAATAGGACTGGTCATGTGTGTGACCTCACACGGAAGCATTTTTTTAATAACTCAGTTTTATCTTACAAACTGAATTTTAAAAAGCTAGAATGTTTATATCTTTAGCAGACATGCATTATAGTTATGTAGATAGGAAAATAGCAATGAATAAGATTAATCTCTTACACGATTCTTTTAATGTATTACTTTGTGATGACATCTGATCACGTGTGTGACATTTCGGTTCACTTTCCAAAGAATGGCCCTTTAGTGGAAAATAAAGTCAGCAAAGTCCGATCAAGGATAGTCCGAGGGTCACCAAACAGGTAGATAGTAGTTCAGCACTGCTCTCTGGTTGGGATGGTATGATTCAGTTGCCTGGTAACAGCTGGGAAGAAACTGTCCCTGAATCTGGAGTTGTGCATTTTCACATTTCTAAATCTTTTGCCCGAGGGGAGAAGAGGGAGTGGCCAGGGTGCGACTCACCCTTGATTATGCTGCTAGCCTTGCAGAGGCAGCATGAGGTATAAATGGAATCAATAGAAGGGAAGTTTGTTTGTGCGATGGTGTGGGCTGCATCCGCAATTCGTTGCAATTTCTTGAGGTCTTGGGTGGAGTTGTTCCCAAACCAAGCTGTGATACATTCTGATAAAATGCTTTGTATGGGACATCTGTAGAAGTTGGTGATAGTTGTGGGGGACATGCCGAACTTCCTAAGCCTTCTAAGGAAGTCGAGGTGTGGTGTGCTTTCTTGGTCGTTGTTTCAATCTGGGTGTTTCAAGAGAAGTGGTTGGTGATATTGACTCCTACGAATTTAAAGTTTTCAACCATCTCTACTTCGGCACATTCAATGCAAACGGGGGTATGTGTACTGCTTCACTTTCTGAAGTCGATCACTATCTCCTTTGTCTTGCTGACATTGAGAGAAAAGTTGTTGTCTCGAGGTTCTCGATCTCCTTCGTATACTCCATCTCAGCATAATTTTATACCATGCCCACAATGGTGATGCTGTCTGCGAATTTGTAAATTGAATTAAATTTGTATATGGCTGCACAGTTGTGGGTTTACAAGGAGTAAAGAAGGGGGGCTGAGAACTATCGTAGAGGATGATTTATCCCCTATCCTTACTGATTAGGGTCTGCTGATCGGGAAGTCGAGGATCCAGTTGCAAAGATGAGTGCTGACACCAAGCCCCGTGAGTTTGATGATAAGCTTGGATGGTATGGTGGTATTCAAAGCAAAGTTGTTGTCTATGAATAGGAGTCTGACATAGGTGTCTCTCTTACCCAGGTGTTCTAGGGATGAGTGTAGGGCTAGGGCAATACCATCGTTTGTGGACCTGTTGTTGCGGGAGGCAAACTGCAGTGGGTCAAGGCCGCTGGGTAGACTGGATTTAAAGCGATCCATAACTAGCCCCTCAAAACAATTCACGTTGGTGGGTGTCAAGGCTACTGGACTGTAATTGTTTAGACATGAGGTCTTGCTTTTCATCGGCACTGGAATGATGTGTCCTATTTCCATTTGCATTTTAGCAACCTACAGTGGCTTGCAAAAGTTTTCATGCCCCTTAAACCTTTCCGGCATTTTATCACGTTACAACCACACATGTAAATTATTTTATTGAGATTTTATGTGATAGACCAACACAGTGGTGCATAATTGTGAAGTGGAAGGAAAATGATACATGGTTTTCAAATTTTTTTACAAATAAAAAAACTGAAAGGTGTGGCGTGCAAAAGTATTCAGCCCCCTTTACTCTGATACCCCTAAATAAAATCCAGTGCAACCAATTGCCTTCAGAAGTCACCTAATTAGTAAATAGAGTCCACTTGTGTGTAATCTAATCTCAGTATAAATGCAGCTGTTCTGTGAAGGCCTCGGAGGTTTGTTAGAGAAAATTAGTGAACAAACAGCATCATGAAGCCCAAGGAACACACCAGACAGGTCAGGGATAAAGTTGTGGAGAAGTTTAAAGCAGGGTTAGGTTATAAAAAAATATCCCAAGCTTTGAACATCTCACGGAGCACTGTTCAATCCATCATCCGAAAATGGAAAGAGTATGGCACAAATGCAAACCTACCAAGACATGGCCGTCTACCTAAACTGACAGGCCGGGCAAGGAGAGCATTGATCAGAGAAGCAGCCAAGCCATGGTAACTCTGGAGGAGCTGCAGAGATCCTCAGCTCAGGTGGGAGAATCTGTCCACAGGACAACTATTAGTCGTGCACTCCACAAATTGGGCCTTTATGGAAGAGTGGCAAGAAGAAAACCATTGTTAAATCAAAGCCATAAGAAGTCCCATTTGAAGTTTGCCACAAGCCATGTGGGGGACACAGCAAACATGTGGAGGAAGGTGCTCTGGTCTGATGAGACCAAAATTGAAGTTTTTGGCCTAAATGCAAAACGCTATGTGTGGCGGTAAACTAACACTGCACATCACCCTGAACACACCATCCCCACTGTGAAACATGGTGGTGGCAGCATCATGCTGTGGGGATGCTTTTCTTCAGCAGGGGCAGGGAAGCTGGTCAGAGTTGATGGGAAGATGGATGGAGCCAAATACAGGGCAATCTTGGAAGAAAACCTGTTAGAGTCTGCAAAAGATTTGAGACTGGGGAGTAGGTTCACCTTCTAGCAGGACAACAACCCTAAAAATACAGCCAGAGCTACAATGGAATGGTTTAAATCAAAGCATATTCATGTGTTAGAATGAAAGTCAAAGTCCAGACCTAAATCCAATTGAGAATCTCTGGCCAGACTTGAAAATTGCTGTTCACAGACGCTCTCCATCCAATCTGACTGAGCATGAGCTATTTTGCAAAGAAGAATGGGCAGAAATTTCAGTCTCTAGATGTGCAAAGCTGGTAGAGACGTACCCCAAAAGACTTGCAGCTGTAATTGCAGCGCAAGGTGGTTCTACAAAGTATTGACTCAGGGGGCAGGATGTTTTTGCACGCTACACTTTTCAGTTTTTTTATTTGTAATAAAATTTGGAAACCATGTATCATTTTCCTCCCACTTCACAATTATGCACCACTTTGTGTTGGTCTATCACATAAAATCCCAATAAAATACATTTACGTTTGTGGTTGTAATGTGACAAAATGTGGAAAAGTTCAAGGGGTATGAAAACTTTTGCAAGCCACTGTAATTTTAACTCTTGCTAAGGTGACAGAAGAGACTGCAGATGCCTGAATCTTAAGTAAAAACAAAGTGCTGGAGTAACTTGGCAACTCGAGCAGCATCTGCAGAAGAAATTGGCAGATGATGTTTCGGGTTGGGACCCTTCTTCGGACTGATGGAGCAGTGGGGAGAAAACTGGAAAAGTAGGGTGTATCAAAGCCTGGTAAGCAATTGGCAGATTGCTGGACTAAGTGACGTATGCTAGTTGTGAAAAGGGGACACAAAAGTGTCAGATAAGGAAAGATGAGGAGGAGTGAAGCCATACAGAGTGATGAGAATGGAAGGTGAAGAAGCAGGATAACAAGGAAATATGGCACTGAGGGGTAGGAGATGAGCATATGATGAAAGGGAAATAAGTAGGGTGACTACTGTGATGGGAGAATGTGCACAGGGGAGTGGAATGAGGAGGGTGGTCTGGGTGTATTTCATGGACACCAAACTGGCTCTCAATTTCTCCGTATTCACCTCATCTGCTTGCAAGATGAGGTTTTCCTCTCTGGGATATCCACGATGCCCTCTTTCTTTTTAAAGGTGGCTTCCCCACTGCCATTGTGGATGGAGCCCTTATCTATGTCTCCTGTCCCACAATTCTGCTTTCCTCCGGCCTTATCATTTGTGCTCTAATAAGAACTTGCTGCACTTTCACAATCCTGACTCTATGTACTTTTGAAATATTGATTTGGGTTTAGGTTATGTGACTGGTTCGGTTTCTTGAAATATGAAGGCTATCTTTAGTGCCATCAGGATGTAAATAAAACTTTGAAAAAGGAACGTTTAAAAACAAGATTGGCTGAATTTTTGTTGTTGCAGGTGGCACATTTGATGTCATCTAGTGTATAACGGGTAAATAATTTCTCCTTTTGAAGGCTTATTTAATCTGACCTGTTTTAAACTCTCAAACGTCTTCTAATGTGAAGCTCAATTATACCCTGCAGTCGAGATCTATGAACAGAGCTGCTTTTATACATGTCAGATCGACATGGAAAATGTCGGGCCTGTTGTGAATAAATGCATGATGTTGTAAAGATGAATGGATTGTGAAAGGTCGAGGTTGATTCTCTAGCACAGCAGTGAAGCTGTTTGAAAGCTGTTTTAATTTGCAGTGTTTTTGTTGTCAGAGACTCTGTCTTGTCTGTAAATGCACAGTGAAAGACTAATAAGTATACTGGCATTTTATGAGTATAATTGGACTCATGTTGGCAATCATCAATTAGATCATAGTCCTAAGTGATAGGAGTAGAATTAAACCATTCAGCCCATCAGGTCTACTCCATTCAATCATGGCTGATCTATCTCTCCCTCCTAACCCAATTCTCCTGCCTTCTCCCCATAACCCCTGACACCCATGCTAATCAAGAATCTAGTTATCTCTGCCTTCAAAATATGCATTGACTTGGCCTCCACATCTTTCTGTGGCAATGAATTCCACAGATTCACCACCCGTTGACTACAGAAATTCCTCCTCATCTCCATCTTAAAGGAACGGCCTTTAATTCTGAGGCTATGACCTCTAGTCCTAGACTCTCCGACTGGTGGAAACATTCTCTCCATATCCTCTCTATCCAAGCCTTTCACTATTCGTTAAGTTTCAATGAGGTCCCTCCTCATTATTCTAAACAGTACAGGCCCAGCGAGTTAGTAGATGTGTATGTACAATCCCAGGAAAATTGATCAGAGCATGCCATGTGACAGTATGGCTGGTAATCGGGACTTTATATTTCATTTTTGTGTTTAGTTTCTTTGCTTGTGTTGATATGGGTTGTTGATGCTGAGAAATGGAACATAGTCTCTTTTTTGGGGAGAACAGTGTTGGTAAAAGCCACACTAAAAGCTGGCTTGGAGTGTGACCTCTCTATCTCCGACACCAACGAGTGCCTATGTTGAAACAGACTTCGCAATAGTTTCTCCCCAGCATGCTGCTTTTGTCTCTTGCAACTTTAAGTCTCAGCTGATAGTTTATGATGCTGTCAGCCCTCTGATACAGTTTTCATCTTGCCTTAAGCAAAAAAAAGGTAGAGTTATGGGAGGGATAGGTCATGCATCGTCTGTGAAGGGATTCCTGTACCGATGCTGCCTGACCCGCTTGAGTTCTCACTGTAGATCTCCCTTTTTTTGCTCCAGAATCCAGCATCAGCACCATCTCTTGAGTCTTCATCTTGCCTCAATCTAGAGTTCATGAGTATATTTTTAAAAAAATGCATGACTTTAGTCATCCCTGCTGCCTCTTCCATAATTTATTTTAATCTTTATTTTTGACGTATTGCATTAACAGGTTGCCTCATCCGCTCAAGCACAATTGTTTGTATGGCCTGTAATTAATATAATGCTTTTCAAAATCCCAAAGTATTTTGCAGACGGTCAAGTATTTTTGAGAAAGGTCAATGTTGCTTATAGTTAATTTGTGCGTGGGGCGGTCTTGCAAACTGAAATGCGATGATGATAATTAGATCTAGTTTTTTTTAAATAGCAATTCAATCACAAATGATGTCCAGGTCACCAGAGCTAAGTCTTATTCAAAATAATGTAATGAGATTTTTCATTTGCTTGGCTTTTATTCGGTGAGAATGTGGACACTTCAGCAATTCATCTGAAAGCACCTCTCGCTGTGTAGCATTCCTTCCGTAATGCATTATCTGCAACAGCTTTCGTGCTCAAATCTGTGATGAATTCACACCCTTATTATACCCACTGAGACATAGCTGTCAATCTTTGTAATGGTGATAAACTGAGACTGAAAATAGTGAAGAATATATTCTTCTATGCCTTTCACCAGAGTGAAATATTCTTTTTGTACTTTTTCCACTCTAATTCTTAATGTATGCATTGTGAAGTGGTAGCAGGTGTAGAAATGATATCTCACTTTAAAAGAAGTAATGCAGTGGTAACTTCCACTTCTGCTTTCCCCTTCCACTGGACTAGAATATCCAGGATCCAAGCTGACGGGTTCAATAACAACGGTCACCACCTTTATAGTTTCAGGATCCCAAGTGCTGTGACATTGACCATCATGTGGAGTCAATGTGGACATTGTGGAGCTAAGGGATATGGGGAGAAGGCAGGGACGGGTTATTGATAGGGGACGATCAGCCATGATCACAATGAATGGCGGTGCTGGCTCAAAGGGCCAAATGGCTTCCTCCTGCACCTATTGTCTATGTTTCTATACTGAGTGAAACGTGTCAGACAGGAGAGACATAGTTCCAAGAACAAAGAACTCAATGCATCTTCTGACAAACCGAGCAGGAGTATTTTCTTCGTAGTGTTAGCTTTGCCATCAAGAATGTGTTCGGCTGCAATATTAACAATTGAATAAGTATCCTTGCGACAAACATATGATTAAAATGAACATTTCTCTAAATCTGACCTTGAGCCTGCATGCTGTGCTCATCGGTGCATACGACTCAACACTGGAAGCCGCAAATCAAAATGGAAAATACTTGGAAACATTCAGCAGGCTGAGCAGCGTCTGTGGGAAGACAAATGGATTAACATTTCTGGTTGGAGAGTTGAACTGTTCCACGTTTTGACCTCCTATTGAAAGGCGTTTTACCTGAAACGTTACGTCTCGACCTGTTTTCACAAAAACTGCCTGGCATTTTCTGCTTTCACTTCAGATTTACAGTCTGCAGTTTAGTTTAGAGGTACAGTGCAGAAAGAGGCTCTTCGGCCTACCGAGTCCGCAGCGACCAGCGATCCCCAGACATTAACGCTATCCTACACCCCAGGGATAATTTACATTTATACCAAGCCAATTAATCTACAAACCTGTACATCTTTGGAGTGTGGGAGGAAACTGAAGATCTCAAGAGAAAACTCACGGGGAGAACGTACAAACTCCATAGAGACGAGCACCTCTAGTCAGGATCGAACCCGGGTCTCTGGTGATGTAAAGCGGCAACTCTACTGCTGCGCCATCATGCCACCCTCGTTTTTTTTTAATCTTCATTTTCAAAGTTCTACTCCAACTTTGAAAATTCCTTGGCCAGCATCCCAAACTGATTCCCGTATCAACTTCCGAAAACACTCATCTGGAAAGGTATGATTGGCAAGGAGGAAGTGGAACTGTTAATTGAAATAGAGCTATCCTCCAGGAAAAAATATTTGGAGCATTATCTTACAATAACCAACACCACGTTTCATTAATAAACCAGCAAAAGATATCAGATCGAAACCACTGGCGCTTGTAAGATTGTCATAAGCAAGAGATTACAAAGCTGCCCCTCATAACATACACCATGATGGATAAAGATAACCATTCTCTCCAAAACAGTTGAAGGAAGTGGAAATGAATCCTCAATCAAATTTGCTGTTGAAAGGTCTCCACGGAGATAACTCTCCTCAGACTTTGCAGGCAAACCAGATGACTCCCCAAACTGCAGGAGCCGCAGTGTGTCCATAGACTTTGGACTGCAGTGAATTCCACCACTATTAGTTTGTGAGGAAACTCTTGGCTTCCTTTGCAAAACTGCTTGGACTATTTCAAAATGACCAGGGGATCCTGGACCAAATTAACTAGAAATAAAAGATGTTCTTGAATTTGAAACTCCATCACACCTAAAAGGAAAAGAACTGTCTCAGCAGGCAGCTCAAAACACAAGACCAATAGAAAATGTGTTAATTAATATCAAGTAGTTGGTAGGATGTGTGCTGGAGATGTGCAGATTCTTCTGTGCTGAAAAGCCCCTGGTTCATGGAAATAATCTTACAAGCGAAATGGTGAGAACAACATCAACCACTGTAGACAGAGGAACTACAGGTCCTGGAATTTTGCGTAGAACACAGTGCTGGAGTAATTCAGCAGAGGGGCAGGCAGCACCTTTGGAGGACATGGATAGGTGATGTTTCGGGTTGGGGGTCCGTCTTCAGGTCCGACCACTATAAGTGGCCTTTTTTGATCCTTTAACCTTTTTGACTCTCAATTGAGACACATTTGGGTCGTCACGGTGGCGCGGCTGCAGAGTTGCTGCCTTACAGTGCCAGAGGCCCGGGTTCAATCCTGACTACGGGTGTTGTCTCTGCACAGTTTGTACGTTCTCCCCATAACCCTGTGGTTTTCCCCAAGTGTTCCGATTTCCTCCCATACTCCAAGGACGGACAGGTTTTTAGGTTAATTGGCTTCATGTAAGCTGCCCATTGTGTGTAGCATAGGGGATCGCTGGTCGGCGCAAACTTAGTGCCTGTTTCCGCTGTATCTCTAAAACATGGGGCAACAGTTTTGAATGGTGGAGGATTTTTTTTGTTGCATTTTGATGAAGGAGCATTGTGCAGTGTCTGAAATTAGATTTTCATTAACAATATCAACCAATATAGGGCCCTGGAAGGGATGTCGGACGCTCAGCAGTTTAACAGGAATATAATTAGGGGAGTAGGAGATATAAAAGTGTGTGCAGTGAGGCACAACAATGGCGTCAAACGCCACAAGAAGCAATGTGTCACCCACCCAGTTATTATTTTTTTTTGATTTGGTAATTAACAAGCTGCTGATCCTGAGAATCCAAGTGAAAATATTTTAAACAGGATGACAAATGCATGCGTAAACATTGATGAACTTTTGCACGTCATTTGCGAAGAATGTTTTTTGTACCCCACTCCCACACTAGATGCTAACGATGGACTGTTGAAAGATCAGTCATGCAATAAACCAGACTTGGTGGGGTTGCAAAGATTGTTGGATTTTTGAAAAAAGTTCCAGAAAGGGTTAATTCCATTTGTGTAATTTGAAACTGAGGTTGAGGACTTTTAGAAAGTGACTTGTGGCTGGCACTCAACACTATTAGAAGGCACAGTAAAATACTGAAGATACTGGAAGGGGTGGTGGTAGTGGGAGGCAGGGTATGTTGCTGTGTAATGATCAAGAGAGCAGACCTTGTCATTCCTAATACCTAGATCAGTTTTAAGATGAGAGGGGAAAGATTTCATAGGAATCTGTTTAGTTTTTTTTGATACTTGCACATAGGTGTGTGGAAAATGTTCAGTAGATCCTAATCTCGCTGATATAAACTAGCCTCCAATTGCAAATTTGACTCCAGTGATGCTAGAATTGGTTACTCATTGTAAGAAAAAAAATCCCTTTATGGAAATATTATGCAAAGCAATTGTAGCTTGTTCTGCTCCAGTTGATGTTGAATGAAAAGGAAATGGGTGAGGTTCTGAAGTTTCCTATACTCCAGTTTTACTGGGATGTGGTGACCATTATGCATTTTGTGTTGAATGGTTGTTTTCTAGCTATTTCAATGGTTTGTACAGTCCATAGGAAAACCCCACAGCGTAACTTCGAACCACAAAACAAAGTAATCAACCCCGATCCCAACAACATTAGCAATTCAATGGAGTTCAGATTTTAAAAACCTGCTGTAGAAACATGCTATATTTTGGCCCACCATGCCCATGCTGATTATGAATTACCCATCTATACTCGTCCCATTTACCAGCAATTGGCCTGTTGTTTTCTGTGCCTCGGCGATCCAAGTTCTCATTCAGATACTTAAAATGTTGTGAATGTCCTTGCTTCATCCACTCACTTCAACGGTGCATTCTACACTCCAACCAAACTTTGGGTGGAAAAATAAATAAATCTTGGAATCACTTCTGAACTTCTAAACTATTCACCTTAAACCTATGTTTTCTGGTTATGGTACGCTGCTATGGGGAAGTTTTACTGCAATCCATCCTATCCAATATAATTTCCCATTATGATCCAAATCACAGGGCAGCCCATTGGTAAAAAATGCCAGTTATTAACCGTCCCAGTACACTTATCGAGCTAAGCTAATAACAAAATTGAATTCTCCCATTAACCCCCCCCCCCCCCCCCCGCCCGCTAATTTCATCCCTCTGGCTTCAAAATCCGCAACTCTCAAACCTCCGTCAGACCCTCTGTTATGACCTCTGGTCTTTGCTCCAAACATTTTTGGGCACCATATCTGAGGAAGGATGTGCTGGCTCTGGAGAGGTTTATGAGAATGATCCCAGGAATGTGCCTGTAGTCGCTGGAGTTTAGAAGGATAAGGGGGATCCTCATTGAAACTTCCCAAATAGTGAAAGGCTTGGATAGAGTGGGTGTTGCCGCTAGTGGGAGAATCTAAGCCATAGCCTCAGAATTAATGGACGTTCCTTTAGGAAGGAGATGAAGAGGAATTTCTTTAGTCAGAAGGTGATGAATCTGCGGAGTTCTTTGCCACAGAAGGCTGTGGAGGCCACGTCACTGGATACTTTGAAGGCAGAGATAGATAGATAGACTCTTGATTAGTACGGTGTCAAGGGTTAATGTGGAGAAGGCAGGAGAATGTGGTTTGGAGGGAGAGATAGATGGCAAAGTAGAATTTATGGGCTGATGGGCCATTATTACTTATGACCTTATGATCATCTGCCTATCAAACCCCCCCCCCCCCCCTCGACCATGTCCACCTATTACCCGTTGCACTTTGCTCTGCTTCTCCCCTTTTCCTTCCTTCTTCACCCCTCCCCTTTAATTCTACTCCCAACAACAGAATCTCCCAACAAGCAAACACTGGCTCCAATCATTGCATTTTTCGTCTCTCAATTCTCCCAAACCTCATTCATCCCATCCTCTGTATCATTCCACTAAATCTGCTTTCTATAATGAAGTACCCAAAGCTAAACACAGACACAAAGTGCTTGAGTAACTCAGCGGGTCAGGCAGTTTCTCTGGAGGGCATGAATAGATAGCCAGTACATAGTGGCTTCTTGAGTTGTAACCTTTCTTTCTTGGAGGAGCTTTTGAAGGCATTAGAGTAATGTCAGATGTGTGGCGTAATTCGTCCGATGCACCAGATCTTTCAGTAAACATCAAAACGTTCTCATGGGTTATGAATAGTATTGAATAGTCGAATAGTGTTTTGCAGGATTTGACATGAATGATTAAAAAACAACAAAATAAACCAAAATGGAGTGAAATACTCTATTTCTGGAATCAAATTAAAAAATAAGCAATTAAATACTGTTCTGACCATCGTAATCCAATCATGTGTTTACTTGAAATACTGTTGATTTGATTTTCTATCGTGTAATCTAATGTTTGCTAATATTTTGTATTTTCATCCTGTTCTGCTGCTGACCCAAGATCTATAATCCAATCAGTTGAGCAACTGAATTATATTTCATAAGGCTCCATATATGTTTTTTCCAGAAGCTCAAGAAATTACACATTGCATAGGTGCTGTCTCCACTAACAGCAATGGATTTTTATTTTTTTATTTTTTACAATCAGTGCATATGGTGGGAGAAAGAGAGGTTTCTCCATGTCTGGCTGAGTAACTGAATGATTGATTTCAACACAGGAATGCAAATTTTGCACTTTTTTTCATACAATCTCAATGTGCTAAACTAGCAAATTGAGAACGTTCTTCTCTGATGGGAGTGATTCTCTGGAATTCTCTGCCCCTGATGGTGGTGGAGGCCACATTATGGTCGACGTTTATACTTTGCGCAGCATCGACAAGGCCAGCAGCATAATCAAAGACGAGTCGCACCCTGGCTTCTCCCCTCTCCTATCAGGCAAACGGTATAGAAGTGTGAAAACACACACAGCCAGATTCAGGGACAGCTTCTTCCCAGCTGTTATTGGGTAACTGAATTATCTTATCACAACCAGAGAGCAGTGCTGAACTACTATCTAATTCTTTGGTGACCCTCTGACTATCCTTGATCGGGCTTTGCTGGCTTTACCTTGCACTAAACATTACTCCCTTATGTATCTATACACAATAAATGGATTGATTGTAATCATGTATTGACTTTCTGCTGACTGGTTAGCACGCAACAAAAGCTTTTCACTGTATCTCGGTACAGGTGACAATAAACTAAACTGAACTGAACAGATAAGTATTTGAAAGGTTGAGGATTATGGGGAATTGGCACGGAAGGCCAGCATCGAGGGGTCCGAGTGACCTATTTCTCCCATTATTCTGTGCTTGAGTTCTGTGTGCTATAATGTAGTGAATCAGAAGATGAGAGATTGGGTTGTGCTGCATTGGAAAGTGTAGGAGGCCGTAGGCAAAGAAGTCAGAATGGGAATGGATGAAGAATTAAACTAATAGGCAACTGGAAGTTCAGGATCATTGCTGCAGACTGAATATAAAAACCAAATGCAGTCTGTGTTTGGTTTCTCCATTGTAGTGGAGACCAATGTTTTAAATTGATCAAAATGGATGATCGGTGAGTATGTTAGACATATTCCGTTCATGAATAGTTGGAATTCTGTGTATTTAGTTTGAAATAGTGTGGAAAAAAAATGTCTTTCTGTGTTTTTTTTAAACCAAAATCACTGCGTAATGAATCAGTTAACAGCAATAAACTATTTGCATTAGGTCTAGAGAATGGTGAGTAATGCTTTGCAAGATTTCTATTTGAATGTCAGAATATTTTAAAACGTTTCCAGAATATCACCCCAAATTACCTTCCTTCAAGCACAAGGCCAAACAGACCTGATTACCTGCATCCCAAAATGTTAACAGATATCTGTGGAAAGAATGGATGCACTAGGTTGTCATCTATTGGTCAAGAGGAATTTTTAAGACCTTGGTTTAATGTTGTCTAGTGGAGTCTTTAGGGTTAAGTTTATTATTGTCACATGTACAGTTAAGTGTTGGTCTGCATGCTATCCAAACAGATCAGATATACCATACATAGGTACAATCAGTTTAACGTACAATAGAGAGAGCAAAGGGGGGTAGATTGATGGACCTGCCAAGAATATTAAAGAAAATATCATTAAATTATTTAGAAATGCTGCTATGCTTACAGGTAGAAAAGAGATTTAGAAGAGCAGATCAATTGTACCAGATGGTAGTAGATCCTTCTCCAGGAAGAGCACACAGAGTGGCCATGACCCGGTGCCATCTTGCTTCTGACCCAGTGGGTTTCCTCTGGATAATCGGGTTTCCCATCACATGCCAAAGATGTCCAGGTTGATCAGGTAATGGTTTCTGTAAATTGCTGCGAGTAGGTGGGTGGCAGGTGAATAAGGTGACAGGAGGGTGAATGCGATTACAAGAGAGTATTTAAAGAAAAAAAAGAGATTAGTACTTGTTGGATCGCCTGGACTATGTGGGCTGAAGGAACTGTTTTTGTGTTGTATGAATCTGGGCATAAATGGGTCATTTTCTACAGTTAGGAGCCTGTGACTCATGAGCTAATGCCAGAAATTGATGTAGGGCACTGCTGATCGTAGCATTTTATCAATGATTCCAGGTGTGCCAGTGATACAAAGGTGGGTGGCAATGTGCATTGTAAAGGGAGGCAGAGGAGTTAAATGAATGGGTTTGTGTGTGGAATATAATGTGAAAGTTGTGGTGGGTCTGATATTGAATAGAAACATAGAAAATAGGTGCAGGAGTAGGCCATTCGGCCCTTCGAGGCTGCACCGCCATTCAATATGATTATGGCTGATCATCCAACTCAGTATCCCGTACCTGCCTTCTCTCCATACCCCCTGATCCCCTTAGCCACAAGGGCCACATCTAACTCCTTCTTAAATAAAGCCAATGAAGTGGCCTCAACTACCTTCTGTGGCAGAGAATTCCAGAGATTCACCACTCTGTGTGAAAAATGTTTTTCTCATCTCGGTCCTAAAAGACTTCCCCCTTATCCTTAAACTGTGACCCCCCCTGTTCTGGACTTCCCCAACATTGTGAACAATCTTCCTGCATCTAGCCTGTCCAACCCCTGAAGAATTTTGTACGTTTCTATGAGATCCCCCCCTCAATCTTCTAAATTCTAGCGAGTACAAACCGAGTCTATCCAGTCTTTCTTCATATGAAAGTCCTGACATCCCAGGAATCAGTCTGGTGAACCTTCTCTGTACTCCCTCTATGGCAAGAATGGCTTTCCTCACATTAGGAGACCAACACTATACGCAATACTCCAGGTGTGGTCTCACCAAGACCCTGTACAACTGCAGTAGAACCTCCCTGCCCCTATACTCAAATCCTTTTGCTATGAATCCATAAAATCAATAAATCCAAGGAGATTGATAAACAAAATATCTATTAACTTTCGTATGAAAATAGAAAACTGGGGTTTTGATTCCACATGATAGATTGTACGATGTTCAAAGCAACCTGGGGTGTCCTTGTACATGAATCGATGAAGGTCAACGTGCAGATACAGCAAGAGTATTTGCGTACAAATGTTATGAGGTTCCAACCATTATTTAAACCCTGGTGAGACTGCGCTATGCTGCCTTCAAAATTGAATTAAATTAAGTCTTGATGGTGAACATTTGCAGGGGTACATGAAACTGCAGATAATGTACATAACTCTAATAGAATCATCCCAGGATCAGTGGGTCAAATGGAAGCCTCCTATGTTATCAAAGTCCTTATTAATTCCTGTGGATGGGGCTTAATTCATTGAACTTTTGGCTGTGGAAGAAGATTGATGCTAAGACTTGCTAAAGATTTATCAATTCTATGACAACAGTTGTATATAACACGGTTGTGGTGGCTCCTCACGGTGTTACTAAAGATAGAGCCCAAGACAAAGTACCCTTCCTTGGCTAAAAGCATAAAATAATGACTGGTTAAGTAAAACTCTTCATATCATTTTAACAGTGAAGTGTTCTGTTGATGAAATCTACACCGAGAAGTTAGAAGAGCATTAAAGTATTAAACTTTCTGTTTGGTTTGGATTAGATACAGCTGGTAAGTGCAAGTAATGTGCAGTGTGGTACTTTGGACTGGACCCACAATTTGTTTATCAAGCAAAATACCTAGGTTGGCATTGTGTAATAGTGAACTATAACAGGCCTGCTGTATAATAACTATTCTCTCTTTTGCAGTGCGGTTACAGAGACGTGTAGCTAGGAATGGAAAATCGTGTTGGTAAGTGTCTAATGCCATTTCCTGTTCTGCAAATTTCTAGTGTGATCTGGTAAGTTCCACTGCACATTTTCCAATGGACTTTAGTAAATTAGATCAAGATCTAACTGGCTAGTCGAGAGATTGAGAGTAAGTGATGGTAATGATTTTTTTTTAAAGTTGATAATTATGAGGTAATGATTGTGAAGGAGAGGACAAGACGGTTTGTGGTGGAATCTGAGTTCCTGAGCTTGATGATCTTAAGGGCCTGTCCCACTTGGGCGACCTAGTCCGCGAGTTCAAGCGAGTTTGCCCTCAACTCGTACGCGCAGCATGGTCGACACGAGGTCGTAGGAGGTCTTCGTAACTCTCCTTCATGTTCGAGAGTGGTCTCCGTGTACTCGAGGCCTCAGCTAGGTCGCGGCAATTTTCTCAATATGTTAAAAAATGCCCGCGAGTTTAAAAAAAAAGTCGCCATAGAAAAAATAGATACTTTTTTTACTCGTAGGTTTGGTCGTAGTAGGTCGGAATGTTAGTTGAAGGTAGTCGTAGATAGTCTTCTTCATAGTTGAATGGAGATCGAAGGAGGTCGTCTTCACACTCCACTATTTGGTGTCCAATTTTCCCGAAGTTAGTCGAAGCTGGTCTTCAACATAGTCGAAGGAGGTCTTCTACATGGTCGAAGGAGGTCTTCAATGTGTCATTTTTTCAAACTCTTCTAAACTCGCCAATTTGGTCGCCCAAGTGGGACAGCCCGTTTAGAAGCCTCTGCCCACTTCTGCAACTGTTTCTGTTGTCGCTGCCTGCAATACTGCTGGATTACAGTATAGGATTCCATCCTAAACTAGAGTATTGACACTAAATCTGTCACATGATCTAAATTAGCATCTTTGTAATTCTTGACCAGTAAAGTTCTTTGATGTTGTCTGTGTATAACACTTTTGGGTGAAGAGGGAGGAATATTTGGAGTAAGTGGGCTGCAGAAATAAAACTATTTTGAGCTGACATTTTGGCATAAATATGTATGATATGCCATCAGTGCAATCTAGGTGTCATCATATTAAATAATTCAAGATAATATAGCAGTAAAAAAAGAATCACAATTGGACTCTGTTTCATTTTCCCCCCTCTATCCTCAACATTCTGCCTCGGCTTATTCCCCACCCTGCATTGGCCCTGGTCTTTCTTTACACCACCACACTGCCTCATTAGCATTTTTTCCCTACCCCCTTGCCCTCAACCTTAGTCTGAGCCTCTCCATATGTCCCTACAGCCCACCCTCCCTTGCACTTGGCTGCGAGGTCCAAATTCATACTGAGAAAGTGCTGTACTATTAATGATTGATGTTAAATCAAGAGTCGCTGGTAAAAGCAGTGTGGGAGCTCCATATGGTTTGGAACAAATGCTTCACAATTGCACAGGATTTGCATTCTCCTCTTGTCATCTGTGAATTTTACATAAGCCAAACCCCAAATTAAGGAGAATAAGCAACTGCTTTTTAATTGTTTACTCAACGCATTGTTTGTAGGTATGTTTGCCGGTCAGTAAAAAACTGAGCAGTGGTGATTTCAGAATAACAGTGAACTCCCTTTACTTCCCGTGTAGGAAGGGACTGCAGATTCTCGTTTAAACTGAAGATAGACACAAAAAGCTGGAGTATCAGCGGGTCAGACAGACCTCTGGAGGAAATGAATAGGTGACGTTTCGGGTCAAGTTTTTGGGTTTCTGAAGAAGGGTCTCGACCTGAAATGTCACCTATTTCTTTTCTCCAGAGATGCTGTCTGACCCGCTGAGTTATTCCAGCTTTTTGTGTCCATCTTTCATTACTTCCTGTTCCTTTATCCGATACACTAATGGTTTCAGTCACTGAGGTTCTGTGCAGTGCATGTTTTGGACTTCCTGAAATAGTGACCATGTGGACGAGCGATACGATTGTGTCTGGATTGTTTAGGGTGGAGAGCCTTTCCGGGAACACAGAATTTTGACTACATTCCAATGGGGCGTTTAACTTAAAATTACCCTGAGGAATGAGAACCAGGCAGATCTCATGTTCTAGCTTTGAACAGTCACGATTTATTTTATATGAAAAAATATTTTATTTCAGTAACCATGTTTACCTTAGAGTTCTGACTGGTCACAGGACAAGCCAACCTTATTGCTTTTGAGAAAAGGATGTCATTTAATCCTTTTGATTTAATTTTTACCCCCCAGTGCAACTGTCATTATATTTGGGTAAACTATGCACTGCCACAAGCTGGATGGAAAGGAAAATTTCTCATCTAATTCACACATTTGTTTTGGCAACAGTTCTGTCTGATCTGGAAAATGGTTAAAGGATAATGCACTGGTGGGCAGGCAGTCTTTCATGTGATGTCTGATTGAAGTCAGTCAGTCATTTTCAAAATATGAATACCAGACTGCTTTTTAGTTGCGACTGATGACGACTAATTGGTGATTTAAAATGTAGCCGAGAAGAGACGTTGGTATAAATTGACAGCTGCATCCTCTTTTATAGGGTATACATAGTGTTTTTTTTAAAATCAATTTGTCACTTTCTGTTTGCTGCTTGCTTATCTGAGGATTCCATAAAATTATGTTTCTTACACACTAGGACACTTATTTTTACAGACCCTAGTTTCATTCTAACCTCTGTGCTGAGTTTGCTCATTTTACCTGTGACAGCTCCAGTTTCCTCCCACATCTCAAAAGACGTACTAATGGGCCGATTAGTGATGGTAAATTACTTCTTGGTGTAGATTAGGTGCAGGGCTTCAGAAGAATAAAAGGATTATTCTGTTGGAAACAGGCATAGAATAAACAGGTTGAATGGCATCCTTTGTCATTGGAAGTACGTCATTAATATATTTAGTCATACAGTGTGGAAACAGGTCCTTAGGCCCAACTTTGTCACGCTGACCAACATGCCCCATCTACACTAGTCCCATCTGCCTGCATTTGGCCCACATCCCTCCAAACCTATCCTATCCATTTGTTGCACTCCAGTGAATAAATTATTTTGCACAAAATATGAAGTGCTGGAGGAACTCAGCGGGTCAGACAGCATATGCGGTGGAAATGGACGGAGACAATTTCAGATCAAAATAGATTTCTTTAGTATTTGAACCTAATGGAGAACATAATATGGGAGTTATTCTGATATAGGAAATCTACCGATTTAACTTGCTGGTTTATTTCTCCAATTTCTCACATAATCAAATAAATGTCTAATCTCCAATAGAACTACGGAATCTCCGCACTGTTCAGTGAGTTTATTGGGGATACAAGGACAATGCACCTGTTCTGTTCTGCTCTGCCTTTCTCAGTGAATAAGGGGCTTCAGTTCAGTCTCCGAAATTGTAATTGTTGGCAGGTAACTTTAGAGGAAGACCATTCCTGATATTTTATCAGTTTATGTTTACTCAAGTCCTTTCTTCGGGGACAGTAAGAAATTGGAAACATTTGTTTTGTTTTTTATTGATTTCCCCTCCCTAATCTAATGCCAAGTATAGAATCAAATAAGCCCATGTAGTTAGCATTTTGACAAAGCTTCAAAAATGCTTAATTTCAGAGGAGATGCTAAATGGAAGTTTCAACTCATTTTGTTTGGTTGAAAAAAAAATTTGATAGCACTATTTTAAACACCAGAGAATGTCTGCCAGTGTCCTTTTGAATATTTACCTCTCAGCCATAAAATATTATGAAATTACTTATCTTGTCAAGGATAATCAGCCCTGCACAGTGCAATTTGGTTGTGGTATTTCCTACATTGCAAGTCTTTGGGACATTCTGAAAATGTGGAAAACACCAATTTGTTATAATCTGATTATTTAATTCACAGATGCTGTTTGCAGCTAGCAAGTTCACGTTAAAATGCTAAAAGACCAGATTGCTGGGTATTGAATGATAACAGAGCTGCTAATCTAGGCATCAAACTAAGGCCAAATTCTCTACATTGGCGAGACTAGGCAACCATTTCTCAGAGCTCCTCCGAGTCAGTGAATTTCAGATGAATGCGTGGATAGTGTGAATAGGGAAAGGGCCTGCAATGGAGTGAATGTGGAGAGGATGTTTCCACTAGTGGGAGAGTATATGACCAGAGGCCATAGCCTCAGAATAAAAGGACATATGTTTAGGAAGGAGATGTGAAGGAATTTCCTTAGTCAGAGAGTGGTGAATCTGTGGAATTCATTGCCACAGAAGGCTGTGGAGGTCAAGTCAATGGATATTTTTAAGGCAGAGATTGATAGATTCTTGGTTTGTACAGCTGCCAGAGGCTATGGGGAGAAGGGAGGAGAATGGGGTTAAGAGGGAAAGATTGATCAGCTATGTTTGAATGGTGGAGTGGACTTGATGGGCCGAATGGCCTAATTCTGCTCCTATCACTTTTGAACTTGTGAATGTGTGGGGTTCAACACTGACTGCAGTTACCGAGGGAGAAAGTTTTAAGTTAATATTCCCAATGCACGATTAAATGAGTGCTGTTGGCAGTGTTGTCTTCTAGATTAAATATTTAATGTTGCTCACAAAGGGACAGAAATGTTTGCTTAATACCTTCCTAAACCAGGGTCAGTGATACAATAGGTTAATTATCAAGTTGTTGTTTGTGGGACTTGGCCATGCCCACATTATTTGCTATATTTCCCATATTAGGAAAACTATGAGCCATTTTGAGTTGTCCTCGAACGAGCCCCCACCTGGACTCGTACCTATTTTTTATCTCCTCCTCCCCTGACCTTCCTCCTTCCGGCTGCTGAATCTTCAATCCATCTGTGGTTCACACCTCCTGTGTTAATCTCCAGCCTTTGCTCCAACCATCTGCCTTTCAAAGCTCCCATCCTCGCCTGTGTCCACATAGTACTTGCCACTCTTTGTCCTATGTCTCTTCTCATCAAGCTTTCTTTCTTCCCACTTCTCCTTAGATGCTGCCTGACAGAGTTACTCTGGCACTTTCTTTGACAGAGTTACTCTGGCACTTTCTGTCCCTTTGTCCAAAATGGAGCTTTTTAATAGCAAGTTTTGATTAGTGTTATACCCAAACAGTGGCAATACCATTTGCCAACGTAGTCAACAAGCGGATGACTGCCATGTTATCAAGGTGGGTGCCTTCCCTGCTATCGGACCATATTGTATCAAGAAATGCAGTTAAAAACAAAATCGTGTTGATCTATTTACTTTCCCATCAACTCTGTGGGAGCAAATTTTATTCAGTGTCTCAAATTTTTGGACAGTGATTTGTGAACTCAAATTTCACTGTACCTTAATTGGTACACGACAATTAAATTGAATCGTGAATCTTGAATTCTGTAAGGGTGAATTTCCATAACCCAAATGGCAATGATGCAGGAGTTACCTGGAGTGTTCTGATTCCCAATTGTAGATTGGCCTCCAATTGTATAGAAAGAGTCTTAAAAGCTGACGCTGTTATTTTTTTCATTTAATTGTGCACGCTTCACTTTGACCTGTAGCTAGCCAAGTGTTAGGTTTGTGGTTTGTCCAAGGAAACCACAATTGGGACAAAGTCATCATCGGGGATTTTTTTTAAAGGCAGAGAAAGATAGATTCTTGATTAGTACAGGTGTCAGAGGTTATGGGGAGAAGGCAGGAGAGTGGAGTTAAGAGGGAGAGATAGATCAGCCATGATTCAATGACGCAGTAGATTTGATGAGCCCAATGGCCTAATTCTACTCCTCTCACTTATGACCTTATGATCATAAATTCTACGGGACAATTCTTCTTTTAAGAAGAGCTACCATCTGTCACTGAACTTAATCAAATATACCTTTATGTTATGAATGTAAAAATGCTAAACAGTCAATGAGTCACGTGAGGAAATTCTGATAATGACGTGGTAGTAAACATTTGAAGCATTTGAGGGCAAATTAAATGAAATTGCATGTGTTAAGTAGGACAGGGTTTTAGTAGCTGGGAAATACTAGAATCTATCATCAAAGATGAAATAATAGATAATTTGGGAAGCATTAACAAGATCAGTTTCTGAAAAGGATATCCTGCACAACAAATCTGCGGGAGTTTTTTTTTTGAGGATGTAACTGGTAAAATAGATGAGGAGAAACCAGTGAGAAAGGATGTATTTGGAATTCCAAAAGGTGTTCGATGAAGTCAAACAGGAGGTTAGTGTTCAAAATTGAAGCACATGGGATTGGGATAGAGATATTGTACAGGCCTGATTGAGACTTGGTAAACAGACAGAGAGCAGGAAGGAGCAGGCCTTCCTCCAGTTGGCAGGCAGTGACACTGGAGAACTGCAAAGTTCAGTGTGTGGGCTGATTTGGATTAGTGCATTAATGGAACATTTCCAACTTTGCAGATGAAGCAAAGCTGGGGGGGGGGGGGGGGGGTGGGGTGGGTGTTGGTGTTGATGACTATGGGTGTGTTGACAAATGCATGGCAGTGTTGGATGCTTGTTGTGGGCCAGTGTTCAAACTATCTGTTTCCATGCTGTATTGCTCTATTAATTGATCAAGTGATCAATGTGATTGAAAATGAACATTTTTGATTCTAGAAATAGAAAGAGCTTCTTTTTTTTATATTCACTTGTAGCATGTAGTGCGGCCAGGATGGTGAGTATTTTGTAGGCATTACTTTACATTTCAAAGAAGTGAATGGCTAAAAGGAACAAGTTTATGGGCCTGATGAAAAACTGATGCAAGAACAGTTTGCATCTTTTTTTTCGATCGTGTACTGTATGTATTTTCAGCTCCTAATTTCTTAAATTCTTAAATTTGTACTTCATGATAAACACATTTAGAACATGGAACATAGAGCACCACAGGTAGACACAAACTGCTGGAGTAACTCAGCGGGACAGGTAGCATCTCTGGAGAGAAGGAATGGGTGATCTTTCTGGCTCAAAGGGCCGAATGGCCTACTCCTGCACCTATTGTCTATTCTTTCTGGTTGAGACCCTTCTTCTTGACCCGAAACGTCACTCCTCTCCAGATATGCTGCCTGTCCAGCTGAGTTACTCCAGCATTTTCTGTCTACATTTGATTTTAAACCAGCATCTGCAGTTCTTTCCTTCAGCACCACAGGACAGGAACAGGCCATTTGGCCCACAATGTCCATGCTAAACATGATGTCAAGTTAACCTAGTATCCTCTGCCTACAGAGGACGATGTAAATACCAGGTGCTGCATTTTGTTGTCACTGCTAACATACTGGGGATGTTCAAATTCAAAAATAAATGTTTATTCTTAATAGGCAGATGTAACAACGTAGCATACCAGGGGAATAATCGTGGAGTCATTGAGAGAGACATCACGGAAATGGGACCTTCAGCCCACTGACCATCTAGCGCTCATTTTTACACTTATCCTACCCTAACCCATTTTATTCTCCCCATTCTAAAACTCTACATACTCGGGCGGGACATTTATCACTCACGAATTAACTTGCATTAACCTGCACATTTTTTGGATGTGGATGGAAACAAGACCCACATAATTGGGGCAACATGGTGGCACAGCGGTAGAGTGTAGAATTGAGCCTTATGTCGCCAGAGACCTGGGTTCGATCCTGATTGCAGGTGGTGTCTGTGCAGAGTTTGTATGTTCTCCCAGTAACCGCATGGATTTTCTCCAGATGTACAGGTAGTAGGTTAATTGGCTTTGGGGGAAAATTGTAAATTGTAGGATAGTGCTATTGTCCTGGGATCTCTGGTCGGCAAGGACTCGATGGGCCAAAGTGCCTGGTGGAGGAGAACATGTAAACTCCAAATGGGTAGCTCATATTTAAAAATTGATATTTTTTAAAAGCCAACCTGTGCCTCAGCATTCTTTCCTCTCCCTCGGGACTGAACCTGGAGAATCTGAGTAGAATAAATGGGTTATGGTAGGATTAGTATAAATGGGTTATGGCAGGATTAGTGTAAAATGGCTACCTGATGAGCTGAAGAGGATGATTCCATGTTGTATTTCCCTGTGACTTTATAACAATATCTTTCTGGCTACTGTGGAAAGTGTGCTTTTAAGTGATTCTAAATTAATATATACAAGCATATTAAAATACATGGAGATATGCAAGCTTTTTGTCCCCGATGCCCTACTCAAAACAAGAAGAGCTTTTAAGTTTGTTGAATAATTGGAATGGGCTGAAGTGCCTTTGAAGCTGAGGTTTTTGAGTGAAGCTGAGGTTTTTGAGCCTTTGAAACTCAGGTTTTGCTGGGGTTTAATTCAAAAACAAAATGAACAGTGGGATACAATATTCAACGTGACTGTTGAGTGAAAAGGTTTGGAGCGAAATCACAGAATTTGCCGACAAAAGACCCATTACCTTTTTTGTTTTGTTGTAAATAGTTCTTGCATGTAAACAAGGACGTTTATATAACCCTTTAATGTCACCAGGTAAAAACTTGACTTAAAAGGTAATAGGGAACGTGAAAGTGGCTGAAACAGAGGTTGGTTTTTAAGGATTTGAAAAAGTGTGAGTGGTAAATTTTAAGAATTGCAGCGCTTGTTACCATGTTGCTGGAGGCATGATCATCAATGGTGGAACAAAGTGACATTTAAAAAAAAAAACTTAATTAATTCGAGGAGTTTAAATGGCAAAGAATCCCTGCTGGACCATCTGAGGAATCCCATCTGGACTTTGAAGGTGTCGACCCGAAACATCATCTCTTAATTTTCTCCAGAAATTCTGCCTGACCTGCTGAGTTACTCCAGCATTTTGTTTTTAACTTTGGTGTAAACCAGTTTCTGCAGTTCCTTTGTACATGTCCATATTTTCCCTTGCTCAGGAATACTAGGAGCTCTCCACAGATGGTGTACAATTTATGGTAATTACTAAAACTCTGAAGATTCTAGAGTGGTGTCTAGGCAGAAATTTGTTGAAGTGCTCCTTTATGCAGTCCAGAGCTTGCACCAGTACATGGTGTGATTCTCCAAGACACTTCTTCCTGAAGCTGGCAGCTTTGCTTTAGATATCTATCCCTATTGGACCTAAGTGGCAGCTGAATCCATCTGTAGCCACCTTCAACAATTCATCAGTCAAGGCACTAGTTTCCACAGATTATGGAATTGTGTTTCTCAAAATATGAGGAAAAGTAGATGCAAGATGCTGGTTTACAATAGGAGACACAGAGTGCTGGAGTCGCTCAGTGGATCAGGCAGCATCTCAGGAGAACATCAGTAGGGCGATATTTTGGGTTGGGACCCTTCGTCAGACCCATAGTCTGAAAACAGGCCCCGGCCTGAAACACCGGAGTCGGAAGAGTTGTCCTGACCTGGAATGTTCCCTATCCATGTTCTCCTGAGATGCTGCCTAATTACGCAGAGCTACTCCAGTGCTTTGCCTTCCCCTGTATATAAAAAACTGTTCTGAGTAGTCATACTCTAGCTAGGACTTGCAGTCATTGTATTTCCTATACTTTGTTCCATCTGGATCACACCCATGGCTGTTTGTACTAATCCCATTGTTTTCTAGACATCATGTTCTCTTGGGTGTGGAAAGGAAAACTTTGAAGGGTTTTTTAACTTGGCTGTCATGTCACTTTAATTGTAAACACTGCAGCTCTGCTCCTCCTACTCTCAAACTCTGTGTTAATCAGTGAGCTAGACATTTCCTCCTCCTCCTCCTCTACGTAATTCACCACTGAAACAAACCTACGCCCACCTCAGTTTCACACGGGCTACAACGGCAGCAGGCTTGACACAGGAGCCAAAGAAAGCCAGCTGATTACTGGAGCACTGTCCCTGCTGTTTACATGTTTTGTACATCTTGTGTGACAAAGCTGGTGTCTCAGAATGAAAGTAAGTTCATTTTGAGTTCCATTTTTTGATGTGTTGTTGCCACTTTCACACCCAATTTCGCTTTACCTTTCTTCCCTCGATCCTCCTGCTCGACATCTAGAATGTGTTTAAAGGTGTGCCATCAATTTTGAATATTTTTGTTCTCAACTCTGTGTTTTACAAGCAGTAAATGTTGGCAGTTAATTTGGTGGCTTTTAAAGGATGTTTGGTGAATTTGAAGGGGTTCTTGGCTTTGTTTGGCCCATAGCAAACACTATCCTTAGTTGGAATATTGGTATACTAGGTCTGATTACCATGAGTGTTTTTCTCTAACATGAAAATGATGCACAGTCTTGAAATATTTACCTTCTTTCCAAAACTCTGTTAAATAATCAGTGTGATATGGTAACAGTACTCTGGATTCAGCTACTTAATTCTATTTCAGCTATATTCTGGTATGTACTTCATTATTGATTAAATTATACACTGGGATGAAGGAGTACAATCATTAGGTACTAACTTCGTCCAGAAAAAAATATTTTGTTTTTGCGTCTAGTGCTGGATTAATGATGAAGTTTGTACAATTCTTCCATCTCTTTCCTGTCTCTGTCTTTAACCTCCTCCAGCCCTGGAAATTCTCAGGGGCAGGGAAATAGGGACGTGCAAATCTACTTTTGACCAAACTTTGATTCATCTTCCTAAGCTTCTCCTTGTGTCATTTGATATAAAAAATATTGTCGGATAATTCTGTCACTGCCCTCTCGGGAAGGTGGGCTGAAGGGGCTTTTTCTGTTTTGTACAGCTCTGTGTCTCTTTAATAGAGTTGCTAAATAATTACAGATGATTTTAATTAAATGCTTTACGAAATAGATTGATGTTCATAACTGTGTTATCTTGGTGGTGCAGCATTTGTGCTGATGTCTCATAGATCCACAGACCAGCATTCACTCCTGACTTTGGATGCTGTCTGTATGGAATCTGTGACTACATAGTTTCTCCAGGATGCTCTGGTTTCGTCTCGCATCCTAAAGGTGTGCTGGTACATAAACTGATTACCCCTTAGTGCGGAGGAAAAAAGGACATCTTTACAAAGATTTAGAGAGAGTTAATGAGCATGTGAAAAACACTAAGTTGAAGGGCTGCAGGGAAAATGTGGAGAAGGAGAACTGGAATGATGGCATTGCCGGGCTAGGAGTTGAAATGGATTTGATGGGCTAAATGACCTCCTGTGTCTTAAGTAAGCAAATGTTTTTTGGTGCTGCAGATTCTCTGTTGCAACGTTCATCATTCATGATGTTCCAAATGTTATCCATGCTAATTTTATGAAGAGTTCTGTCTGTAATTTCCTCCGTTTCCTCATTCTCTGTCACAAATATGTGTTGCATTTGTAGTTAGTGTGCTATGACACCACTGCTCCTAATGCCGTCCCTCCTCTTCCTGGTGTCCTGACCCTCTCTCTCGCGCGCGCTCTCTCTCTCGCTCCGGGAAGAGGTTCATCCAGACCGATCTCACAATAAACCAATTTCACGGGAGCTTAAAATGGGGACGTTACTGCAGAAGGATAGATCATTTCTTGTTGGCGTTAACAATCAGCTGAGCAAGATTGTGACTCCCTGCCGAGTGCAATTCCTTGGGCACCACTTGCCATACAGAACCTCATCCTACTCATCTTATGTAAACCTGTGGGGTTTGTCAGTGTTGAAAGGCTGATTCACCAAGGATGGTCAAAACTCAGCTTGTGCTTGCCAGCAGGAATTTGTTTACTGAACTCGAGGAAGCAAACTCCTTCCCTCCTCCACGTTCCTGCCTCGCTCCGTTGCACGATTCCTGTATCACGTGAGATCAAGTAGCTCATACCTACGGGACAAGTATGGTTCAGTCATGTTTTAAATTGATGTATGCATCAATTAAAGGATGTATTCATCAATTAAATGATGTATGAGCCAAACTATGTTAAATTGTAGGGTCCCACCCCGAAACGTCACCCATCCTTTTTCTCCAGAGATGCTGCCTGACCCACTGAGTTACTCCAGCACTTTGTGTCTATCTTTGTAAAATTGCCTTGGGTCCAGTAGCTTTAAACACTCAGCCTAATCAACTTGTGCTCCTGTATTCATATTAAAAGGATCCCCTGGTAGTTTTGGAAGAAAGTCTGTGATGCTGTCGTGTTGTACTACCAGAGTAATCAATTGTTTATACTACTGCGGGGATATTATGCTGTTGTGTTGGTGCTTTCTTGTTCACTTATGCAGATGCAGCTGCAGTAGATAATACTCCGCAAAACTAGGGCATTGGTTCAAAAGAAACCTTGACATTCCTGAGAATGTGATAAGCATGGCATCAAATTCTAATATTCTGTATCTATAGAAAATGAGTACACAAAACAAACTTGCTTTGAATAGCCCTTCCTCCTTTGCTATGCACCAGTTGCCCTTGGACAACGTTAGCAGCTGTTTGCTCTCATCTGGCAGCTTTATCGAAGGGGGATTTGGGGAGGGGGGGTTGGGGGTGATGTGCAGATGTGGGTAGAATAGGGAGTGGAGACAAGTTTTTAACTGAACTTTAATGCAAGTCAGGACGACACGGAGAATGAAGATGCTGGAATCTAGAGCAAAACACAAAGTGCGGGCGGAATTCAGCGGGTCAGGCAGCATCTGCTGAGGGAATGATCCACCGACATTTCGATTCATCTGTCCTTTTTTCACACAGTGGTGAATCTGAAATTCTCTGCCACAGAAGGTAGTTGAGGCCAGTTCATTGGCTATATTTAAGAGCGAGTTAGATGTGGCCCTTGTGGCTAAAGGGATCAGGGGGTATGGAGAGATGGCAGGTACAGGATACTGAGTTGGATGATCAACCATGATCATATTGAATGGCGGTGCAGGCTCGAAGGGCTGAATGGTCTACTCCTGCACCTATTGTCTATGTCTACGTTTCCCTCCCCAGATGTTGCCTGACATGCTGAGTTCCTCCGGCACTGTGTTTTGAACTACGTCGGTTCAATAGTGGGCAGATTTATTTCCAAAAACAGGATAACTGCCAGAGCATTGACTTCCATCTGCACCGGGGTAGGTTTCAGTGTCAGCAATAGCTAACTTTTATAGTTGAGCAATATTTTAGACTAGAAGTGCTGTATTTCTGAGTTTATTGGTGAGAGTAAATCTCTCTTGCAAAAATAGGGAAGAATAATGGAGAGATTGAGAACCAGTAACTGATGGAACCATTAAGTAAAAATAGTCCTGATGCAGGATTGTTACTCGAAACATCCATTTACATCTTGTACATCTGACGAGCTCAACATTTTGCATGATGGTTGTTGGGAAGAAGTTGTTCCTGCACCTGGATGTTCCAATTTTCAGACTCCTGTATCTTCTTCACAATTGCAAGTGTAAAATAAGCCTGGATACCCGAGTTGCCAACTAGACCACGATTAAACCAGTCAAAATGCTCTCCACCATACACCTGCGGTGTATGTACGTATGAGTAAGATGTGGTCAACCAGTGCTTGCCATAGTTGCAGAGTAACTTCTACACATTGTTTACCCCATGTATTTTAGGCCAGTGCTTCATCACGCTATCTGATTACTTCATATCCTTATCTATTTACGATGCCATAGCATAATCATAAAGATGCTGGAAATCTGAAGTAAAATAGAACATGCTGAAAAAGCTAAGCTTAATCTGCATTTGTAGTAGCAACTAAAATGTTAATTTTATTTTTCACTTCCTGCAGACATTATCTGACCTGCTGATTATTTGCACATCTTTCTGTTTTATTTTTTGACATTTTAATATTGATCCATAAACTCTGTAGTTTGTAGCTTCTCATGATTTCAATAATTCTGTCCTATTTTGGTCTGCTGCCTGCATTGAAATCCGTGTCAAAGCTTGGACTTTCCCAATTAACCAATGTACAATTCCATCCTTTCATCCATGACACTGCCTAGAAAGGCAATCTAGTGTTGCTGGTTTAAAACCGTCAATTAAGCTATTAATAAAAAGATGAATATATTGAAAGACAGTGGGATGGAAGCACTGACTCATTCTGCAAATTGGAGAACCACCTTGATTTTCCTATACTATCTCCTGCCTCTCAGCCAACTTCTTAACAAGATCAATAATTTATTCTTGGTTTTGTTGAGGTTCAACTCCCGCTAAGTCTTCTGTAAGGGATTTTATCATACAGTAAGTCTCCTGGAAGGCCGGATAATAACTATCATTAATTATAGACCAATGTTTCCTGAGGACCGTTATTATAGTAACCAATCCATAATTTACTGACATCCCTTCTCATTCGGAAGCTTGTGGTTTCAACACCAGTGACTTAAGCTTTTGTGACCTAAGGACATCACAAAGTACAATACTGTGCAATCAATGAAGTAATTTAACGTGTATTTTCCATTGTAATGCAGATAAAGCACCTGCCAATTTCCATGCAGCAAACTTCTACAAGCAGCAATGATATATTTCAGTGATAGTGGCTGAAGCTTAAGTATTGGTCAGAAAACGGAGCGGATTTTTTTTCTTTAAATAGTACTGCAAGATTCTTTCCATTCACTCCCAATAGTACATGGATCCCTAATATAATCAGACTCATAATCATAATTTATTAGCCAAGTATATTTTGCAACATGAGGAATTTGCTTTGCCATAGTCATACCAAAAAAAAGCACCAAGACACCCAATTACATAAAAATTGGACATAAACATCCACCACAGCGGCTCCTCCACATTCCCCAATGTGATGGAAGGCAATAAAGTCTTATCTTCTTTCCCCCTTTTCTCCCTCGGTCAGGGGAGTTGAACCACCCGCAGTCGGCGCGATTTTAGCTCCCGCAGTCGTCGATAGAAGCTTCCGTGATCAGTGGGGTAAAGCTCCTGCGGCTTGGAGCTCCCAAAGCCGGTCCCTAACCAGGGACCACGAGCTCCACGATGTTAGGCCACAGTGCGGACGGAGATACGACATGGAAAAGGCGCATCTCCGTCGAGGAAAGAGATTTAAAAAAAAGTTTACCCCACCATCCTCCACATAATTCAAGACTAAAGATAAACTAAAACATACATTTTACAACAGCCTAAAAACACAAAGAAGGATGAAGACAAGACAGACTGTTGGCGAGGCAGCCATCGTTCGGCGCCACCTGGTGATCTGTTATGTAACTTCTCAGTACAACACATTGATGGTATTGGAGAGGGTTGCTTGTTTACAAATTGCACGGCTCTGTCACCGGGGTTTGAAGAGCAACTTTCAGTTATGCATTGCTTTCCTGCAGTAAACCATCCGAAGACACTTTGTAAGATTGACACCAAACAACACTTGGCACCCACCCACGTGAGGAGATATTACGAGCATATGTTTTAAGGAGTTTTTTTTAGTGGAGGAGAGTTTAAGGATTGAATTCCAAAGCTTTGCAACCAGATAGGTCTTACCCATCTAGTTCCTCTGACTAAGAAATAGGAGAGTTACCAACTGAATCTGGCTGGCACTTTCCAATGAACACTCAAAGGAAGGATCTTACTGCAATTATTGAATACTACGGCAGTGAAGGACATAGTTTGTCTCATTATGTCCTTACCAAGCCAAAAAAACCATTGTCACTAATGCCACTCCCCGGCTTTTTTTTTGCTTTGTAGGTTACAGCAGAGACATTCCAAATCAGTTACGTTTTCTTTTTGAAGATGGACATAAAAAAGCTGGAGTAACTCAGAGTGACAGGCAGCATCTCTGGAGAGAAGGAATGGATGACTTTTCAGGTCGAGACCCTTCTTCAGACTTCTTTTTCCGTTCTTCATCAGTTTTCATTTTACTTCAGGCACCCTTCAGGCAGTGGATTCTATACCCCTACCATTCTTTTAGTGAAATCATCTTCATTCAAATTCACACTAATTGTTCTGTCTGTGCACCTTAAATCTTAGATGAAATAGGATCTTCCTACTCGCCCTGTCTGGACTTCCCATTTTTAATGTACTTCAAACCTCCTCATTGTCTCTGCTGTCACAAAGAAAAGTACTGCAGTCCAGCTATTCCAGCCCAAGCAATGTCCTCACAAGGTATAGAAACAAAGAGCTGCAGATGTGGGTTAATGCACAAAAGGATACAAAGTACCTTAGCAAGTCAGGCAGCATAACTGGGGAAGATGGATAGGTGACCTTTTGGGTTGAGATCCTTCTTCAGATTGGTGTGGGAGGGGGTGAACCTTCTCTCCCTGTGTGTATTAACCTCAGTGATGCTGCCTGACCTCCTGAGTTACTCCAGCACTTTGTCTTTAATGTCCAAATCTCTCTGCACCCTCCACAGCTATTTGGGCCCTTTCTCGTGTGGTTGTGGGGGAAATGGACTGCTGAATAGAAGTAGGAAATATTCCAGTCTGTATATTGACACCAAGGTGGACACCAGTTCCCTGTCACTGTGATTGGCAGAATCCAAAAATGTTTTGGTAAATACTTGCATGTTTCTCGAACAATACGTGCAGCCTTGTGACAGATTGCATGGGCGTAGTTGGACAACAGCACTTGGCTGTAGTCATGCTGTTATGGTTTGTAGATGGTATGGTCCTCCTCACCCTGGAAGTACTGTGGCTGCTGTTTACATTTTGATTTAATATTGAACACACAGTCCAGCAATTTACAAATATTATGGTTACCCTAAAGATGGGTTGGCTCTATTTTCTGATTGGCAGCTGTCAACACCTTTTGAGTGTGCAATGCTAATTTGTGACAAAAATAATCTAAATTTTCAATCTTAAATTTATTGTGCAGAGTTCCCAAAAATAGTGTTTTTTTCCCCTCTATTCTCTCCTCCACTGTTACCCAAGCCATAAACCTTGGGATAACACGATTGCCATGCTGGTGATTTCCACGGGCAATTGGCTGTTGCAAGGTCCCCATGGCTGCTCACCTGTTGTATGGGTTAATCCTTTGTGAGGCCTCATCAAATTTAACTACTGTAGAGCAGCTTGGAGCTTGACTTGGTACTCTCCATTTTCCCCAGTTCCCTCTGTGTTCAACTTTGTGTTTCCTGTCAATTTATTTTGATACTTTTCTTAGGTTTAACCAGGTGTGAGAAATGTTACTCGGTGAATGAATTTCTGGCAATTTGGACACCAAACTGAGCACTCTCCTGGTTCTGTCCAAATTTCAGCGCAGAGTAAAGCTCTCATGTTGTTTACCAGTGTAAACAACAGGAATGGGCGACACAGTGGCGCAGCTGGTCGACTGCTGCCTGACAGCGCAAGTGGCCCTGGTTCAATCCTGTCCTTGGATGCTGACTCTGGAGATTGCATGTTCTACCTGTGACCACGTGGGTTTCCTTTGGATGCTGCCGTTTCCTCCCAAACACGTGGGTTTGTAGGTCTAACCTCTGTAAGTGCCCTAGTGTGTAGAGGGCGGTGAGCAAGTGGAATAACATAGAACTAGTGTAAACTGATGATCGATGGCCTCCTCAGTGGACCTGTTACCCTGCTATATCTCCAAACTAAACTAAGCACTGGTATATTCAAGGCAAACATTAGCGGGCTCAATGGATAAGGGGTGAGTCCAGAAATGTGATGGTGATTTATAAACGCACTAATCCTGATCCTGCTAAATGATGCGCAAGCATAAGACGACAGTCTGAAGAAGGGTCTCGACCCGAAAAGTCACCCATTCCTTCTCTCCACAGATGCTGCCTCACCCGCTGAGTTACTCCAGCATTTTGTGCTGCCCTTCTCTATGTTCCGCTCCACTGCATATTTGGAATAGAATGTTCATATTACATTAGATCACCTTTTCTAGCAGAACCTGTTTTTCTGGTGCACTCAGTCAGGATTTTGAAATCCGATATTTTAAATAGTATTAACACCGTTGCTAAGTCTTGCAATCACGAGTGAGCAAGAGCCGAGCTGCCATTTATTCCACTCTGGATCCTAATTCAAATATTTCCTCATGAATATTTAGTATCAGTGCAGATTATTATGATGACCAAAACGTGTATCTTCCATTATTTTCCTTTGCCTTATTTGTTGTTTTTTCTCTCAAAAGGTCTTCCCTGTTCACTGCCCCTCCAACCCCATCTTTGCCTTGCCTTGCCACCTGTAAAAGGCAACCTATCAAGTCAGCTCATTTCCCATTTACTAACACCCCAGAAAGCCAGTCATCAGTCCTTATTTGTCATTTAAAATTGTGTTCAATAAATGTGCCTCTGACGTACCATAGAATGTTTTACATTTACCTTTCTGCCCCTCTCCACTTTAAGAAGGTACTTAAAACCTCCTTATACCCTCTTCAGTTAAAAAAAAGGCACAAAGTGTTCCAGTAATTCAGCAGGTCAGGCAGCATCTCTGCAGAACATTGATAGATGACATTTCGGGTCGGGACCTGTCTTCAGACCCAAAATGTCATCTACCCATGTTCTCTAGAGATGCTGAGTTACCCCAGCATTTTGTCTATTTTTAAAAAACAGTATCTGGAGATCCTTGTTTCTACATTTTTCCTTGTCAGTTGGTGACAAATTTTATGATGTATTGCTGCATTAAAAACATCTATTCAAGATGTAAATTTAAATCATTATCATTGTCTATAATTAGAGTAATTTTCACAATTATTGGGTCACTAATTTCAAATCTATTATAATGTAGTTCTGCAATTATTGATCAGTTGCATTATTATTTTCTCAATGGATAGTAATGTCATAAGGCGATAAGTGATTGGAGCAGAATTAGGCCATTTGGCCCATCAAGTCTATTCCACCATTCAGTCATAGCTGATCTATCTCTCTCTCCTAACCCCATTCTCCTGTCATCTTTCCATAATCCCTGACAAGTATAAAATGTAAATATTCTATATGTTTCTCAAGGGACTTGTAGCAGGATCAGGTTGTGTGTGAGTCTGGTGGAAGGGCTATTTTGCTTTACAAGACACTTGTTTCACACTCGCTGCTCCTCCTCCCCCACCCACTAGGGTAAAGGAAGAGACTTGGTCATTGGAATGTGCTGTAACTGCCTAATCCACGTGACGAAGATCATTTTTTATTTTGTTGCTGTTTGGTGATTGCACAAGCTGCAGAACAGGATCAGTGCACAGGAGATTATGCTGTTGACAGCCTCACCCCTGCCGAGCTGTGCAAACTTGAAATGCCTTTTCTCTATGCTCCTCCATGTCCACATCCTAGATTTCCTTCATGCCACCTTTTGGAGTTGTAAATCAGTCCATCTGGGCCTCCAGATTTGCTTTTCTAAACCCGTTGGCCCTTCTCTCTTAATTTATACCTTCTACCCCATTTGAGCAGAATGATATTGTTTTCTTTCGGATTTACAAGAATGAGAGGTAATTATACTGAGGCATGTACGTTTCAGCAGGTATGCAATGAGGACTTTTGCCCTGTTGGTGCATTAAAGAACTGAGGGACAAAGTCTCACGGGGATCAGCCACTTCATCCTAAAATAAACAATGTCCCCTCCCTTGGAATTTTATTTATTTATTTACACATTATACTTATGGGCGCCTTATCAAAGACTCTCAAGGACGCCTTACAAAATTTAATAAGCAGATTACAAAACATATAAGCAGAATAAAACAAAATACAAAACAAAAATAGTAGGGACAAGACACAATTCAAAGAGAGAGCAGCGGCAGTCAAACGCGCCAGTGTTCACTCTCCCTTCCGGCAGCCATCTTGGAGACAAAACAAGCAAAACATCTTTTAACATTGAACATCCACCACAGTGACTCCTACACACTGCTCACTGTGGTGGAAGGCAAAATATAGTTCAAGTCCTTCCCCTTGCTCTTCCATGGTCGTGGGCCTCGAGCCCCTGTTGATGGGACGATTTTGGCTCCGCGAGCCACTGTTCAGGCCCTCCGCATCAAGGCGCTCCACTTCCGCATCGGGGGTTGTCAGCTCACCTACGGCGGGTGAACGGACCTCGCGTCGGGGCAAGTCGAGCCTTCCGCGGCGTTGGAGCTCCCGTCTAGCCTCGCCCCGAGACTGCGAGCCCTTGCTGATAAAGTCCGCAGTGGCCATGGTAGGAGCGATCCCAGGCAAGGGATCCACTCCGATGTTAAGTCCACGCCCCGCGGTGGGGCTCACGACAGTCCGAGGAGGCTTCCTGCTCCAGCGATGGTAGGCCACAGAGCCCGGAGAATGTGATCTGGAAAGTGATCACATCTCCGGAAAGGTAAGGACTTGAAAAAAACTTTCCCCCGATCCCTTCTCCCCCACATAAAACACACCAAAAAAGCATTAAAACAAACTTCTAACAAACTAAAAATAACAAAAGAATGGAAAGACAAACAGACTGCCGGTTGGGCTGCCACCTCCCCCGTGGCCACACCCACGCCGAATGGTAAGCTATGAATGCTGAGGCATTTAAGTATATTCAAGAATGAGAATGTTGAATTTCTGGAGTTTAGAAGGTAATGATGATCGGGCAGAAAAATTCAGTTAAAGCCAAAAAGTAGCTTAGCTGTGTTTTTACAGCCAAGCTCAAAGGGCTGAATGACCGACTACTCCATTTTCATGCGTTCTAATTTATGATTTGGCGACAAATGATGCCTTATACTCTCCCTTACGATGTTTCTGATGTTGAAAGCATCAACCAGTCGATGATATTGAATGGCCACAGGAAATAAGGTCAGAGTTGTATGGACTCCAGCCCCAGTGAGGAAACGGTTCAAGATAAGGAGGTATGATACCATGCAAGGATACTCAAATAAAGTTGTGAAATAGGGTGAGAGCATAATATGGGTTAAATTATTGATGTGGTAGTGCACTGGTTAAATTACTGGATTAGCAGCCAGAGTTCTGGACCACTGAATCAGAAACTCTTAGTTTAAAACTCATGAGAAAATAAATTCACGCAGTTAAATCTGGGTTTCATTAGCAAGAAGCACAAAGCTACTGAATCGTTGTGAAAATCTGTCTAGATCACCATTGTCCTTTGGGGAATTAAATCTGATATCCTTGCCTCGATCTGAGTCTTGTGCCATCATTGTGGTTGATTTTTAACTGGTGTCTTGATTTAAGGACAGTTAAAGATAAGGAGGAAATGCTGGGTCACCAGCAATGTCCACATCCATTGTCTAGTTCAGAGATACAGTGCGGAAACATGCCCTTCGGCCCATCCAGTCCACGCCGACCAGCGATCCCCGCGCGCTAACACTATCCTACTCGGAACAACTTAACCAAGTCAATTAACCTACAAACTTGTACGTCTTTGGAGTGTGGGAGGAAACCAGAGATCCAGGAGAAACCCCACGTGAGTCATGGGGAGAACGTACAAACTCTGTTCAGACAGCACACATAAGTCAAGATCGAACCTGGGTCTGTGGTGCAGGAAGGCACCAACTCTACCACTGTGCCACCGAATGATAAATAAAAATAAAGCTGCCTTGTCCTGTTATGATGAAGCCAATTTCTGTTAAATTATTGTTGTCATAGGCTGCCCTCTCATGGTGGCTGACTTATAGTAGCTTTTCTCAAGATACCAGATTCACAGAACTGGAAGGAAATTGTTTCCAATACTTGAATATTGAAATAAAAAGCAGAAAAAATTGTAAATGCCTTTACAGACCACTGAATTTATAACAGAAAAATATTGAATCCTTTTGGAGTGGCTCTGTTAGAATTTAAGCCACTTCCACAGCAGTGTGATCAGGTAGAGGAGTAAGACTGTTCCTCGTAGGGAGGGAAAGCATTAAAAAAAACACGTCACTGCGTTTTGCCCTCTTCTCAATCTTAACAGAATTTTAATAAAACTAGTATGTAACTCTTGTTCTCTCTCGCTAATCTCCTGAATATATTCAACATGTTCCGTTTCAATTTTTTCAATTTCTATACCACTTTTTAAATGTAGTTTAAAAACAAATATCTCATAACAGGATAGACACAAAGTGCTGGAATAACTCAGTGGGTCAGGCAGCATCTCTGGAGAAAGGGAGCAGGTCACATTTCAGGTCAGAACCCTTCTTCAGACATAGTGGGATGGTCTTTGTCCATTTGAAAGCATTGCCTACTTGGCGTTTAGCATGGCCCACCTGCTGTATTACTGAGCCACAACTACCCTAAAGCTTTTTTTAGAGCTACAACGCGGAAACAGGCCCATTGACCCACCGAGTGTGCACATTTCCGGCGATCCCAGCACATTAACACTATCCACACACAAGGAACTATTTTACATTTATACGTTTATATCAAGCCAATTAACCCACAAACCTGTATGTCTTTGGAGTGTGGGAGGAAACCCATGCAGATCACGGGGAAAACATACAAACTCTGTAGAGACAGCACCCGTAGTCAGTATCGAACTCGGATCTCTGGCGCTGTGAGGCCGTAGGTCTACTGCTACGCCACTGTGCCGCTTCCTCTCCATCCTCATATCTTCCATCTTCTCCACAATTCAACATTCAAAAACTCTATTGCCTGTATTTATTCAGCATTGGGTCCAATTTGCTCACTAGGTGGTCCACATTGGCTTCTGGTTCATCTGATATCTCTTCACTTCGCTCCTCAACTTGAACACCTCCCTCTCTTGAACCATGCTTGCACTCATTCGAAATTGGCCTCGGCAACTAACATTTGACATTTCATTGTATTTGTAACTTCATCGATTTAGAACTTGTGCTCATTTATTTCCATCTAGCTCGCAAGGTTTTCTCCTCTTTTAAGACCAAGAGCTAGAAATTGCATTCCTGCCTTTTAATGGTATACATATGTTTAATGGGTGAATCTAATAGTGTTAACGTAACACTATAAAATTTAAGATCTTCAATTATAAGGGTCTTAGAGCAGCAGCATTGGTTTTCAGTGTAATGCTGAGCTGAAATTGATGTTTCGGCATCAGTATGGCATTTCCTATTATGTGTTGCAAATTCGTACAGCTACTGTCGTTTAATGCATCGTGCAATCTTTGAAGTGAGGTCTTAAAGAGGCATATGATAATGCAAAGAGCACGCAGCTACAGGAGGATGTTACTACTGAATGAATGTCTATAACAGTAATGGGAGATGATTGGAAGAGAGTTACTGGAGGAAATCAGTGAGTCCTGGAGAGATTGGAACAGTACATTGCCATCTGGAGGCATGCATATCTCAAATTCCCAGACCTTGGCCTTGTGACCTTCATCTAAAAACTGGCTGCTTGTCTTCCTGACCTGTAGACTTGTTTATCGGTCTGGGGGCTTGTGACTTATGGATCGATGCATGACCCATTGCTCTTTGACATCTACATCGACTTCTTGGATGAGAATATACAAGGCATGTTTAGTAAATTTGCAGATGGCATCATGGACATTATGCCGGGCAAACAGGGCAGTCTGCTTAGCGAACCACGCCGCAAGGATCTATCAGCTAAAGGAGGATGTTATCGCTGAATGACTGTCTACTACAGTAATGGGAGAGGGTTACTGGAGAGGATCAGTGAGTCCTGGAGAGATTGGAACAGTACATTGCCAACTGGAGGCATGCATATCTCCCTCAGGACGGCTGCTAAGGAGAAGAGACAGATGCCCACCTCTTCACAGGGTATGGATTGGCGACAGGGTCTGGAGAAGGGTTCTTGTCACGATTCATCCCGAACAGTTCCGTAACAGAGGACTTCTGATTTATGGGTTGTTCCCAGGAACCCATTCGGAGACGGACATCAGATGTTGCTGAAAGACCATCAACTTGGTGAAAGACACTCTTTGGTCTGCCTGAAACTTGTTGGTTTTCCAGCATGGTGAGATGTCCATCAGGGAATGTTGGTGACTAGCCCATTGTAGACTGAGGAGTACGTCGAGGCTCTGTGGGGAGGGCCACAGTCTGGGGTCCTTCCGCTGCTGAACATGTGGAGCACAATCCGGTGGGGACACCCCTTATTCAAGGGGAGGGGGCAACATGAGTGGCAAGTGTGTTTTGTTTAAAGATAGGTGCAAACACTACTGAGCTTGCCACTCTTGGATGTGTAGACACTGAGAATGTATGAAGCGTTTTTGCACAGTTTTTATTTTGTACATATTTTTAATTCTGAATAAAGTTTACTTCAGAAATGTAAAGACAATTAAGGGTCTCGACCCGAAATGTCGCCTATCTCCTTCGCTCCTTAGATGCTGCTGCACCCGCTGAGTTTCTCCAGCTTTTTGTGTACCCTAAATTGTTGTTCAGTTTCTTTAGGAATAGAATTTAGGAACAGAATGATGTCATACAGCCATTGAGTCTGCTTCATTGTTCAACTAGATTATGGCTGATCTATTTTGCATCATTCTTTTTGCATCCAATTGCAATTCCTTTAACTTCTAGACATCTATTGAGCTGTGTTGAATATAATTGATGACTGAGCAAGCACTGCCCTCCAGGGTAGAAACTTCCAAACCTTTACCACCCTCCAAGCACTGTCTTAAACAGCAGATTACTTATTTTGAAACTCACCCTTTAGCTAAAGGGTGTGTGCCCCCCCCCCCCATCTACCCTACAGAGCCCTCTAAGAATCTTTTTTAACATTTCGTTGAGGTTGCCCAAGATCTCAAGAAGTTGCAGAAATGTAGACCAATCCATCACACAAATAGCCTTCCTGCCATCAATTCAGTGTACACTTCATACTGCCTCAGGAAAGCAACCGATCTGGTCAAGGATCATTTTCTCCCCGGTCAGTCCCTCTTCTGTCAGACAGAGAGTTATCGGACTAGCAAATGGTCCTCTCATATGCCGATCTCCCAACCTTCCTCATTACCGACCGTACACATTTTTCCTCTACAATTGTAACATGATAACACTATATTCTGCACCCTAGTATTTTTCTCTCTGCATTACCCTGTTACACTAGTGTATGGCTTGATTGTATTTGTGCATAGTATGATTTGACTGGATAGCATGTAAACAAAGCATTTCACTGTATCTCGATACACGTGACAATAATAAACTAATAGCAATATTGCAGCCTGACCTGCTGTGTTACTCCAGCACTTTGTGCCCTTGTGTCTAAACCAGCACCTGCACTTTCTTGTTTCTACTAATACCAATCCTTCTCATTCTTCCATAGTTTAGATAATAGAGATTTGGCGTACTCAATCTCTCCTCGTAATGAGTCACTCTGAAATCTGCACTGCACTCCATTTTTGCAAGTGTCCTTATTCATTGACAGTCTCGAGTGCAGTTGCAGTTACCATGAGGCACTTTTTTTTAATACTCTAGTTGCTTTGACAGCATTAACTTCCCACCCCATCACTCCTCCCCACCCCTGCCACCACGTAACCCAAAGCACAGAGTACTTCAGGATAGGATGAGAAAAAAAATAATGAATGGAAATCACAAACAACAAGGTTTACCTGAGCTTTCAACTGGTGTCTTTGTTTAGGCCAGTTTACAATTTACGGTATGCGTTGCAGAATTGGGGTTCCACTAAAATGTTTACATGAGAATGTAGAGACACAGACAGACACGCACACAGGCAGAGACACACAAACACACACCCAGGCACGCACATATACACACACCTCTTTCTTTGGATTTGTGGATCTAAGCTCCTCCCGCTCTAACCTCTGGCTTCACGTAATCTGCAATGAGGAATGATAGGCATTCGGGTGAGACGGGAAGTCGTAAGATTATCTTATTTATGAACCCAGGGACACCTCTTGAGAATAGAAAGAGAACAAGTCAAATCGCTGGGCACGCCTCTTACCTGATGCTGACTTGTTATGTCCAACTGAAGCTTTTCACATTGTTACTGTTCCTGGGACTGCATGATGTTAAAATAAATAGCACAGGAAGAAGATTTGGAATGGGGCATGCTTCCTTTTCTAAGGTGCGTGAGGCAGACGTTTGTGGTAAGTATTGTGTGATGTCGCGAGCATTCGGTTTGTTGGATGGTGTTACTGCATTCTGGCGCAGGTGAACTGATGAGATGATAGGAATTTGAGGACTCCAAAAGGCTGCTACAGATCAAGTTTCACTCCATGGTGTGTTAGCTAAGGAAGAGACTTGTAGGCCTTGTGTAAGTTGTACCTTCATGTATACAGGCATCGGGCGTTCCAGGAACCTTGTAAATGAGACAAAATGTGTCTAATTCTTTTTAATGAAAGCAACCATTATGTGTCAGTGAAAACAAGCCACAGCAACAGGTTTAAGATGGAAGAATGTTCCGCATCTTCTCTCGACATAGAAAATCCTAGCCTTTCTTCCTGATATACTTTGTTTCTCCAATGCATGATGCTCATACTTTTACTGATTTTCATTTGCTCAAACGTATTTTTGGCGGATTCCCACACCCACCTTCTCTTGCCGTATCCTCGTCCCGCCCTCCTCCCGTCCCGCCACCTCCCCCTTCCTTGCCCTCTCGCCTTGCTCCTTGACCAATCCCAGTCCTCCCTCATCTAACCCCCCCGTTCTCATCTCTAACCTAACCCTCGAACCACCCTCCTAACCCTCTCCCCTTTAATCCTCACTCCCCCACCGACCCTGCCTTCCCTTGCCCTTACCCTACCCTCCATAACCATATCCCCTACCCCCTCTTACCCTCGCCCCTGCCCCTTTCTTGTACTTAAAGTTATTCTTTATCCGCCTGGCATTACAGCTGGTTGTCTCTTTGCGCATCAATTTCATTAGTTTTCATTAGGGATTTTAAAATAATGGGCACCACCTAACATTGTTATAAAACAATCACTTCTGGATAAAAAATACTGAAAGAATGGTCATATATTTGAGGCAAATTTAATGAAATATTTTGAAAAGACTATTCCGGGATTGTTTATCATGTTTTGTGTTTGTATTCTCACTGCAATCGATTGTTCTGGAGAGATGCAGAAGTATTAACCTTGCTGGAAAGCATTCATGTCAGCCACTGCACATTATAGTGAATTGTAAGCAGTAGTTTGTCTTGTCTTTTAGCTTGGATATTTTGATGTAGTGATTTCAAATGCCCCTATTAGTGAGATTTGAAAAGCTTTTAATTCAGGAAAGAGTGAGAAAAGTAGGTAGGATGCTGATTTAAACTGAAGATAGACCCAAAAAGCTGGGATAACTGTCTGAAGAAGGGTCTCTACCCAAAACGTCACCTATTCCTTCACTCCAGAGATGTTGTCTGACCGGCTGAGTTACTCCAGCTTTTTGTGTCTATCTATGAGTGAGAAAATGTATGGAGCAATGTGGGCTGGTGAATAACTGTTGTAAGGATTAACAAACATTAAACTTCATTCCCATGCACCATTTTCTTGGATCTGATGGTTTAGAGTTCTCGTTTGTGAATATGGCTCCAGAATGTTGCAACTGGGTACCAACACTCTAACTGTATAAAAGATTGTTATTCTGTTATTGGAAACCTACTCTTTAGACTTTAGAGATACAGTGTGGAAACAGGCCCTTCGGCCCACTGATGGAGTCCGCGCTGACCAGTAATCACCCCGTACACCAGCACTATCCTACACTTTAGGGACAATGTATAATTTACAGAAGTCAATTAACCTACAAGCCTGTACATCTTTGGAGCGTATGAGGAAACCCAAAGAAAACCTATGTAGAAAAACCCACAGGGCGAATGTACAAGCTCTGTATATATAACACCCGTAGTCAGGATCGAACCTGGGTCTCTGGTGCTGTAAGGCAGAAACTCTACCACTGTGCTACCCTAATTTTACCTTTATTGGAAAACCATCTGCCATAGCTTTCCTAATGGTTGAACAATTACTCTATTCTCCCTTTTTCACTCCTTTCTCTTGGATTAATTGCAATGTTAGGTAATGGTTTTAGAGCTACCTAATACCAAGAGTGTAAGATGTCCAGGTGTTAACATGTAGCTCTGAAAATAGCAAGCTACTAATAGCAGACAGGTGATTACTTTCTTTGGTGACCGTTTACACAATGGAAACATGAACAGATATTTTCCATCAATTCAGTCGTGAACTACCGCTCTTTGCCAGATGGAAAACCTGAACTAAAGGGTAAATAAGTCCATTTGTCATCATATCATAGTCAGAGTGCTATGTAAAGAAAACATCTCTTGCTTGCTTAATGAATGTTTCATGATAAGGCAGTAGGAAGTACGAAATGCTCTTGAACACCCTTATGCAACATCTATATCCAGTGTTGTCAGTTCTGTCTGCTATAAACTGCTTAAGTTTTTAAAAGAAACTGCTCTAACCTTGTATGAATCAATGCATTTCTAAATCTTTGCTATTGTGTTCGATACTGTGAGATTTTTGCCTTTGGTTTAGAGTTTGGCAGGTTGAAACGTGTGGTTTTCAAGCAAATATAGATAAATATGAGTCATTTATGTGCCTTTATTTACAATGGAAAAATAATCTGAATATCGGAAGTGCAATATGTGCATAAGAGGCAACGTGCAATCTGAAATTTAATTCTTCAGGATAAGGGCAACATAATTGCCTTTCCTTGACGCTGAAATCGAGTCACCGGTTTAAAATACCCAATAACTGTTGTTATTCAATTGAAAACTAACATTACAAAAATGAGAATGTTGTACTGAAATAAAACAAAGAGATTTCATTCATAACATTTTTTGAAGCACCACTATGCATATCCCAGGAGGGATTTAACTACTGTTCTTTAGGAACCCATTTCTTTGAAGAGATTTAGTTGATCAAAATTACTTTTATCAACAAAGTCATGTAGCTTGGAAACAGGCCCTTTGGCCCAGCCTGCCCATGCCGACCAATGCGCCCCATTTACACTAGTCGCACTCGCCTGCATTTGGCCCATAACCTTCTAACCCTATCCTACCCATTCTAAACCTATCCTATCCATCGGTCTGTGGTATTTTGTACATAACTTAGTGTCATTTTGCAAAACTATTTTCTTTTGTTAAACATTGGAGAAAAATGCTTTCATGTGCTAACTGATATTGAGAATGACTTCATAAGTTTATGTGATAGCAGCAGAATTAGGCCATTCGGCCCATCAAGTCTGCATTTAATCATGGCTGATCTATCTCTCCCTCCTAACCCATTCCCCTGCATTCTCCCCCTTAACCCCTGACATCAGTTCTAATCAAGAATCTTTCTGTCTCTGTCGTAAAAATGTCCATTGACTTGGCATCCACAGCCTTCTGTGGCAATGAATTCCACAGATTCACCACCCTCTAAAGAAATTCTTCCTCATCTCCTTCCTAAAGGAACGTCCATTAATTCTGAGGCGATGACCACTGGACCTAGACTCTCCCACTGGTGGAAATATTCTCTCCTTATCCACTCTATCAAACCATGTGAAAGTAATCATTCAAGTGATTAAGGATTGTATCCTCTACGTAGTCCTGCTCAGCATTCAATTGACACCTCTGAATTTAACTGAACTTTGTCTCCTCTAATTCATGTTTTCAGCTGAGGAAGAGGAGCCTCGTATGCCAGTGGGCTCAGGAAATGACGTCTCCGGGTCGAATACTCCCACAGCACGGAGGAAGGGGAAGTTCCCAGGATTTGGCAAAATATTCAAACCGTGGAAATGGAGGAAAAAGAAAACCAGTGAAAAGTTCAAGGAAACCTCTGCAGGTAAGAAACTTGTGCCCCCCTGAGGACACTGCTTTCAGAGTTTGAAAGACCAGTTTAACATGTAAAATGTTCTCCTATTTTAACCCATTCAGCCTGTCCACAGAATATTGTAAATTTTAAAAGTTATTGAAACGGAATTCTTCATAGGACCTACTCCCCCCCCCTCCTCCCTTGTTGGACACCGAATGAAAAGATCTGGGATGTAAAAAGATTCAAGTTCATTTGTTCCATTCATTGTTTGACTTAAGCCTTCTGAGATGCTGCTGTGGGAAGCTGGAAGAGACAGAAGGCACCAAGGGTGTTGCATCCAAGTCACAGTGCACATCTTCAGTAAAAGAAGAAATAAAATGGAGTGGATAAAGAAAAGAAGGAAACGCATTCTGAGTAGCACCATTAATCAATTAGACTTGTAGAGAACTATTGCTCTGTTGAGGGCATTTTTATTCTTTCACTTCATCAACTAACCCCGGTCCCCTAAGTTATTTTTCCTGGAGCCATTTTATTTTCTCCCCCTTCAACTATTTATTCAGTTCTCTGTTGAAAGCAACAAATGAGTCTGCATCCGCTTATGTGCTGGGCAGTGCCGTTCTTACTGTAAAGAAATGTTGACTCTTATCAGTTCTTGCTCTGCTGCCAAGCGCTTCAAATCTGCCCTCATCACCCTCCTGCTACATGATGCAGTTTTTCATTGTTTACTCTGTTGAAACTATTTGTAAATTTTGAACTTCATCGTACCACCTCTGCTCCAATAGAGCAACCCCAGCTTCACCGCACTATTCATGCAATTGCGATTCTTCATCCGCGACACTATTCTCGTAAAGGAAAGCAAAGTGTGAAGGGTCTCGATACGAAACGTCACCCATTCCTTCTCTCCAGATATGCTGCCTGTCCCACTGAGTTACTCCAGCATTTTGTGTCCACCTACCTTTCTTGTAAAGCCCTTTCAAAGAATCATGCACAGAATTCTCCAGTTGAAAAAGGATCCCGATCCGAAACGTCACAATCCATTTTCTCCAGAGATGCTGCCTGACCCGCTGAGTTACTCAAGCACTTTGTGTCAATCTTAAGTAATTTAATAGTTGGTAGAACTGATAGTTGAGGAATGGGAAGAGCTTTGCCATTCACATTAGTGCCATGAAAGCATGTCGATCTGAAAGGGAAAATTAGACATGGTTTAATTTGTTTCCCAGGCCCATGTTGGGATTGAAAGCTTCAGTTGTGTACTCAAGTCATTAGAGTGGAACTTAAATCTCTTGCCGCCAAATCCAAGATAACCATGCCATCTTAAGAGACGGAACTAACATCCGAAAGATTGCATGCAAAGTGTAGGGTGCGACCAGCTTTGTAATGGTTAGAAAAGGTAAGAATGCACTTTTGGTAAGTTGTAGTCATACAAGCACACATGAAAACAGTAACAGGAGCAGACCACCTGGTTACACAAAACTACCCCACAATTCAGCATGATCCAGGCCTCAACTGCTCTGTGCCATTTCCCCATCGGCCTCAATTATCTAACCTTTCAATATGCTATCCACCTTGGTTTTAGATACCTCCATGATTCTCCTCCAGGGTGGAGAATTCCAGAGATTCACCACTCTCCATGAGAAGAATTTTTTATACAGCCCAGTTTTAAATGATCAGCCTCCTATCTTGTAACTGTGTCCCCTCGATCAAGATTCTCCCACTGGTGGAAACATCTCAACATCTATCATGTTGTGTTTCCTTGTAATTTAAAATGTTTCAGTAAAAT